>ML681979.1:43303453-43327451 GCA_007922195.1 Podocnemis expansa | reverse complement strand
TGAGGGGGCAGCCCTTTAAATGTTGTTTCGGAACCTATTGTTCCGAAACAACATGTTCACACGTGTTGTTTCGACCCCAAATGGGGTTTAACTTGTTTCGAAACAACTGTGCGTCGTGTGAACATGTTTTTTTTTGTTTCGAAACAACGAGGTTGTTTCGAAACAAAAGTGCTGTGTGAACACAGCCATAGAGTCTATATGCATATGCATATGCACCGATGTGTACCTAAATCTGCCTGAATCACTTTCTCTCATCATCTGTCCCTTGATTCTATCCTCACACAGCATTACATCTGATGAGGGTTGGTAAAACTGGCATCCCTATGAGGGGGAGAGAGGGGATCCCAAGGCTGACTGCGAGGGGCTGGGTTAAGATTCCTGGTCCCTGAAGGCTGGTCCTGTGGGCGTAAGGGTTGATGTGATAAGCCACAGGAAAAAGAGAGAGGCAGTTGAGAAGGGATGTCTAGTACGGGGAGAGTTTGATCAGGGGATAGACAGGTTTTGTCGTTCTCTAATGGGGGATCCTGGAAGGTGAGGGGGATGGTCCCCATTGGCACCATATGGGGAGGATCCTTGGTGGACCCGTTGCTTCAACTGCTGGAAGGACTGCGGGGTCTGGTGGGCTGTCTAGGCACCCGAGGTGTCTGCATGCCCAGGGACCTTAGGGTGTCTCTGGGGACCCTCATGCCACTCAGCAAGACATCTGTAGATCTCACACAGAGACCTTCCCTTGAATGGCCTGCTGCTTGTCCTGGCCCGACTCTTGGAGCCATGACACTTGCCTCATGACTACTGCTGAGGTGATCCCACACCTAGTAGTGTCGGAGGTGTTCCAGGCTGTCGTGAGGGGATCACGGGAGGCCATAATGACCTCCTCCAAGACCGAGTCATAATCCTCCAGGTGCTCCTGTGGGAGAAGGTCTTGGAAGCACCGAATGGACTCGCATAGGTCAAGGGTATAACGCCCAACCAGCACCTGGTGGTTGGCAATGCAGCGTTGGAAGGCAGAAGTTGAATAAACCTTCCTCCCCAGGAGGTTGAACCTCCTGGACCTTGGGGAAGGGGTCAGTTGGTCATGTCCCTCCTACCTGAAAGCTGGTCCTACCATGTGAGAACTCAACACTGGGTGCTTCACTAGGAACAGAAAGCTTTCTGGGGACCTAATATTTCTGGCTGGCAACTTCGGGGACCGGAAGGATAGAGGCAGGAGTTTGCCAATCCACTCTAGCCAGTTCGTGCATGCTCTCATGTAGTGGCACTGAAATTGTGGCTGGGGAAGCCATGAACCCCAGATTGAACAGGGGGTCTGGGTCCTGCTAAGGGGTCCGAACTCCATACCCAGGTGAGCCATCATCTGACAAAGGAGGTCATAATGGGTGATGAGATTCTCCCTGTAGAATGATGGACAAGAATTGAGAGCCTTGTCCAGGGTGTTTTCCCTCTGCTCAATGGTGCCAAAGGGGTGTTCCTCGTCAGATACCCTGGGTGAGAGGGACCGGCTGCAACGGTGGTATCATGGAGGAACTGGTGCCGGTGGCCTTTCATGGCCAGGTTGATCTCGCCCTACACTGCAGGCAGATGGATGCGGCTCCTGTTCCCAGGGAGCTGAGGCTCAGTCTCTTCCTCAGTGCTGAATAGGGGTAGTCAGTGCCATGGAGGGAGGTTTGGACATCATTGTTGCCAGGGAAGATGGCACTGGTGAGGGACTGGTGTGCTGAGGCAGTGAAGGGGATTGCTCGCGGGAGCACTTCTGCAGAGGCTCCTTCAGTGCTGGGGAAGGAGGAGGTCTCCAGTGCCAATGATCTCCAGGCATTTTCGTGCTTCAGTATTGGGTGTGCTGGAGTAACTGGTGACTGGTTCTGTTCTGGAGCAATCCACAGTCCTGAGAGGAAGGCAAGCTTCACTCTTGGCTTTGGTGGCCCGGACGCCATGGCTGTGGGCAGGAACAGGAGAGCCTTCATGGCTTTCAAGGCCTCTGGAATAGATGGAACCAGGATGGATTCTGGGCCCTGACCCTCTGGAGGCGCTGGCACTTTGGTTCCAAGGCCGAGGCTGAGCACATTTTCCTATGCTCCGCTGGGAAGCGGCGCTGAGATGGCCCCAGTGCCAACTTAGCATATGGTGCTTTGGTGGCTCTACAGAAGACCCCAATGTACCAGGGGTAGGCTGCTGTACTTGCTCCATGGCCAATGCATGGCACCTCTGCTCTCTGTCCTTCAAGGTCCTTGGTTTGAAGGACTGAGAGATAGAGCAGTAGTTCCCAACCTTTTCTCTACTGTGGCACACCCTGAGGCCTTCAGTTATGCCGCGGCACACCACTATGATAAATTAATGAATATTCAAATTAACTTTTTAATATTCATGAGCCATGGCACCAACATTCCCTATAGTCCCATTGACTATGGCTTCTTTTCCCATTACAATGGGTGATTTGACTTCACCCTTGTCTGTGTGCTGTTTCCCAGTGTTTGAATCTTAAGATCTGCTCTGATTTGCTGTTACTCTATGACCTGATCCCATGTCTTACACTCCCTTGCATTTATTTTCATCCCATTCTATAAGTTCCCCCATCTTCAAAGCATCTGACAAAGTGGGATTTCTCTCAGAAAAGCTCATGTGATAAATAAATCTGTTAGGGCGTGTTCACACAGCAGTCTTATTTCGAAACAACAGAGGTTGTTTCGAAATAAGAAAGGCCATGTTCACATGATGCACCGTTGTTTTGAAACAATGGGTTCTGTTGTTTCAAAACAACAGCATTGTTTTGAAACAACTTAAACCCCATGTGAGGATGAAACAACGTTCTTTCAAAATGATTGTTTCGAAACAATGCCATATGAACATATTGTTTCAAAACAACAGTGACTTGTTTCGAAATAACTGTTGTCTGAACATGCTATTTCGATTCCTGCTTTTTTCCTTAATTCGAATTAACAAACTGTTAATTTGAATTAACTTATTCGAAATAAGGTGTTCTTTCGATACAACTTGTGTTGAAACAACTTGTATCAAAATAATCCCCTGTGTGTGAACGTAGCTTACGACTAGAATGGTCTGATAATTACTGAATTTGTTCGTTTTGGTGTCAGATTCCCACATCATGTAATGCTTCCCTGCTTCTTCAATTCCAGAGTCCGGTGCAGTTTCTGCTTCTTCAATCCCAGGGTTCAGTGCAGTTCTTGCTTTGGAGCTTGGTTCTCCATCGTCAATGCAGATGACATTCCATTTAGTCTGCTGCTGGCTTTTGTATATCGGTAGACAAGGATGTCTCTAACTACTTTCTCACTTTTTTTGGTTTCCTGTTCAAGCAGAGGTTGGGGATGGTGTGTGGGGAAGAGGGGACAGGCTGGATACTATGTTCTGATTCCTCAAGAACACAAAAGTAACAAGTAACACAGGGTCAGGGCCACATATATAGCTGTGGGAGTGGCCAGAGAGGGCACTGGCCACTGACCGTGCTCTGACAGGCTAGGGCAAAAAGTTGCTGGCCAATCATGTGCAGCAGCACATAGACACCTAGAACTGAATAATGTGAGCAGCTTTCAAAGAGGAAGCTGCTTGTTGCTGGCTTGGTATATCTTGTGTAAGACAAAGCACTACTATTTAAAGGTTTGAATTGTTTAAGCTATCTCAGCATAGCTCCCCTGGAGGCCAACATCACACAAGCCTTTAAGTACACAGATTCCAGTATAAATGCATATCTCTTTAAATATTTTTTCTCAAGCATTTCACAAGATTATAATGACCAGTGTGATACAAACTTCCTGTAGTGACCTTACAGGGCACTTTCTGGAAAACTAATATGTAAATACCAGACCCAGGAAATCCCTGCAATCTCTGAATATCCTCTATCAATTGACATCAAGAGGTGCTTGTACTACAGAGGAATCATGGGGTCCTGTGGCACTTAAAGACTAACAAATTTATTTATTGCATGAGCTTTCATGGCAGAAAATCCTACTTTATCAGATGCTTTGAATATGGGGAATCTTCCAGAATGGAAGGAAAATAAATGCAGGGAAGTGTAAGTCATGGGATTGGACCACACTGTAACAGCAAATCAAAACAGTTTTTTATGATTCAAACACAGGGAACAGCATCATGGTATCATGTTGGTAGGGGAAGTAGAAGCGGGGGTAAAATGGGCAGCGGTGACAATGAGATGGTTGAGTTTACGATGCAAAATTGGATATGGTACTCCAAATGAGGTCTCACCAGTGCTGAATAGACAGGAATAATCATTTGTCTCAATCTGCTGGTATTGCTCCTAAGAATGCAGTCCAATATGCCATTGTCTTTTTGTAACAAGGACACGCTGTTGATTTTGATATTCAGCTTCTCTGCGGTGTTAAGAGCATTAGACAATGTTGTTCACTCTCAGTCTTTCTGGAGTTGCATCACTCCAGAGGTGGCTAAATTCTAGCTAATCATATTTACCAGTCTCCATATTTTCCTGCTCATACAACTGTATTTTGTCAATGTGTTTCATTGGATTCAGCCTCTCACTGAGTGGACCAAACTGACAGCTATCAAGAATCAAAGAAAATATTTGCACCCCAAGTTAAGCACCATTTTTGTCATGTGGAAAGCTTCTGGAGTGGTATTGAGTGGTGCTCTTTACTCATAATTTGCACATGGTTTTAGCATTGTGGATGCTATCCTGATGTATGTAGGATGTAGTGTGTAGGATTTGGGCCCAGATCCACAAAGAGATTTAAGTTTGTTAAAGCTGAGTATTGCAGTGCCTAAATATAAGGGCTATGACTACAGTAGGAACTTAAGTCAACTTACAGCCACTTAAGTTGACTTAAGCAAAACCCAGGCTACATTTGGAGTTAATTAAGTCATCTTAAGCTTCTGCTTAAGTTGACTTAATAACTCCCACTTGTTAAATACACTTAATTTTTAAGTTGACTTTATTAAGTTGAGTTAAGCCAACATAGACTACCATTGAGTCCAACCCCCTGAGGCTTGAACCCAGGACCTTTTGCACATTAAGCAGAGGTGCTAGCTGATTAGTCTGAACTAAATAACTCAAAAGTTAGTTTGAACTCAGCATGCTTTTCTAGTTCAAACTAGTTTGAACCTTTTTGTTCCAGCTAAAAAAAAGCACAGTTAGAACTAAAATTTAATTTGAACTAAAAAACTGTACTTAGTTTGAACTAACTGCTATTTCTAACTTATTTAGTCCAAACGAGCATGTCTATCCTGTGCTAGTTTGAACTAAAGATGCAAATTAGTTTGAACTAAGCAGTTAGTTCGAACTAACCAGATGGACTAAATTTTATTTTTTTAGTTTGAACTAGGCAAAGCCTAGTATAGACAAGGTTCAAATTAGTTTGAATTAAGGCTCCTAAATTCAAAGTAATTTGCTAGTGTAGACATAGCGTAGAATTCTAGATACTTAGTATTAAGGCATCTGTATATACCAGCTATTTTTTCCTGTCACACATTAATGATACTGGTGTGTTTTATTGGGCATGCTGTGTGTCCACCTGTGTGCATTCCACTTTCACAATAGAAGCATAATTTTATTCAATATACTGCAGCAAGCTATAGCAATACATGAGTGTTCTTCAATGTCATCTGGCTAACTCTTAAGGGAAGTTACATTACCACTTGTGATGCAGCTCCTGAAAGGTCTTGAAACCTTAGTAAGGTGAATTCTAAAACATAACATGAGCTTCTATTAATATCTTGCACACAATAATTAGACAATTATTTTATTATTTTTATTCTTGACCAGATTTGGTAGTTTTCTAACAAAGTGTTCAACAAGCATTCCATTATTTATCCAGAATATTTATAGTAAGTGTCATTGGAGTACTATTTACTGTGGTTCCTACTGGACCAAAAATTTATTCTGTACATGTAGCTTACATAGTAAACTTGCTTCTTTTGAGTCAGAAGAATTTGTTCTAGGTGGAGCCTTTACTGTAGTAGTGTATAAATTACACAACTTTTAGATGGGTGACTGGTCCAAACCTTGCAGAGGCATCCAGATTGCTGAAGAACCAATGTGGGGCCAGCTACTGAGAGCCAGCCAAGACTTCCACAGGTCTCCAAACCAGGGAGTCAAGCCAGTCAATATTCAGAGTGCTGTAATCCTCATCTCTGGACTCATCTTCAGTGTACCATCTGCCAGGGAAAGAACTGGGGGTTGGGCAGAGTTGAATGATGTTTTAGCACTTATTAGTTGAGTTTAACTCTTTTTTTCCCAAGATCTTGTTTTCCTGCTCCCAGTAAAATCATCCTTTGTTATATTGTAGGTTTTGGGTGCGTCATTGCTTTGCTGGGGTTTGTATTTTACTTTTTCTTGTGTGATGGGTTTTCTACACCTTGCCAGCTGTAGCACTATTATGCATGTTCCCCATAGACAGCTACCTTTCTTTGTGTGTGGAGGTGGCAGGGATCATAAGAAAGAATCCAGAACCTAAGCCCTGAGAGAAGAGGAGGGAATCTACTCCAACTAACAAAGACCATGGAGGAGGCTTGAGCCATACTGCAGGGGAAGAGGCTACGTAACTCTAAACTTCAACCATTAGACAATGATTCAGTGGTTTAGGAATTAATACAGGACCCACAGCAAACTTTTCAGGTTTTGGGCTGTTCGTGTGGAAGGCAAAGGACATGCACAGACCACATGGGTAATTACCATGTAACCAGATCATGGCAAGTCCATCTTGTTAGGAGGACTGTAAAACGTTAATCCTGAAAGACAGTATAAAAATGCATATGGACTAGGGGGAAGAATTAAAGTGTCTGGGACTATGGTAATTCTAGTGTTTTCTAATGTTTGACAATTTGACTTTACAGTCTTCATAAGACTATTTTAAAGTTGTTTTTTAAATATCATTATCTAGGTTTTTACAGGAAAAAAAATAAAAAAAACAAATGATATTATATGCAGCTGGAATGACTTCCACATCCACTGTGTATCAACAGTGGGATTTGACATCTGAACTTTCAGAGGTAAACCAGAGACTGCTACTCCCTGAAGAAGAGGACTGATTCCATTAAGTGGTAGTAGGGAAAGACTTTTGCCTATGTTTATGGACAATTCCTATACAAGATGAATAGGGAAAAGCCTAGTTAGGTTTAAAATCTCTTCCTCTGTGATCTCCACAGGAACTGGGGGAGCTCCATTCTCAAGTTGTGCCACCATAGAAGGTGGGAATGGTCATTGGAATCATATGATGGAAAAGTTCCTTAGGGGTGGTGGAAACCTGGCCTGGCTTTCTCTCTATTTCCCCTGGTCATGATCAGGAGAGGAATAGTTCCTAGCAGGAAAATTGAGGCTCAGTCTGATCTACCCCTTCATATTCCAGTTCCTTTCAAGAATCCCTAATACATTCTGCACATCTGCAGCTTCAGTAGTGGCATCAGCCCAACCTTAGACTCTTCCTGTTGCTCAGTTATTATTCTGGCATGCTGACATTTTCTTGGGCAAAACAAACAACAGAAGGGAAATAATAGTTTTTAAACAGTTGACTTTAATTGGATTTAATGGGACTGAGAAAAGGCACTTCTATAGCTGCTGAGTTGTTCTCAAGATGAAGTTGTCAGAGCATCACGAAATTAGGCCACAAGAACCTTTTATAAAGGAAAGTGTTAGGCAACCTATGAATATGGAGGTCACTCTCAGCCATCTCTGTGATACATATTTATATATATGTTTACACTCACTCTCTTTCATCCTTCAAATCCCTGTTGAAAACCCATTTTGTCTTTGGTACCTTTTAGAAAGTCTTCAACTAGCCTTCTCTAGTCCATCCATTATTATGCAGATGTTGATTTTACTGCCTCTTAATCTTCTAGGTAGAGTTTATTTAAAATGTGAATTTTTTGGAAGTTAAGAAAAGCATATAGCTTCAGATGACAGGAAGTCAAACAAAATTTGCAAGGTTTTAAAGTCAGACTTTTAAAAATCTTATCTGATTTGTTGCTCTCAAACACTGTATGATCAACTGAAATCAGTTGCTTCCCATTCTCCTGTGGAAACAAAACAAAACAAAAACAAAACAAAACCAAAACCAAAACAAATACAGGGTTGTGGGAATCCAATACTCTTTCACAGAAAGCAAGAGGAAGGGGAAAATGGGGGAGGGAAACACATAGTCTGAAAGGATTAAAGAAAATGTTATCATTCAATGCAGAGGCATCCCTGAGCAAAATCTAGGAATAAATTATTAAATAAAAAAAAATATAGCACCTGCTGCAGCAAAGCTGCAGTTCTTTAAAAACAAGAAGTAGCCTGAGGTATAATCCATTAATATATTCTGTGTCTAGAATTTTTAGTTTCATCCTTTAGAAACCACTGATTGGACAGCAAAGCCTTGATTAAAGTGCAGAATGCTTTTCTCTCATAATGGATGGGCTCAGTGTGCCTCCATAATGTTGTGAGTCCTCTGTTTATCTAGATTTACAGCCACATCACTAGAACAAAGATAAAAAGCAACTCAACATGAAGGAAAATAAAAAGAAGGTCATTTAATCACCCCGTTAGCGTAAAATGATTATTGATTCCTGGAGGTGATGTCTAATTCTGCCAGAAAATCCATTTCAGTAATGATTACTGCCCTCTGCTTTATCTATTATAGGGGAGGTTATTAAAAGTGGGAGTCTCCAGGGAAGTATACAGCTTTAGACCACTAATATAATATTTAATATGTTTTTTATCAGAACAGAGATGCAGACTCTCCCCTTTAACCTACAACAGAATCAGGGTCAAGAGTTAGGAAAGTGTGATTCACTGTAAGTCTAATTATTATATATACTCCATTGGGATCATTGCAGTACAGGATAGATAAATATCAGCTGGGACAAGGGTGTATTGAACTTTTCATTGCTCCTGATTACCAAGTACTCACAGCTCTAGAAATATGGTGCCTAGAAACCTTAGTGTCCTGCTGAGTTTTTTCATATGATTTATAACACAATACTCAAATATGACAAACTGTTCTCACCTGCAGAATGCAACTCGGTTCCTCTTTAGAAAGCAATGATAGATTTACTGTAGATTAGCTACCACAGAGAACCAAAATCCACCTATGTAACCAACTATATCAGTACTATGAGTCTTTGTAAAGACATTTCTAGACTGGGCTACACTAACTATATTATATGTTTTCAGGCCTGCACTATACAGGAGGTTCAAACAGATGAACTAATGGCCCATTCTGACTTTAAAAATCTACACATCTCCTACTTACTGTAACACATGCACAAAGCAGGCTGTGCTAAAAGAAGAGCAAATTGGTGCCAGTTTATGTATGATTGTCCTACGACTTACTGGAAGTAACATCAGTCTGCTATCATGCCTTTATTCATAGACAGCAAACATGTATCCTTTTTTTCTTTGTTAATGAATTAGCTGGAAAACAAGGCATTTACCAAATTACAGAACCAATAAGTGACAGAGCTTTATAGATCCTTGCTGGATGCTATATGGTCCTACCACAACTTGCCCCAGCAAACAGCAAGATGGGAGGAAAGGAACAGCAAAAGCGTGTGTTCTTGGCCTGCCGAGAGGCTTCAATACAGTAGCTGTGTTGGAAGGCAGAAAGACGTGGCCCTTAAAGTGCTGGAAGGTCTAGTTACAGCCAATGAGAGTCTAGCTGTCTCAGATAAAAAGAACTGGAGTGCTTTATTAGTTCCATTCCTTACTATAACCAGAGGGCAAGGAAGAAATTGGTTGTTTGGCCAAAGACGCTTGAGAGATAACTGGTGGTTGTGTTCTGATGGTGTCTAGCTGGGCTGTAGGCAGAGGGACAACCTTAATGCTGAGAAGGGGTGAAGTTAAAGGGGTCAGGAAGGAAGTGGCATAGAGAAGCAGTAGCAACTAACTGACTCACTCAGCACATGACTGCTATTCCTAGCATCCATGGGCTGGTAGCAGAATACTGGGTGGAATCGGATTCTTCTTGTGGCCACAGGTAAAGTGGTATAACCACCCTCACCCCACAGGAATGAAGCTTATTTGGCAGCCTGAATAAAGGGCTGAATTTGAAGGGCACAGAGCTGGGCTTGAAGATGCTAGTAAGGGCAAATAGTTTGTTTACTTATTGGACTTTTAAATACCCAAGAATGGGTTTATTTGGGCTTTGTGACTTGACTGGAGGGCCAAGCCACTGAAGACCCAACAAAGTTGGCAGGCAGCCTGCAGTGGAAAATGGCTGCAAGAAAAGGAATGTGATACAGTACCCCACTCTGCAGAAGCAGTCCATACTCATTGTGCCATACTTCTGAAATATGCTAATTAATACTTTCATTAACAGTTTACATGTTTTGAACGAATTATATGGGGACAAAATAAGGATGGTCAGATGATCCTTCTTCCTGCTTCATCATTTATGTCAAGTTTGTCACCATGCATGTGAGTGTCATACAACTGAGGGGCTAGATCTTTACTTTATTAGCTGCCCTGAGCAAAGGGAAAAGTTGAGAGTTGCTTTGCCCCAAGAGAAGTAGATTGTTATCCCTTCTCAAAGGAAGAATTTAGCTATGACTGATCTGGAGCAGCATACATCACCCGATATACTAGTGATGCTACATGGACCTGTGCACTGGTAGGGACTGAGCCAAGATTAGTCCATGGCTCATCCTTCCCCCTAGCACTGGGTGAAGAGATAACAGGTCTGCAAAATCTTCTTTGCCTCTTGTGCCACAACTCATCGTGTGTGCAGCCTATGTGGGAGAGTAATAAGGTAGCTCACAGCCCCTTATTCCCTTGTGTGGTTCTGTATGGCTAGTGATGATATAGCCCTTCATTTATTTTTTACAAGTATTTTATATATCTTAAGTTTCCTTCCCTCTCCCCTGCCAGGTATGATTATTATTGAAACTTCTTATTAAGGCAAAGTTACAACATCCTTCATTATACATTACTTATTCAGAGTCAGGTTAATATTCAAAAAACCTGACTAAAGACTCTTGTTTAATGGCAGAGTAAGGATGAACAAACTTCTAAATCCCCAACCCTCTTTTTACTGTTTCTTTTGCATGTGAAGGCTGTTCCATTGCAAGGACAGACCATATTGTACTATACCAGAATTCCTTAGGAGGAATGGTCATGTGTTCCCCATAATATGCAACATCAGTTCTGTCTGCTAACTGTAAATAAGAAATTAATTTGGTTGTTGTGTTTAGAATGTAGATCCTTTACTAGAGCATTAAGTAAATCAGTCAAAGGACATTTGGGAAGCCAGTATTTTTTCATAAGATGAATCTCTTTTATTTTAAAATCTGAGGCTGCATTAACCTCTTTCTAATCAGGTTCTATGTCCAGCCACTGACACAAGAGCCTATAGCAACATGACTCCAAATGTAACTACACCTCTTCAGAGGAGAAAGGAGGTCCTGGAGCCAGAAAATGTTTGCTGTCATTATACATGGGTGACCCTACCCTATTAAAATCCAAGAGAATTGCAAAGGATTTGGGACACAACCATTGCACATTGTACTGGCAAACAATCCCAGTCCGTTGAAGGAATAATTGGAGTTAAAATGTGAAAGGGAATCCTTGTAGATTTCCTTGGCCTGAGTCTTCTCACATAAGTGTTTTCTTAAGAGTGAGATGTCTGGGCCAAATATTTCCTCTTCTAAATTATATTCAGGAGACATGCTGGCAAATGATGACTACTGAAGATTAATATAAGAGACTGCAGTTTCTTCAGCTCAAAACTGCTTTGTGACATGTGTTCTTCACAGAAAGTACATTACTTCTGATGAAGTTTGTTGCAGTTTAAAACAAAATAATTTTCTAGATAAATAAATGAAATCAGGTTGATTAAGTACATGGCCATTTGTTTTATTGTTTTGCTGTTTCTTCTGTATATTTTATGCAATAATTATAGAGAAATAGTCTGGAGGGAGGTTTGGGTAGTGACTGAATCCAACATGTGTTTATAGCTTGTTATAATAAGGGAAACTTTTTCAGCATAAGGAGTGATTTGTCATGGTCATGCTAAAACAAGAATTTTCATATCAAGAAAAAGATTTCATCCTTATACTGGAGTTCTGTTTACTACAATCTAGTTGATGTTTTGAGTAATAGATTGTCTCACTAGCACCTCCTGCCATTAATTAAAACATGTGCAAGCAGATCACCACATGAGTATGGATGATTTACAGTAGCCTTGATAGTAGGAATCTGAGATTTTTTCCCCCAGATTTAGGACCCAGCCATATAATCCTTACTCACACTGACAGAACTATGGGTCACTGGGATGACTCATAATTAAAACAAAAAAAAAATTACTCCTTCAAGCCTTCCTTAAATATCATATTATGTTGCCTATGCGAGTAATTACACTGCCTCTGGAACCTCGTCAAAAGCTGTATCTCATTCATGACTTTTTTCAGAAACATTCTCTTTTTAAAAATGTTTATACCACTAATTTCTTGCAAATGCATGTTTTCTTTTGCTGTTTCTGCCAGCATTTCAGCTAGTTAGGTTTGTGATCCAAACCCACTAAAGTTAATGAATCACTCCCATTGATTTCAGTAGGTTTTGGATTAGACCCACAACATATTAAAACCTAATGAAGGTCAGAAACTGATGGTTAAAAACTGGCAGGCATACAAAATATTCCTCTCAGCCACAGTGGGTACACTTACCATTTTACTGATATTAGAGGAACTGCTCCAATTTACACCAGCAGAGATTTTTTGCTTTGTAATATATGATTCTTGAGCAGGTAAGATAGGTAGTAATTATGATTACCTACAACAAGATTCTATTACTCTTTTTGATTTCTGCTTTTTAGTTGTGTTCCCTCCCTCCCTCTCTCTCAAAAACCCACCCTACACTTTTTTAGGAAATAGATTGAAGTGATTTTTCTTTTATGAATGTAGTGTGAAATATTCATCCTATTAATATCAGTGAGCATTTACTATTGATTTTAGTGGAACAAGATTTCATCCCCAAATATTGTATGTAAATATGAATTCATTCTCTTTAGTACAGTCATACTTAAACTTTTACATTAAAATTAAAGATGGTTATACAACTTTCACTATATTTAAAGGCCTTTCATCCATGACTTTTCCTTCTTTTTCAAGGATCTTTGGTTCCAATAAATTGTTTACTTCACTTGTGTCTAAGGATCCTACTATATAAAATCAATTTTGTGCCCTTTCTGTAGCTGCAGTGATTAAATGTAATAGCACAGACATACATGCCAAGTGAGCCACTTCTAAGATAACAGTGATACACTTAAGACCTTTTCTTACACTAGTCAATGATGCCCTCCTTTTATTCACTTTTTGCTTATTTGAGTTACATTGACTCCCAGTGGAATACTTAGCAGAAAACCATAACTTGGCTAACACAATTTTGACAAATTTTGACTAGCTAAATTAAGTATCATCAAACCTTCTTGGTGACATCTGATCATCTTAAGCTTCTGGCTCTCTCACTACTTCCTGTCACTGATGTCTCCACATGAAGAAATCTGAATTTTAGCTTAATGGGCTGATATGTCACTGTCACAGATGCTAGCCAATACTGCAGTACATGGTTTTAATGGAACAAACATCAATCAATTTCTGTTCAAAATAGAGAAGCAAATAAGCTGACAACAATAAGGAAAAAACCAAGATTAATCAGTTTTTCAGCCATATCTTCAGCTGGCATAAATCATCATAGCTCTACCAATGGTGATTGGACCTACATGCATCTATAGCAGCTAAGGACCTCTCCACTATGTCTGAAGTGTATGTACTGAAGACCATCACTCTAGTTACATAGGTTCCCAAGCTGGTGGGTGTGAAGAAAATTCAAAGGGGGGAGGATGCAGGTTGGTCAATTTTGGTAACAAAAAATTGTTCTATCAGCAAGCAGAAATTTTTCATTTTGAAACTTCATAACACAAATGGCAGAAATTCTCTAATTTTTTTTTTCAGGTGCATAGTGGTATATGAGTTTGGGTGACTGGCAGGCCAAAGACAAATGCAAAGGATGTAACTGCCAGTGATATCATGAATATTCTGGTATTTTCTGTGATATAATCAGTGATGTTCTTTGATGACATTGCAGTAGGTAGCTGGTATAGGCATCCTTCCATTTTAGAATAGCCTAGTTGTAAACAAGCATTTGTGATTAGGATATTAACTTATACCACCTATTAAATTTACATGAGAATCAGAATTATAATTTTTAATAGAATTCTTTAAAGAAATAAATGTAGGCTGCTATGACCATTATTAAGAAAAGAAAGTATGCTGAAAACTATATTAAGTTTTGCTTCACTGTCATAGACAAAAACAGCATCAGACATCCTTAGTGCATGGTATGCCATCTAATTCTCAGCAATGATGCCATGAGACCTAGTCATTTTGAGCGATGTTTGACAACAAACCACAGCTTTTTGGCAGACAAACCAAAAGAATTTTTGCTGCTAAACTTCAGACTTGAAAAGTACGAAGCTGTACACTACTGGAGCTTTTCATTGACCCTCAATCAAAGGGGCTGAAGCTTCATATGAACTCTCAGTGCTCATAGCTAAAGCCAAGAAAGTGCACATGATTGGAGAAACTCTTGTTAAAACTTGTTTGTTGAAAGCAGCTGAGATTGTACTTGAGGCTGAAAGCAGGAAAAAAATATCAAAAATTTCACTTTCCAACAATTCCGTGAAATGTTGCATCGATGACCTGGTGGAAGCTCTTAAACTTTAAGTTGTAGAAGCACTGAAAGCTTCTCCTTTTTTCAAAGTTCAGTGCAATGATACAATAGATGTGGCACAATGCTGTCATTTGCTCATCTACACTCAATTCCTTACTGACGGAGCCACAAAAGAAGAAATTATTTTTCTCAAAGGAATTGGTAACTACATCAGACTCTTCGGATGTTATGAAAATGATTTATGACTATTTTGACGAGAATGGACTTTCTTGTGACACACTTGCTGGTGTATGCACAGATGATTCTCCTGCAATGCTTGGCTCTCACTTTGGATTTGTGATATTGGTGAAAAGGAATAATCCAGCCATTATCACAACACACTGCATCACACAAAGACAAGCTTTAGCTGCTAAAATCTTTCCAGATGACTTATGAGAATCATTAAATTTGGCCATCAAAATTGTCAGTTTTTTTTAATGTAACCCATTTGGGGTCTTAAAGAGCATGGTTGCTTTAAATCTTTGCCCTGTGGGGAAGAGACTGATTGTCCTGAAAGGAGGGTGTGAAGCTGAGGGGAAGGGGTTGCAGCCAGAGGCCCTGTGAGAGAGCAGCCAGAAAGAAGCAGCAGAGACAGGCCCTGCCTGATGCCAGGGAGGACAGAGCAGCTGACCTGGGACGTCAGGCCAGCACCCATAGCAGGACACTCTGCTGGGGAGAGTTGCCCAAGGACAGAGCTGGACCCAGTGACTGGCTGTCTGGAACTGTGGTGCCATGAGTATGGGGCCTGGGACTCAGTCTGGGACTAAGGAGGAGGCTGTAGTTAGTTAAGTGGGGAGGGTGTCACTCTGTGGTTGCAGAGAGTGGCAGAAGAGGCATCAGAGGGTTTTTGCTGGGAAAGCTGCTGGCACTGAAGATGACCAGGAGCTGCTGGACTGAACACTGGACTGAAGCTGTACTGGGACTCCTGAATTCAGGGTGCAGATAGAGACCTTATTGTCTGCCTCCAGCCTGCTGCACTATTGGGCCGGCAGGGCCCTGTGTTAGCTGTTACTCTGTGTTACTGCTGCCCATTTCTCCTGTTGATTTTGCCTTCACCCCTCTGTAAATAAACCTTCCCCATTCCCATAATCCCTGTGCTATCCCAGTATGTTTGTGGTCATTCTGGCGGGTTTGGAACAGGTGCCCCTGAGGCAAAGGGGCTCTCCTTGCTGCATCCCCGCGCATGCCCTTCCCTGGCCAGAGCTGCCTGCAGGGCAGACTCTATCTGGCCACGAGGGTGCTACATGAATAATAGCACTTTAAATACAAGGCATTTTGCTGTTCTTTGCGTGGATTTGGGAACAGATCATAAACTTTTTTTTTTTTTTTACACAGTGGTATGATGGCTTTCCACAGGGAAAATGCTTTCCAGATTATTTGAATTTAAGGATGAAGTTGAAATTTTCCCCAAGATGCAGAAGGAAAGTTACATCTTGCTTTCACAGACCAAATTGTGCAACTGTCACTGGCATACCTCACAGACATCTTTGAATCTTTAAACGACATGAATTTGAAATTGCAAGGAAACAGCACTGCAAACATTATAATACACCATGATGCCATCAAAGTGTTTACAGGAAAAAAATCAGCTTTGGAAATGTAGAACAGAAGCTCAGACACCCAACTTTTACTCCTTTCTGAAATTTTCATCACTTGCTGAAAATGAAGATTTCCAAGAACTTTCTAAAAAGAGTGTGAAGAAAAAAAAAATGTACTTCATCTTGACTGCCTTGCTGATGAATTTATCCTCTGTTTTCCATGCAAGTTTTCTGACAACCCCATTCCCAAATTAGTATGCAATCATTTCAACATTGACATTTATTTATTGACAGAAATATGGTAGGAACCAGCAATCAAAATGAAAAAAACATTTCAAGTGCGAAAGATGATTTCAAACACTTCAGTTTCAATTAATTTTGGATTAAATATTTTCCTATTACCCAAAAGCTAGAGAAGAAGCAGTGCACATTATCCTTCTATTTTCATCAACTTACATCTGTGAAAAAAGTTTTTCAAGTTTGATCACAATTAAAATAAAACAAAGGTATCAATTGGATGTCAAAAACAATTTGTGTTGTCCACTTTTGTCATTGAAGCTCAGAATATTCCAAATTGTGGTGCAAATGCGACACCTTCTTTGCATTAACCTCACTTTTTATTTCTGCTTATTTTTATATTACATTTTAATTACATTTTGAGATGGGGGGGCATGAGCCTTTCTGGCAAATGAAAAGGGGGATGCTGCCAAAAAGTTTAGGAACCTCTGCTCTAGAACCTACTGGTTAGCCATGTTTCCCAACCAGTGTGCCATGGCATACAGGTGTGCCCTCCGGCCTGAGCAGGTGTGTCACAGAATTTGTTTGAAAAACTACTCAGACTTGTGGGTTAGGTCATGAATATTCATGAGTTCTTGTAGAGACTATATCAGGGGTCTCAAACTCAAATCACCATGAGGGCCGCATGAGGACTAGTACATTAGCCTAAGGGCTGCATGACTGAAACCTTTTCATACAACGATGTTGCAAATATAGGTAATGATAATATCATTGCAGGCTGCAGGAAACAGCTTTAGGGGCTGCATGTGGCCTGTGGGCGACGTGTTTTTGAGACCCCTGGACTATATGGTGGTGTACCTCAACATAATTAAAGGTATCAAGGTGTGCCAAGGCAGATAAAAGGTTGGGAACCACTGTCTTAGCCTATGACACATATCAAGAGACCCACAGATGGTTCACTGACTGCAGATGCTCTCAGAAGGGATGTCAAGAACCAGCATATATCCCCTTCTTACCACACTCAAGCAAAACAGGGACCCCAGAAGTGACAGTACAGATGGTGATTGGAAAGCTGTTACCTGAGGTACTGTGATAAGGGCAGCTTTGATTTCTGATATTCTGAAAATAGTCATAAGCTCACTTTAGTAAATTTGTATCTGTACACCTCTGGGTCTGCTTGTTTGTTTGTTTGTTTGTTTTCCTCCCAAGGATTGGATATTGTTGATAATTATTTTTGTGGTCAGTCACATATGGGGCTTTGGAAAAGGTTCAAATTCTGTTTGTGATTGTTGTCATATTAGAGCATCACAGAGTCATAGAAAATGGAAGGAAACATGACAGGTCACTAAATCTACTCTTCTGCACTCATGTCATGTCCAAATGCCCTCTTAAGCCACCTCTACAATGTATTTTTCTAACCTGCTCTTAAATACTTCCAATAATAGAGATTCCACAACCTGTCCAGGCAACTTATTCCAGTGGTTAATCACCCTAACAGATAGGAACTTTTTCCTAATATCCAAACTAAACCTCCCTTGCTGTAATTTAAGCCCATTGCTTCTTGTCCTATCATCAGTGGTTAAGAAGAACAATTTTTATTCCTCCTCCTCATGACAATATTTTAGGTACTTGAAAACTTTTATCCTCTCTCAGTCTCTTCTTTTTCAAACTAAACAAACCCAGCTCTTTCAATCTTCCCTCTGAAGTCAAGTGTTCCAGACCTTTAATAATTCATGCTGCTCTTCTCTGGACTTTCTCCAGTTCCTCCACATCTCTCATGAAATGAGGTACCCAGAACTGGATGCAATACTTCAGATGAGGCCTGATCACCACGGAATAGAGCAGAAGAATTACTTATTGTGTCTTACTTACCATACTCCTGTTAATAAACTTCCAGAATGGTGTTTGCTTTTTTTTGCAAGTGTTACACTTTTGACTTATATTTACCTCATGGTCCACTCTGACAGCAAGATCTTTTTCTGCATACTCCTTCCTAAGCAGTCATTGCCCATTTTGTATAAGTGCAATGGATTGTTCTTTCCTAAGTGGAGTACTTTGTACTTGTCTTTATAGAATTTCATTCTATTTACCTCAGATCATTTCACCAGTTTATCCAAATCATCTTGAATTGTGATCCTATCCTCCAAAGCACTTGCAAGCCCTCCCAGCTTGGTATCATCCACAAACTTTATAAGTGCCATCAGCTAAATCATTGATGAAAATATTGAACAGCACTGGATACAGAACCGATGCCAGTGGTACTCCGCTTGTTATACCTTTCCAGCATGACCGTGAACTGTTGATAACTACTCTCTGGCAATGCTTGTCCAACCAGTTTTGCACCTGTCTTATTGTAGCTTCATCCAGGTTATACTTCCATAGTTTGTTAATGAAAGTGTGATGCGAGACCATATCAAAAGCCTTACTAAAGTCTAGATATACCACATCTACCACTTCTCCTCAATCCACAATGCTTGTTATACTATCACAAAAAGCTGTCAGGTTGGCTTGACATGATTTGTTCTTGACAAATCACATGGGCTATGTCTACACTTGGAATTTAGTTCAAATTAATGAGGATTAATATAAACTAAATTAGTGCATGACTACACTGGCTTTCATTACTTCTAACTAAGGAAGTCCTTAGTTCGAAGTAATGAATATTTACTTTGAAATTATAAAACCTCCCTTAACTTCATAGTACTGGTTAGTTTGAATTTATTAGTTCGAACTAACCAAACGGAGCTGCATTAATTTGAACTAATCATTAGTTCCAATTAACATGGTTTGCCCTTCTTCTTCCCAGGGTACTTTCCTCTTTCTGTGTATTGGGTGGGGACATGACCCTTCTTGGGTGTCATGTTGCCACACTTCCCATGGCGTCCCCCCTTCCTAAATCAAACTAGCAAGTCCTGTTTATGGACATGCTAGTTCAATTTGGGTTTCTAGTTGGGCCATTTTAATTCAAATTATCTTAGTTCGAATTAACCATTATTAGTTCAAATTAATCAATTCAAATGAAGTTCATTAGAGCTAACCTTTCTAAGTGTAGACATTGCCTTGCTGATTAACACTTAACACCTAATTCTCTTCTAGATGTTTGCTAATTGATTCTTTAATTGTTTGCTCCATTATTTTCCTGGTACAGAGATTAAACTGACTGTCTATTAATCTCTGTGGCTTTTCTTGACATTCCATTCTTTTAATTTCTCTCACTACTTAGGCTTGTGTGTCACTGAAAAATCATATTGTTGCTTTTCCTGTGTGTATTGACTGGCTTAATCATATGTTTTCAGGTAATCATTAATGACCTGTTAGGAGGAGTCTTTAGAACATTCTGTCACATTAAGTGTTATGCTTGAAACATTTTATCTTAACTGTTTGGCCATTGACAAGCTTGACAGGGTTCAAAAGTAAATTATATTTCAGTTTTTCTTTATGATGTTCTTTTTTTATACAATGGTCTTATTAATCAAAGAATGGGTGTAATTCTTACTGTATGAATTTTCAAGTGTCGATATGATAAGGGTCTTCTCAAAAACTGCTTTTCCAAAAACAAGAGACATCCTGTCTGAATCTAGGAAAGTTAGCATAAAACATTTTTTTAAAACTCTGAGAACTCAGTCTTCAATTCCAGAGGTAGGAAGGGGAAGCTATCTCTACACAGAATGCCCCATTCCTGAACTGGCATATAACTTAGTTTCAGCCGCAAGGGTGCTCTACAGTTGTACCAGCTATATTCAATGACTGAGGCATCCAAAAATCTGAAAGAACTTGATCCTGTTCACCATACCTCTTACAATCCCACATGTGACTCCATTTTGCTCCTCAAATGATCTTATACTGAGGTGTGTGTGGTATAGAGCCAGCTATGCCAGTTTTATTTCTGAAAAAATTCCTTGCTTTTCTTTTAAGACAACTTTCTGGCAAAGAAGTTAAAATGAAGATTGAGGATTGATCCATACAACTTAAAAAATACATCCTTTTGATCCCCAAATTACTTTAAAGAAGAGCTCTAGCCTGTATGCTTGTACCTTCCATCAGCAGAAAATGGTACAGTAAAATGGTTTACCTCATCTAGCTTGTCTCTCTAATAGCCCAGGGAACATGTGTACGACTGTTAGAAAAGTCATAAATGCTATGACATATAATTTCCATTATCTATGTCCAAAAATATTTAAGTCAGAGCAGTAAATTTCAAAGTATAATTGAAAGAAAGCACCTGGTGTACCTTTAGCTATAGTGTCACTAATGTGCCTGTGTGCAATGATCTATATCTATTTTAATATGGTATATACTATGTGTGTATGATAGAATTGGTACATTTGGAAAGAATAGTTTTTAGACAGGGAGGAGGGATAGGTTTAACAATAGTTTGGTCTTATCTGTCATTTCTGAGAAATACATGTCTCAGAATAGAGATTAAGTTTAATGCTGTGCCCTGAGGAGGCATCACTGTGCCTGAATATCCTGTATCTGACACAAAGGTATTTAAACTTGTATTAGCAGAGGCATCAGCAGAACTGTTTTTGACGGAGGGAAATATCACTACTTTTGTGGTAGAAAACAGAGAGACTGACCAAAGAAGTTCATTAATACTCTTCACTTCCATTTGTTTGCATGTCCCAGTGAGGCTCATGTTAGAAAGACAGGTGTACAACTTAGGAAATTTTCTAGATTCCATTCTAAGAAAGAGAGGTAGTAACAACAGGTGGTTCCTTACAAAGTGTTATCTCAGTGCTATCAGAAATACTGGATATACAAAATGGTTCAACTTAGAGGTCCTTGAATGTTTCTTTTTGTTTGTCTGTTCTTAAGCAACTGGAGCTTGCTTAAGTAACAATCTGAGTAAGGACATCAGTGTTCATGACACTGACAAATACAGTGATAACATCGAAGCAAGGCTAGAAACCAAACTGAAACTCAGCACCTTCTTAATCACTGTCCAGCAAAGGGAACATTAGAAGGGGAGATTTGGCAGGGTTAGTTAAGACACCATTGTTAAGTGTTGGCTTCCAAGGGGTGGAACAGACTTCTGCATGTTTAAGGATGGTCAGCACGTTGCACTCACTAAACAAACTCCAATGACACCAAGAATGATAGCATCTGCTTTTAAGTCACAAAGGCTGTATCTACACTAAATGGCTCAGGTAAGTCGACTTAATAAGGTCGACTTAAATTTGACCTTATTAAGTTGACTTAGAGAGTCCCCATTTGTCAAAGTCGACTTTATGAAGTCAACTTAAGCCAGGTGACCCATTTAAAGTCGATTTACTAAAGTCAATTTTAAATGGGTCCCCTGGCTTAAGTTGACTTTACTAAGTCAGCTTTAATGGCCACATCTAACCCTTAAAGTCGACTTTAAGGGTGAGTTATGAAGTCGACTTAATTAACTCCAAATGTGGCCAGGGAGTAGCTTAAGTCAACTTAATCCTGGTTAAGTTGACTTAAGCTTCCAGTGTAGATACACCCAAAGAAAGGTGAGGGTCAGAAGAACCACAGTTGCAGGGTACCAGGAAAACTAGAAACACACAGAAAATGACGGAACCAAACCTAAGAAAGTGAAAGTGACTCTTGTGATCAAAAAGTATGGTGTGAGAGGGAGTGCCTGGAGCAGCAGGCCTGGTGTAAGACCTGAGGCCTGAAACATAGTAAGCGAAGACAGGCCATGTAATGAAGAAAAATCATGTCAGATGCTTACAGATTCACTATCTGATACATGAACAAGGCAAAGGTACTTGCTAGTATTGCTAAAACACCAACATGCCTAGGAAACAACGGATAACGGGTATATGTGTGAGATAAATCCAAGATTAAAGATTAACACAGGTATGCACTGACCTAGTGAAAGATTAGAGGGTCTGACCGAAGTGTCAAAGTCTGCTGAATTTAGCAGTCTGTACTCTCTGCTAGTGTCCTCAGTAGTATTTTCCTCCAGAGAAGCATTTTTGTATTCTTACATAAAATTCCTCAATAGAAGCAATTCATAATCCAAGTAGTTCCCACATCATGCTCTTTCCAGTCTTTGACCCAGTTAGACTAGATCAGGAAATT
Source organism: Podocnemis expansa (assembly GCA_007922195.1). Classification (NCBI taxonomy): domain Eukaryota; kingdom Metazoa; phylum Chordata; order Testudines; family Podocnemididae; genus Podocnemis; species Podocnemis expansa. Next base: position 43,304,960 of record ML681979.1, on the reverse strand, counting down.
CTTTATTTTTTCATGAAAAATGCTGATAAACTTCCTTCTGTTGTTTTCATAAGAATTTCCTTTGAAATTATTTGTCTTCTTTTTTTTTAACACAAAAGCTTAACAACTCAATGTTTTCGTGAACTTCTGTGACTTCTTCCCCACCCCTTTCTCTGATCAACTCTGATTGCTACAGTTCTTAAGCATTTCAGACAATCAAGACAGAAAACAGGTTCTGGTGCTGTTGCACTGTGGAATCATGACATACCAAGACACAGAAATAGCTCAATGCATAGACACAATCTAGAAGTATGCCAAAGCTGGTAATAAGAACATGGAAGCAACGTTATTCTCCTACAGTGCTTATTCTGCCTCCTTTCCTTGAGGAAGGAAATTGTAAATATCAAGACTTATGCTTATTGGATAGTCACCAAAATAACTTAGGGCTTTTTACTGCCTTAGCATTTTTTAAAATTATTTCTGAAATGCTGTCCACATGTACAAAGATCTGAAGTAAATCTGAAGATTACTGATGTTATTGTAATGTCTCTTTCCAAAGGGGTAGCTGGGTTAGTCTAGTTTGGCAAAGCAAAGAATCTGGTGGCATTTTTACAGACTAACAAATTTATTTATGACAAAGTGGGATTTCCCCCCATGATAGTTCATGTGACAAATAAATTTGTTAGTCTTTAAAAGTGCCACCAGACTCCTTGTTTGTCATGTCTGTTTTCTTCTTCTGGTGCTCCCCAGCTAGAACTGTTCTCCCTTCCTATTTGTATGTTACACAGGACATTTCTGTGATCTGTTTGTAAAATGCCTCTCTTACCTATTGAGGACTTTAAAGAAGCTTATAAAAAGAAGCCATAAAAGCAAGTTCATGGTGCAATTAGCAAAATATTATGTTGTCCCACATGCCTTGATTTTTCTCCATTCTACTTAAAACATTAATAAGAACTCTATTTAAAAGGAAGGCAAAGCTGCTCACTGAAGAACAGGCTGTGATATTCATGCTTATAATGAGCAGTGTGTTATGCCACAGGAAATCTCATTGACATCAAAGAGGGACTGGGTGTGATGTAAAGCTCTGTGTAATGTGAGTACGGATGTCTCAATCAAGTTTGTAGCTTGCTTTCTTTGTTTTTTTCCTCCAGAGTCTCCAATTTCCACTTTCAATACTAATTTTAGACCTTGGGATGTTTGGTGGTGCCTTTCTGCTTTTGTTTTTCTTTTTTGTGGTCCTTTTTGTGTATGCCTTTAGGCAGCACACTGGAAATTAAGATTCAAATAGTTTTTCCAATATTCATTGGCTGTGTTCTCACACAGCCAGTTATTTCGATATGGTTGTTTCGCAACAACCGTATATCGAAATAACGCTTATTTCGAAACACCTTATTTCGAATTAACAAAATGTTAATTCGAAATAAGGGAAAAGGCGGGAAACGAAATAGCAGGTTCAAACTGTGAACTTGCTATTTCACTTCGGCAGGGGGCTGCAGGCACCGGCGGGGTTCAGCGCTGCCCGGCGCTG
>ML681979.1:43235935-43303053 GCA_007922195.1 Podocnemis expansa | reverse complement strand
GGCGAAACAACGTTGTTTCGCCCACGGACTAGGTTTAACTTGTTTCGAAACAACCGTGCGTCATGTGAACAGCCTAAATCTTATTTCGAAACAACCCCTGTTGTTTCGAAATAAGAAGGCTGTGTGAACACAGCCATTGAGAATTTGAACATGGCAGTCTCATCTCAAACTAAGTGCTTTTCAACATGCAGTGGTACTTGAATACAATGCTAAGAGAAATGGAAAATATTAGTGAGATGTGTGATTCTGGTTCTCACTCAGACATACCTATGTGTGGGAAAAAGATAGGGAAATGTGTGAACTGCTGAATGGGCATATCTCTTTCCAGTTTCCCTCAAAGACTTTTAGGTGGTTTGGTGCTCAGACAAAAAAGAGGAAGAGAGCAGAGAGGAAAGGTTATGGTTCCTGGGATTTAAAGCAAACAAACAAAACCTGGGTTCTAAAATTAAAGGTAGTGGCTCCTGCTTCTCATTGGTTTCTGGGAACAATCTGATGTGCTTGGTAACAGGAAAGAGTCTGGAATTGATATACGAAAGGCTTGTTGTAGAAAGCTTAAATCCTATAACAGGAAACCAGCAAATTTATCCAGAGAAGTGTAAATTCTAAAGTAATTAGCTATAGATCTACAGAGTTTGTTATCCTGATCAAAAAGTATTTACAAAGACCTGAAAAATCATACTGGCAAACAAGGAAATAAAGTCAGAAAGAAAATCACAGGACCAATATTCAGTTGACATAAATCAATGTAGTTTTATTGGCTTCAGTCTACACCAGCTCAGGATCTGGCCCTACACCTTCCTGGGGCTCTAGAAGAAGTGGAATTTGAGGATATTGAAGCTTTCTTTCTTTTGCTAAGGGATTACAGCTATTTATTTTTTTTTCTTTTTCTTTTGTTCTTGCACAATGGAAAGTTTTTATACAGTTTAAAGTTTTGCAACCTAAACATAAGGAACTAATGATATCTTAAGAACTGTAGAATATGAGAGATTTAAATTTGGAATTTTCCCTTAACATAGTTTAACAGTGTTTACAACTTTTAGACTTCACTGAACATAATGAAAACTGCCCAAGATCTGGGATTTAAATAGACTTGTGTATCCAGCAAGACTGTATTTTGATAGGGAAAGGCAGACTATTCTTTTTTTTCAAATAATCCCATCCACAAAACCTCATCCCATTAAGGAGGTCCCACTGCACCAAAATCATCCTTGCTCTTTTCTCTGCCAACCCTCTTGCCCCAGTTCCTTTTCAATACATGCTGTTTCAGCACTCCTCCTTCACATATCTTCTCACGGATTCTTAGCCTCCTGCCTCTTCTCTATTTCACTTCCCTTACTATTTACTCTCTTTTTGCATCCTAGTTCCTCTGAGCCCTTCCATCTGCTGTGCAGGAGTACCGATTCCTTTTCTTCTGGATGTTCTGTTCCTTTGTCTGCTCTCTCCCTGTCAGCATCCATTGGTGGTACCACATTTCCAACCTTTTCTCTTGGTGCTTCATCTTTTCAGGTGTTTTCTTACCCCATCATACAGCAGTTCTCCTGTTTCCTCAGCTTCTCTATTGCAGCCTTGTTCCTCTGTCTTTCTCCCCTCACACCCCTGCCACATTGATCTTTTGACTTCTTCCTCTCTATGCCTATGTCTATATTTACACTTTAAATCAAATTAATGAAGATTAATTTGATTTAAAGTTTTGCATAGCTACACTACTTTTCCTTAATTCAAAATAAGGAAAGGTCATTCTGAAATTATAAAACCTCCCTTAAATTTGAAACAACAGTTAAATCAAACTTATTAGTTTGATTTAACACAGTGTAGCTGTGTTAATTCAAAGTAATGGCTCAAAGTAACACTTTTTGTCCTTCTTCCTCTCAGGATGCCTTCCTTCTTCTATATAGGGGGTGGGGGGCATGGCCCTCTTGTGGGCCATGTTGCCACATCTCCCGTGGTGCCCCTCTCCTAAATTGAACTAGCAAGTCCTGTCCATGGACATGCTAGTTTAATTTGGGTTTCTAATGGAGCCATGTTAATTCAATTTAACTTAATTTGATTTAATGCTTATTAGTTCAATTTAATTATTTTGATTTACATTAATTCCATTTAACAGTCTAAGTATAGATATACCCTATGTGTAACTTTACCACATCACCTGTGTCTCCTTCTGAATAATATTTTCCAGCAAATTCCGATACTAGGTGCATGATTTTCTCACTCCTTTTCCCCAAATAAGTCTGTTGATGTCTGTGTGGATATGGAGAACCAAGTACCCTGTGTTTCAAACCTAGGCTGATAGGGGTTGATAAGCAAGAGCTTACCTTCTGCTCTACTACACCATTGGGTATGATGAGGGAACTGAAGTTAATGCCCCACCACCAAAGGCTATACCCTCTGACTCAGCCATGTCAGGTGACTAGCAGCAGATTGGATACCCACATGTGTAAAGCTTTATATTCCTGTTATACATCTTGTCTCAGCAACAGGTTTCTAGGCCTATTGATGCCCAGGCCCCTGAGTCCAAGTCTCTGCTTCCTTTCTTGCTTCTTCGTCCTTGTTCCTGATTCCTGGTTTGTTTGTTTTTTCCCCTTGCTTCCCATTTCTGCTATCATGCCTCATCCCTGCTTCTGTTTCCACATCTTGTTCTTGCCTCCTGACACTTATTGCTGACTCCATCACTGAGCCTTGGCATAGATTTGGACTCTGACTCTGCCTTTGACCTTTGGTATGACATCCAACCATGATCCCAATGCCATCCGCTGGCTCTGCTGACAAGGTCAGACTGCTTTGTATTGGGCCCTGACAAGACACATCTGCCTATAATAATAATAATAATAATAATAATAATAATAATAATAATAATAATAAATTACACGGGAAAATGCATTCTATATGACTTCATTTGAACTTCAGTACTGACAATAACAAAATAAACTATTGGATGTGCTATTTCATCTGAAAGTATAAGGATTAGACAATCTTGAAGATTGACTGGTATTGAACTTCATGGAGAAACATTGTAAAGCATATGACTTATTACCCAAAATATAATACAGCATTTATCATATGTTCTGACTACTGGCATTTTGGGTCTCTTAAATTTTGAGTCTTCCCTTGTCAGTGCACAATGTTTCTGCTTCCGTTTAATAAGTCCATATCTGCAATACTGCAGGGGCAGTTCTAGTAAATTTCATTATAAAAGGGTTGAATGAAAAAAGGAGGGCAAGGAGAATACACAAAGCCAAAAATTCAGAAAGGTTAAACACAATGCGGCTTCTCTTCAAGGGAAAAGAAAAGATGGGTACAAAAATGTGAAGGAATAAGAGAAGATAAATGTTTTAAGGTTATTTAAATTAAGCTTGTATTATAAGAGCAAGTGGATACAAATATAAGATAAAGAAAGCATAGCCTTAAGGGAGTTCAGAAAAATTTCATTATCCAGAGGGATGTTAACACAGTGTATAGAATAAATGGCCATGATTTGAGATGATAGTACCATCTCATTAAAGGACTCCATAAAATTACTCTCAAGCTCTGCTCTTTAGGATGTCTGGCACTATCATTGCCTTCTTTCTAAAAATGAAAAAATCCCAGCTGTGATTCATCTGGAGCTGAATCTTCCTCTTCCTATAAACTGACATCCTCTGTTATTGGCCAAGAAGACATTGCTGAAATGAGGAAGGGTCTCATCCAATAAAACAGCTGTACCCCACTCCCAGAAACAAACTTGGCAATCAAATGAAAGGGACAAACAACTAGTGTGCCTTTTGCAAATCGTAGTGTACATACACATTCCGCTTTTGATTGTGGTGAATGCTTGTTGTAGTGGAACATGAAACAGAGTTCAGTGAACTCAATCACTGCCCTTGGCAGATAAATAAATTACTGTTATATATGGGCTGGCAATAAATAGAAATTCTTCAAACACCCTGGATCAAAACTTTGACACTGAAATAATTAATCAAATGAGAGATACAAAAAGAGGGCTTTTGTTTTGAGAAATGAAAGGTCATTGAGGGAGACCTTTCATGCATACATGTGACTCAAGATTGCAGAGAAAATTATTACTGTGTACTTGTGTGAGGCTGCCCCTCCTGTCAGTCCATGAGGCAGGCCACACCACTATGCTGTTGCACCTGTGCGGGCAGACCTAATGCAGGGAATTAGCTCTCTCCAGTGTCCAAGTCCTCAGACAGGGTCAGGAAACTAAGCAATATATGACCTCAAACCTCAGAATGGACAGGACAAAAATAAGCAGTCTATGGCCCAGGGTGCTCAGGCAGGGCAGGGGTGCACTCCAAACACAATCTACTGCCTGAGATAAAAAGCTGCATGCCAAGTGGTTGAGAGCCCAGGACTTTGCTGTAGGTCCCTGAGGTTCAGTGTCACTAGTCTCCGTGGGATAAATGGCTAGTGGCAGCCCCTGAGCTTCCTTGGCATCCCAGGCAGCAGATAGCTCCAGCAGCAGCACTTCCTGCTCCACCCTTCTGCTCCTGGCAGCATCGGCATGATGCCCAGGTCCACACACCAGAGCAGAGGTTTCGCTGTCTTCCTGTCTATCTCAGAGAATGGCCACACCCCCCTCACAATGGCTATATCTACACTGCAGGACTTTGTTAAGTTGCTTAATAAAGTCTACTTAAAGTTGACTTAAGACTTAATAAAAAGTCGACTTAGTGAGTCCACACTTCTCTTAAGACAACAGAGTTGGTTAAGTTGACTTAAGAAAGTATCCTAATAAAAAATGTGTTTGCTTAAGTCCACTTTATTAAGTTGACTTAAGCAGGCACATGTTATTACATAGGACTTCTTAAGGCAACTTAGATGGCCACATTGCATTAAGTTGACTTAATAAAGTCGACTTAATGCCTAAGTCGACTTAAAGAGTGAGAGTTATTAAGTCAACTTAAGGAAGCCGTTATGTCGACCTAATAATTCCTAAATGGTAGCTAGGGCTCTGCTTAAGTTGACTTAAGCCTCCTTAAGTCAATTTAAGTCCCTAGTGTAGACATACCGAATCAGTGCACTGGACAGAGGTATAAATTACAACTTCTTACATCAGGTGAGGATGATACACAGTACACTACAATTCACAAATTCTTTGCGACCTTGACCAGATCTCTAACACAGTCCATCAAATGTGTGAGATATAGACAGTATATGCAAATACAATTACAAAAGCAATTTTGCAAATATTAAAAAAAAAAACAAAAAAAACTATTTGCTACATAGCCAGTAAATCTGGAGTCTTTCTGTCTTTTTCTGTAAGATGAGGCAGCAACCTAAGTATTTTTTATATTTGCAGTTCACATTTATAGCTAAATACAACATATTTTGTGGAGAAGAGTTCAAGTAAATCTTTAAAATGTCTTCTTTTCCCTAGGCTAGCTTCTCTTCTGTATTTTTCTTTCCCCAAAGTGTTCTCTATCAATAGCATGAGATAATCAAAGCCACAATGATTTTGCAGGTGCCCCTCCTCTTAATAAAGGAGATGTCAAAACGATTAATGGCAACAATGCAATGTGACTTTACGTGACCAATAACAGAATGTGAGTCACAAATTATAAATATTAAATAGTTCAAAGTAATACTGAACGTGAATATTATCATATGTAATATTATGTGTTTTGGTCAAATTACAGATAAACAAATGTGTAAATATCAGGATTTGATGATGGATAATTCCTGAACAGAAAAAAGAGTGAAATTTTTTTTGGACAAAATTATTTCCTGCAAATACTTTACTTATCTTTCGATACAATTAATGATATCTTAAGTTGTTGTAGATAATTTTGCATTTTAGTCACATATGTACACACAACTTCCTTGTCTTCCATGGACATTTAGATAAGAAGTCATGGTGGGAAAAGGATAAATCAAAGACTAAGTACCTGGAAAGAAGAGAAAAAAAAAATAGGTATTTTAATGTGAAGCATGAAGTTTGTAACTGAAGGTAGCCTTATACTGCTGGCCCATCTCTACAAATAGTCTTTTATGCTGGGAAAAGAGATTTTTTACAGTTTCACTGAGATTTGAATAAACAGAATCTGTAAATGATGTCACTGTTTGCATTTATAGACAGTGACTTTGAAACTGGCATATTGCTATAAAAACAGACTCCTGACTTACAGATCAGCAGTAGCATGAAGGCTTTTTCAACTATTCTTGAAAGCATTGTTCTGATTTCAGTGGCCACACACTGCTAAATGACTGACTTTGCCATGTATGGAGGGCAATCCTAATTCAGACGATATATCAAAGGAACAGCAAATTACATTTTTTGCTCCTACTGAGAAAAATGCATGTTTGCTGGTTTGTGTACTATATGCAAAAACTATTTTTCTTTCCTTTTTATGTTAAAAAAAATCACAGATCAGCTCCAAACAATTCAGTTCAAAACATTTATTTCTGACTGGTCCTTTTTTACACTAGCCTTTGGTTAGTGAGTGAGTGCATATGCCACCCCACCCTTTTTCTACTCCATCTTTTAGAGAAAAAGAAGAGTACAAGCAAAAATGTTGCAGAATTCATATGTATATATTGCAGATAATTTTCTGTCTCTTAAATCTGCTTTCAGAGATCTGCTTCATATCAGCTGTGATTCAAATGCCAGACTGATTTAGACTAGATATTGTGCATCTAGAGAAAAGGTCATTTGTTTGATAGTTTATGAGCATAGCAGCAGATAAGACAAGCTATGAACTGTAAAGATACTGCCCTAAAACTGATCTGCCCCCTAAGGAAATCTGAGGTGATATTCTTTGAGTGGAAGAGAAGTAGTGAAGAATAACACTTAAATCAGTGTGGCTCAAGGTACAATAACTAAATAACTAAGCAAGGCATTAAAGCCCATTTTATTAATTTTACCTTCTAATTCACTAACTTTATAAATATGTCTCTGGTTTTTTTTTTTTTGTATTCTTCAATGATGCTTTGCTGATTTGATTCTGCATCCAGAATGTGTAACTCAAAAAAAAAACCCTGAGCATTAAAGAAATAGGCCATTAAGAGATCCTTCAGGAGGTATGACTCCTGGACTTGATCAGAATAGTTATAATGAAATACAATATACTTGTTTTAAAAAGTGGAAATACCTTAAAAATGTGGCAGGTCCCTCTTCCCTTCTTCACAAAAATCCTTCTCTGGGGACTTTCCGGGTCCTAACTATAAAGTCAATGAGCCTGGGTCCCCAGGCGGGGCGGGCAGGCACCAAGTCAATGAGCACCAGCCCCCAGGCGTGGCGGGCAGGGAAGACCAATAGCCCCAGCCCCCAGATGGGGTGGGCAGGTACAAAGTCTATAAGCCCTAGAAGGGGCTAGAAGCTGGCCCCAGTGGGGCAAGTGTTACCAACTTTACCCACCAACTCGGGGTATGCTCATTTATTAGGGTTGCTTTCTCTATGGAGAAGATGGTAACTCTATCAGTGTGCTGCTTGTGTCACTTCTGTTTCTATATAGGTGCGCCTGAGCGGACCAGGTCTATCAGCACTCTCAGCTGACCCCTTCTGTGTCCCTGAACTCAGTAGGCCGGGTCACACAGCACTTCTCTGCTGCTACCCTTATGTGCCCCTGTACTGCACCCAATTAGGCTTGATTATGGATCGTGAGCAGGCTGGGTCACAGAGCACTTCTCAGCTGCTACCCTTATATGCCCCTGGAGTCAATCAGGCTACTATCCCTATCAATGAGCAAACCTTACAGGGTTATGCGCATTACAGGGATCTTTGGCTAGGTAATAGAAGCGTTGCTGCAAAGTAATATAAAGAAACCAAGACCACAAAGGAGAGGGAATGATGTCTTAAAAGAGTCTGGAAACTGGCTTAATAACAAAAGGCATTTTATTGCTAGGTATCTAAAACTTGCAATAATAATAATAATTACAAAAGAGAGAAGAATACCTCAAAATACCCAGTTACAGCATTGATAAACATACAAGGAAAGAAGAACACCCAGCTACAATATTACCTAGATTCTACTGTATCAGGCCTAGAGAGAGAGAGTCATAATTAACAGAGAGGGAGAGAGGTTGGGGGAGAGAGAGAGAAGTTGGGGCGGGGAGGTCTCACCACTCTGTGTAGCAGAAAGGTTTCCAGGTTGTGCAGATCAGGGTCAGAGGCCGGATGGAAACCAAGCTCCCACAGCAATCAGCAAGGAAGAAAAGCCAAATCCCAGTGGAAATGATACAGCTTTAGGTCCAAGCATCAGGACTCAGGACTCAATCCAGACTCCCACAGGATTCAGACAGGATCCAGTCAGGACTTGCACAGGACAGACACACCACTGCACTACTGTTGGATGTGGGTAAAGGTTTTTTATAAGGACTTGTTTATGTGGCCAATACACATTCCTGGCTGGGTGTAATGGTTCAGAGAAGCTCACAATACAGTCAGGCAGACTCAGTATTTTGGGTATCAATTATCATGTCTGTGACTAGAATGGTCTGATAATTGCTGAGTTTGTTCGTGTTGGTGTGAGATTCCCCATCAGGCGATGCTTCCCTTCTTCTTCAATCCCAGAGTTCAGTGCGCTCCTGCTTTGGAGCCTGGCTCTCCATAGTCAATGCAAATGAAGCTCCATTGACTGTGCGATGGCTTTTGGATATGGGTAGATGAGGATGTCTCCCATTTCCTACTGTTTTTGGTTTTCAGTTCAAGCAGAGGTTGGGAGATGTGTGGGGGAGGGAGGCACAGGCTGGATACTATGCTCTGATTCCTCAAGAACACAGAGCTAACACGTAATACAAGGACACAACAGATGCCTTGGGTCAGTTCAGGCACAGTGGTCAATTGCTCTGGGTGGTCGGGTAGGGAGAAGAGGTGAGGAGGAGGAGGATGCAGGCCCACCCACTCCGCTGCAACCCAGCCCAGCACCCTACCAGTGACTGTAAGTGCTGATTAAAGGAAGGAAGGAAAGAAACAAAACACAAACCCTGGACTTCAAAAAAGCAGATTTTGGCTCCCTCAGGGAACTGATGGGCAGGATCCCTTGGGAAGCTAATCTGAAGGGGAAAGGAGTCCAAGAGAGTTGGTTATATTTTAAAGAAACCCTGCTAAGGGCACAGGAAGTTCCATTCCAATTAGGAGAAAGAACACCAAACATGTAAGGCAGCCAGAATGGCTTAGCAGAGAACTCTGCTCTGAGCTTAAACATAAAAAGGAAGCTTACAGGAAGTGGAAGCATGGTCAGATGACCAAGGAGGCTTATAAAGATATTGCTAGGGACTGCAGGGATAAAATCAGAAATGCCAAAGGACAAATGGAGTTGAGGCTAGCAAGGGATGTAAAGGATAACAAGAAGGGGTTCTATAAGTATGTTAACAACAAGAAGAGGATCAGGGATGGTATAGGTCCCCTGCTGAATGGGGGCAGGCATCCTTGTGACAGAGGATGCGGGAAAAGCTGAACTACTCAATGCTTTTTTTGCTTCAGTTTTCACAGGCAGGGTCAGCTCCCAGCCCACTACCATGGGTGTGGCAGATTAGAGAGAAGAAGAGAGGCCCTTGGTGACAGAAGGTCAGGTTAGAGACTGCTTAAAGAAGCTGGATGTGCACAAGTCCATGGGGCCGGACGAACTGCATCCAAGGGTGCTGAGGGAATTGGCCGATGAGATAGCAGCACCGCTGGCTGTTATCTTTCAAAACTCTTGGAGAACAGGGGAGGTGCCAGAGGACTGGAAAAAAGCAAATGTAGTGCCTATTTTCAAGAAAGGGAAAAAGGAGGATCTGGGGAATTATAGACCAGTCAGCCTCACCTCAATCCCTGGCAAAATTATGGAGCAGATTCTTAAAGAATCCATCCTCAAACACTTAGAAGAAAATAAAGTGATCAGGAACAGTCAGCATGGATTTACCAAGGGTAAGTCATGCCTGACCAATCACATTTCCTTCTATGATCAGATGACTGGTTTTCTGGATGCAGGAAGAACCGTTGATGTGATATACCTTGATTTTAGCAAGGCTTTTGATACAGTTTCCCACAGCATTCTCACTGGCAAATTAAGGAAGAATGGGTTGGATAGGTGGACTATAAGGTGGATAGAAAACTGGCTAGATCAACAGTTTCAACCTGTAGGAATCAATGGATCCATGTCTAGCTGGCAACCAGTCACGAGTGGTCTGCCCCAGGGGTCAGTCCTGGGGCCGGTTCTGTTCAACATTTTCATCAATGATCTGGATGACGGCATAGACTGAACTCTCAGTAAGTTCGTGGATGACACCAAGCTGGGGGGGACAGTAGACACGTTGGAGGGCAAGGACAGGATTCAGGGAGACCTAGATAAATTGGAACAGTGGGCCAATAGAAATCTTATGAGGTTCAATAAGGACAAGTGTAAAATCCTGCATTTGGCATGGAAAAATCCCATGCACTGCTACAGGCTGGGGAACATTTAGCTAAGTAGCAGCACTATAGAAAATGACCTGGGGGTCATGGTGGATGGGAAGCTAGATATGAATCAGCAGTGTGCTCTTGTGGCCAAAAAGGCCAATGGCATACTGGGCTTCATCAAAAGAATTGTTATCAGCAGATCAAGGGATGTGATAATTCCCCTCTATTCTGCACTGGTGAGGACACATCTAGAATACTGTGTTCAGTTTTGGGCTCCCCACTACAAAAAGTACCGGGACATGCTAGAGAGAGTCCAGCGGAGGACAACCAAAATGATTAAAGGGCTGGAGCACAAGCCCTATGAGGAAAGACTGAAAGCATTAGGCTTATTTAGTCTGCAGAAGAGAAGACTGAGGGGGGATTTGATAGCAACCTTCAACTACTTGAAGGGATGCTCCAAAGAAGATGAGCTCGACTGTTCTCGGTAGTAGTGGAGGACAGAATGAGGAGCAATGGTCTCAAGTTACAGTTAGGGAGGTTGAGGCTGGATATTAGAAAAAAAATTTTTACTAGGCAAGTGGTGAAGCACTGGAATGAGCTGCCTAGGGAGGTGGTGAAATCTCCATCTTTGGAGCTGTTTAAGGCCCGGCTGGACAAAACCATGATTGGGATGGTTTAGTGGGAGTGGTCCTGCCTCTGGCAGGGGGTTGGACTAGATGACCTATGAGGTCCCTTCCAATCCTATGATTCTATGAAGTCACGTCACAGGAGCAGTGGGGCTCCAGCCGCAACGTGCTGGTGCAGGTGGATGCATGGCAATCCACTCTCCCTGGGCTACTTTCTCCAACTCTGGGGATAAAATTAGCTACTTATACTGATATATTTGGACTTTTGTTAGACTTTTGACAAAGCATCTCACAACATTCTGACTAAAAATTAGCACAAAATACAGTACTAACAAAGCACTCATTAAATCATAAAAAACTGGCCAATATACCCAAATAGTTATTGTTAATGACTATGATCATCAAATGAGGCTGTTTCTAGAGAAGTTCCGAATGATCAGTTCTGGTTCTAATACTGTTCAGTATGTTTATCCATGATCTAGAAGTAAATATAACTTCAGTGCAGATAAAATTGGTGGATGATGCAATGATTAGTAGAATGGTTAATAATTATTAAAACAGGGTAATTGTACATAGCAATCTGGATCATCTGGTATACTGGGCCCATTCAGACTACTTGTGTTTTATAGTGAAATGTAGTATGTGGTGTAAAATTGCACAGCTACAAACAAATCAGGCTGGGGAACTGCATCTTGGCCAGTAATAAGGAGTCCAGTGGCACTTAAAGACTAACGGATTTATTTACTGAATGAGCTTTCATGGGATAAAATCCCATTTTGTCATGATTGCCCTTTGGAACTCAGCCAGCAGTGACTCCTTAAAGAATTTAGGGTTCATAGTGGACAAGAACTGAATTTGAGCTCCCAATGTACTGCTGTGGCAAAAAAGGGCTAAATGTGATCCTTCCGTGTAGAAACATGGAGGAAATGAATAGAAGTAAGGGATTTTTCCCCCTTATTATAAGGCATTGGTTAGAGTGATACTAGAATCCTTTGTCCAGTTCTGGAGTCTATACAGTTTTTTTTTAAGTGCTGAATAATTAGCCAGAGTGCAGAAAATAGTGATAATAATAATTTGAGGGCTGGGGGGGGGGCAGATAAAACAAAACAAAACAACCCCCCCAAAAACTTATAGAAAGAGACTTAAAGAAATCAATCTGGTTTACTTCTTCAAAAAGAAGGCTGAGTGATGACTGGATTACCATATAAATATCCTTACAGATCTCTCCTTACTCAAAACAGGGGCTTAAACCTGGGTCTTCCACATGTCATGTAAGTCTCCTAACCACCAGACTATTGGCTATTCTAAGATGTCTCACTCTATGTCTTTCCTTTGGGGGGGGGCGGGAAGGGAAAATTTGTTTCATTTTCTTTGGAAAGGAACAGGTGCCAAACCTTGACCCTTTTTAAAATAGAATTTTTGTTTTCTGGTCAATCCTAATACAGAATGAGTATTGTGGATGTCTGTGAAGAGCAGCAGGAGAGAAAGCACAAAAAATGTTTTTTCTGAATATTTAACAATTGAGGTGCATACAGAGACTGGCATAATCAGTCAATTGGAAGTGAGAGTTGCTATATAGAGGGGCATAGACCGAAAATGGTCTTAAAAGTGAAGACAAGTGATTTGTTAAATGTGACAGAAAGGGGAAGTCATGGTCAAAGAGATGGATTTGGAAAATGATTAGCCACTGCAATGAAGTACCAAAGGAAACGATAAATTTTCACCTCTTGATGTTTTCAAATCTCAGCTGGATGCCTTTCTGAAAGATATGTTTGAGCCAAATACAAATTTTGCCTTGGAAATGCACAAGTTATTGGTTTGGTACTGAGGTTACTTAGTGGAATATAATGCCTATGATGTAACAGAAATCAGACTAGATGATCTAATAGTCTATCCTAGTCTTGAAATCTGCTAATCTAATGTCATGCTTGCAGTGTCTAGAATATTGTGTGCATTACTGTACATAAAAACTAGTTATTGATTACTGTGTGGACTCAGGAGTGGCTACTGACTGGCTGTTACTTCATTAGAAACCAAAAACAATGATTCACATGCTTTACCCTTTCACATAACACAAGAAACAGAGGTCACCCAATTAAATTAATAGGCAACAGGTTTAAAACAAACAGAAGACAGTATTCTTCACAAAATGCACAGTCTAACTGTGGAATTCATTGCCAGGGGATATTACAAAGGCTATAAGTATAACTGGATTTCAAAAATAATTAAATAAGTGCATGGAGGATTCATCCATCAGTGGCTATTATCCAAGATGGTCAAGGATGCTACCCCATGATCAGGGTGTCCCTAGCTTCTGGTAGCAGCTACCAGCTGCTGAGACTGGATGACTGGGGATAGATCACTTCATAATCATTTTGTACTGTTTCTTTCTTTCTGAAGCATTTAGTATTGACCACTATCAGAATATGGGATGCTGGGCCTTATGGGCCACTGGTATGATCCAGCAAGGTCATTCTTATGTTATTAATGACAGGATGCTGTCTTTGATAAAGAAAGGAGTCCAAAACTGGAATCTGGCTGTGTGGAAGTCTGTGTTGTAACTGTTCCCTTTAGTAGAAGCCTGATATTTCAGACGTACCCTGGTTTCATATACGATGACAGTAGGAGTTCTTTACTTTTTTAGTATAAGAGTTTAAATTAACTCTGTGTTCATGATTCAGTTTCTCATGTTACAAGCATATAGAAGTAAAGTTAATTGTAAATTTGGGCCTAAAATAGATCTGCCTTATTCAGACATAAGGGTTATGGATGCCCAATATCTTTTTTAAAAAATGCTACCAAGACATTTTAAAATTCAAGACTGAAGACTTTTGACTGAAGTTTTGATTAAGATTTGGGTAATGCTTCAGTTTGGTTCTGACATTTTGTTCTAATATATATGAGAAGTGTTTTTCATTTCTGTGATTTAAAGTTCAATTACTCTATTGGGTAGATAACCAGGGACGGTGATTTAGAAATGATAAGAAAATCTATAACAAAGTACATAGTGGAAAAAAAAATCACAAGTCCATTATTACTAATTCAGTTTGGATGAGTATAACAACTAGACCCTTGAAATGAATGCATAAAGTGTGCTCAAATCATGGAAATACAGCTTATTGAATAACAACATTTTAGAAGCTATTATAAAATCCTTCTTCTAATTGGAATACATCTCAGTATATTCCCAGGGGGCTATTTTTAAGGGGGAATTCCTGAAAAACTATGTAGCATCTGTACTACTGTTAAATAAAAATTATTTTCCTGAGTCACCTGGGGCACTGACCAATACAGAAATATTTTACAATAAAATTAAGGTAAAATATATATGTCATCATTTATCTGCGACCACATGTTCAATATTATTCGGACTAGCAACACATAATCACACTCATCTCAGTCACTCAGTCCTTTCATCCCTGTCCTCTAAACTGAATCTTTGGAGTATTGCTTAAATCCTTAATTGTTTGATCTATAGGGCAGAGACTGTATTTATTTTTGTTTATACAGTACCTCCTATAATGGGATCCTAATCCTCATTGGGATCCTAATGCGTTATCACTAAATAAATCATTCTAAATAATAAATCACTTCTACATTGCCCATGCAGCATTAAAACTGCCATGTATGTATTCTACCTGTATTCTATCCCCAATGTTATGGCTGCAAGATGAAGGCAGTCTAATTCAGACTGGAGATAAGGCATTTTTTAAACTGTGAGAGCAACTGAGAATTGGAAAAAAAAATTAAGAGGTTGTAGTGAATTCTCCATTATTGGCATTTTTTTAAACCAGTATTGGATTTTTTTAGAAAATATATATAATCCAGGAGTTATTCTGGGGAAGTTCCATGTCCCGTGTTATATAACTGGTCAGACAAAATGATCACAGTGATCCTTCTGGCCTTTCAGTCTATGACTCTATAAATTGTGTTTATTTTCCAGGTTGATGCTGTCCAAAATTTGTGAGAAAAAAAATCCTTCAATCTCTTTTTGAAATTAAATGCTAATGCTACTCTGATGGGCTTTATTGGAATTTCCTCCCTTTCATCCCAGGAAGTTAAATTTAATTACATCGTGGTCGCAACTACCAAGCAATTCAGCTAGGTTCAGCTCTTGAACCAGATCTTGTGTGCCACTTCAGAGAAAATCAAGAATTACCTGTCCTTTTGTGGGTTCCAGGACTAGCTGCTCCAAGAAGAGGTCATTAATCCTGAAATTTTATCTCTGTATCCCTTCCTGAGGTGACATGTACCCAGTCAATATGGCAATAGTTGAAATCCCCCATTGTTATTGAGTTTTCTATTTTTATAGCCTCTTTAATCTCCCTGAGCATTTCACAATAACTATCACCCTCCTGGCAAGACTGTCAGTAGTATATTCCTAATGCTATGCTCTTATAATTGAACTATGGAATTCTCTGTCAGGGATCCTATGACACAGTTAGATTCATGTAAGAATTTTTCTGTATTTGACTTAGAATCATAGAAGCTGGAAGGTACCATGATAGGTCATTGAGTCCGGTTTTCTGCACTCATGGCAGGACCAAGTACCCCCTGGATCTTTTCTTTCACATATAATGATGCTCTCCCACCAACATGCTCTACTCTGTCATTCCTATGTATTTTGTACTCTGGTATTATCCTTTCCCACTGATTATTGTTCCATTAAGTTTCAGTGTTGCTCATTATATCAATAACCATCTTTAATACCCTGTATTCAAATTCACCTATCTTGATATTTAGATTTCAAGCATTTAATAAACAAGAACTTCAAAGATTTGTCATTATTTAGTTGTCTGTTTTTGTATGACATAATTGAATGGGATTCTTCCATTTGCCTGTTTGTCTTCAGCTCCTACCTGTACTTCATCAACTTTTTTCCTCCTTACTGAGATGGAGAGGATCCCCATAAATAGATCCTTCCCTAAAGTGAGCTCTCTGTCTAAATGATGTCCTCCTCCATGGCTGTTAGTTTCCCCCCAGTCTTTAAAACAGCGGTTTCAAACTCAAATCACCATGAGGGCTGCATGAGGACTAATACGTTAGCCCAAGGGCCGCACCACTGAAACCTCTTCCTATAATGATATTGCAAATATTGGTAATTATAGTGTGATTGCAGGCCATAGGAAATAACTTTGAGGGCTGCATTTGGCCCACAGGCCATGTGTTTGAGACCCCTGCTTTAAAATTAAAAGGTTGTGGCATTTTAAATTATAGTACAATAGTCTGGTTCCCTTTTGGTTTAGGAGGAGCCCATCTTGCCTGTCTAGGCTCCTCCTTTTCCAAAAGGTTTTCTGGTTCCTAATAAACCTAAAATCCGCCTCCTTACTTCATCATTTAAGCCATGCATTGAGATCCCACAATTCTGTTTGTCTACCTGTCCCTGCATATGAAACTGGATGCCTTTCAGAGAATGCTATGGAGGTCCTGGCCTTTATTGTCTTACATTTTGGAGGCAAAATTTAGGCTGCTATCAGGAACTCTATACATTATATAGACTTCTTGTAATTGAGTAACATGTAAATACCAAAAAGGGAGCTGTGTTAGTCTAGTTCAACAAAACAAAGAAGGAGTCAGGTGGCATTACTTTACATCACAGAGTTTCAAGAAATGCTTATTCTGTGTGTGTGCCCTCCTTTATTTTGTGACTTAGATTTCCCTTTTAAAAGAAAGCAGTCCATCATGTTTAAACAGCTGTCGTAACTCTTGTAACTATTTTTAGTGTGTGTGGGAGGGAGAAGCCATGATTTATCAAGGTACCCTACTGCAGTGGTTGTCAAACTGTTTTATTCAGGATCCAGCTCCGGACTCCTCTGCCATGAAAAAAAGTGGCTGCCACCAGAAAATTGAATAGTGACCATGGCTGAAGGGTGGGGTGGGGGAATGGACTGCCCCTCTCCTGGAAGCACTGCAAACCAGCTGGGGACCAAGGGGCAGACACCCCCACCCCCCAAGGTGCAGCACCGGCTGGCTGGGGAATGAGAGGCAGCTGCCCCACCCCCAGGAGCAGCACCAGCTGGCAGGGGAGTGAGGGGAAGCCGTCTCCCCTCCTGGGAGCAGCGCCGGTCAGCAGGGGAGTGAGGGGCAGTCACGCCCCCTCCTGAGAGCAGCATCAACCAGCAGAGGAGCAAGAGGCAGTCCTCCCACCCCCTGCATGCCACTCCAGCTGGCAGGGGACGGAGGGGCAGGCGCCCCCCTGGGCACAGCACCAGTTAGCAGGGAAGCAAGGAGCAGCCACCTCTCCTCCCGGGAGCAGCACTGATGCCGTGATCCTGTACCTATGTATCTGTGACCCAGTACTGGGCTGCGAACCAAACTTTGATTATCTCTGCCAAACTGTGCATAAATACCACAGACAGCTCATGAAATGTAGTAATGGGGGCAAGAGGTAAAGAGAGAATTGTAGTCTCAGTTCCAGACAATGTGATGGTTTGACAAATACCAACTTTCTATTTCCAAAGAGGTAGCCGTATTAGTCTAGATGAATGAATGAAAGTTAAAGGTCTGAGTTCAAATTTGTTTACTTCAATTTGGTCACTCAGCAGTATTTAAGATGCACAATGGGGTCACATAGCTGCCAGCTCTCCCCACATTAATATTCCTTCAGTATGGGGTGGTAGGAAGAAAAAAGTGTGTTGGCAGTGTCTCGTCGTTTCTTTATGTCATCTCTGTGCACACTATGCTCTGCTTTATGCCATCTCAGTATGGGAATCCATCTGAGTCCCATAATGGACATATTCATGGTTACTTGTGGTGTTCATAATGACTTTAGGGGCGTTCAGCTCTGCAAGCTACTCCAGTCATGTGTAATCCGAGGATTATGCAGATGTTCTCTGCCTCTTGGTGATGTTTTTAGGATGTCTGAGTAGGGGAAAATGCAACACGGGGCATCTCTGAAAAACTAGTCAGACAACTGCAAAAAATCGATCACACTTTGTGAAAGTGGTAAGAGGGTAAATTGCTTGGTGTTGACCATGAGTCTTTTTATCCAGCGGTTCCTGACTCATTATTTAGGAACAAAAACTACTCTGCCAGTGGATGGCACTTGAAAGCCTACTGGCTCTATGTTGACATACTTCAAGTTTAGAAAGATAAGCCACTGGGGATGGCTGGTGCCTCCATGTATTGATTATACCTTTTACTTAGGGTAACAGGGAATTGATCCTGCTGTGCAATGTTCCCTCTAAGAGTTGGTGGCAGCTGAGCAACTCATGTTGCTCGCTGCACTGCCCCGTGCTGCCACACCCCCCCTGCGGGCTTGCTGCGCTGCCCCTCCCAGTGGGCCCGCTCCTGCCCCCCCCCAGCGGTCTCCCCACCCCTGTGGGCCCGCTCCCGGCCGCCCCCCCGCCCCCTACTCCCGGCGGGCCCCCCCCCGCTCCCAGCCGCCCCTGGCTCCTACCTGCCCCCTACTCCCGGCAGCCACCCCCTGCTCCCAGCAACCCCCCTCACCTCCGCAGGCCCACTCCCGGCTGCCCAGCAGCCTCCCCGCCCCCACTCCCCATGACCCAAAGAAACTTACCTTGTGGCTGGAGCCAGATGGCCCAGCCACAGCTCCTGGGGCCAGAGAAGCTCTACGGAGCATGCCCAGATTTTCTGGGCATGCTCCGTTAGAGCTTCTCTGGGCGGGAGTTTTCAAAACTCCCAGCCCCAGAGGAGCTCTAACAAGGGACTCCAGCTGCCCGCAATGCGCTGCCGGCAGCCTTCGCTGCGCTGGCGGCTGCGGCGGGCTGCGCTGCAGCGCGCCAGCACAGCTTGGAGGGAACATTGCTGCTGTGAATACATGAATTTGCAGGCATGGCTTTAACTGCTAGGTATAGCAGTATGTGATAAGCCAAAACAAGGCCTATTGTATGATATAGAAGGTAACAAAGAGAAAGAAAAGCAATATAGATCAGGTTGAATTATTACTATATATGTGTCAAGTGCTCTGATATATGTCTAAGGGCTAGCTAATTGTAGATCTGTTCTACTAAATTGTCATTAATACTCGCAATGACCTCTTTAAATAACAAAGAGGAAAAATAAAAATAATGAGAAATCTATTATTTCAAACTCTTATACCTCTCAATTACTGATTTAAGAAATCTACTCTTATACATTAAGTAACTTGCTCTTTTGGGGTGGCTCTCTTCATTTCTTGAGTTAATAGCTTTGACACAATGCTTTTTGAGGAGATAAGACACAATAGAACTCATTTCACAACACAGGAGAAGCTCTTATACAACATTTTTAAAATGGCACTTATTTCATGGAAATACAGAAGTAAAGACCATCCGTGCATATTATATTCAAACAGCTGAATAAATGTAAAAAGCACCTCATTCTCTGATGAAAGTCAAATTGGTTGATAGCATCAGGTAATTAAACATAAAATCAAACAGAGGGGGAAAAAACTATAAAATAAATTCATTGCATCTGCGGGCCAGAAATATTAAGGCCTAAAGATTGCCATTCAGCTAATAATTCAAATAGCAAGGTTGGACTAGGAAGAAATTAGTAATGGTTGTCCACCCACCATCCCTCAGCTATTATCACAGCAGGGTGTTCTTGTCAGTGAATGATGTGAAATCTACATAACAGCAGCCTCATTGCCTTGTATCACTGTGTGCTACAGGAAAGAGCACAGCTAAGGTGATTGCCATCGAGACCTTGATTCTCTTCAGGTAATTCACTCTCACCCTCCAGCAGAGCTCAATCCTTTAATAATACAGGCAAGCACACCAAGAAAACATTAGGTGGTGCAAGGGTGGGAGAATTATTTCAGAACTAAAGCCACCTGCTGTTAACAACAAAAGCCAGTGCTCCTGTTTAAAAGAGAAATGTCCTTACTCCTTCAAACTGCTTGATTTCATTATTTTATTCATGCAGTTGTTCAGAGAATTTCTTCATTGGCTATTTGAGCATGTTGTTGAGTTGTATCTGACTGCCAACTTTTAACAATTCTAATTAGCAGTGCAGGATCAAGAAAACCATTCCATGTGTGCCAGTGGTGAAATCCTGGCCTTAATGAAATCAGTAGTGAAACTCTCATTGACTTCAGGGTTGCAGCACAGGTACACTTTTCTTCCATAAGCCACATAGATAGAAGACAATCTGTTTTTAACTATAGAATTACACAGCTTTCTCTGAAACAGGTAATACAAGCAACTTGTATCATTTGTTTTGTATTCAGAGCAGAATGATGATAGGGAGTTCTCTCTGTAAGGAGAATCAAGTTCTTAACTGACAGATGTCTGCTACCAGCAGCTGTACACAAGAACATATTACCTGACACACCCACGCTCTTGGTTCACTGAGACACATTTAAACATTTTCAGCAGCATAAAACTATCATTTTTCAGCTTCAAAGTATTGTTTGTTACCGCTCATGTCACTCTATGGTGTTTTTCAGCAGTAGCACTTGAGCTGCTTTGTTCCTAAATTTCCTGGCTGAAAATTACACCATGCCTGCCCTCTTAATCTGTTTTCAGAGAACTCGTTTCTGATTTAGTGCTTAAGCGAAATTTGTGAAACTGGCTAGATGTGCCATATCATTTCAAATCCACTGCTGTTCTTGTGTTGTACTTATTATAAAAATCAGGTCTTTGTCTTTTTTTGAATAAGAGACTGTTTGCTTTTTCCATCTATGTACCACAGTAACTATATTAAAAGAAAAGAATTTAAAGTCTTCAGAGGGCAATGTGTCTCTAGGACCTCTGAAGATTTGGGATCTGTAGTACATGTTGACTCATTCCTCTCTCATCTGTTTCAGCCTTGAGAAATATTTGTCGTCTCCTTGGAAGTCCTTGACAAAACATGACAAATAATTTACTTCTCATCTTTCTGAAAACCAGAATCTTTCAGTTTCCAGACAGAGAAGTCAACATTCTACTTTTTGCTGCATATAACCTGGAAACCTACTTGCCAGTGGATTCTCTGTACCTTGAAGTCTTTAAGCCATTATTTCAGGACTTCAATAACAGTCATAGGTTAGAGGTCTATCACAGGAGTAAGTGGATGAGGTTCTGTGGTCTGCACTGTGCAGGAGGTCACATTAGATTGTTATAATGGTCTCTTCTGACCCTAAAATCTATGAGTTTATGAAACCAGATGAAACCAAAACCAGCAGCTCCAGTGTTGAAAGCCATGTTACAAAACTCAAGAAGTAAGAAGCTGAATAGTTTCAGGTATTATTAGAGACAGCTACAAAGAACACATTTCCTTCTTATGAGGATGGTGGTGCTCCATCTGATGGCAAAGCTTTCTTTAATTAATATGGAAAGAGGAGTTAAAATCTTTATGAAAGAGGAGTTAAAATCTTTTTGCAAAGTTGCTTTCATTTTAGCTGTCACTAATGAAAAGACACTCATATCTATGCAAGATTTAATTAAGTACACAGCAGCAGTTTGTAAGGGAAGCATTTCAGGAAGTGAATGTAAAAATGAAAGGATAGAGTCTCATTTTGATGGAGAGCTTCCTAATAATAGCAGGACTGGCTCTTCTGAGGCTCTGGCTCAGGGTACCCCAGTTTGCGGGCACTGGGAGGCAGGGTGGGCCAGCCCAGAAGCCAGACCTTGTGCTCCTACCCTCTCTCCTGAGCCAGGGGAAGAGTGCTTCAGCCAATGGGGTGGACTCCATCCTCTTGCCCTGGCTCTGTGCTGGCCCTCCCCACCACTAGTATGGAACAGTCAGCGCATGGGGAGGGGCAGGAGAGTGGAGCCTGGTTTTTGGGCTGGCCCGCTCCGCCCCTAGGCCATCTGTTCCATGCCTTTTGGGTGGGGTAAGCCAGCTCAGAGTGGAGGCTGGGTTCCATGGTCCACCCCCCCCGGGGGGGGCACAAAAGAGAAAGCTGGCTTCGGGCATCACAACACTTGAGCCCACCCTGATTAATAGCTACATGTCAAGATGGAAAAAGAAAAAGCGAGGAATCTTGTGGCATTTAAAGACTAACAGATTTATTTATCACATGAACTTTCAAGGGAGAAAATCCCACTTCGTCAGACACTTTGAAGAGGGGGAACTTACAGAACTGGATGCGAATAAATCCAGGGGAGTGTAAAACATGGGATCAAGTCATACTGCAACAGCAAATCAGAGCATTTGTAAGGATTCAAACTCTAGGGAACAGCACACAGAGGGAGGGTGAAGTCAAATTACCTGTTAAAATGTGAGACAAATCCATAGTCATGATTCAGCCATGCTTTCACACAATCTAATCAGCATATTATTTGAATTTTGGCTGTTTCTCTTTGAAGTCTTAATGTCCCATTGATTTTCGTGAGGACCATAGTTAACAAATCATCAATGGAATGATTAGGAAGATGGAAGTGCTCAGCAATTTTTTTTTGTGTGTGTTGTGATTTCTATCAGTTTTGTGTGCATTTATTCTTTTGCATAGGGACTGTCCTGTTTGTCCAATGTATAAGGCATGGGGGCATTTCTGGCACATGATGGCATAAATCACATTAGTGGATGAGCAGGTGAACGACCCTTTGATGGAGTAGCTGTCTTGATTAGATCCTATGGTGTCTTTAGCGCAGACATGTGGACAAAGGTGGTAGCATGGTTTGTTGCAAGGATATGTGCCTGCTTTAATGTTCCTGTTGTTAGGTCTGTAGTTGCTGGTGAGTATCTGTTTAAGGTTTGGGGGTTGTCTGTTGGTGAGTAGAGGTCTGTCTCCCAAGGCTACAGAGGTTGAAGGGTCATCTTTTAAAATAGGATGTAGGTCCTTAATAAGCTGTTGTAGAGGTCTGACTTGAGGGTTGTATGTGGTGACCAGTGGTGTTCTATTGTTTTCTTTTTTGGGACTTTCCTGTAGTAGCTGACTGTGGGGTACTCGTCTATCTCTATCAATCTGCTTCTTTACTTCCCAAGGTGGGTACTGTAGTTTTAAGAAAGCTTGACAGAGATCCTGAAGACTCTGTCTCTGTCTGAGGGATCAGAGCAAAGGCGGTTATATCTTAGGGCTTGGCTGCAGACAATGGATTGCGTGGTGTGTTTAGGATGGCAGCTCGAGGGATATAAATAACTATACCGATCAGTAGGTTTTTGGTATAGAGTGGTGTTGATGTGTCCATCCCTAATTTGTATTGTAGTGTCCAGAAACTGGATCTCCTGTGTGGAGGCTCAATTTGATTATGGAGTGGAAATTGTTGAAATCTCTGTGGAAACCTTCAAAGGCATGGGTCCAGATGATGAAGATGTCATCGATGTAGCATAAGTAGAGGAGAGGGACTTAGGGATGAGACTTGAGGAAATGTTGTTCTAAGTCACCCATAAAAATGTTGCCATATTGTGGGGCCATGCGGGTACCCATAGCAGTGCCATTGACTTGGAGGTATAAATTGTCCTCAAATCTGAAATGGTTGTGGATGAGCACAAAGTCACAAAGTTCAGTCACAAACTGTGCTGTGGCATCATCTGGGATAGATGTAATCCATCCTTGTGTGGGATGTTGTGTAGAGAGCTTCTACATCCATAGTGGCCAGAATAGTGTTTTCAGGAAGCTCACTGATGGATTGGATTTTCCTCAAGAAATCCATGGTATCTCAAAGATAGCTAGGGATGTTCATTGTGACTATGTGAATGATCCCATGTCTTACACTCCCCTGCATTTATTTTCATCCAATTCTGTAAATTCCCCCTTTTCAAAGTGTCTAACGAAGTGGGATTTTCTCCCATGAAAGCTCATGCAATAAATAAATTTGTTAGTCTTTAAGTGCCACAAGATTCCCTGTTTTGTTTTGCTTTTTGTTTTACTAGACTAACATGACTGCCCCTTTGGAACATGTCAAGATGGGAATTCTGTTATAGTTATTTATTTTAAAGTAGCAACTGTTGATCCTCAAATGAGATTAGAGCCCTGTTATGCGTGGTACTGGCACTGAACAAAGATGTATTGAAAAACAACCTATGTCTCAGAGAACTTACTGTTTAAATAGACAGGACAGAGAAATAGTGGGAGAATGGAAGCATTACTGTCCCTCTTTGATATGTGGAAACCTCAGTCACAGAGTGGTGCAATGACTTTCCTATAGGGAGTCTACAATAGAGCCAAGAATTGAATTCATATCTTCTGAGTTCCAGTCCAAAACCTTTACCTCAAGACCAATTGCTCTCTGCATTTAAAAAAAAAAATCATGGAGGATGGGTCCATAAATGGCTAGTAGTCAAGATGGACAGGGAGGTAACCCCATAGCTGGAATACCCCTAAATGTCTGACTGCCTGAAGACAGGAGGTGATGAAAGGGGTGGATCTCTCCAAAACTGCCTTGTTCTATATTCTCTACCCAAAACTTTGGTACTGACCACTGTTTCAGATAGCATACTGGGCTAAATGGACCATTGGGTTGACTACGTATGGCAGATCATACAACCCCTTCTGTGCATTCCTACAGACAGACCATCCTTATGAACCAGTTGACAAAGTTGTTCTACCCACTACCACCACCACCTTAATTTCAGAGAGAGCAAGAAATTCTATATACACAGTTGTGTACAACAACAACTAATGCAATATATTATTTTTAAACTGACAATTTATTGCAACAAGCAGTTCTGTTATCCTAGTGGTAGTTTTCAATTGCAATGTCCATGGATCATAATGGAACACTGCTATGTCAAATACTGTACAATGTAACATTACTTAGAACTTATTTTCGGGGCATAACCAGTATATCATTTAATGCTGAACAGGTTCAGGAGAGCTATAGTTTTAGATATTAAGTATAATGCAAAGTCTGAAAGATTAAACTGTCACATTTTTTGGTAAAGAGATAGTCTGTATGTGTATATTGATCAATAGCTGAGGTCACACAAGCAGAGGCTTAATGGTATAGACACATGATATACAATCACAATATTTTAAAAGTTCAGAAAAAGGTTTTCATAGTTTATTCTGAGATACCTAACACCTTGCCTAAATCTCCAGAGTTTTACTGATATCTCTGACACTTTGTGAATGAGGCCTTTTATTTATTTAATTTATTTATTTACTTACTTATTTATTTCCCCTTCATCTGTTTAGTCCTTTACCTAATTGATTTTCTGTGCTAATACACTAAAGGTCTTAAGAAGGCAAAGCTTCAGGTGTGACAGATAAAATAAGTTGCTTTTAGTCATTGCTTTTATCTTCCATGTCTAATGTGTTGGTTACAGCTGTGCAGTTTAACAGCAAAATCAATACATCATTTGCTGCAGGTATCTGAAAGAATTTTGAAGCCTGTTGGTATTTTAACTGTTAAGTTTCCTCTGAAAGACTTTTTTTCTCCATGAAATCAACTGTTACAGAAATGTGTGTATGTATATGTGTGTCTGAGTGAGAGAGAGAAAAAAATACATCATTTACTATTCAACTAATGGGATAGTTACCTGCGGTGTGTCTCTAGAAACATCCATTCATATGGTTGAAATACCACCTGAGTAAAATATTGTCCAGTGTATAGGCAGTTCCAAAATTTTGTAACTAAATGCAAAGCTGTATATGAAAAATATAAGTTGCAAATAGTAAATTGCTTACATGACTGTTACAGTGGATGGACAAAACTAGTGTTTTGTTTGTGCATGTGGCTGGCTGGCTTGTGCATACAGCTGCATGTTTTTCACAAAAAGTTTCTACTTCTATATACACATGCATAATTTGCCGGCACAGCTTAGATGTCTGATTTGGAAACTGTGGCCTTTTGAAGCTATACATGGAGTAAAAACAGAAAAGGCCACTAAAATGTGTTTCAGCTAAATGAAAAGGCAAAGTGACAAATTAGTTATTCAATCTAGTATTAGGTCAATTCAACCCATCCCCATGTGGCATATTTTACAATATTTTTATCCTCATTATTTTAGTATGTTTTACTATATCGGAACCTTGCATTTGCCCTTCTGGTGCCCAGTTATGTCTTGCTGTTTATTTCTCACTAACCTAATTGTTTCTCTGATCCCGCACACTACTGTACTTATTGCCATTTGTTAAGGAAAAGCTCAAGCACAGAAATTATTCTGTAAGTTACATGATTAAGTTATTATTGATTGATTTCTGTAGTTTGCTGTAAGTGTACTCTGTCCTGTACAATGCCAAACAAATACCAGGTTACCTGCCGTGAAAGGCTGAGTGTAACAGTTCACTCCTACAAGGTGCTGAGTGGTTCTTGAGGGACACAAAGCACCTTCACTTCCCAGCAGTTTCACCACTGACAAAACTGCATGACGCTCAGCATTAAATTGCCCCACTGAGACCCAATTCACAAATTATTTGCTCAGTGGGATAACACTACGATGAGTGCAGTTTAGTTGCTGCATTTTCAGGACTTTAAAAATTATTCTTCTGAATTATGTCAGCTCCAGATAAGAAACACATTACTAGTTTAATTAGGTCAATTATAATTAGGGCTGACCAAAGTACTGGAGGTAAAACAAGAACTAACTTGAACCTTTGCCCCAATATTAAAAATGAAAGTGACCCAAACATTTTACCAAGTTTTAGAGAAGTTCAGTGTTTCCTACTGACTTTCATGGTTCCACTTCTGTACTCTTCTGATTCTGACTTGGAGTTGCAAGAGCAAATCCAAAAAAGAAAAAAAAAAAGGTTCTAGTCCAGGTGCAACTATTTTCACTATTTATATTCAAGTAGCACACAATGTTCTTGGCACCAGCCAAGCATGTATGGTGATGAGTACCTGCCCTGAACATATATAAAAAAAAAAAGGTAGTGGAACTCTTATGTAAGCATTCATTTCCATCAATACATATATCCAAATTCTGCAGACTCAGAAGGTTTGATAAAGCAGATCTTTTGAGACTTTAATAATGGCTAAGTGTTACTTGAACCGAGCTTCTGGACTGCTGAATTTTGGTTATCACTAATTATAGTGACTTACTTTTTGCACTAATGTGCCACCTATTCTATAGGTGCATAGCCTCAGTTTCAATGTAACTAGGGCAATTTACATCAGCTGAGGATTCGTCCATTGATTTTAAAATCAGAGGGAACAATTATGATTTAGTTTGACCTAGAATTTGACTAATTGATTCCATCATCAAGATCATAACCCCAGGCTGAACTAAAGCATGGCTTTTTGAAAGACATCCAGTGTCAGTTTTATTTTCTGTTATATCTTTACTATTATTTAAGTTTAACGGGCATTAGAGTCAAACCCTTTTATTTTGTCTCGTCAAAAGTTATTGGACAAAAATGTTTTGCAACCAGCTGGAATTGTGGATTTTCTTTTCACAAGGTTGGCAAAACTACCCAGCATACCATAAAACTCACTGAGCCAGCTGCTTCCCTTTATTGCAAAATATGGAGGTGGAAAAATGGAGTGAAGAGAAAAAGCACTGAGAACCCAGTATTGCAGTCACGGGAACAGAGTATCATCTCTGTAGCGTACTTTTCCCAGTCCCATGGAAATCCCTTTATATGAACACAATGTATTGGAGGCTCAATGGGCATTGGGAAAATGGCTGACTAAAGTGGGGCAGAATTGGGCAGAAGCTACATCATATAGCATATTTCTGTAACATATGTGTGGACTTCCATTGAGCTCTTTATGGTACAGTTTAACTTGCAACAGTGCTATCTTGGTAGAGTAGCCAGTAGCAGCAGCAAGACACCGGACTGAGCTGTACTGTCAGGAACAAAGGGAAGGTTGGGACTAGAGGGTTTCCTTGAAATTTCCTCTGACATACTCTGGCATTGTGACAGTAGAAGGCCACACTCCTCCTGATTCTAAGAATGTCATCCCATGAGGAGAAAATACAGCAGCAACTGCACAGTCCTACACAGATATTTCAGAGAAGAAGTCATTTTTAATCCTACAGAGTTTGTGTCAGAGGAAAGGATTTGGCTCATAGGAAGAGTGAATAAGCTTAACTTTTGGAAATTTAATTTCAATTACCCGGTGTTGGAAATTCAAATTCAAATTCAACTCCCCCCCCCCATTTTTCAATGTTC
Source organism: Podocnemis expansa (assembly GCA_007922195.1). NCBI lineage: Eukaryota > Metazoa > Chordata > Testudines > Podocnemididae > Podocnemis > Podocnemis expansa. The sequence goes on along the minus strand of ML681979.1, from coordinate 43,275,188 downwards.
CAGAAACATATTTTTTAAAATATACATTAGTAAACATTTTCAAAGTAAATCTTCCTTGGTATGTACACATGTCTCTTTTATTTTGAAATAACACTGGTTATTTCGAAATAAAAGAGATTAGGTCCACATAACGTATTCTTATTTTGAAATGACAGGCTACGTCATTTCAAAATAAGAGCCGTCATTTCAAAATAGCTTAAAACTCCTTTAAATTGAAACAGCTGTTCTTTCAAAATGGTTATTTCGAAATAACGCCATTCCAATGTGTTATTTTGAAATAACCATTATTTCCAAATAACACGTTTGCCCTTCTCCTTCCCAGGGTGCTTGCCTTTTAGCCTATATTGGCTGGGGGTATGGACCAGGGAGGGGGCCATGTTGCCATGCCTCCCATGGCAGAGGCGTTGCTAGCACTGGGCACCCAGGGCACGTGCCCTGAAACCCAGCGCCAGTGCCCTGCATCTGGCACCTCCCCCAGTCACCGGCCCGGGGGCCAGCCACCAGTGGCCCCGGCAGCCCCGTCCCCAGCTGGGGATCCAGGTCTTGGTCGTCCGTGGCCGCTTCTGTCCCCATCCCTGGCCAGGGGGCATGGCCTGTGACCAGGGGGCGGGGCATGCAGGCTGAAGGCGGGGCCTGGGCCGTGCCCTGGATCCCTGCCCAGGGCAGTGATGCCCCTGTCCCATGGTGCCCCTCTCCTAAAGCAAAATAGCAAGTCCTTTGTTTGGACATGCTGTTTGCTTTGCGGTTTTCCCTTAATTCAAATTAACTTATTTTGAAATAAGGACTTTATTTTGAAATAACTCATTTCAAAATTACGATGTACATGTAGATATAGACCCTGTGTTTAAGTGGGAGGAGTCATCAGTAAGGTGACAGTAGAAATTTGAGATATTAAGAAGGTAAGTGCAAAGGATCTAAATGGAAAGCAAATCCAATTTTTACTTATGGCTTGCTGATACCTTACTGACAACAAGGTATCAGGGCAGGCGCCTTGTGCTTAAAAAGTTTTTTTTTTTCCCCTTTGGCAGCAGATTAATTGATAAGAATAGGATACAATGCTGAATATTCATTAAATCCCTGAGTCAGCAATTTATCTTTATTCAGCAAAACACTGAAGCACATATTTAAATCTTTTGCTGAACTAGAGCCTAATCTGGGCCAGCAGAGTCCTGCAACTCTGTTGAAAATGTTTGAAAGATGAAAGGACATTTGAACTAAAACAAGTATTTTAAACTGGTCATTTCAAACTGAGCATTTTGCTAGCCATGCCAATTGAAGATTCCTATTCAGGTTTCTAGTAATTTAAAATTAATTTAATTCACTTATTCTGATAAGGTTTCTTTTCTGTCTTGTTCACTAAGCACAAGCATTTTAATACTACTCATGTTTTTCCCCATTTTCTTTTAAAATGATGCCATTGGCCAAGAAATCTTTTCTCCAGGGTCTCTCCCAGTGATCTCATTTGTTTTTCTGTGAAAACACCCACTGTGACATGTACATCCAATGTCCTCATTAACTCACAGAGATATGGAGGTGTGGGGAAACTCAGGGGACAAAATGGAAGGCTAAGCAAAACTGGCAACCCATCTTTTTACCACTTGCAAGAAAATCTAAAAAAAAAACCCTCAAATTGTAACTTGCCTTGGTAATTGTAAAATTCATATAAAGTACAAGCTGTTTGGAGCCCTGATCAAACATGAATCCCTATTACTATCTTTTATTTCAGTAAAGCTTCTACCACCATTTGGCATTTCCGTAAATATTTAAAATATACAAAAAAAGAATACATCAGCTTTCTTCCCTCAGAAAATGAAAGAAAAGAAAGAGACAATGAACCGCCTGTAGAAGTGAACCCAGATTAAAATTAGTTCCCATTCCACATCTTTCAAACTTCATTGGTGGTTTTGTGATCAATTTTTATTTTTTAAACTAGAGCTGAGCAAATAATGGAAACATTTTCCACAACTACACATTCAAATATGAAAAACAATTTGTATTTGGTCATAATTGAGATCTCTTTAAGCACTTTGATGTTGATGGAAAGCAAACACAATCTTCGCTAATGCAAATAAGCAGGAGAAGCTAATTTTAAGCTTAAAAATCGGCCAAAAGCAAATTTCAAATTGTTCTTTTGATTGTAATATGCTCACTTCATGCTGTGCTGTTTTGTTAGATGAGTCATCCAATAAGGGAAAAGAAACAATACCACAGAAGTCTTATAGCTAATAACAGTGCACACTGAGAACAGTGACTATTCACTGCACATAATTTTGCAACAGTAATGCATTTTTCTTTTTTTTGTTTTAAAGTAGCCTAAAAGGTCTGTGCTTTGGTGATCTAGCTCCTTTTCTTCCATTTAATAAATATTACATTATTAGAATTGTTTCTTAAAAAAGAAAAGCAAAACAAAAACCTTCTCTTTGCAGACTTTTCCTTTCAGTCCAAAGTATTCTTTTTACTTGTCCTTAGTCCACTAGTGGCTTCCTAAGGAGAGGTAAGGTTTCAAAAATCAGATGGTTAGCTTTCTGTCCTTTAAATAAGTTTCAGTTAAGTTACACTTACAAATTTTCACAGCAGGTGTTTTGTTTTAGCCTAACGTAAACTCTTGCAATCCAACAGTCTGGTTCTCTGTCCAAAAGAAGTCCAAGATCAGACATCTAAAAAAATTAAATAGAGACTGAAGGGACATGCTTCAACATAAAACAACCCTCCTGGGTCAAATTCTGTGTTGTCTGTCATTTGGAGAAGCCCACAAGTCCCCCTGAGGGAAAAATTCAGCCTTAATGTTTAAGATTTTCAGTTGGTATCAGTTAGTCTGTTGTGTCTCATGTGTCCACACTACAGCAGGAAAAGCCAAAAGTCATTGAATTGGGTCAATCAAAAGGGCTGCTTACCTGAAGTGTGTCAGAAACACTAAAAAAAAAAATGCATATAAGGTAAGATCATGGATCTACTGAAATCAAAGGAGCTTCACTCTTCGTTTCTAAAAAAAAGATTTTCATGATTTTCTTATTATCCCCTGTCTCTCATCACCAGAATGAAATTTCAGTACCATATGTACTGTCTGCAGCAACAAAAAGCAAAATTAAGAAATTTACCTTTTAGTTAGCTTCATAATATTCATTGCAAGCAGTTTGAGCATAGTTTATATCATTGCCAAATAAAATAAACACTTTTTCCCCATGTGGGTAACAAATTTACTATTTGACCGCTGATATGAGAAATTTAAGTAAGTTCACTATACACTTGTTTTTCCAAACATTGGAACTAGTTTCCAAACTGGGCTAGTTAAAAAACTACAAAAGGAAAATATTGTAGATTTAGTATGTTTTTGTCTTAAAAGCTTACATTTTGTGTTTTTTCCCCCTTTTGTCTAGAAACAAATATGGAGGGGGACAATATCTTTTTTTCACCCCCCCAAAAAAAGTTTGAAGAGCTAAAAAAGCACACATTAGCTCTATTCCAATAATTATTTTAACTCTTAAGTCAAGCTATTATTAGCATCCCAAATATAATATTTAAACAATCTTTGTCTTTAGTTTCTCTTACAAATGCTTATTTTTCAAAGGCTATTGAAATGGTAAACTATTAGAAAATATTAGTAAGCATGTGTAACTAAAGCCAGAAACTGAAAGGGTGAGTAGGTGTCCTGTAGAGCAAGACTTTTGGCCTAGAATAAATCATACTGAATCTTAATTTAATCCATAAAACAGATTACTTTTGGATAAAAATCAACCCCTCTACAAAGACATATGTAAATTTAGGTTACTCATTCTTTTCATGTTTGCCTTTAAATTATATGAATCTTATCATCATATTTTTGCCTGATTTCTGTTCTTTATAGGTACTCATACAACTCTGAACACTTTAGTATCTGAGCAAATTCTGTTAGTCAAGCATGGCATTTTCCATTAACTTATGTAATATACTATATTCCACTTGCTTTTGATAGTCCCCCTTCACTTTATTTTTTATTTCTCTCACCTACCATTTCCTTTTCTGTTAGTTCCTCCCCTTCAAACTCTTTCCTTCTGTTGTCTTCTCCTTGAATTAAATGTCTTCTCCTTTTTTGGTCTGTCTTTTCTCTTCCCAACTATCTTTCTCTCCTTCCTAAGCATCTTACTCCTATCTCAAACTGTTACTACTCTTTTCTGAGTTTTCGATCCTTCCTCAAACCTAGAAACAAGGAGATGGTGTAGTAACCCTTGGGGAGGAAGGGGTTAACACTCTGGTCAGTGAGTCCCAGGACAGCCAATAGGAACGAAGCACAGGTTTTTGAATTGGAACAGCAGCCTGGCCTGTGCCTGTTTGGATGCAGCAGAGCTCCTGGAAGGATCAGGAGGAGGCCAGAGGGGCCTGAGGAAGAATCCAGCAGCATCTTTACCAGAGATAAGTTAAGTTTGGTACTGACCAGGAGTGAGTAGAACAGGGAATGTTTATTTAGACGCGGTCAGGGTATTTTCTTTGTTTTTGGCTTGTTTTTTGGATTTCTCTGTGCTGAGCATGTTACCCCCCCCCCCACTACCCTGTAACTACCTAAGTTAATTCCCAGAGAAGCAACTCTCTGTGTTTATTATCTGTTCTTTTTGATTAAAGATTTTACCTTTTAAGTAAGTTCTGGTTCTGTTCCTGTTCCTGGAAGGGCAGGAGGTTTGTGTGCATGTGCCTCAGACTGCACAGGCAGCTACTAGAGGGAACCCTGTTCCAGTTCCAGCTCATATTGCAGCTGGTGTCCAGTCACTTTTCTGAGAGAGGAATAAAGAGGATTGCAAGTACCTCACAGGGAGGAATTCCCAAGTGCGCCTTCCTGGGTCTCAAGAGGTTTTTTGCATTTGGGTGGTGGCAGCGATACCACTCCAAGGCCAGGAATCGGAGGCCTTGGAGACTTTTAAGAGCAGGCTTTAAGGCCAGTGGCTTTTAAGGCCCGTTGCAGGCCCCCACCTTCTGCACTCAGAGTGCAAGAGTGGGGAAAAAGCCTTGACAGATGGATTTTTCCATATTAAACTGTGGTCTTCCCACAGTGCAGACCATTGTTTAAGAAAACAGGGACAACACAAAATTCTGCTGTAGTCGTGTCATAGTGAAATGTAAGCCAAAGACGGGTGTCAATGGAAGTCAGCAGAGACAATTGAGTGTCCCAGCCCGCTCTTTGTTACCAGAGGGAGATTCAAATGAACTTTATAGCCCCATAGAGCTGACCAGAAAAATTAACTATTTGGGAAGTTAAGCCAAGATCAGAAAAGTAATCAAATCCTTCTAAAGCTTTGGGTCAGATTCTCTGGCCATTGGTGCAAAGGAGTCATGGTTCTTCCATGAATGTCCAGCAGAGAATTCTCCTGTTGGAACTCTGTGCTGATGCACCTACACTGCAGCCAGACCCAGACATCCTGTGTGTTTTCAATGCCAAGAGCTCAATATTGTACTAGTATGTTATTGGAAACTCTTGCTTCTCCTCCAACCCATGGGCAAAATTTTTGAATTTTAGTCGATTACCCTCTGGTGGAGGAAATAGGAAATGAACCCCTTTTACTAGTTTGGATTCTAGATATACTTTCAGCAACATCTGGAGACATTTTATGATGTCTTGAAAAATGTAATATGAAAATTAACGGTGGAGAAGAATTTCTCTCTTTTCAGAACATTTGCTGATAAAGGATTAGGCAGCGTAATATGGGGGATTCATTAGACATTATACATGGCAAAGTTGCTTGTACCACAAGAGAAACAGGACAATGTGCAATATAATACTGCCAGGGCCATCTGCGGCCCAGGTTCGGGGGCGCCTAAGCTTAGGGGCACTGGGAAGAGAGGCGGGCCAGCCCAAAGGCTGGCCCAGGAGAGGGGTGAGAGAGCAGAGCCTGGGCTCTGAACTGACCCACTCCACCCCTGAGCCAGCTGTTCCCCATCCGGAGGGTAGGGTGAGCCAGCAAAGAACAGAGATTGGGTTTCGTGTTCCACCTTTCCCTGCCTGGGGCGGGGCACAAAAGCAAAAGCTGGCTTGGGGCTCCACAAGCCCTTGAGCAGGCTCTGAATACTGCGTCCCCCTGTAGGGTGGTTTTTCAGTGCATTTTGAATAGTGGGACCAGTTCATTTTAAATAATAAAGCCTGGAAAATAATTGAAGGCATAGGTTGCATTTATCAGAAAGATAATTGAATATAACATTAATATGGTTATAGCAAAAAGTTGTCTTCTTCTATCCCCGCTACATTCATACCCACTAAATAAATGTCCCTAGTTATATCATGTTGACACTCTGGATATCATGTTTAAAAATCATAGATTAAAATGAGTGGTTAAAGTATAATTTGACAGGGCCTGGAACCTTCCTAATTTCTGCCCCCACTGCCAACTTCCCAACCCTCCCTTTGCCCCCTCCCCTTTACCTGACCAGAGCTGCTCCCTGGTCAGGCCACTCCCTGCCTGAGCATGCTCAGATGCATGCTCAGGGTGGGAGCTCTGAAAAGTCGCTCAGCCTGGCTGCAGCTCCCAGGCCAGTGTAGGCTGGAACATGTATTCCACCCAATTTTTCTATTTTTCAGGGCTCTAGAACTCTGGCCCCTCAAATTTGTGGGCCCCAGATCACATTCTGGCTTACATTAACCCCTGAATAAAACACATATCTTGCTTTCTACCTCAAGATTTTATCTTGTTGCTATGTAGAGACAAAATAAGTAAAAAATCTGTGCTAAACCAAGATTATACTTTCTTCGCTTTTAACCCAGAAAAATCAATAAAAAAGCAGATGACAAAAAAAAAAGAGAAAGAAACAAAACAAAACAAAAAAACCTTCTCCAAATAGGCAACACCTAGCAAGTAGTAACTTTATTTCTGTGTAGCTTAGGGGGGTTGCAAAGGGAGTGTGAAAAGTTCATTATTATTAGCCAGAAAAAAAAGAACTAGTGCTAAGAAGAAAGAACCATATTTCCTACTGGGATTTCTCTCAGACTGCATGATTTGCATGAAGGGCGCCACATCAAACGTTTTGGGTGCCCTTTGTCAAATATTAATGTGAAGCTTGTTTTAAGTTCTCTCTTGACTTTGTGCCACCTTGTATCAAAGGAAGTTAAAAGTAGGACTTGGGAGAAAAAAACACTTTTTCTAACTGTTTCAGCACTTAGTAAAAATCTTTTTGCATTTGATCACTTCTCCCTCAAACTTTTACTATTTTGACAAATAGGGGCATTTTAATCACCTGATTTTTTTTTAATCATAGTCCTTTTGCAAGTCATTGTTCTGTGGCATGTTAAAACATCCAAAGGTGGGAGATGGAGTGAGGGAATAACATTCCTGACCCAGTAGGAGTACTTATTCTCAGAGCTTAGCAATTAAATAATCTTCTCATCAAAACAGCAAATCTATCTATCTATAAAAAATAAATAAAAGATGGATTACACTCTTAAAGAAAACTCCTAAAAATATCCAAGGCATTTAAATCATTTCAACACACACAAAAAATAAAGTGAAATTCAGATTGGGGAAGGTTCCTCTATAATAGCCCCTGTACACCAAAGAAGGTGAAGTAGCCCAACAAATGACAGAAAAAAGAAATTATAGACAGGAAATCAGATGTTCAGGAACCCCTCTAAAAAATAAAAGATATACAATCAGATGTGTGTGTGTTATATTCCTGGTTTCCCATAAAGAAGTTAGAGGAAACATAAAATTTTCTTTATGGATGATTGTAACATAACACAATTTTATTTATTACTAGTCAGAAAAATGACACAAAATAATACTGAACTAGAGAAAGAGAAAGCAGGCTGTACCCTAATCTCAAAGTGGCACAGTTTGGTGTATATTACTATAGGCTCACTTTCTGCCCATTGACTGCTGCAAGAATCAGATCACATGTTTCACTACAGAGCTCCCCAGACTGCAAGCAGGATCAGAAAAAATGCTTGTCCATTTAAAGCGCCATTTTACAATTTCAATATTTGTCAGTACATCACTATAGGTGTATGTGAATATATGTAATATTAATAGGATGTGAAACTAAAATTATGGAAACTAACAAAAGAGTATCCTTATAGATGTGTGTCTTAGAGGACTGTCTACAGTCAACTGTCTGCAGAACAAAACTAGAAAGCTTCAGCAAAATGAAAATGAAATGGAAAACAAAAATGATGATTACAAAATAAAGCTGTAACAACCCCTAGGTTTAAAATCTGTGCAGATGACTTGGAACAATAAATACATTATTCTGTTACAGAATTTAGTAAAGGAATTCTTAAATTCTAGCTGAGAGGACAAGGTGCTTTGTACCTGGAGCTCTATACCAGAACCAGGCAATACACTCAGAAATATCGTAGTATTTTCAGTGGAAGGAACCTGAAATGCTGTAGAAAAATAAAAGAAATCATGTGGTTAGTTCATGAGATATTGATTTTCTCAGGATATCTCTTATTAGAAATGTGCCACCTCTGTATTGGAATCTAGTGGAGCTTATTTCTTGGTGCCATTGAAGTAGCAAAGTCTTTTTTCATTAGGTTTTAATTATTTTTGCTTTTTAAAATATGAAATTTAACTGAGATGTTGAGGCAAAGGTGGTTTTGGTTGTGAATCAGAAACATTGTGGGAAAGTTAGAATTTTTAAACTGACACATTTTGAATGAAATTTTCTTTTTTTGTGCGTGAAATTTATCACCAAAAAATACTTGACCAGCTATAGGGTTTGACAGTAAGAAATTAAGCTAATTGGAAATATATATAAAATCCTAAAATAATCTGTGTACAAACCTGGGATTCCTCACATCACAGAGGGGCATAATTTGGTCTTTAATAAATGAGGATATAGCATGAATCTCTTCCCTCAGTCTCAACTCATCTTTATGTCAGTGGGGTTCTGTCTCTGGAATTGACATCAAGGTTTTCCCCTGATTTAATCATTATCTTCATTTTAACTCTTCTGCATTTCAATGAGTGATTAATTTTGAAGCTCATTTAAACTACTACCAGTTAAATTATATGAGTATACAATATACCTACTAGGGTTAGGGACACAAAGTTTTACAAAAAGAAATATAGTATATAAGGCTAAAAACTAATGTGTTTTACTATATAGCATATTGCAAGTTAATTAAAAATTATAAGGCCAAATTTTGTTCTTGGTAGGAGAAAGTAAAAGGTTAACATCAGAAAGATAAGTAGAAATGTGCAGGTGCTGGCTCAAGGCCTAATAACATGATCCAAAACATATGGCCTGAATAGAATGTACAATGAGCCTGAACTGAAGGTACTGACAATAGACAGGTTGTGAAACTTCAACTTCACTGAAATTGGCAAGAAATAAGTGGAAGTGCAATAATAAGTATGAAAAATGGAAAAGTGCCTGAAAGGTGGGAGGTATTGGGTCGGTCTAGTGCCAAGGAGATAAAGGTAATGCTTTGATAAAACCTGACACTTTGACGGATGGAGATGTCCAGTGATGTGTGGACCTATCAAATTAATGTGTGACAGCAAAAAGGGGTATGTGGATCTATCAAGGTAAATCTGGATCCTGAAGGAGGGCCAAGTCAATAGGTCTGAGTAGGGTATAAGAATAGGAGCCCTATCGCTCAGACTTTATGCAGCCAAAGGGGGGACAGCGAGTCCTGCTGCAGCTGAGCTTTTCCATTGCATTGAGAGCACCAATGCTGCCAACAAATCTGTTTATATGGATAGTTTGCCACAGTGCTATGTTGCAATAAAGCCTAGTCTGGCACCTTTCTTGATGAATTTTTCTTGTTTTGAGGGACAACAGTGAATCCCGAAGGTCTCCCCAAACTTGGAGTGTCTGTCACCTCCGGCTGGCCCGAGTTCAAACAAACATTGGAGGCAGATCTGACCTTGTAACTCAAGTTTATTACAGGGACAGGGGAAAAGGGATTAACATATGGGAACACAACAGCTTATTGTAACATAACCCCCCATTTCCCAAATAGCCTTAAACACCCCCATTACCTAAATAAAGATAGGAGAGACCATAGCAGGTGAATGCCTGATCACAATCCCCTAAGGACTCAACTAGTCCCTTCTCCCACCTTCCTCCCTCCCTGATCAGGGGCCCTCTGGTAATCACGGTTCTCCAGCCTAGGCGATGCAGATCTTATGGCTCCGTGCGGGGTCCCATGCTGTCCCAGGGTCCTGAGGAAGGAGGTCCTGACCTGGGGTGTCTTCTTCTGGCCGCTGGGGCCGGGATCCTTATTCAATAGTCCTTTCACCCTATATCAGAGTCCGCCTCAGTGCCTCCTGTCCAGGCTACTGATCTTCAGGGTCTCCTGCAGTCTGTCCTCTTCAGGCCTTCCAGGAGTGCTCAGGTTAAAATGTTGAATCGCTGATCCTAGGGATCAGCGATTCAAGTCAGCCCAGTCTCTCTGAGCCTCCGAGGCCTCCAAACAGTTCAGCTGCCCCAGGCATGCAGTTCACAAGGCAGCAGGGAGAGAGAGCTCCTAGGTGAGTAGGCCAGCAAACAGCCACCGCAGACAAACCCCAACAACCACAACCTCAACCACGACCACCTCCCCCTTCCCTCAGCGGGCGCTCCTTAAATACTCTGCCCCTCAGCCAACCAGTGCTGAGCCTTTTCGCGCCGAAAAACTCTCCCCCTTACTGGCATGAAGAATCTTCTCGAAGCAGGCAGTCCACGTGGCTCCTCAGACTAGGCTCATCTGCCTGTCTCTAGGCAGACTCACAGTCCTTGCCAAAATGCTAAGTATTCTCACTGGTTACAGTTAAGGCACTAACCTAACTCAGTCTATTCTCAAACAAGGTTATACAAACTACTTATCCAGTCGTCTTAAACTACCCTCTGCTGGGGAGGAACAACATCAAAGAATCCCCACATATTATAACTCAAACATATTATAATTCAACATATTATAATTCAAACCAAGGCAAGAACTTTTATACTGTGAAAATCCTCTACACCTTCATTTCTTCAAGGATCTGTGGTTGTGTTGGTTTCCTCGATTGCGAGTGTTGCCTCAGTTTACCTCTTGCACACAGGGTATGCCGAGGCTACAAATCACAGAGCTAACCAAGTTCTCAGTTAGATATCTGAGTCAGGGGTAATTCTGAGCGAACACACGTTCAGAGATTCACTCATGCATTCACACAGGCAGCCAAACTGATATCGACATCAGACACAAAACAACACTGATAAGAACACTGATAAGGATGTGTCTTGCCCAATGTGCCTGACTATACTCTGCCCAGTGTACCGCACTTATTAAAATTGATGTAAATTGGGGCAAATCCATAGGAAAGGGAGTTATTCCACATTTCCACTGCTGAAAATGAGACCAGAACTTGGACCATGGAAATTAGAGATGGAAAACAGTCATTTAAGTGATCTGGTCCTTCCTTAAACCAGGGAAACATTGGTTCATAATTCAAGAAATCAGTACAACTGACTAATGAAGAAAAAGAAATCGACACAAGGACCTTTCATCCTTCACATAAGTGTAATTAGTATATGTTGGAAAAATAAGTACATATTGTGAATAATATATTTAAAAACACTGCACCACAATAAGTACTAAGTTTTTAGTGGATATTTTTCAAGTTGCATTTCTTGAAGCTCTTCTTTGGTGCTTTGTCATTTCAACCATTTTTGTAAAATAGAAATAAAAGAAAAAAAAAACATTCCACAGACAACCTCCTTAACTTTTTGGATCCCCTAGTTTTTAGTAAGTCATGAGAAGCACAAACATTTATGGGATAAATGTGCTAGTCAGATACTGTAAGAGCTCTATTTGTTTTTCAGTGCAAGGCCCATTCATGTTAATTGGAGTTGCGTACTCTGTCTCTCACATGCCTCTCTATTCCACGTGGAACCCCAGGCCTCCATTGCTGTCTTCCATCTTTGCCAATCTTCTGTTGCTGTCTTAGTTTTTTCCCGTGTCATTTTGTCTGCTTTCAATTCTGGTTCTTTTGTGAATTTCCATATTAAACAGGACCTAACCTTGTCACCACTTGCCCTGGGGGTTCCAGTCCAACACTTGTTTTATTATGTTATTCAGAACTTTCTTCCATATATGTCTTAGCTATCTCCATTTTTGTTCCACAATTTCCTATCAGTTATCTTCCTTTAGAGTTCTTAGAGATCTTTGGTGTCCCGTCCCCACCCCCAGCCACCTGATGCACTGGATATGTTTAAGGCAGCAATTTAAGAAAACTTGGAGTATAAATAATAAGATCTCAGTACAACTCCCAGGCTCATCACTGTACAGTAAGACTGACTTTACAATAGTTTTTAATATTCAAAATTTAGTTTGGAGACCAAGATTTCTTTCTCTCTAGATTGGCTTTACAAAGGTGTGACTGAATTTTGCTATTCAACCTTTAATATCTTCATCTGTTCCACCAGTTGTATTTATAATGCTACCAGATGAAATTTTGCAGCTCTTCTATTAGACTCACAGTGGATGAAGTAATATCTGATATAGACAGGGTTTTCCATTGTTGTTTTCTGTATTAATGTAGCCATGTTGTTGCCAGGGTATTAGTGAGACAAGGCAAATAAGCAATGTCTTTTAATGGACCTACTTCTGTTGGTGAGAGGAGACAAGCTGTCAAGCTTACACAGAATCTTCTTTTGAAGAAGAGTTAACCATATTGTGAAGAAGACAACTGTGTAAGCTTAAGAGTGTCTCTTTTTGACCAAGAGAATTTGGTCCAATAAAAGATATCACCACACCAGCCTTCTTTCTCTTAACATCCTAGAACCTACCAAGACAGCTACAATAACACAGCATACTACAGTGAAAGATCATTTACATATTAGTTGCAGAAAGTTCCACTGATGTTTCTTTTTGTGAACTGAGCCTCAAAGTTTTAGTTTTCTCAGTGTTGATTTTCAGTCCTATTGACTTGTGCCTAGACCTGGACATCATTTATTTTCTTTTGCATGAATTTATGGGATGTGATAGCTAGTTGATGTCTTTTGCAAAGTCTAGTTCCTCTAAATTCTTTCTCCATTGTATATCCTTTGGTTTGTGGTCTTTCTCATTACCCAATGACTTTTGAGCATCAAAAACAGCTTTGTTTGGATTCAGGTTATTATTTGTATCTGAAATTCTTCTGTCCCAAGCAAATACCAGAGTTGTGCAAGCCGGCCTACCTCCTCAGCTGTCAGCCAGTGCCAGTGGCTCCCTCTACAGAAATAAAAGCAGAGGGAGGCTGCCTGAAAATTTCATGGCAGCCATGGCTGGTAGTTGTGGGGAAGGAGGGAGGGCTGCACTTTCCTGACATGCCCAGAAAGGAGCCAGCTACAGAAAGAAGCTACGTAGAGTGTCTCCTCTTGCAGCATGCCTGGGGACAGGGGCCTCCAGGGATGTCATAGAAAGACACTGCCTGGAGCAGCTACTCTTGGGGGTCCACAGGCATGCTGAGGAAAGAAGCTACCCAGAGTGGCTCCTTGGCAGCTGCACACCATGGAGAGAAGCTGTTTCAGGCATCTTCTTTCCACAGCATGCCTGGAACCTGGGCACAGTGGGGACCCTCCGCACCCCAGCTGCTGCTGAAAGAAGCTGCCTGGAGTGGCTTTCAGTGGCAGGAGCCACAATTTCTGTGGCATTGCAGAGGGTGCTGTGCGCCGCTCTGAATGGGCTCTCATGCAGCTGTTGGCACATGTGCCGAGGGTTGCCTACTCTTAGTCTATCTTGTCACTGAAAGTACTATGATATTTAAACCCTCTATTGTCATTTGTAATTAGAGAACTTTGTTCAAAGTAATCCACCTGGTTTTATTATTATGAGTAAATCAATAAAAGTTGTCTCCATCACTAACAGAAGTCAGTCCAATAAAAGATACAACTTCACTCACCTTGTTTCTGTAAATCTGCATTATTATGCTTGTAGAAGCCCAGGTTTCTTGGTTTATTTTTATTTTTAATATTCTTGTAATATTTTTGGTTTAAATGCTTATGGTCTCCCTCCATGCCTATGGTATCTTCAGAACTTGTATACAAGAGAAAAACATGCAGATCCATCAATGATAGAAAGAATATTGAGACAGAAGGGCTGAAGTAGGGCAGAGACTTTTTGCTGCTCTACCATATTCTGCTACATGGAGTGTTGAACTCCAGATTTCAGCTACTTCACCATATGGAATTATGAAAAGAGAAGGTCCTGCTCAGTTCCATTTCAGTTTCATCACTTCTCTTTAAATAGATTTCTTTTACTACCCATTCATTCAGAAGAAACTATTGGGGCCAACAGAATTCCAGGTGTTCATCTAGCATATATCACAGAAATAAGTTAGCTTTTTCCAACTGCCATTTATCTGAAAGGGCATGCCAGGAATCAATATTCATCTGAAGCTACTATAGTAACGGCTATGTCCACACATACATCATTTTTTCAAAATAAGTTATTATAAAGTCCTTATTTTGAAATAAGTTAATTCGAATTAAGGGAAAGCCTGCTTTTGAAACAGCTGTTATTTCGAAATGTTTTTTTTCGAAATAAGGCCATTTGGACATGTTGTTTCGAAACAGTTGTTTTGAAACATTGGTGTTGTTTCAAAACAACATGTCCAAATGGCCTTATTTCAAAATAACCATTTTGAAATAACAGCCGTTTTGAAATGAATGGGGTTTAAGCTGTTTCAAAATGACAGTTCATATTTCAAAATGACAGACACTGTCATTTTGAAATAAGAAAACGTTGTGTGGACATTCAGACAACCAGTGTTGTTTCGAAATAAAAGACTCGTGTGGACATACCATAGTTCGTTCGTTCGTTCGTTCGTTCGTTCGTTCGTTCGTTCTTTCTTTCTTTCTTTCTTTCTTTCTTTCTTTCTTTTTCTTAGATTTAGTGCTAGCTTAAAATAAAAAATAAACAGAGTAATAGGGTCACTGTAGTGGCACATTACAGCCCATTCATCTTCAGATTGTTTTCCTCGGTTTAATCAAGTTTTAATATACAGTCAGTGGAATATTTATGGATTTGTGTTTAACCTCAACATAGTGACCCTTTATGCTCTATGCTAAGAGACTGCATCTACTTTTGGGGAGATATTTGCAATGTAATCACAGAAGTTTCATAAAATAATGTTAGGTTCTGGGTCAGTGTGAGTTATGGTAGGCAGTGACAAATGGAATTAACCAAATTCTTTTAGTCTGAAAAATGAATAGTTTTAGAGAAGCTTAGCCAAAGTAGGCCTTTGTTTTGAATGCTATCTCAGTAATCTAATAATTTCCTTTACCAGAATCTAAGATTTCATTTTGTAATGTTTATCTGGTTTAAAAGGTTAATACAATATATTCAGTGAAAAGTACTGAACAGTATTGTTTTACCAAAAATCACGGTAATCTGAGGTATAATGTATTAGACCACTCCACAAGTGTTGACTCTTGAACGACAGGCTGAAATTCATGTCACCTAGAAGATAGGAAAAGAGCTTCAGGGAAAATGCATAAGAGTTACCTTTCCCCTCTGAACCAGAAACAAAACTGTCAAAGCTTCAGAAAAAAACATGAAATCGAGACTTTTCCCATTACAAAGGGTAATTTGACTTCAGGCTTCCCATGGTTTGAACCTGAAAACTACTCTGATTTGCTGTTACTGTATGACCTGATCCTATGTTTTACACCCCCTTGCATTTAGTTTCATTCCTTTCTGTAAGTTCACCCATCTTTGAAGCATCTGAGGAAGTGGGATCTTCTCCCACAAAAGCTCATACAAAAAATAAATCTGTTAAAGTGCCACACAACTCCTTCTTACTTTCACTGCTTTCCCAGTATTTAGAGTCTCACACCCTTTGCTTTGACTAAAATCTCAAGTGTCTCTGTGTCAATCTGCTACTCTTGGTGCAACTATCTTCAGTCAACACTGTATATGGAAAATGGGGAATTAGCATTTCTGAATCCGGTTCTAGAGTTCCACTACATCAGTTAGTGGTAGGAAAACATCTTTAACTACCATAAGTCATGACTAGAATTTTGAAAAGTATCTTTTAAACTCTGAATCCTAAAAAGTTTGGTTTAAGAATCACCATGTGGAATCAAGATCAAAAAACAGTCATTGTTAGTCTAGTTCAGTAAAATGAACAAACAAGGAATCCTGTGGCCCATAAAGACTAACACATATATTTATTACATGAACTTTTTTGGGAGAATTGGGATTTTCTCCCACAAAAGCTCATGCCATAAATATATGTGTTAGTCTTTAAGTGCCACAGGACTCTTTATTTGTTTGTTTTCCATGTGGAATCAGTGTGAACTCAGATTTATTCATTTGTGATTAAAATAGCCCATCTGTTGCAAAATAGACTACTTAGATTGTTTAACAATTGCAATTTTAAGAGTCTTTTAAGGGCTATAGTGTATTTGCTTATAGGCTTTGTTGGCAGTTAATGGTCTTACATTGCTCTGGACCTTCATCTCAAAATGGGTTACAAATAGTCCATTATCTTGCAGAAAAAAAGCTTCAAGTGTTGCCCTTCTCCAATGTGCTTAATGGCATCACAAACTCAAGCTCCCACCCAAAATCTCTAGGATAATTAAACACATTCTGAGGGTGCCTGTAATAGGCAACTCTTCCACACTCACAAGCACTGAATCTGCACAAGGGCTTCAGCAAAGAGCCCTCTCTGTGTTACACTTCATCAAGTTGCTGCTTTTTCTGACTTCTTTCAGAAGTTTTCCCTGTCTTTGCCCCAATTACACAGGATCCAATGGTAAGGAAGGCAAGTCATGCCAAATTTTGAGGAGGACCCTTAAAAAAGAAGTTCAGTCCAGAAGCCTCTAGACTGGAGAGGTGGACAAAAGAAAGCAACACAGAAAACAGCAAGCTTTCTTTAGTGATCTGTGAGCACAGAGCAGCAGAACAAGTATGCAGAGGGTCCTGATAGGAAGTTGGTGCTTCTCTTTATTTCTGTTAATTTAATTTTCATTCCTTTGTTGGCTTGAGAACTGGGACAAGAAAACTGGACTCCGTTACAACTTCACCAAGAAGGCTAGTGGGAAGTCCACACAGATAAGGGACTAGGAAAATTATTCAGCTTGTACCAGGGGTGTGACTTTTGGGTAGAAGCCCTGATTTACCCAAAAAGGGGTCAGATCAAAGGTGACATTTCCAGAGGGTTTAGACATAAGATTAAAGGACTTAATGGCCCTGGATGGCTGGACTCCAGAGAAAAAAACTTGTAACACTTCATCTTGCCTTGATGCAGTACACTGACTGGCAAGCCACTTTCGACAGATTCTTGAACAGAATCCAAGTCCCCAGGCATATGCTCCTCGACCAGTGGTTGCCAACCTTTTTCAGGCTGAGGACTGCTTTTTAACAAAACAAAACAAAAAAACCCCCACAACTTGCGGCCCCCTGGCTGATTATGTAATCTGGCCTGCATGGGCAGACTCTGGCCTGCATCACTCTGGCAGTGCCACTGGGACAGCCAGCGAGCAGCACTGCCGCCACCATGATCTGCACCGCTGGGGAGCTGAGCTGCAGGACCTATAGCCCCCTACCCTTACCCCTGCTGGGGAGCCGCCACAGCCCCATCTGCCTGCCAAGATCCAGCCATGGGAGGGGAAAGGCAGCCCTGGCCAGGATCATCGGAGCTCTGGCTGGATCCCCGCTTCAGTAGAGAGAGGCTCCGCAGGCCACCTGCAACATGTCTGCTGACCCCTGGGGCTCCCCGGACCACAGGTTGAGAACCACTGTCCTTGACAAAAGGTAGGTCTCTCTTGTTTCAGTTCGGTTCCACTACCCAACCAATTCTGAATTTGCGTAGAGCTATGAATATTCTGAAAGTGTAATGAAAGGAATTCTGGGAAGAAAGTTCACACAGATGAATCTCTCTCCACAGCCAAACTTCCCTTGGCCAGCAGTACATGGGAGCAGAGAACTGGTTTCCCTATGGAGCTTCTATCCATCTGGAATTCTGGGTAGAGTCCAGCTGGATGGATAATGGAGTTCCCATTCCACAAGAAATGCCAAAATTTAAAAGCATGTTTTGTTTCATTTCATATTGAAGGACATTTTGAAATTTTCTGAGCATTGCATATACCCCCCCCAGCTACCCACACACATTGTTTTGTGATAAGTCTAAATGAAAGGTCACTTTGTCTTTTCTAAGCATGTCTCTGAGCTGTCTGGTATCCCAGCAGACTGAGAGCTGGATGGAAGGTTTTCCAGGATGCCCCAGGGTCAGGAACTCTGGAAGCCCTATGAGCCCACACTGCCCAGGAGGTGTAAGCCTGGGAGTTTGATCTCCTAAGCAGCCTGCCAAGTAAGCTGTTGAGAAACCAGGCAGGCAAGCTGGTAGAACCCCGCTTGGCTTCTATTGAAATGTCATCTAAATTGAGATGTTCCCATAGATCATTTCAGTGTTGTAATGTTGGCATTTTCCTATGGAAAAAAAATGTTCTGCTGGCAATTGTCTGGCTAGCTCTAGTTAAATAACTGAATCTGAGAAAACATCTCTATCATTGCTCTTTCTCTTGCTCACCTACAGATGGGAGCAAAGAGTTCCTTACTTTCTAAAGTATCAGGCCCCACAACTTGCAAACAGTATATGATGTTGTTTAATTATTGACTTGGTTGATGAAGTGTACATTTTCCATTACACAAGAATTACTCTTCCTGACTCTCATAATACAATGAAATGAAATTTGGGAAAGCAGTAGTACATGACTCTTCCATTAATAGAAGAATCATAGTCCAGTGTCTGACAACAGGATGTTTCTTTGGCTTAGGGAAGGTTACATTTCTGTGCAAGAACACAATTTAGTTATCATTTACCATTCCCCTGATACTTACAGGACTTCAAGACATTTCATTCCATTTCCAAGGTTGCAGTGCAACTTTTATTCCTCTTCTTCAGCAGGAACAGAATTCTGTCATTCTGCCTAGTTAAAAGCCCTGTCTGATTCCCTCATGCCAGCTCTGTTTCTTTTGCTCTCATCAAACAGAACTAACTCTGCCATTTCACCTCCTGTTGAAAACAGGAAAAGTAAAGAGCTGCAAATAAGTTTCTCCCTGAAATCAAAGAGCAGTTGTTTATAAAGTCTCAGTAGAGAGCTTGTTTTGTTGTTATTCAGTATTTTTTTTTCCAGCACAGCACTAGGTTGTTTCAAGCATTATGTCTGTAGATCTGCAATGGTACAGTTAAGGTTTGCTGACTACTGCTGTTGGGGCTGCTAATCTGATTTCCAAAGCTTTTTCCCTTTTGAATTCTCTGCTATAGTGTGGTCACTATCAGAATATAAATGCATCCCCTTTTTGGGTTCCTGTTTCCTCTTCCTACCTCTCTTCGGGTCTTTTCCTATGTGCCCATTACTCAGCAGCATCTACCTTTTCCCAAAAAGGACTCTGTTTGTTTTACTGAACTACACTAACATGGCTACCCCTTTGGATCTTAACCTTTCCCCATATCTGTAGAGGGCATTCAAGACTGCCAGAAGAAATTGTCTGAGGCTACATTTATATGATAAACTAAGGCTGTGAGTCACAATTTGTGTACACACATACTTGCATTAGCTCTTCTCAAGCATGTGTAAATGTAAATAGTGCAGTCACAGTAACACAACCGTGTGAAATAGATAGCAATGAGGGTTGTTTGTACTCTATACAGCTATACTTTGCTCCTGTTGTACGTACTGTTATGGCTATACTACATATATATTCACACTACTGCTCATTGAGCTACCATGAGTATGTGTGCACAAATTCAGAATCACACTTCCAGGTCATAGTGTAGATACATGTTGAGAGAAGGAGAAAATTCTAGCTTCCTATTTTTGCCATGAGGAGAAACAGCTGGAAATGGAACTCGAATATCTTGGCTGGCCACAAAACCTTATTATTCTAAAGCCTGTGGCAGGAGAAAGTTGTATTAATAAAACAATGTGAGATATAAGGTGAGGCATTCCTACAAAATTTCCAGAGGGAAAGTTGTGTTAGTCTGTTTACAGCAAAAACAATTAGAGTCTTGTGGCAACTTAAAGACTAAAAATTTCCTTGGGTATAAGCTTCATGGGCTCAAACCCACTTCATCAGATGCAACTGGATGCATCTGGCAAAGTGGATTGGAGCCCACAAAAGCTTATAACTCAAAAATGTGTTAGTCTTTAAGGTGCCACAGGACTCTTGTTGTATTCCCACAACATAGTGTTCTTTCTAGAAAGAAGGATTATGGCCTGACAGAAAAGTCAGGAATGAGATACAGATCCTGAAATTCAGGGTACATGGGTATTCAACTTAAACAGTTATTCTACTTTCATGTAGAAATCTTACCAACCTCAGAAACTAAACTCTTATCAGTCACTATGTCTACACTTGCATGTTAGTTCAAATTAAGGAGGCTTAATTTGAATAAATTTAGTCCCTATCTACAGTAGGTTTTTGTTATTTTGAATTAAGGCATTCCTTAATCTGAACTAATGAAACCTTAGTTTTAATTAGTTAGACCTGCCTGTTAGTTCAAACTAAGCCCTTAGTTTGATCCTTAGTTCTAACTAAGGATGGTGTAGACTAGGATCAACGCTTAGTTCAAATTTAATAAATTTGAATTAAGGGCAGTTAGTTTGAAATAACAGAGTGGACTAATTTGACTTAATGCTTAGTCAAATTAGTCTACATTGTTAATTTGGCCTAATAAGTTCAAGTTTAGTTCAAACTAAACTATAACTCATTAGTTCAAAATAACAAATTTGAACTAACTTTTCCTAGTATAGACATAGCCTACGAGTTGTCATCACCCCACACATATGGAGAGTGTAGCATAGAGGAACAGTTAATCCTACCTTTAGCAGCTTTAATTTGTTACCTTTTTGTGGCAGTAATTCTGTCATTTAGGAACAAAGCAATGCCATTCCTCTCTTCTGCAGAAAGAGAAAAGATACTAGTAGATGTAGTGTGCAGGTTAAAAAGAGAAAAATAATTTTGATTTGATAAGATTAGTTAACAAAATGTAGTGAATGTGCACACGTAATTTAACACATAATAAAATAAAGTAGCATGGGGAATAAACAAATACTGTATATAATAGTCTATGGAAAAGTGTTTGATGTGGAATATTCTTTTCTTTTCTTTTCTTTCAAACAATACTTTAATACAGATAAAACAAACAAACAAGGAGTTCTGTGGCACATAAAGACGAACAAATATATTTATTGCATGAGCTTTCACATGAGAAAATCTCACTTTGTTCCCTATCTTCAAAGCATTTGATGAAATGGGATTTTATCCCATGAAAGCTCATACAATAAATATATTTGTTCATCTTTAAGTGACACAGGACTCCTTTTTGTTTGTTTTACTGAACTAGACTAACATGGCTGTCCCTTTGGATTTTAATAAAGATGTAATCCTGGCAAGTACAGAAATATGCTGAGAACTTAGTTTCCAAATGCAAGAGAAACAGAACAGTTATGCCATACTTTTATCCACACTTCTGGATTGTGATTTGTTGTCATTGGAAGGTGGAATTTTATGTCTTAGTATGTGGAGTTCCGATTTCTGCAGACTAAGTGCTAATGTAAAATGCATTAACCGTATGTGGAGAGTTCTAAAGGTCCTTAAAATCAGGGGTTTAATATTGAAAGTTCCAGCTAAATTAAGCAGTAACAACGGGCTGCTGTACACTTAGTGTTAAATCTCAGTCAAGTTTGATTTTGTTATTTGTGGTGTTACGTTCTGCATCCCTGCCTTGAGGTAAGTCAAGTAATCAGGTTAGTTCAAATTATCTACTAGTTTTGTTTTCTTTTGTTTTCTCTTTGGCTGATACTTGATGACAGAGGGAGAAAATGTGAACGAAGGGGGCCTTTTAAAGAGTTTAACAAAGAATCATTAGTAAATAGCACTTTGTCAATAAAAATGATCACCATTAATTGTAAAACTAGGTAATTCTCTGTAGGGGGAATGGAACTATTCCCAAAAGAAAGCTCTTGTGCTGAAATCCACTATGAAGTTGAATCACATACTTCTTTTCACTGATATTTTCCTTTTTCATGCTTGTCTTAATTAATCATGCTGAGGAATCCATACCACTGCCAGACACAGTCTGTGTTGCTTGTACCTTCACTGTTTTTATGCACATCTTGAATTATCTTGGCTGGATAAAGTAATAACATTCAGTTATGGACTGGGTTCATGTTGGGTTTGGACACCTCTTGTCTGATTCTCCCACCTTTCTTTCACTTTGGGTAAGGTCATTCACACCTTCACAAAAAGCCTTGAAACGGTACTATTCTGACTGGGTATCATTTTAAACTGACTTTACACAGGAGTAAATGCCTACCCAGACAGACAGGCAGTGGAGAATTAGGCCCCCTAACCAGCCACATCTCCAATGAAAGGTCAGCTAAGAATGACACTTTGGCTGTCACAGGTCCTGCTGACTTCAGTCCATATGAATTACTCTTTCAAGTCCAACATCAGGATCATAGTAAGAGATTTTCTACTACTAGAGCCTGGAAAAGCAACTTTCTGTATTGTCTCTGTCTTTCTCAAGGGTATGTTGTTTCACAGAGTGAGACCCTTCACACCTGAAAATCTGTACTTCCCACCAGTTGACAGTTTTGAGGTTAAAACCTGTTCTTCCCATCTGTTCACAGTTCTGAGGTTGAAGCTTGTTCTTCCCATACAATCCAATTCTTATGCAATGAGCTTCATCAATTCTGAACCTACCCCCAGCATGTCTGTGTTGATGGTAAACCACTGTGATCTCCAATGACTCTGTCCATTTCACAATGTAGTAATGAAAATTACCTGGATATCTAAGTTCTTAGATATCAGATCAAGTTATCTCAGCAATGTTTAGATTAGATAGTTCCAGAGGGGTATCTGTGTTAATCTAGTTCAGTAAAACAAGCAAAGAGTCCTGTGGCACATAAAGACTAAACAAATTATTTATCATATGAGCTTTTGTGGGAGAAAATCCCACTTTGTTAGACACTTTGAAGATGCTGGAACTTACAGAATGGGAGGAAAATAAAGGAAGGGAAGTGTAAGTCAAATGATGCTGCTACACCAGGGGGTGGTAACCTTTGCCAGCTCCCATGCCAGCCCTGCTCACTGTACCCTCAGCAGCTGCCAGGGGCAGGGCCAAAAGTGGATGGGGCCAGGCCTTGGTTTTCCAGCTGGAAAATGGACTTGGACTGGTGCCGGCTCACACTGGCAGATAGCCTCCGGTTCCCAGCCAGGGCAAGGGCTGGTGCCAGCTCCCCACTACAAAAAGGATATGGACAAATTAGAAAGAGTCCAGTGGAGGGCAACAAAAATTATTAGGGGGCTAGGGCACATGACTTATGAGGAAAGACTGAAGGAACAAGGCTTATTTAGCCTGCAGAAGAGAAGACTGAGGGGTATTTGATAGCAACATTCAGCTACTTGAAGGGGTGCTCCAGAGAGGAAGACTCTAGGCTGTTCTCGGTAGTAACAGAGGACAGAACAAGGAGCAATGGCTTCAGGTTACAGCTGGTGAGGTCGAGGCTGGATATTAGGAAAAACCTTCTCACTAGAAGAGTGGTGAAACATTGGAATGGGTTGCCTATGGAGGTGGTGGGATCTCTGGCTTTGGAGATATTTAAGGTCCAGTTATACAATACCCTGGCTGAGATGATTTAGTGAGAGTGCTCCTACTTTTAGCAAGGGGTTGGACTAGATGACCTTATGAGGTCCTTTCTAATCCTATTATTCTATGATTCTTGCCAGCAGGTGTTGGGGAATATTTCTTGCTTTGATTTTCTGTATTTGTTCTGTGTAAGAGAATGTGTTACTACCTTTGGAGTGTGTTAGTGTCCACCGGCTATACTCACCTGTGATCCTCCCCAGAACTGGACTAAGCTGAGTGCTTTAATGATTGGCAGCCAAGGACTGTGAAGTCTGCCCAGCAACACCCTCTGACTCAGGGAGCAGCCATGCTTTGCTTAGCAGGCCGTGCGCAAACAGGCAAGGGCCGTGGGCAAATAGCTGAGGGCCGTGTGGAAAAGGCCTAGAAGGTTCGCCATTGTACCTAATGGACAGTATTTTGGAGCGAATGAGAGGGCGCCCTGATGGGCTACGATCCGTGGTATGTAAGAGGACTCCTGAGGCAAGTGGGGGGGGTGCTGTGAGTACTGAGGACGTGAGAGGGAGTTGCTGAGGAGAGAGACAGTGAGAGACAGGTGATGTCAGAGGGAGTGTGTGGGTTTGTTAAGGTACATGAAGACTGTAGAGCCTTGGAGATTAGCTCCTGGTAGGCTGAAGAGGATGCCGTCACTGAAGTCCCTGAAGAAGCAGGCACTCTTTTGAGCTTTGGACTCAGCCATGGATTGAGCTCAGCCTGCTCAGACATTGTTCTGGTGCGAAAGACTTTTGGTACAGGCCTGGCTAGAAGTAGCCCAGAAGCAGGCGTGCCAAGCCTGGAGGAGTGGACAGAGCCCAGGAGCGACGTGGGACAGCCCCGGAGAACCAGACAGAGCTCGAGCACAGCGCCCTTGAGGCGAAGAACAACAGTGAGACCTCAAAGAGGGCTTCCTCGATCTGGGAAGTGTTTGGGGTGCTTGTAAGGGATCAATGTATTTTATGAGGAGTTAATGTTTGTAAGGGATCAATGTGTTATATGCCTGTTAGTCGTAACAAGTTTATGAATACCCTGTCTCCCATTCTACCCCTCCCCTCACCTCCCCTTCAATAAATGTTAAAGGTGTTAAACGTATAGACTGCCTGGTCTCTTGCAGTTTCACACAGAAAGCACGTGATTGTGGGATGATAGATTCCCAGAGGGTCAAGAATCTGTGCAGGGGATAAGGGTCCAAATTCAAGTGGAACAGTGTGCAATAAATTTTCCCCTAACACAGGTAGCACCCAGTTCCAGGCGGGGGCCAGGGCCCACTCCCTCCAGCAGCAGTGGCTCTGGGTGGGCTGATCCATCCCACTCCCTTCCAGCAGCCCTGCCCAGCAGGGGGCAGGGGAAGGAGGAGCCAGACGCCCCATGTTGCAGCTTCTTTTCCCCTGCTGGACATGCTCCCCAGGCCCTAAGACATAGTCCCTCCTCGTGTGGCCCCAGGCCGCACTAGGGGTGGGGCCAGCTGGGAGCCTGAGTGGCGCTGCATGCCACTGAGGATCAGCCCATGTGCCACATTTGGCATGTGTGGTGGGGCTTGCCAATCCCTGCCCTACACCTTGTATGTTGGACAAACAGGACAGTCTCTGTGCGAAAGAATAAATGGACACAAATCTGACAACAGAAATCGGAACATTTGAAAACCAGTAGCTGAGCACTTCAGTCTTCTTGATCAGTTCATTGATGATTTACTAATTGCTGTGCTCAAGCAAAAAGGTAACACATCAGGGCTTCAAAGAGAAACTGTAGAATTGGAATCAATATGCAAATTTGACTGTGTGAAAGCAGGATTAAATCATAACTATGGATTCTTTTCCCATTACAAAAGGTGACTTGACCTCTCCCTCCTCTAGGTGCTGTTTCCCAGTGTTGCAATCTTAACAACTGCTTTGATTTGTTGTTGCAGTGTGACCTGATCCCACGACACATTTCCTTGCAGTTATTTTCCTCCCATTCTATAAGTTTCCCCATGTTCAAAGCGTCTGATAAAGTGCAATTTTCTCCCACAAAAGCTCATGCAATAAATGCATTTGTTAGTCTTTAAGTGCTACAGGACTCCTTCCTTTTTTAGATTGGATAGGATACTCACTTATGTAAGCAATTTAGGCCCCTACCACCAACTGTCTGCACCAAGCTTTACATTCTTCTGTTTTATTTTATTTTATTTTATTTTGCATTATCTAATATCACCATGATTTTAGGATTTGATACCTGATTAGGAATGTCTCCATTCTAAAACTTGCAAAAGGACAGTTGCTTAGTTCATGATGAGAAGGAACAGTATCTGGAAACATATAGCAATACGTGAAACTAATCAGTAGACTTTGTCATGATTGTGGACTGCGCTGTGGAAAACCATTGACTACATGAAGCCACCCCTGTAAATGCTGGATTGTCTGAAGTTACCCCAAAAGTCTAGTAAATGGGGCTCAATATCAGAAGCACATCTGAATGTTAGTCAGTATTAAGCACATAAAAAATATCAATCCCTGTTGTTCTAGGAGTTTTTACCAGTTGCTCAACTGCTAAAATTTCAGAGGTGGGCGTTAGTGTGGTTATTTTTTTCAGATAACATATTGGTTGCCCTAAAATAACACAGGCTGTCTGTGTGTGAGAACCACAAGGCATGTGCTAAAAGGGAACTCTGGTTAATGAAGAAACAATGTTTCTAAAAAAATATTAATTTATATGTCTTTGATATATCACAGTATATTGTATCACTGAATAGCAAATTTGACAGAACTGTATCCAGTGCAAAGAAACCAAAATCTAAAAGGGTTTGCTGTTTACATGGCATGTTAAAACTAAATAAGACAAATTGGCAATGACTTATATTCTTTTCCAATTCTTAGCTCCACAAGTGGGTTTATGAAAACAAAAAGTAGGCACCAAGTTAACATATTTATGTATTGGGTTTAATTGGAGTGTTTTAAATAGTTTATCCATTTCCCAAAATAGAGGATTTTATAGATATTTTATATAGATGATCTGTTTGTGTTCTAAAGTGGGATTTTTAAAATATAATATTATTGGACATAACTTTTAGAAATATTGCAAGAAGGAATAAATCTATAGCTCTCCTGACATCACAAAGAAATAGAGATTTTATTTAAAAATATCTTTACCAAGATTAGAACTCACTTCCTTATAAAGTTTGAATTATTTACTCTTTCATTTTCTTCTCTGATAATGTAAAGGTGCTAAATTAACTACAGGACAGCTACACTTTTTTTCCTTGAATACAGTAAAAACATACTAGAAATTAAAAGTGAAAAAATTAATTTACCAGGTTAGTGCTTAACAGTTCAGAGAAAACCTGGTCCATAGTTCCTAGGCAAACATCCATACATGCCTGAAAAAGTTCATGGAAATTAGACTTAATGCTATATGTTATTTTGCCACTGGACCAAAAGTGAATTTAAATATTTTTATTAAATGCAGAATAGTTTGGATTGTAGAGGACAGCTTGCTTGATACATAGTGAATAAATAATTATAAATTATAAATTAGTGAGAAGCTCGCTAGTGGGATGACAGATGCTGATTGTTGTTTCCAGTGTTTGGATACTCCTGCAGAATACTTTCTTTAGCCTTACTAACAACTGGACATTTCATTAATTCTCTTCTTTGATTTAATAGAAAATCAACAAATGGCACTCAGTTGAGGCATGATGCCACAAACTATGTTGCTTCAGTGTGTGATAAATATACTGATTTTCGGATTAAACACTTCTCTCCCTGATCACATGAACCTCAGAAGAGGCCAATCCATAATTTCCACACACATTAATCTGTCAAAATTAATTCCATGCTCTTCTTTTAACCCCTATCAAAATATTCATCAATTTCATACTCTTTTTTCTCTTTCAGTCCTTTACCCCACAGCAGTGCCCTCACAGTGTCTTCTTTATTTGGCCTCTTTGGTCTCTCACAGGAGCAACAATCAATGCAAATAGATTGTTCTATAGCCTCACATATAGAATGGCTGGTAAGGTGAGGTGGTGGTCTGAATCCTCTCTGGTTCCTTAGATGAGGAGGTCTTCCTAGCTGGTGGTATACATTTAAGAGAGGAGTGGGGTAGTGGAGCTAGACTTTTTCTGAACAGTCGGTTAGTGGAGCTAGGAGTGCTTTAGGGGTTACAGCTTTGGAGCTGGCCTGATAGGGAAAGAGGTGTGTTGTTGAATGTGCAGGAGCTACACTCCATGCTGTAGTGGTTTAGCATTTTCTCCTCATTTGTGGGTCTACTGTGGCAACCATATGGGTGAGGTTGGACATTGTAAGGACCATATGGTACATGCCAGCTGCTGCAGCACTACTGGGAGAACCCATACCATTATAGCTGCCAGAGGCTCTGTCTACACTACAAAAGCTAAGTTGACTTTATTAAGTTGACTTAATAAAGTCTACTTAAAGTCCGCTTTATTAAGTCAACTTAGTGAGTCCACACTTCTCTTAAGTCGAAATAACAAAGTTGGTTAAGTCAATTTAAGAAAGTGTCTTAATAAAAAATGTGTTTGCTTAAGTTGGCTTTACTAAGTTGACTTAAGGAGGCACATGTTATTACATAGAGCTTTGTAAGTCAACTTAGATGGTCACATTGCATTAAGTCGACTTAATAAAGTCGACTAAATGTCTAAGTCAACTTAAAGAGTGTGAGTTATTAAGTCGACTTAAGAAAGCCCTTAAGTCAACTTAATGAACTCCAAATGTGGCCAAGGCTTTGCTTAGGTCTACTTAGGCCTCCTTAAGTTAACTTAAGTCCATAGTGTAGACATAATCAGAGCGAGCCACAGATTGCTCAGCCCCAGCTTCAAAACATGTTGAAAATGTTCACAAGCAGAGATCCTCTCAGCTTTTTGCAGAGGTCTTCAAAATAATTCCATCCCATTTCTTAACCCAAGTAACCAATTCCTATATTACTTGGAAATGACAGCACTGTGCATTGGCTTGTTCTATCAAATCTGAAGAAAGTTACTGAATCAATTTTTCAGGACATATACCACATTTAAAAGATTCTTTTAAATATAATTGTTGTATGTGAGTGGGAGATTTTTAGGTTCCCATTCTTATCCATCTCCCAATCTCTTGCTTTAGAAACTCAGCCTAGATGTTGTAGCTTTTAATTATACCTATCTGTTTAAATGAGTTACTATCAGATAAATGTTCTCAATGTTCTATTCACAAGAAAAAAGACTTTCACATGGAAGCTGAAGTTCCCTTTCATAGCTCCAAAAGCTGACTTTGTTAACAAGGCAAGTTCCATCCATTCTATAAGTAATTTAATATACAGACATTGGATGGATGTGCTTGCTACACTGAAGGACTAGATTCATATAAAGTTCTGACAAGTTCAATATACAACACAAAATGAATTAAACATATCACTTTATGGCTGTACTGGCAATAATGGCAACAGTACATAGTAGAAATGGCTACACTGAATTAGAGTAACTCCTAGAATTCACTATGACTAGTTATCAAACTGATCCCTTTTTAAAAATAAATTACCTTTCATTTTTTAAAAGTGCCATCTATAAACATTACAATAATCAGTTTTCACATTGTTGTGCAGGTGTTATTCCTTTATTTTCAGTATTATATTGTTTTGTTGTATCAGATGCATCACCATAATGGCATAAAGTTATCACTTATAATTTACCCAATACACATTTGGATATGAATTTTAAAGAATGCATTTTGATTCCAACGAGTTTTGAGAAATGAACTCTCCATCTGTTCCATCCCACTCCTACCTTATGGCTGGCATTTAGTTTAAAAACAACAAAGTCAATATAATCCTTTACAAAAATGACTTTATTAGACAAATATTTCTGTGCCATTTTGAATATGCTGTCTATAATAAGAGCAATTTTAACAACCCATACTCTATTTAAAAATTATTGGCTTACATAAGATAGGGTCTATACCAAGGAACAGGTATAATGCCATGGCTCCTGCCTTGTAAAAGAGAATAATTGTCAAAATAAGATGTCTTGAATAATCTTCCCATCTTATCTCTAAGTTCATAAAAAGAATAATTTTGAACATAATGCTCTCCATTTAATGCACTGAAAAAATCCCTATTGATTTCAAATGAGAGCAGGCCTAGGTCCAGAAACATATTATTTATCTCTTTGAACATGTTGTGAAAAATAATTTCAACATATATAATGAAAAAGGAGAAAAAAGGCAATTTGTCATAAGTAAAAAGATATAAAGAAGAAATTAATACCAGAAAAAAGTCATGGAACTGGGACTTCAGCTCCTAGCTTTGTAAGCTCTTTGGAGAAAACTCCTGTATGTTTGTATAGCATCTAGCATATTATGGCCTTGTCTTGGAGTTTTAGTCCTACTGTAACATAAATAAAATAATAACACTAACTAGATGCACGTAAATTCCTCTATTTAGTCATTTTATTTTGTTGTTGTTTGTTGTTGTATCAGATTCCTTTTTGTCACCTTTATGTTAACTATTTATGTTGCTCTTTGATGCCAGGGTCCATAGGTAAAATTTTTAAAGTGCCTACAGATCTTAAGAGCCTAAGTCTCATTGATTTAGAGTGAAACTTAGGGCTTGTCTACATTTGTAGCTGTACCCATGCAGTTGCATTGCTGCAGCACTTAGTAAAGAGGCTACCTGTGCCAATGGGAAGAATTCTCCCATTGTAAATATTGCATCTCCCTGAGAGGCAACAGTTACATCAACAGGAGAAGCCTTCCCATTGGCAGACAGCAGTCTACACCAGGGTTTATGTCCATATAACTATATCTCTCAGGGATGTGAATTCTCCACACTTTTCAGTAGCATAGTTACACCAACATAAGTTGGTAGTTTAGAGCAAGCCTTACGTTCTTGTCACTTAGGTGGTTTAAAAAAATGTTATTTCTTATTGGTATATTTTCTAGCAAGGCGTTACCTTTATAACAACGTAATAAGAACAAATAATCTCTGCTATAGTAGGAATGGATTATATGTTTTAAATCATGTGAAAAAATTGTATAAGTCTGTATGGCAGTTATTAAAATGGTAACAAAGTTAGTCTTCACAATTCCATCAAAATTGATGTATATTTTCTTAGATATGTGTCTAGCCCTTTGGCTCCCAGCTTTTTCTTGCAATTACTTACAGAAAAAAAAAAACCCAAAAAACAAATGGGCAACTATCTTCTATGAAAGTTTGATTTAAATT
Source organism: Podocnemis expansa (assembly GCA_007922195.1). Lineage (NCBI taxonomy): Eukaryota > Metazoa > Chordata > Testudines > Podocnemididae > Podocnemis > Podocnemis expansa. The sequence continues at coordinate 43,244,463 of ML681979.1, read as the reverse complement.
TTGTGTCCTCATGCCCAGGATGCATGTGTGTTGAAAGGAATTTTATCCATGCACGTAGAATTAATATCCAAAATGGCATGTGTGCAAGAACCTCCCAATCACTGCAATTGCAGTTATAATGCTGTGTGGCTTCTGAGTTGCAACTACATTAAATGAAAGTGGGGTGGTCGGAGGAAAGGATCAGCTGCTACATTAATGTACTCTTTATGTGTTCTGCTGCTAGAATCTTGCCAAGTTGGTTTGTGGTATGTGCTTGAAGATAATTTTATCCATTTGCTGTTCATTGTGGCAAATGCTGTTTTATTCCCCCAGATTCCTTAGATTTTTCCACTGTGGATACACTCAATTTCTCCCCAGATCAAGTACATGTGAAGTCAGGAAGCACCTGTGAAAGAAGGTACCTATTTAGAAGCAGAAAATCTCAACAATGGGGGCCTAAGCTGTTGGCCAACACCACTATACCTAAGAAAGGTAGGCAAGCATATTCAAATTGAAAGTTAAACTCTGGACTGGGCACTTATGAGGCCAGTTAGGTGCTGGGCATACTAGTAGGTTAGGAAACAATAACCCCTGTGTTTCTGTGTCACATTAAAAAAAAGTATGAAGGTAGATTTTGGACTTGATACTGCTGGTGCTCCACACTTTGGATTCAACAGGAATTCAATGTGCAAAGTGGAATCAGGCCTCTAGTTAAAATGAAAAGGCCTGAAATTCAGTCCTAATACAAGAGGGTTGAAATCCAGTGATTTAAATGTACTTGTGCCTAGGGAAGATATTTGCTCATAATCATTAACATTTGGACTATGAGCTAAAATTTCCCCTGTAATGCTTAAAATACTCTGTGTAGGAGGATTCTTAGGCCATGTCTATACTGGAGGCTTAAGTTGACTTAAACCACTCCATGGCCACATTTGGAGTCCATTAAGTCGACTTAAGCACTTGCTTAAGTTGACGTAATAATTCTTACCCTTAAAGTCAACTTTAAGGGTTAAGTTGACTTTATTAAGCCAACTTAACAAAATGTGGCCTTTAAAGTCAACTAAATAACATTGACTTAAGGCAGGATAGCCTTTTAAGGCAACTTGATAAAATCAACTTAAGCCAGGGGACCCATTTAAAGTAGACTTAAAAAAATCAGCTTTAAATGGGTCCACTGGCTTACGTTGACTTTATAAAGTCAACTTCAACAAATGGGGACTCTGTAAACTGACTTAATAAAGTCAACTTTATGTCAGCCCTGTTAAGTTGACTTAACTGAGCCCGCTAGTGTAGACGTAGTCTTACAGAGACTGTAGTCCACTGCCAAAGATGGTCTCCCCTGACCAGGACTGAGGTATATTTGCAGAGATGAACTGGAGAAGCTCCTCTTGTTACACACCCCTCATGACAAACAGTGGACATCCCCTTCCAATGCTGGTAATGTAGTGTGGTTTACAAACAATGAATTTACTTGATTTTTTTTTAACCAATAAAAGTCCTATTTAGCCTACTTTAAAAATACTTTCTTTTTTTCAAATGGCGGGGGGGGGTGGTGTTCTTTTGTTTCTTGTATGTTACAGATCTCATAAAATCCTAAATGGATAACAAAGTACAAGAAGGCAAGAGTTCATTATTGCTCTATTACCTTTTTTAAAAACAATAAGGCCAATAATATGGCCTGTTCACTCTATCTTAGGGGCTTAATAAAGTGGAAAGTGTTAAGATTATCCAAAGAATAATTACTATGGTTATGGCTATCTTTATGTATGTAACAAAAGAAATACCAGCAGTTAGAAGACAGTTGCTGATATTAAGCTAACCTGAGTAATTACATTTTTTTAAAAATTTGTATTACATAATGTTTCAACCATAAAATGACAGAACTTGTTAAAGGACTACTTCATAATCACCAACAGATTAAAAATACAAAAGTCAGCATTTGGGGCAATAAAAACAGAACTAAAAATATTGTGCCATTCATTTTTTTTTCTGCATCTTGATTGTGTTTAAGGGATGAGGACAGCAAACAGTGGCAAATACCTAGCACTGTCAACATTCTGCGGAGGCCTAGTGTAATTTAATGCTCACAAAGAGGTCACAGTATGGTTTCATTATGCTTTATTCAGTACTCAACGAACAAGCCATTGGGGATTCACCTGATGGACCTAACAAAAACACTTAATATAATTTTAAACTTAACTTCATTGTAGCGATTGGCTACATGTTATCCTTTTTGACCCTGTGTCTTACTGATCTAGACTCTGTGGTTATCTCTCAATTAGCACCTTCCAGGGACTCCCAGACAGTCTGGCTTGGCTATTATTTGTCTAATGTACTGTAAAGAAGCTGGGTGAAGTGTTATTAAGTATATTTGTAGAGTACATATATATTTTACTAGCTAGACAGTGGTGAAATTTTATTGTTTTATAAGTCAATTGTTTCTGATTCTCTCCGGTTTATGCAACCTCCTTTCCTGGCCTGTTTTAGCTGTTCAAGCAAGATTTACTGTTCCCTTTATCATCCCAAACTCAAGGTTAATTTAAGGTCTGCCACAAGTTGTTGGACCATGTAATAGAAATCAGTGTGAACAGGCTCTTTGATGAGAATAAAAACACTGGGGGCTCATTCATTTTTTTTTTGTTTTTTGTTTTTTGTTTTTTTGTTTTTTCTCTCCCTTGCATTGGGTGTACCCTGGAGGAATATCTAAAAGAAAAAACCATCATTATTAGCAAAGAGGTTTGGAATCTGATGTTGGACACCATTCCAAAAGAAGTCTCTGATTTGGATTAGCTGTGACATGTTCTGATGCCACCAAATCTCATGGTATCATGCAGTAAGCAGGACAAGAGGGACCTCTTCTGGAGCCACTCAAGCCATCATGTGAACATCAGCATCTTGGAAAGGTACCACAGGTAAATACGGTAAGTATTTTATTGTTGGACTGACATGTCTACAAATCAAAAGGACAGAAGAAGGTTCAGCTATTCTAGCTCCAAGAAAGAAAAAAATTGAAGAACAAAACAGGCTTAAGAGATTAAATTGTATCTATAATAGTAATTGTGGATCGGTTTGAGGAGAAGCCTAAGTGACTTAGGTTTTGAACTCCCATTGAAAATGTTGAACTTAATATGAATAGACTGAACAGAGTGACACTCCACTACTCTGGATACAATTAACTGGTTTAACCATTAAATGTGAAACAGTTGTTGTTGCTCTGCATCTATATCAGCCATTAAAAAAAAAGAGAGAGAGAGAGAGAGAGTGAGAGGCTACATTCTGCTCATTGTTCCCTTTAAAAATACACTCATTCTAATACACATGCTAGGCTCTTCAGCAATCTGTTGGCCTGTGACACACTGATTTAGATATTATTGAACTCAAAGACTGAGTAGTTACAGAGAATAAACTACCCTTTCACACTTCTAGGCTTGATCTCTACAGGTTAGAGGAAAAGCAAAATGAAGAATCAGGAGCTACTGGAGATTATGATCAACATACTTTGTAGGTATTTTTTTTTCCTCTGCTGCCTTTCCTGCAGCTTTCATGATTCAAAAGTTTTACATTAAAAGTTGAAGTCCCTGTTTTAATGGTGTGAAATGAAAAAAACACTGCACACTATGTTGCAGTTTGCATATAATATTAAATCTGTTTGAATGATTCTGTTTCATTCTGTATGGCATATCTCCTCTGAAACTATGTCTGGAGGAGAAGGACTTCATCATTCTTTGCCAAGAATGATGTTTAAAGCAACATTAATTACTGGAAATGGTGGCTTTACAGATGTTACAGAAAATGGAGGAACTAAGCTAATTGGAAGTACACTCATATTGCTGTGAAAAAGAGTTTAAATTCTTGTTTCAGAATCTGGGTAAAAAATACCCCAAGATCTGTTTTTTCAAACTGTGTATGTTCCTAAGATGCCATGGATTTCAGGACAGCAAAAAGAAATATAAAATGTTTTCTTATTTGTTTTTTTTAATAACTATTGGTTCTGAATCCTGATTACACATATTGTTGTTAAGATTGTAATCTTTACTACCATGGAGAGTAGAAAATAAAAAGGTGGATTTATTGGCTATATTTCAAGCCTTCATTTCCTGTAACCATTTTTACAGGTGAAAAAATAATTACAGAAAAAAAACCTAGTAGATAATATATGATGATTGTTGCCCAGAGCTATGCATTAATAGTCTATGCAAATATTGTGTGTATTAATAAGTAATACAGAACTGAAGCCAAAAACCAGAATGAAAAGAAACAGAACGCTAACAAGAGTTGGTTTAGCTACAGGGTTTGAGATCTTTGTCTTACTGTTACAGAAGGACTTGAGCTGCACATTTCAATAGACAATTCCATTCTTTGAACATCCCTGAAACTTCAGTGTGTCTGAATCCAGTGTTCCTCTAATTGGGGTCGATTTGTGTGGTTGGAATAATTGGACTACAATTTTTCTGCTTCTAATTGTTTTGGAACCAGGGCTTGTTCATTAAGTCTTGTGATTTACTTTTAAAAACCTTTACTCTTTATTACAAGTGTCTTCTTTTAAAAGTCATAAGCAAAATTTCATTGCATTTTGACAACATTGCTGTAAGAACTTATTTTTCATATACTAAGAGTCAACCTTTGAAGATAAATAGCCATGCAGTATGTTGAACTTGAACAGTAAAAATAGTACTTAAATTCATCCCTTGCCCCAAATTTTATTTTGCTCTCTAAACTGGGAGTGGTTCATTAGAAATTTACTGTGTGCTTGTACACAATTTAGAGAAAAGATTTTTTGATTTTTTTTGTAGTTAGTTGTTTTGTTTGTTCTGTTTAGCTATGAATAAACTTTTTCACTGAATGTAATGTATTAGGAGTTCAAACCTGGTTGACTGGAATAGGTCACATAAGGCAAGTCATACAAGGTATTTCTCTCCTGTACTTAATAATCTGAACCTGTCCCTTGTGACAAGGATAGTTGGTGCAGTTGGGAATTTCACTTAGGTTTTCAGAGTAGTTTACGCTTCAGTTGTACTTTCTGATCTAAATTGAAAGACCTAGGAAAATAGAAGTATGGTGTTAGGCATTCTGGTAACTTGATTAGCATCACAGCATAAGATCTTCAATAAAATAAAATAGCCCATGTAGTAGTCTGATTCAAGCAGACAATAGCCTTCTGGTATATTTATTTTGTACTTCCCCACTTTGCTGACTTGTGTTTATTTTATATTTTTGGTGATTTTATTTTATGAGAGTAAGCCTTTCCTCACACAGGACATATCTCTTTTTGCAATGTACTGTGAATATATTGTGTTTATTTTGGAACAAAGGAAGACGCGTCTGCCTGGTGTTCTAGACTGTATAATGTTTAGCCCAGTTTAAGCATATGCTTAAGTCTTTCCCTAATCATCACATAAGCATGGGTTTAATTTAATTAAAGGGACTTAATCACGGTCTTAAGTATTTTTCTTAATAGGATAGTTTGCTGAAATTGATAACTGATACTTAATGAATTGCCTTAGTTATTATCTGGATATTGTTTTATTTTGTATATTGGCATCATCTTATTTAATGAGTCTTGTGGCACTTAAAGACTAACAGATTTATTTATCACATGAGCTTTTGTGGGAGAAAATCCCACTTAATCAGATGCTTTGAAGAGGGCAAACTTACAGAATGGCATGAAAATAAATGCAGGGGAGTGTAAGACATGGGATCAGGTCATATTGCAACAGCGAATTAGAGCATTATAAGGATTCAAACTCTAGGAAACAGCTCAGAGAGGTAGGGTGAAGTCAAATTACCTGTTATAATGTGAAAAGAATCCACAGTCACGATTAAGTCCTGCTTTCACACAATCTAATTTGCATATTAGTTGGATTCCAGATGTTTCTCTTTGAAGTCTTGGTGTCCCATTGATTTTCTTGGTCCTCAAGAAAATCAATGGGACATCAAGGCTTCAAAGAGAAACAGCTAAAATCCAGCTAATATGCAAATTAGATTGTGTGAAAGCAGGACTTAATCGTGACTATGGATTCTTTTCACATTATAACAGGTAATTTGACTTCATCCTCCCTCTCTGTGCTGTTTCCTAGAGTTTGAATTCTTACAAATGCTCTGATTTGCTGTTGCAATATAACCTAATCCCATGTTTTACACTCCCCGGCCTTTATTTTCATGCCATTCTGTAAATTCCCCTTCTTCAAAGCATCTGATGAAGTGGGACTTTCTCCCATGAAAGCTCATGCAATAAATAAATCTGTTAGTCTTTAAGTGCCACAAGACTCCTTGCTTCTTTTGCTTTACTAGACTAACACAGCTGCCCCTTTGGAACACTCATTTAATGTGGGTCTCATTAATAGACATTTACCACAATATAAATATGGTCAGACTTAGGAACAATCCTAACAGCAGCAACAATAGTGTTGTCCCACATGCAAAAGAATACAGTGAAACATTATTAACACATCACTGGGAATTTCACTTATATTTTAAAGTAGGTCTATATTCTGGAGGGGCATCAGTAGGGGTCACATAACTTCCTGTGCTTTAGCCACCTTCTGCCATACAGCTCTACCTGCAAACCTGAAGAGAGGAGCACTGGAAAATATATATTTAATTTAGGCATTCTATACAGGGTGAACAAGTGACTGAATTTGGTATGTTTCTGATGCAGAAGCTTTAGTGTGTGGCACCACGGAATTGATGTCACATCAGAGCTGAACAAATTTAAGTCGTGTTAGTTCTTCCAAGTTTGCAATGCACTGCAACCACAAAGGAGTCTGCACTTGTAGGAACATAAAACTGTTGTTCCCATGAAATCAAATTGTTTGTGAATTTGTGCTTCCAGTTTATAAGGAAATTGAATACAACATAAAAATTGTTGAATTCTGAGCAAACCAGAATCCACAAAGTTGTCTGAGAACATTATCTGGGAGTTGGTGTGTGTATATAAGGTGGCTAAATACCATGATCTTTTGCATTGTACTGAAACAGTCACCCACGATAATATTTAATTATACAGAGTGATACAGGAGTTATAATTTCAAAGATATGAACAGTTTTATAGAGTGCTTAAGAACAACCAAAATTAAAAAAAAAAAAAGTAACTTTAGTCCCATAGCTTTGTTCTGTGTTGCTGAAAGAAAAACAGAGTTCTAAGGCATCTTCAGTCTAATTGGCTCTTGATCAAAAATTATTTAATCATAAAAATATTGATATTTTTGTTATGAAGCAGTGGGATTGTTTGCATTTCCCCTGCAGCAGGATGTAAGCACAGATGCGATTCAGCTGGAACAGTGACAGTCAGCTGAATTTAAAGGGTTTTGACCCCACTGAAACATTTATTTTTAGTGAGACAGAGTTTGCAAATGGCTGTGATTAGATTTACATGCACATAAGACACAATAGTGCCTTTTTCTTATGAAATATATAATCTTTAGGTTACATAACAGGATAGGAAGCTACTCATCCATCCTAAATGTTCCTTCGGTTATTAACATAAGCAAAATCATCATGGTGCACCCTGGTGTCTATTAACACTGGTCTTGAATTTGTTAATCCTATAGCATAATGGATATTGTTTAAGTATTTATTCAGATATCTGCATTTAGACAAGGTTTGTTTGATGCCAGGTCTGTGTCTGGGGATCTTTGTAATGGTTAACATTGATCTCAGAAGTAGCATGTCTGGAGTGAAAGTGACTTGGACTATGCACCAATGTAAATAAGTAAGAAGGAGTGAGAACACCTTGATACCTTTATGTTGTGGGATACAGGTATAAAGAAGTCCTGTTAATTCCTTGCCTAAAAAGGATGGCAGGAGAGTGGATTGAAAGGGGTAAAGAATGAGGGGAGCCCATGGACTTAATTCACTGGTCAGCACAGCCATCCTAAATTAGTACTACTGTACAGCAACAATAATTTAACCCCTGACATGAAGCCAGGGACAAAAGGGAAAGAAATTCTGTACAGAGTTGTCTGTGAGGTACAGTGCCACCCAGGGCCATTCAGAGATCTGAGCCAAAGCAGGAACCTTCCATTCAAAAGTGAGTTTCTGCCCTGGCTAAATGTTTGCTTTAACGCTTCCCCATGTCGCCTCACAGTCTCTTCAGTTGAACTTCACACTGCATTTGCCACTCTCTCCTCCTTTTTTACTGCCTTGCCCCTCACACCTATTTCCTTGTCTTTCTCTCCAATTAACTGATCCCTTCTTATGTGAACCACCATTCCTTCTCCCTATGCCCCTGAACTAAATGAGATTAGCTGAAATGACAATTTTCATTCTACTTGTGTATGCTACTCCTTCTCTTACCCTGTCTCTGTCTTGTCTATTTAGACAATATTGGCTTATTGTTTCGTTGTACTTCGCAGTTTGTCTGTCTGTAGTCATCTGTTCTCTCTAGTCTTAGATTATAAATGCTTTGGGGCAGGAATTTTATTATATTTTCACAGTGCCTAACACAATGGGGTCCATGACTGGGATTCCAAGGTGCTATAACAAAACAGATTTATTTATTATTATTATTATTATTATTATTATTATTATTATTATTATTATTATTATTA
>ML681979.1:43171374-43215554 GCA_007922195.1 Podocnemis expansa | reverse complement strand
GGGGGGGATTTATGGTGGGTGTTTAAAGCAGGGGTCAATATTGCAGAGTTGGCAGGGGACTGGGTGCAGGAGAGGCAGGCCCGCCCACTCCACTGCGTCTCAGCCCAGGGCCCTATCTGGTGGCTGTAAGGCCACCAGTAAGCCAGTGGTGCTCCCACCGAAACACACCGGCTTTAACTACACCCCGGTGGGACAGGCCCACTCTTCCCTGGGCTACTTCCTCCGGGGTACCCCCTTTGTCTCCCCTACCAAGTCCTCAGGGTAAAATGCCAGAAGGATCCCCATCAAACCTTCTTCCCCTGGGGGTGGCAGGGCTGGTAGGTCCTCTATGTATTCCATGAGGGGTAACTCCTCTAGGTCATTGCTGGCAGGGCTTGCCCAGTCCAGGAGGTCTTCGGCAGAAGGCAGTTTCTCCAGATCATTGGGGGATGAGTCTTCCAGGTCTGTGGGGTCTTCGGCCAAAGGCAATTCTTCCAAGTCCTCCCCTTGGGGTGGGGAGTAGACCGGGAAGTCCCACCAGCGCTCAAGCCGCTTATCCGCAGGCTGGGGTTGAGTGCTCTCAGGGATTTCAGTGTTTCTCCCTCTGTCTCCCCTTGCTCTGCCTGGTCCATCTCCTTATATTGTCCTCCCCTCCCCTGGGCCCGTCTCATGTGTTCCGGGTCCCAGACCGGGTCCCTGCAGAGCCCTCCTCTGGCCGGCAGGGGGAGCGTGCAACCCCTGGGACATCTGCTCTGGAGGAGGGAGGCACGTCTTGCCTGCCCTCCCTCCTACAGATCCCTTGATGGAATAGCTGGTATAATTAGGTCTTGTGATGGTGTCTTTTGTGCAGATAGGTGGGCAAAGTCGGCAACATGATTTGTTGCAGGGATACGTACCTGCTTTAATGTTTCTATTGTTTGATCTGTAGTTGCTGGTGAGTATCTGCTCAAGATTGAAGGACTGTATGTAAGTGAGGAGAGGTCTTTCTCTCAAAGCTTGGGAGAATGACCAGTCTTCTTGTAGAACAGGCTTTGCTGTAACAGTCTGTAAACCAGGTGCCTGTGAGCTAAGTGCCCTTGCATCCTTGTAGGGCGCCTGTCAATAGGTCTTTCTCCACCACCACGTCCCTCGGTGGATGTTCAGTCCGGTAGGGCTGTAGACAGATGGAGGCGATTGTCTCTGTCCCTTTGAGGGGAGGCAGAAACAGTTACTATCCTTGGTCCCACAGAGGGGCCAGGCAGACAAGACACAATAGTTCTATGCGAACAAAAAGAGTGAGGTTCTTAGGGTATGGAAAGAAGAGCTTCCTGATTCACGCAGGTAGCAGGGAGGTGGGTGGCTGCTGCCGGACCCAACTCCACTGTGTCTCAGCCCTGGTCCTAACCTGGTGTCAATTCGTGTGGGACCTGGTTGGCAGGGTCCCAACCACAACATGCCAGTACAGGCCCTGAGTCAACCTCCCTCATATAGGGTTCGCGTTCCCAGCCCACATCCAGCTCCGGGACTGCCACTTCGGAAAGAGAGCCGGTGGGGTCCGAACCACAACACGTTGGTACAACCTTGGAGTCAGCCTCTCCTGGGTAGGGTACCTGTTCCCAATCTACTCTTGATTCTGATGTCACTATTCTGGATAGGGAGCTGGTGGGGTCCGAACCACAGCATGCTGGTGAGGCCCAGGGATCGGCCTCTGCCACATAGAGGTCCTGTCCTTCATCCAAATCTGGGTCCAGGGCCGCTGTATTTGGGAGGGGACCATCAGGGTCTGATCAGCAATATGCTGGTTCCTCCCCCAAGTCTGTCTCCTGGACGCCGGGGTCCTCACCGCCCCATCTCCCACCCTCATTTAGGGCCCAAGGTACCTGGTTTTCCTCAAGCTCCTCTAGATCAGTGGTGATGGAAGGGTAGATGGGTGCCACTGCTAGGTTGGGGCTAAGTGCTGGGCTGCGGAGCTCTTGATATTCAGCCAAGTCAGCTCCAGGGGGGGACTGCCCCAGGGGTTCCAGCGCTGACAGCTCCACCGGGCTGTCCCACTCGCTGGTTGCGGCCAGGCCTCTGGTTGGCCAGGCTTTCCATCGGGGTTCTGCTGGCCCGTTTAGGCAGGTGCCTGGTACCCAGGGTGCCGGAGGGTTCTCGATAGGCCAGGCCTTCCATCGGGGCTCCACTGGTATGTTCACGCAGCCATCAGGTCCCCATGGTGCTGGCAAATTCTCCACTGGGCCAGTCTCCAGCTGAGCCTGTGGAGAGAACACAGGCAGCTCCTTCCCCTTCAGCCGCCAAGCCCTGACTGAGCTCCAGGGCTTGCCTCTTATACTTCCTGGCCCGCCCCCTTGTCTCTTGTCTGATGGACAGGTCACATCTAGCTCTGCCCCTGGAAGGGTGGAGCAGTCCTGCCTGCTTGTTGTTGGGGGAAGCCATTTTGTTCCTGTATATAAGGGTGGCCATCTTGCCTCCTTATATATAGGAACCCATCTCTCTCTTTTACACAGTCTGATGTGATCCTATGACTTACACTTCCCTGCAATTATTTTCCTCCCGTTCTGTAAATTCTGCATCTTCAAGCATCTTAAAAAGTGGGATTTTCTCCAGTGAAAGCTCACGTGATAAATAAAACTCTTAGTCTTTAAAAGTGGCAGAGAACTCCTTGTTTGTTCTTCTTGGTGCAGTGAGAGTGTGGTTTGAAAATAGACTCATAGACTTCTACAGCTCTTGTAGAAAGGGAAGGAAAGTTTGAAGCTTTCTTCTTCTTTGTCCCTGAAAATGAACCAATCAGTCACTTTTTTTATAACTCCATATACAGTCAGATTTTTCTTCTCCTTTGCAAACATGGTACTTCTGAATATAGCATGGTTCCAAGGCTCACTTTATTCTGATGATGCAAAGCAACTAGAAATCCATCATCACAGTTTCCAAAGAGGAATCCTTAAATGCCTTATCATTGTCTGGGTGCTGGCAAGAAAAAGGGGATGTAACTGACCTTCTCTGAAATCCCTCTCTGAGATGATGACCCTTTCAAACCTTTAACAGACAGGTGCCCATTTAAGTAGCCATAGTTCCAGACTCAGAGGAAGGCAAAGACACTTTTTAGCTCATTTCCCTTCACCCACATCCCCGTTTCTCAGTTAAGAACAGCTCAGCTGGACCAGAGAACTGAAATTTGACTTGTTCCATTATTCTATCTTACTTTAAAAGTTGATACAGTTGTCATTTTCATAGCAAATGTTTTTTTTTCCCCCTAAACTAAAGCTCATCCAAATCAGAAGCCTGCTTTACTAGTCATAGTGCTCATAGTCATGAGCAGTCCTACTAAAAGAAACCAATCTGTGTATGCACTGAAGACAAAAATTAAAAGAGGAAGAATGTTTTAAATTCAGATCTCCAAAGGATTATAATTATATCAGGATGACTAAATGCACACTGTCACTGTCCCCAAATATTTGCTCATATTTATAAATGAATTAATTGTAGCTGAAGCTGTGCTTGTGTTGCTTTGGTATCACTGTGAATTTTCAAGCTACTAAGATTAATCATCAAAAATGTAAATTTTAAGATCCCATGTGTTAGTCCTCATGAAAATGTTACATATCATAAGAGACATTATAACACAGCACAGGAACTGGAAACTTCAAACCCCTGACTGGAGACCTGGCACATACCCATTAAAAGAACCAGGCAGACCCTAAATGCACTTGAAATTATTTTATGTGAAAGTGACAGGGGAACTTTTATACAGTAGACCCTCAAGAGATATGAACATCCTACTTACAAATTGATGTGTCAACCTCACACCTTATTTGTAACCAGAATTACACAATCAGACAGAACAGACAAAAAGAAAAAAAAAAGTAACTTCTGCACAGTACACTAACTACAGTAACTACTAAAAAATTAAAGACAAAATTATTAAAAAAAAGGACAAGGTAAGAAACTGGTTCTGTGCTTGTCTCATTTAAATCAAGATGGTTTGAAACAATATATTTCTTCTGCATACTAAAGTAAAAGCTGTATTAAGTCAGCATTCAGTTGAAGCCTTTTGAAAGAACAACCATAATGTTTTGTTCGGTTACAAACACATCAGAGTTATGTACAACCTCTTTCCCAGAGGTGTTAGTAACTCTGCAATTCTGTATGTAAAATCTACATCTTCTGTATGTAAAATCTACATCAATTATAAATATTTCTGTAGCATGACTTCTTTTGAAAGATGCATAAGGCAATTCATGGGTGGCCCACAAAGGAAAAGGTTCAAAATGTTCTAAAAGTCCTAACACTGCGTATCTGCTAACTTTTTAAACAGCTACTTTTCCATGAGAGATGTAAGCCCTGATTAAGCAAAGCACTTAAATATGTGTTTAATTTTAATTGACCTCAGTGAAATCTAAGAATTTGAAAGTAAGCATATAATTAAGCAGTTGCTGAATCATGCCCTAGATGACTTCCTTCTTCTATCCCTGCTTCTCATTATGGAACTCATATTCATCCATTCAAGGAACAGGAAAACATATCATGTAAACTGCTCTAAACGACCAACACAGCTAGAATATTATATCTCAACCATTCACAGTAAGCCATGCACCCTCAAGTTGCAGAGATAAAGCAAAGAAAATTCATAAAATATAATTGTCCAGTAAATCAGAATATTGAACACATTCAAGAAAATTCTGTTTCACTTTTTTTTTAATGTATCATGTTTATTATGGTAGTGCCTATGAGTCAATTGAGAACAGGGCACTGTTGTGCCAGGTACTGCACATATCTAGAAAAAGAGACAACCCTTGCTTCAAAAATGTTACAATCTAAACTGTCAAGACAGCAGACACTAGGTAGGAAAAAAGAATAGCTCATAGAAGCAGAGTGAACTGGCTGTAGTAGCAAACATGACATCAGTTCTGCCATTTAATGGCTTTGTCTTGTTTAAATCCTTTGCATAAGGTTATGTTAGGAGAGGATCAGGAAAACAAAGCCAAAGAACACATGATGGGAGGAGTTTGGGGACCATGAGAATTGTGGGAGTTGGAGACGGAAGATGGAGAAGCAAACAGCCAATCAGCACAGGAGATGATGGAATGTTCAGAGTGAAAAGTGCAAAAAGCAGTCCAATGTTATTGGTATCATCTCCTCCCTTCTTCAACTGCTCTCTACAGCTGTTGTGCTGGCTTCAGTGTTACCCCAGAAAATCAATTCCCAGACCGTCCAGCAGTCTGAGTCTTAATTTCCAACACTCTAGGGCAATGAGGGTGGGAGCATTCCTCGCCTAAACGGACAAATAGCCCTTAAACGGACAAATGTCCGGAGTGGAGAATACGGCTACAGCCCGCCGATCAAGCACAGACCAGAAGCAACACTGGTTGTTTAGAAATAAAAGTCCCTATGTCCACATGACGTTTTCCTGTTTCGAATGAAGGGAGCTCCTCGTTTCGAAACAAGAGCCCTCCTTTCAAAACAGCTTAAACTACTTTGCTTTTGAAAGGAGGGTTATTTTGAAACCAGTTGTTTTGAAATAACGCCATCTGGACATGTTATTTCGGAGCTAGGATCGTTTTGAAATAACAAGGACCTTCCTTCCAGGGTGCATAGCACCCTGGGGGAAAGGTCCCACCCCCCCCTCAGCACTCTGGCCAGGGATCAGCACCCTCAGCCCCCTTCGCCCCCCCTATTCCTGGCAAGGGGAAGCAGGGGGAAGTCGGCTCAGGCACCCCCAGGGCTCTGCCCCCCTGCCCAGGCTGTGGGGGAGCTGCTGGCCCTGCAGCCCAGTCAGGGGAGCTGCAGCCCCCGCGGGGTGGCCAGTCCAGGGTCGGCTTACCCCGCTGCTGGGGCTGCCCCCAAGCCCAGGGCGCCCTGCCCCTGGGGGTTCCCTGGCACCCGCCCCCTGCTCCTGCCAGGACAGTGGGGCTTCCCCTGCCCCCTGCCACTTCTGCCACGGGCGGGGGGGCTTCCCCGGTGCCCCCCCACCACTTCTGCTGCAGGCAGGGACGGGGCCACCTCGCGCCCGGGATTCCCTGGTGCCCCCTCACATGTTGCTGTGTGGACATGCTATTTCTATTCCCGCTTTTTTTCTTATTTCGAAATAGCTTTTCTGTTATTTCAAAATAAGGTGTTAAGAAATAAGGCATTATTTCGAAACGGCTAGTTTCGAAACAAGGGCTTGTGTGTGGACATAGCCTTAGACCTGAGGGTTATTCAGAAATACACATAAGGTTTATTACAATACTTATTCTGAGGACTGACAAAGAATTCCTACTCATTTCACATATAGCCTAACAGTAACATAACACATTAAAACTATTCTATACAAATAAAACACTAAACAACATTTACATTTACAAAAGACATTTAGCAGGTGGGGATCAGTCATTTATAGATTGGAGAGATCTCAGATTTTAACATTACTCCTTTTAAAACCTAGTATGGATTCCTTATCTTAAACTTTTCCTGTCAGTTTGCTTATGACCACAAATTACTTTGTAAGGATTGGGCCCCCGTCACCAGTTAAACAGTTTGTAGGTCTTTTTAGAGCCTCTATTGCTGTCCACCCCTCCTTGGGACCCTTTTCTTACCACAAGTTTTAGAGGACTAGTTCTCTGTACCGGACTGTCTTTGAAGCCCTCACGCTTGCTGGCTGTCTACTTCTGCTCAGCTACGGTCTCCGTGGTGACTGGAACGATGGTGGCTCAGAAGGTTCTCAAGAGCTTGCAGGTGCAGCTGCTGCTTTTTGACACCTGCAGGGGTTCTGACAGAGCTTCAAAGTCTTGAGCCTTCAGTGATATTTGTTGCTCACAGACTTAACCACAGGATTCAGTTATTTGTCTGTCTGGAGTGCATGCAAGATTAAATATTCCGGTTCGCCCTTCTGAGACTAAGTCCAGAGACCCAGCTCAGAGACTAAGTCCTGAGTCACCGCTCAGAAATTAAGTCCAGGGAATGCCCTTCTGAGACTAAGTCCCGCAACTTAGCTCATACAGTTCCACCAGAGACGTTGTTACTCTCTCTGGGGTCGAGCGGTGGTATGACTCCTAGTGCAGCAGGAACATAGCCAGAGGCCAGTGGAACCCAATATGGAGTGGGAGAGATCTCCTAAGCTCTGCTGCTGTGCAGCTTCTTTTATACACTATCATCACTTTCATCTTCTCTTGACCACTCACAAAAGATGTGATTTCATCCTCACCCAATTACAAAGAGGATGATTTCACCTAGCACCTGCACAGTGCGTGATAGAGATCAAAGGGTTTTAGGGGTCCTTCGACAGTGGGAGGAGACCTCAGAATACTTGATGGGAGGGGGAATGAGGGAGTTCAAAAGTTTAGAATCTTCCTCCATCTTGACCTATTTTCCCTTAAAGAGATAGATCTATCAAATCTGTTCTTTTATGATCCATATGGATGGAGATCAGATGTCACTTGCTGAGTGCATTTTGAATACTAGCTTTATAAATGATAACTTATAGGTACTTTACCACTAATTGTTACACATTATGCTATTTCTAACTTCATCTTAACACAAAGTTTCTACTAGATTGCCTTACACTATTTTCCTACTCATATGTGTCTTCATCCAATCAAGATTTGCCGTGATGCTAAAGAGATGGCAAAAATCTCAGGCTACATCAGAGTCTGACTGGCTCCTCACTGCATTTTTTTTTCTCAAAAGCCACATGGCTACAGGGAGGAAAGATGTCATGTAGGTCCTAGTGTTTCCACAGAAGGTCTCATCCTGCACAGTTCATAGTCTGGGAGTGAAATTTGGCCTCAGTTAAGCCACATTATACTCCCTTCCAAGTCCTCCCCCAGCACAGATATGCCTTCTTGAACTTCTTTCTATAGCAGCGGTATCCACTTACAATCTGCTTTTTTCCCATAAACTGCACAAGCTGCAACTCACTAAATTATTTGATGCTCTAGTTATTATTGAGAAAAAAAAGCCATTTAAAAACCACAGATGAAAATTCTCTTGGGAAGTTTATTGCAGAGAGATTCTTAGAGTCTAACAATATCTAACTACTAAGTTTTGCTGGAAATTGCCTCAACATTTTCCCAATTGAGATTAATGAGTTCTGAATGCCATCAAAACTTTATGGAGCATATATAGACTTTTATTCATTATAGCTTCACACCCTAAAATCTAATCTCTCAGTAAACATATGTAGTACAGTTGACAGCCTTGTCTGTTCCCTTCTCATTAAATTTAGTGCCACATGCTGTCAAAAAAATTCAATTCTTCCTGGAAATGGATTTACTTAGGGGTTGGGCAAAAGTTACAGGCTTTTACCCAAATATTTAGTGTGAATAATATCAACTAGTTTCATGTGTAATATTTATAGCACTACCTAGATTTAAAAGAGACTATTATTACCTTTGTAACACTGGCTACATTTAAAAGACACTATTAGTATTAAAAGAAGGGGAAAAAGAAGGAATCCTCTCATTTCAGATGTTATGATGGAAGCATGGGAGTTGAACCCATTTATATCAGGTATCCATATGTATCTATAGCTGTCAGACAAATACATTAAAGTTTGGGGTTAATTTAAAATGCCAGCTCAGGTTTGTTTGAATTCTTGCCTGAACAGTTGTCAGCTTTGGTACAACTCTCCATTCCTCTAGCAATAATACAGAAAGAGCATTCTGTGTGTAGGGTTCTACAAGAAGATGAACTTAGAGGAGATGTACTTTTGTTTCCGGTGAACCTCATCTTTAAATATCATGATACGCCTGTCCTGCTGATACAGTAGCTGATATTTTGTTGATCAGTTCAAAGAAAATGTTAGAGTGAGTCACTATGTTTTCTTGCCTATAGAGATTTTGTAATTGTTTTTCCATTAATCATAATTATGTTTGTGCTCTATCAACAAGAGTCCAGTGGCACCTTAAAGACTAACAAATTTCTTCAAGCATAAACTTCTATGAGCTCCAACCCACTTTGTCAGATGCATGAAGCAGAAACTATAGGGCTATGTCTACATGGCTCTTTTATTTCGAAATAACACTCATTATTTTTTCCATTTTTTGCTTCAGTTTTCACAGGGAGGGTCAGCTCCCAGCCCACTACCATGGGTGCAGCAGATGGGAGAGAAGAAGACAGGCCCATGGTGATGGAAGGTCAGGTTAGGGACTGCTTAAAGAAGCTGGATGTGCACAAGTCCATGGAGCCGGACGAACTGCATCCAAGAGTGCTAAGGGAATTGGCTAGTGAGATAGAAGCACCACTGGCTGTTATCTTTCAAAACTCATGGAGACCGGGGGAGGTGCCAGAGGATTGGAAAAAAGCAAATGTGGTGCCTATTTTCAAGAAAGGGAAAAAGGAGGATCCGGGGAATTACAGACCAGTCAGCCTCACCTCAATCCCTGGAAAAATTATGCAGCAGATTCTCAAAGAATCCATCCTCAAACACTTAGAGGAAAATAAAGTGATCAGGAACAGTCAGCTTGGATTTACCAAGGGTAAATCATGCCTGACCAATCTCATCTCCTTCTATGAACACATGACTGGTTTTCTGGATGCAGGAAGATCCGTTGAGGTGATATACCTTGATTTTAGCAAGGCTTTTGATACAGTTTCCCACAGCATTCTCATTGGCAAATTAAGGAAGTATGGGTTGGATAGGTGGACTATAAGGTGGATAGAAAACTGGCTAGATCAGCGGTTTCAGCGCGTAGAAATAAATGGTTCCATGTCTAGCTGGCACCCAGTCACGAGTGGTGTGCCCCAGGGGTCGGTCCTGGGGCTGGTTATGTTCAACATTTTCATCAATGATCTGGATGATGGAATAGACTGCACTCTCAGTAAGTTTGTGGATCACACCAAGCTGAGGGGGCCAGTAGACACATTGGAGGGCAAGGACAGGATTCAGGGAGACCTAGATAAGTTGGAACAGTGGGCCAATAGAAATCTTATGAGGTTCAATAAGGACAAGTGTAAAATCC
This sequence comes from Podocnemis expansa, assembly GCA_007922195.1. Taxonomy (NCBI): domain Eukaryota; kingdom Metazoa; phylum Chordata; order Testudines; family Podocnemididae; genus Podocnemis; species Podocnemis expansa. The sequence continues at coordinate 43,205,658 of ML681979.1, read as the reverse complement.
TGCACGTGGGATGAAAAAACCCCATGCACCGCTACAGGCTGGGAAACATTTAGCTAAGTAGCAGCAGTGTAGAAAAGGACCTGGGGGTCATGGTGGATGGGAAGCTAGATATGAGTCAGCAGTTTGCTCTTGCTGCCAAAAAGGCCAATGGCATACTGGGCTGCATCAAAAGAAGTATTACCAGCAGATCAAGGGATGTGATCATTCCCCTCTATTCTGCACTGGTAAGGCCACATCTTGAATACTGTGTTCAGTTTTGGGCTTCCCACTACAAAAAAGACAGGGACATGCTAGATAGAGTTCAGAGGAGGGCAACCAAAATGATTAAAAGGCTGAAGCACAAGCCCTATGAGGAAAGACTGAACACATTAGGCTTATTTAGTCTTCAGAAGAGAAGATTGAGGGGGGATTTGATAGCAACCTTCAACTACTTGAAGGGATGCTCTAAGGAAGATGGAGCTCAACTGTTCTCGGTAATAACAGAGGACAGAACAACTAGCAATAGTCTCAAGTTGCGGTTAGGGAGGTTGAGGCTGGATATTAGAAAACACTTTTTTACTAGGAGAGTGGAATGAGCTGCAGAGGGAGGTGGTGAAATCTCCATCTTTGAAGGTGTTTAAGGACTGGCTGGACAAAACCATGACTGGGATGGTTTAGTGGGAGTGGTCCTGCCTCTGGCAGGGGGTTGGACTAGATGACCTATGAGGTCCCTTCCAACCCTATGATTCTATGATTCTATTTCAAAATAAAAGAAATTAGGTCTACACGATGTTTTCTTATCTTGAAAGGACAGATCCCGTCCTTTTGAAATAAGAATCGTCATTTCAAAAAAGTAAAACCTGGCCCCCCCATCAAAACGGCCGTTATTTCGGAAGTGATATTTTGAAATAATGCCTTTTAGACCTGTTCTTTCGAAACAACACTGTGTAGACCTGTTGTTTCGAAAGAACTGTTTCAAAACAACAGGTCCAAATGGCTTTATTTCAAAATAACCATTTCAAAATAACAGCCGTTTGGATTGCAGTCTTTCCCTTAACATTTTGTTAATTCGAATTAACTTGTTTCAAAATAAGGATTATATTTCAAAATAACTCATTTTGAAATCCTTATTTCGAAATAACAATTCCTGTGTAGACATAGATTAGTTGAAAGGTATGTCAAGTTTGCAAATCAATTCCAGCCCTGCAGTTTCAGGCTGAAGTCTGTTTTTGAAGTTTTAAAGCCATCCACAGCCTCTAAATCAGGGGTCTCAAACTCAAATCACCATGAGGGCCATATGAGGACTACTACAGGGCCACATAAGGACTAGTGCATTAGCTTGAGGGCCATACCACTGAAACCTTTTCATACAATAGTATTGCAAATATCGGTAACAATAGTGTCATTGCGGGCTGCATGACATACCTTTAGGGGCTGCATGTGGCCCACGGGCTGCGTGTTTGAGACCCTTGGTCTAACGCAACTTTGACATTATAATTAAAGAGGCTGACAAAGGAGGTTCTGTAGTCATCATGAAGAGGTTGGAAAGGGAGGCTGCCAGACAACCCTGTAATAACACCTTCTACAAACCACTACCATCTGATCCCACTGAGGAATACCAAAAGAAACTACAATATCTGCTTAAGAAATTCCCTGAAGAAGCACAGGAACAAATCTACATGGATGCACTCCAAGTGCCCCAATCAGGAGTATTTTATCTACTACCCAAGATCCACAAACGGAATCCTGGGAATCCTGGAAGCCCCATCATCTTGGGCATTGGCACTCGCACAGCACAATTGTCAGGCTATGTGGACTCTCCCCTAAGCCCCTACACCACCAGCATTCCTAGCCATCTTTGTGATCCACCAACTTCCTGAAAAAAACTACAATCCATCAGTGGTCTCCTAGAAAACACCATGCTAGACACTATGGATATAGAAGCCCTCTACACCAACATTTCTTACAAAGATGGACAAGCCATCAGGAACAGTTTCCTGGATAATAATATGGCACATTGGGTAGCTTCAGATTTGGAGATGATGCCTTCAGGTCAGTGGCACAGCTATGGGTGCCCTCATGGTTTCTCAGTATGCCAACATCTTTATGGCTGACCTAGAACATCGCTTCCTCAAATCTCATCCCTAAGTGCCTCTTCTTTACCTGTGTTACACTGATGATATTTTCATCACCTGGACCCATGAGAAAGAGTTGCTTGAAGAATTCCACCAGGATTTCAACAATTTCCACCCCACCATCAACCTCAGCCTGGACCACTGCACACAAGAAATCTACTTCTTGGACACTACCATACAAATAAGGGATGGACACATTAACACCACCAGATACTGAAAACCAACGGACCACAATACATACCTACATGACTCCAGTTTCCATGCGGGACACATAACATGATCCATTGTCAACAGCCAAGACTTAAGGTACAACTGGATCTGCTCCAATGCTTCAGACAGACACAAAGATCTACAAAATCCTTACCTACATTCCTAAAACTGCAGTACCCACCTGGGGAAGTGAAAAAATAGATTGACAGAGCCAGATGGGAACACAGGAGACACCTACTGCAGGACAGACCTGACAAAGAAAACAATAAAACGCCACTGGCTATCACCTGTAGCCCCAAGCTAAAAGCCCTCCAACACATCATCAGTGATCTAGAACCTAACCTGCAACATGATCCCACACTCTCTTTAGCCTTGGGAGGCAGGCTTAACTTTGCTTATAGACAGCTTCCCAACCTGAAGCAAATACTCACCAGCAACTGAACACCATACAGCAAGAATACTAACCCAGGAACCTATCCCTGCAACAAACCACATTGCCAACTCTGTCCACACATCTACTCCAGTGATACCATCACAGGTTCCAACCACATCAGGAGCTCATTCAACTGCACACCCACTAATGTAGTATATCATGTGCCAGCAATACCCCTCTGCCATATACATTGGCCAAACCACATTGTCCTTACACAAAAGGATAAATGGACCCAAATTAGACATCAAAAATGGCAACATCCATAAACCAGTAGGAGCACATGTCAGTCTCCCTGGACACTGAATAGCAGACTTGAAAGTTGCTATACTTCATAAAACACACACACACACACACACACACACACATCCCTTCAAAAACAGACTTCAGCATGAAACTGTAGAATTGGAACTGATTTGCACACTTGACACAATCAGACTGTGTCTGAATAGGAACTTGGAATGATTTGCACATTATAAAAAGTAATTGTCCCTGTTCACACATTCTCACTTTCTGATCAACTGGTGTGAAAGGACCTCATCTATCTGAACTGAAATGACTTTGCTGACACTTGCCTTGATGAATCCTTGCATGTATGTATATATCTCTCAAATGTAATTTCCATTTCATGCATCTGACAAAGTGGATCGGAGCCCACAAAAGCTTTATGCCTGAAGTAATTTGTTAGTCTTTGAGGTGCCTCAGGACTTTCATTGTTTTTGTTGTATACAGACTAACACAACTATCCCTCTGGAATTTATTTTATATATGGGAAGGTAGGACATGTACTGATCAACCCTAGTGAGTATCTTGGGAATTCTAGGGGAAAAAGGAAGAGGCCTTCATGAGTTTTTTTTATGGATGAATCACTGTTGGTTGAGTCCCTGAAGAACCCAAGCCTCAGTGCCCACCTTTGGTGGGGTTTTGTTTGTTTGTTTTATTTGTGTGTGTGTGTGTGTGTGTGTGTGTGTGTGTGTGTGTGTGTGTGTGCGTGCACAAGCTGGCAGAAAAAAACCCATACGTTTGATCTTTTAAAATGTCATTTCATTAAAATTCACAATAGTTACACCCTGCAAATGTTCAAATGTTATGCTTAAAAAAATGCTTCACAGATTGTGTGGGAGTGCACATTTTACAATTGATTAGAAAGAGAATATCTGTTAAGTAGAGAATAAATGAATATTTAATGTATTGTTTAGTATTTATTTACCTGAATGTTTGTCCTCCTATAAATTCTCTTAAGTATTATGTATCCCAACATTTTATATTTTATCTTTTACTAGCTGACAGCATGGTTTTATTCTTTGATCATGCCTAGGGTATTTTCAAATACAATAAAATAAATTACAGTGATACCTTTTTAAAATAGTGACAATCATATCTCTGTGGTGGTAGCAGATAGCTTTTTTAAATAAGTACTGTAGATGAAACTGTAGTAGTAAGTGAAAAGTTTAACTTTTGTTAATGCCTTTAATACACTTGAGTAATAGTTCATAAGCTAATCATTAGAGACTGTCTCAGAGGTAATGGGAAACTACTCTTAAAAGTCACAAAACCTTTTACCAGCAATTATATTTCAATCAGTTTATGAAAAAGGAGTTATTGTTTCAGTACTGATTGATGCTTTTGTTTCACTGCGTGATAATTTATGTTAGAAAGAAGATTAACCACTCAGAAACAGTTCAGGTACATCTGAACATGGAAGTATGAATTGACAGTAGATATTTATTACCTATCCATTTTCTGTCCAAGCCTTGAAGAATTGTTTTACTCTTTGGTCTCTGTACCCTTTGTGGTTTTTCTCATCCTTCATATTTCAGGATTTTTGTCTTTCCTATTTCTTTTTCATCCCTACCTCACAAATTCCCTTTCTCACTCATTAGTCCTCCAACTCATTTTTCCCTAGAATGAGATCTAGTACTCACTCATCCTCCAGTAGTCAGGTGATGAGTGATTTGGAAAGTGAATGGCTAATTCAGTGGAGGAAAAGATATGAATAATTTAATTTCTTTGTGTCTGTTGCAATTTGTCCTCTTCTCTGTGAATAGCTCATCTTCTCTGTCAGGAATGACTGTTATCCCTGGCTAACAGACATGGTTTTGAAAAACAGTGAGGGCTTTTTTTTTTCTTTTTTTTCTTTTTCTTTCTGAATGTGAAAGATAGCACCAAAAACCACAGAACTGTATTTCAATTTTCAAGGACTCCCCTAACTTTCATTATGCAAATTACTTAATATTCTGTATGCTGGTCAAAACATATTGCCTTCACTTGAAGCTACCAGTCTGATCTTTATTAATTGATGGCTTTAGCTTATGGAAAATTAATATGCTAAATACTTTCATTGACTCTATTAGATGTATCCCAGTGATGTATAATATTTATTTCTTAAAAGATGAAAGGTACACAGAAATCTCCACAGTAATTAAATGTAGTGGCTGGGAATAAGCCTCATTTAATTTTATCTGTGTGGTGTTTTTTTTCAACTAATACTGTAAGAATAAAAAGGAAAATGTCAATTTAACTTTTCCTGGTGAGGGGCAGGGAAATGCAATATTTCCTAAAGCAGACATGTTATGAAAAAAGTATACAAAAAGCATCTTAAAAATGTACTAATGAGACGTTACAGCAATACTGTCTGCACGGAATGCATGATCGAAAGGAAGATAAAGGATAAAAGGAAGCAACAGATTACTTCCACTATATTACTTTCTTAAGTAGCAGTAGATTCTTCTTGGAGTGATGGTCCCTATATATAGTCCACATATGGTATACGTATGTGCACCATGCACCTGAGTCTGGAATTTCTTGCAAGCATTGTCTGGTGGCCTGCACACGCAACATAGACTTCCTTAGGCTCCCAGCTGAGGGCATGAAATATAGTGTGGCCCAGCACCTCTCCTGTGCCTAGTTACCACAGCACAGTCTGAGTCAGAATCTGATGCCTGCAACTACTTTTAATTCGTTCTTGTAAAAACTGTAAGTTGTTAGTTTTTAGTTGCTTTTGTAATATAATACAGTAGCATTTTTCCTCCCTGCTTATGGTCTTTTCCCCTGAGAAGTCTTGCAATTATGTCCATGGTTCAAAGGTATGTTTCCTCTCTGTGCTTCTTTTCTGTACATGATGAACATCAACACTGTACGGGTGAAGCTCGGCTTTTTTCCAAGTACAGCATCTGTCACTCTTTGCCCCCTAGAGGGTCATGAAGGCTGGAAAGTGAGACTGAGAAAACACCTCATGAAGATGGCTATGAAGCCAATCATTTCTGCCCTGTATATCAGTTTCAACAAGTAAGACTGTTAAGCCTGAAGAGAAGGCTTCAGAGGAGAATAAGGAGCTTTCTCCTAGACATAAGGAGAAATTATCTATATCTAAGTGTCCTGAAGGGAAGGGATCTATTCCTGATGATGTCAAAGTCAGCAGAGTCAGCATGCATGGATGCTTAGATTTTAGGCCTGACTAAATCTTCTGAAAAGAGAAGAAGGAGTACAAGAATATGGATCTGATGGTTATGCGAGGTAGAACAGGACAGGCATCTCCTGGTTACTTCTATCCACTTCAGGACCTGAGATGGTACTCAAAACAAGACGGAGCTGACTGCACAGTGATGAACAAAGTGCCTGTTCCACCACCAACAGAGTCTCCTCAAACTCCAGAACAGAGATGTGTGTTGCCTCAGAAGACACCTTTGCCCTTCTCTATCCACATTCACCACTACTATCTTCTCTATATTCTGAAATATTGTTTCACCAAAAGAGGAATTATCTCAAGGACATGGCATGATTGTCCCATTCCACCTGCCAGCCTTGAAGTGCATCGATCAGTACTGTTGCTCCCACCAGTAATAAGGGTTCTGACCTTTATTTCTGTTGAATTGGCAGTTCTTCAGGAGTCTCTGCTGCACTGAGGAGAAGTGGACTGAGACAGAAGCCCTAGAAGGTCAGGGTTACAGTATCCAACTGGACACAACTGGTCAAGGGACAGGTGGTATCTTATGACATGAAGTCCACCTCCACCAGTGGATCTATCTTACTGGCAGCATTGGGGACAGTGGGAGCCCTGCCCCAGACACACAGGATCGGTGCACAAATCCTGTTTGCCATTACCCAACTTTATATATCCAGGCCCTTTGGGATATTCAGAAGGGGAAAGAAAGCTTGATCTGCCTGTTTGGGGAACAATCTCATCATTGTTACTGGACAAAGCAGTAACATCATCTTCTCCATATTCATCAGATTGCTTTAAAGCTCATACACAGGGTCGCAGCACAGTTACAATTCAAACTGGAGAAAATTCAGGAGCCTCTGTAAAGCTTATTAGACATTTGGCAGCCCTCCTGTCCCAGAAGAGTGCCACGTCCCCCCCCCCTGCATTAAAAAAGCCATCATGAACCAAGCAAAGGCTGTTTGGTATGTCCCTGTCTCTTGTCCTTTTACCTCTCAGAGGGGGCAAGATGTGCTACATTGTCCCATCCAAGGGGCAAGAGGTTTTTGTTTTTGTTTGTTTGTTTTTTTCTCTCACTTAATTCCTTGATGGTACAGATGGCTACAAAAAAGTTCAAGCAACAGCACCCACAGGCTACTCCCTCTGTTAATGAACACAAGAGACTTAACTTTCTGAAAAGAAAGGTTTTCTCTGGTATTTTCTTCTAGTTCAGGATCTCTAATTATCAGACCCTTTTGATCAAATATGATTTTATTAACTATTTTAGATTTCTAGAGTTTAAAGACAAGCTCCCAAGGTTCTAGGCATTGGCGGTGAGGATGGATTAGAGCTCAAAACTTTACACCAAACCACAATGGATGTTGCAGATATTGCATCAAAGGAAATGGCTATGGCCATTGTCATGAGGAGATACTTGTGGTTATAATGCTCAGGTTTCTCTACAGAGATACAGAGTACCATCCAAGATCTGCTGTTTGATACTATCAAACTATTCCACAAGAGACAAACCTCTCCATTCCCTAAAGATTTGAGAGCAATTCTTTACTGGTAAGTAACTTCCAGTTACTTTCAGAGGAAAGAAGGACATTCACTGCACTTATTTTGCAACCATAACTTGCTTTAGTAGACTCACATCTTTCAGAAATGTAAAACCAGCTTTTTAAATAAATAAAATACACCAATGTTTTTTTTCATTTAGAAAACAAGATTTGTTGCCTGATGCCATCTTATACATTTTAAAGTCAACTTTTGAAGTAGATTATTTATTCTATGTAAAATTACAGAAGTACTTAACATATTCCTCCTCTTCTTCTTAGGGAATGATCTGTTAAAATGGCTGTTGAACACCAAACTAATTGACTTCAAATTAATCAACCTCATCAAATTCTAATTTACCACAGGGATCATTTCTCTCCAGAGTATTGGCATTGCCAATAATAATGATATATCCAGACCAAGGGAGGTTTTCTAACATTTAGTAAATGACATCTGGGTTCTTGGTACTGGAACTAGAACTTTCAGCATATAATACAGAAATAGGATCACAGAAGCATTTGCTACAGATTGGTAGTATTAGCTGCCTGAAAAGTTCAGTAATACAGAGTTAAGGTTGCCATGAGGTGCCTTATTCTTCTTTGGAATGTAGAAATCAATTACACTAAAATGTCTGAAAATAAGGAAATGAAGAGTTAAAGTAGCACAAACTTTTAAACCTTTGAAAACTGGGAACTTCAAATTTACTCTTAAATTACAGCTGAAGAACACTGTCCTGAACACTTTTTAGACTCTTTCATCTTCCCTCTGTTTAATTAGTGTTAATTTATTTGACAATACTACATATAATCTCTGATTTTATATTAGAGGACTTTAAAATATTGGTTGTTAAACCAGGAAAACACTTTCAAAAATATCCCTTCAGGAAGTCAAGAGAACTCTTAAAGTGCATATACACATTTTCTAAAAACTGGCAAAATCAGGGTTTAAGTGCAAAGATATGACTAATATTCAATGACACCTATATATTAACTTGATCAACCCAGTTATTCTGACAGCATTCTGCCCATGAACTTTCCACCTTGCACAGAATCCAGTCTTGCTTCACATGCACATTTGAATATCTTTGCTTCATCAGTTAGATTGGTTCTGACCTGATGTTCTAAATTTTATCCTGAAAAGCTTTGGAAATATTGCTTCCTTAAAAGGGCAGTGGATGTCATGCACTGAATGACATCAACTCAAAATGGGTGAGATCAGTTTGGGGTGAATCAGAGCCATGCTGTGAGCCCCATGTGTGTGCAAAAAGGCACTAGGGCTATGTCTACACTGCCAATTTAGTTCAAATTAAGGAGGCTTAATTCAAACTAAATTGGTCCCGGTCTACATTAGCCTCTCCTTAGTTTGAACTAAGAAATTCCTTAGTTGAAACTAAGGAATGCTTAGTTCAAACTAGTAAGTACCAGTGCTTAGTTCAAACTAAGGTTATGTCCACACTTAGGCAGTTAAATCCATTTAACAGGTCCCCACTAGAAACTCAAATCAAACTAGCATGTACCTGGACAGGACTTGCTAATTTGGTTTAGGAGAGAGGCACCCTGGAAGGAATGGCAAAATGGCCCCCAAGAAGGGCCAGGTCCCCAGCCAATTCCATAAATACAGGATGTGACCTCTGCCCAGCTCCAATACCATGACCGAGTGATGCCAAGGCCCTCCACTAGCCTGCAGGGTGCCCTACTGCACTGGGGCACTCTATTCCTGGACCCGGAGAGCACAGAGGCAGACCACCACATCACCACAGTTCTGGGCCTGCAAGCAGCCACAGTCCCCCTGCCTTCCTCCATGCCCTGCCAAATCTGGACATGTGACACGAGCAGAGACTGGTGGGAATGGGTAGTCCTAGGCAAGTGGGACAACAAGGAGTGGAAGAGTAACTTCCACATGAGCAGGCAGACCTTTGAGCACCTACTGTATGGACTCACCCCTGTCCTGTGGTGCAGGGACACCCACATGAGACCCATCATCCCAGTCAACAAGAAAGTAGTTGTCTCAGTGTAGAAGATGGCAACTCCAGAATTGTACAGATCTGTTGTCCACCTCTTTGGTATACGGAAGTCCACCACTGGGACAGTCCTCCAGCAGGTAAGCAGGGCCATCAACGTTTTCCTGTTACCCTGCCTCATCACCCCAAGACACCGCCTTGCCACCCTTGGCTTACCAAATTGTGCAAGCATTTTAGATGCTACCCACATCCCTGTATGAGCCCTAAAACACTAGGCAACTGAGTACCAGAACCCCAAGGGCTACCATTCTATGGTCCTGCAGGCCCCTGTCGACCACAGGGGCATTTTATAAACAGTTATGTTGGCTGGCTGGGGAGGGTGCACGATGCCCAGATCCTGAGAAACTCTGCCCTCTACAGGGGCATGCAGGCAGGCACTTCCCTCCCCTCCCCCCCCCCCCAACAAGATGACACTTGAGGATGTGCAGGTGCCCGTCATCATTGTTGGGGATGCTGCATACCTGCTCCTCCTTTGGCTGGTAAGGCCTTATGCGGGGCCCTTTGATGTTGGTTGGGAGCTATTGAATTGCAGGCTGAACCAGTGCTGCCAGATGGTGGAGTGAGCTTTTGGGAGGCTCAAAGCCCAGTGGAGATGTCTCCTAACACACCTCCACCTCAACAAGGAGACCACCACCGACATTGTGAGCGCTTGCATTGCCCTTCACAATCTCTGTGAGTTGTGGGGGGCAGAGACTCACCCCCATCTGGGAGGCCAAAGTGGAGCACCTCGCTGGATACTTTGAGCAAAGCCGGGCCCCCCCAGGGGGCGGCCCCCCCCCCCCCCCCCCCGAGAGCAGCCACCATGTGGGAAGCTCTCAAGGACCTTTTCCTCAGTGAGGAACTATGAGGACAGGGCTGGCCAGCAGACTTCCTCTCTTTCTCCTCCCTGAGCCCCACTGAATAAAAGCACAACCACAAATCATGGAAGCTTAACGTGGTTTATTAAAAGTGAGGAGGGGTTCAAGTCATGAAGGGATTCAGGGATGGTGTGAGGGTTATGGACTTGGGGGGAGAACTGGAGAAAAGGGGGAGCAACTGTAAGGAAGGTGGTCTGGGCAGGGGGAGAACTGGAGAGTAAGGGGCCCAGATGAAAGAAATGTGGCCTGGGTGCAGGGATGGGGAATATGGAGGCTGGAAAAGTTATGGTGTAGAGGCAGTCCTAGTGCCCTGTGAGGGTGTACCCCAGCCTTCTCCGTGTCGTCCGTGGTCCAGGATTGCCAGCAGCGAGGAACAGCAGCCTCTCCCCCGGCAGCTCCCTCAGTTGCAGATGGGGCAAGGGAGTCAGCGATGCAGGGCAGGCTGGATGCCACATTGTGATATGACATGCTCAGCGCCACCAGAGCTCAACTCTGGTGCACCAGGGCAAGTGACAATACACTGTCCATAGCGGCAGAGCATTGGAGGATTCCAATCATTACATCCTAGCAGTTGGCAGGCCGCTTCCTCCACAGCCGTGTGGCTTCATCAGCTCCATGGTGCAGGTCCAGGATTTCCTGCAGCAGGTCATCCCAGGTCATGTGGGGTCTCTTCCTCTGGCTGGGTGTGGCTGCCAGGCTTCCACAGCCATGTGGCTGGGTGGCTGCACAAGTTGTTGCGGGGGAAGCAGAGAATGGGGTTAGTCTCATTTGGCTGCTTTGCTAGTGCTGTGGGCAGCCTGACAGCAGCTGACAGCCATGGCCTTACTGTCCTTCTGCATCTGGTTCTGTGTCTTGGAGGACATGACCCCCAAGGCACGTGCAGCTGTTCCGTGCTGCCCAGGTTGGGCATGGTGCCTGTGGTCTCCTGAGGCCATGTGAAATCACTGTGGCCTGCATGTTCACAACCCTTGATGCTGTCAGCCCTGATTCCCCCCAAACCCCTCTGGTGTCCGGGTCAAGCCCCGCTTGGATCTGGTTGCCCCCACCACATGGTCCCTGGCCTATGCCCCATGAGAGAACCTTGAAGACCCCCTGTCCCTGAGACCCTGCCCTTCCCTGGCTCCTGTCCCCCTGCACTGCCTATGCACTGGGAGGCCTGCCATTGCTTGCATGGAGGGAATGGGAAATACTCAGCGACAGGGGCACCTGACATCCATCAAGACGTCTTCTTGCCTGGCTCCTCCTTGGTTGGGAGCACCTCCTCTGTGTCCCTCTCTTCCTCCTTCTCCTTGGGGGGTGGCTGCTCCCTCTTCCTGGGTATGGAAGAGTTCCTGACTGGCTGTCATGGCTGCAGCTGGCAGGCTGCCCTCAGTGCTTCTGGCCTTGCCCACATCTAGGGGTGCCTTGTAGTCTGTTGAGTCCCCCTCCTGGAATGTGAGGGGGATGTGTGCTCTGCAGAGTCTGGAGTCCTGGCTGGCAGCCCGGTGGGCTCCTCACTAAAGAAGACATGCAGCTCCTGGTAGTAGCAGCAGCTGGTGTTGCTTGCTGCCCCCGGAGCCACCATGCCTCCCTCACCTGGGCATAGTGCTGCCAGAGGACCTTGATTTTAGCTTGCACCTGCTCTGTGGTACAGCTATTTCCTCTGGTGAACAGTACCTGGCCAATGTCAGATTAAACATCCCAGTTCTGGTGCCTGGCCCAGAACTGGGAGAGGATGTCCTCTGTGCCCTGAACCTGTGTGTACACATAGGAGCTCATCTTTGCTCTTGTGTGGCACTGACATGGCTGCCACACTGCTGCCAGAAATGCTGTCTAGCCAGGGTATGGCACTTCCTCCTTCCTAGAGCTGTGCACCCTAGGAGGAGGAAGGTCAACCATGCCTGAATCAAAATAATTGTTGTTTTGAGATAATGCAGCTTAACCATGTTATTTTGAAATAGTCATTTTGATTTAAGCATCATTTTTATAATGCAAGGTCTTATTATATCAAAATGACCTTTCCTTATAGCAAAATGAGGGAGCTCCTCATTTTGATCTAAGGAAAGGTAGTGTGGACTTGAACTTCTTTAAATTAAAATAATCATCATTATTTCAATTTAAATGCTAAGTGTGGGCATACCCTAAGGCTGTATTCACACAGTGCTTTTGTTTCAGAACAACCTTGTTGTTTCGAAACAAAAAAAACATGTTCACACGATGCACCGTTGTTTTGAAACAGCGGGAACACATTGTTTCAAAACAAGGGTGTTGTTTCGAAACAAGTTAAACCCCATTTTGGGGCGAAACCACCTTGTTTCAAAACCCTTGTTTCGAAACAACTCGTGTGAACGTGCTGTTTCGGAACAAGGTGTTCCGAAACAACAGGTCAAGGGTTGCCCCCTCAGTACCCTGGCCAGGGTGCTGAGGGGTGTCCCCTGGCCAGCGCCTGCAAAGGGGGGCTGCGGGCACCGGCGGGGTTCAGCACAGCCCAACGCTGAACCCCGCCGGTGCCTGCAGAGCCGGGCTGTGGGCACCTGCGGGGTTCAGCGCAGCCCAGCACTGCTCCCCACTGGTGCCTGCAGCCCCCCTTTGAATGCACTGGTGGGGAGCAGCGCTGGGCTGTGCTAAACCCTGTGGGTGCCCACAGCCCCCTGAGGAAGCGAAATAGCAGGTTCACAGTGTGAACCTGCTATTTTGTTTCCCGCCTTTTTTCCTTATTTCGAAATAACTATTTGTTAATTCAAAATAAGTTATTTCAAAATAAGGTGTTATTTCAAAACAAGTTGTTTCGATACAACTTGTTTCGAAATAACCATCTGTGTGTGAATACAGCCTAAGTGCTTAGTTCGTCCATTAGTTCAGATTAAGCACAATGTAGGCTCAAACTAACCATTAATTCAAACTTAAGAAGTTTGAGCAAAGGGCAGTTAGTTTGAACTAATGAAGTTCACTAGTTCAAACTAACATTAGTTCAAAATAAGCTTGAATTTATTAGTTTGAACTAACAGGTTCAAACTAACTTTTACTAGTGGGGACATAGCCTAGAAAAGCAAGGTGAATTTTTAAACTTTAGGATTGTATGTCATGAAACCCTTTGCTCAAAGGACCCTAAGTTTGGACCATTAGGTGTATCCCATTCCCCATAAGCAACAGCAAATTTCAGATCATGAAGAGCAGATGTGGCCAAACTGCGGCTCGCGAGCCGCATGCGGCTCTTTAAAGAAAAATTGTGGCTCCGGGGAGAGAGCAGGAGGGAAGGGCGGCATGGTGGGAGCCAGGGGTGAGAAATCTGCAATTGTCAGGGACAGCAGAGAGGCGGTGGCAGGGTGAGAGCCGGCAGCAGAGGAGCAGCTTCTTGAGAGCTGCAGGAGACAGCAGTATGGTCAGAGCCGGGGGAGAGGCAGCCCTGGGAGAGCTGCAGGGAATAAGCAGCCTGGTCAGCGCGGGGAGGGGAGGGGCAGTGCTGTGAGAGCCCGCAGGGGAGGGGTGGCATGTGAGAGAGCCTCATGGGAGGGAAAAAGCAGTGTGGTGAGAGCCGGGAGGCGAGGGGCAGCATTGTCAGAGCCAGCAGGGAAAGGCGAGCACTCAGAGCAAGTAACTGCCAGATTCTACAGTTTACCCTCACAATAGTAATTTCTACCCTCCTTGTCTGTGTGCATAATGGTACAGTCTTTAATTACATCAGTGCATGACTTTTTACATACTTTTCTTTTTTGATAGTGTTTTTGGGTAAATATTTTTTAAAACTGGCAACATAAATTGCTCAAGAACAAGTCTACAATGAACTACAGATAAGTGATGATAATTAGCAATTGAAACCTGAAAAACAATTGTAAATTAATTTTATTTTTTAAAAATCACCGGGCATTTCCAGATATTGTAATACAGTGGGGACCCATTTACACGTAGGTGTCGGGGGACAAGCCCCTGGTGACCACGTGTAAACCGGTCCACGCATAAACGGGACTGGAAGCCTCTCCCGGGGCATCAGCCCAGGCCCCACTCCCTGGCCGCAGGCCATGCCCCCGGCCCCACTTCTCTGCTGGGGTCCAAGCCGGCCTCAACCGTCTCCTGCTGCCAGCCTGGCCCTGGACCCCCAGCCGAGGACATGGCAGGGGGCGGTGGCGGCAGCTGCTTCCAGCCCTGTTCTAGGTCTGGCCACCTGTGGCTATGGCTGCCGCTCCCTGCCGTGTCCCCAGCCCGGGATCCAGGGCCAGGCTGGCAGCAGCAGGCGCCTGAGGCTGGCTTGGACCCCAGCAGAGAAGTGGGGCCGGGGAGTGGGGCCTGGGCTGGTGCCTGGGGCCCATCTCTGGAGCAGCAACGCGCAGGGTCCCATTTACACAATGCGCGTTAACAGGACCCGCGCATTACTGTGGAGCCTTTGGGGGATATCCCATTACCGCATGTTAACCGGTTCCACGGGCAAACCGGTCGCGTGGTAACAGGTCCCCACTGTATAGTGCAAAATTATTTATCTTGTATTTCTATTTTGAGAATTAAATAAGAATCATTAGAAATGACTGAAAATTGACACAAGTGTTACATCCAAAACCACTGACTGCTCTCAAAAGGTTATAAAAAACCCCTCTATTAATTTAAAGAATGTTACAAGTACTTATTATGGATCATGGTTCATTTTCAGCATGCAAAATGAGTTGGACTTGGGATAGACCACCACTACTGAAAACTGGCTTTAGAAAAAAAAATTCCTTAAGTCCATTGAACAAGTGGGCCTGAGACATCAGTATGTCATCTGTTTGCAGAAGGAACTGCTAGTACGTTTATTTTATAAGAAAATTTTAGTTCATATACCTAAGTCAATTACCAAGATAATTTACATCCACTGCAAATTTCAATAGCAGCACTATACTTCCACTGATTAAATAGCATTCAACATGTATTAATTTTTCTTTGCTGTATACCAGTAGTCAAAATTCATTTATATTTCAGTGCAGTCTTCATGAATGGACTCTATGGGTGTGTTTACACAGCAGTCTTATTTCAAAACAACAGAGTTTGTTTCGAAATAAGAAAGGCCATGTTCACACGACGCACCATTGTTTTGAAACAATGGGTTCCATTGTTCGAAACAACAGCGTTGTTTTGAAACAACTTAAACCCCATGTGGGGATGAAACAACATTGTTTCGAAACAATTGTTTCGAAACAATGCCGTCTGAACATGTTGTTTCGAAGCAACGGTGACTCGTTTTGAAATAATTGTTATCTGAACTTGCTATTTCAATTCCTGCTTTTTTTCCTTAATTCAAATTAACAAACTGTTAATTCGAATTAACTTATTTCAAAAGAAGGTGTTATTTTGATACCACTTGTCTTGAAACAACTTGTATCGAAATAACCCCCTGTGTGTGAACATAGCCATTGAGTCCTCAGATCTTTTGTTTTCACTGTCCATGAGTATTTTAGTGAACCAGTTTACTGGCAGAAATGTTGGCAGGGAAGCAGGGGCATGGTTGGGGCCTTGGTGGGATGGGGAGCAGAAGTGCAGCATGGTTGGGGAAAGCAGAGAAGCAGCAGCATGGTAAGAGACTTCAGGGAAGCAGCAACAGGGGTGAGGGAGGGAAGCATGACATGTTCAGAGAAGACACAGCGTGTTTAGATTTTCTCATAGACCCTGTTGCAGCGTACTTGTTAAAATAAAATCATTTTACAAGTCCTAAACATGATTTGGAATGCTAAGAAATGAAAATACAAAGGAGAGAAGTTTAAAACTGAATGTAGATTACTTTCAATTTTTGGCACAACTTACTGCTGTAAAGCATTATATTCCACAATGAAATTCAAAACATTGTGTAATACTTAGAGACCAGCACCTGAGAGAGTTTTTACAAGTTACTGCCCAGATTAAAAAAAAAAAAAAAAAAAAAAAAAAAAACTTGCCACAAGCCTATAGTGTTCTGCATCTAGCAACAGCAAATTTTTTACTGTATAGGCCTAGTTTCATGGTAACGTTAAATAATTATTAGAATCTGACATTAGTAGGATCAATATTTGCCCTATTTTTACAATGCATTTTAAGCTTAGTAATTTTGGAGTAGGTAAAAATATGTGGTTATATGCCTCAGTGCGGCTCTTGAAGATTTAATAATCAACTTGCGCGGCTCTTGAGTTCCATAGGTTTGGCCACCCCTGATCAAGAGCAAGCCTGAAGATTTTAGAACAACAATAGAAGTCTTTTAAATAGTAAGCAATACTTATTCCTAGCTACAACAGAGATACTGCTGTGCTATCATTAAATTTAGTGCTAAGGCTTGTTCCTAACTTCTGTGGGAGTTGCACTCCTGCTGTGAGGCTATGACCACGCTTAGAAGGTTGCCTGATTGGGCCCAGAGAGACTGTCAGCCGATTTCCAGTCTGCTTGAGCAATGATTGAGTTCTAATGTATACATGAAAATGTAATTAATTACAGAATCTGCCACGATATTAGCTGCTGACATAATGAAAATTGGTCCAGAGTGGGACAATTCTGACAGAAGAGAGCTGGATTTAATACTCTTGAGCCACGAGCTAATTCATCCAAAGAAGGTGTTGTAGCTCTTGTTAGAAATTGATCAAAATGTGAGATCAATTTGTATGTCTGCTGTTCACATACTGGCCTTGGCTTAGCCAACTTCAGTCCTTGGAACTTAGAGTTAGGCATGTTTTTTTTTGTTTTGTTTTGTTTTTAAATCAGGTGACTAGCTTCTTTTACCATTCTCCCTCTTCATGTCATTCATGGCCCACCTGTGTTCCCCCCCCCCTAGTTTTAGTAAGGCAGAAAAAGTAATGCAATCATTGTTCAAACAGGAAGTTTGACATGTCTTTGTAGTGTTATGTGTTTTGATAAGAAAATAAGAAATGTATTAGGCCTTTATGACCATGGTTGTGAACAGACCTTGTTGAAGTATTCACTGCAAACTATCTACTTGATGAATTTTCCCCCTTTTGTGTTTTCCAGTTCTTCCTGAATGACTTTTGATTTTTACAGATTTGTTCATTAAGCAAACTTGTTTGAATATCTGACTAGTTCCTGAAAAATGAGGCACAGCAGAACATTTTATTGTAATAGCTCTACAGCATGACAGATTTTTTTTAAATCTATTGCATATTTTAAAAATCTGTTGCATTTGTAAAATCAATATTTTATTAGTGTGAACTGGATTATGGGATTTTTTTTAAGATTAAGAAATGTGTGTCAAGGTAGTTTTAATATCAAACAGTTATAGGAAAGTATATCCCTTGTTAATATTATATTTATCAAGTGGAAAAAATATCTAGGAATAATGTATGGATGTGAGCCTTCAACATTAATGTACATGCTTAATCTTCACATATACATAAATGTTTATTAGGAACAGGAACTAAATAAATAGCAAGGTTGCCCTTTTCCCACCCCTTACCCTCATTGTATACTTTTGTTTTTCAAGAGAAAAATCAGGAAAAAAAATCAATAAAATGATATAATGAGTTATGAGAAGATGAAATTTTACATTGATTTGTGAGTCACTATAATTCACTGAGTACTAAATTCCACTAAGCCATCAATCAAGTGAAATGAAGCTATAAATTATGGTATGGTTTAGTTAAGAGAATGAGAGACCATCTATAGTTTGGGTTTGTGTATAGTATAATTGGGTTAAGTAAAAGCTGCAGGTGATTACCATACACATTGTTCACTGTGAAAGACCATAACATAGGTAACTTGTTGTAAAACTTATGCATCGTCCATGGTGTTGAATCTTGCTGTGTTTGCATAGTTCTACTGTGCTGCTGGATTTATCCAGTGACAGAGATTTGGTCATTAATGTCCAGAGCCATAACTAAAGAATTCCATGCTCCATGTGTGTTCCAATTGGAATGCGCTCCTTACAATAGCCATGGCCTGGAGCGATTGACACAGAGCATGCCCTTTAATGGAGTAGCTCAGTGGAGCCACTCCAGCGTGCCTGGAGCAAAGCCCTGCTCACCCCGCTGTAGTTACAGCTCTGTTAATGTGAGGCTTGTGTAACCTATATGCCTAAAGGAGCTAATCTGTTTTTAGGATCTCTTGAGGCTAGGTTTTTCTGATGCGGCTCTGGTCAGAGGCCTTGAGAGCAACAGACACAGAGCTGCAATGAGAATAGCCCACATGCTCAGTGTGTGACTGGGAGAAGTAGAGCCAGGAATGAAGAGCATGATGTTTTCTCCCTGGTGTGGAACATTTTGCAGCAGTTTTTTCATATGTGACTGATTGCTGGTTAACCAGTAAGCTGACTGCATTGTGCTGGTTCCAGAAGAGAAGGGAAAGTCTACATGGAGTCTGACCTAAGATCCACGCAACCAAAGAGGATTGCTGCTTCTTGCAACTCAGGCCTTCGGACTTGAACAGAAACTGTAACTAAGATATGGGTTAACGTCACCTAAACTTGGGGAGTCTCGCTTTTCTTTCCCACAATGTTTCTGTGTGGACTGTTTATATTGTTCTGTTTAAATTCATTTTGGTTTTCTTAGAATAAGATTTATTATGTTAATAGTTAATAAAGCTCATTATGTTTGTTCTTAAGTAGTATTTTAAGGTGGGGAGGGTAACTGAACATTCTTCACTATGAGTCCTTTACAGACTGAATCCTGGATCTTCAACTGCTTCTCTGTAAGATTTGGGGTTTAATTTATTATTGTTGTTGTTGTTGTTGTTGTTGTTGTTGTTGTTATTATTATTATTATTATTATTATTATTATTATTATTATTATTATTATTATTATTATTTTGACACTAGAGAAAGTCAGTTAAATGAATTCTAGCCCACCCGAAGGTCACACTCTCAATGTGTTTTAGGGGATCTGTGGCAGGGTCCTCAGCAAAGAATGCTGCGTTTCCCCCTGTCATCCTCCCTTTCATTTAGGGTGGCATTGTTGGAGCTGGCTGGAGAAAACGAGAATCTAATTAAAAAGTTAGGGACAGCTGCCAGCCCAGTTAGCCTAGTGTTGTATAAAGAGCTTAAAAGAAGGAAGCAGAGGAGGGAGCCGTGGGTGTGGAAGTGAAGTGATAGCTCTTCCCTCCTGATCTGAACTGCTAATGTTTGCATTGGAGATGTGGTGGTGGGAGCACAACTTTTAAATAAACCTGCACCAGCAGTAATAGAATCAAGGGTCTCTGGCTGGCTTTCTGAAAGAGAAAGAAACAGGGTGAGCTCACTGGCACTTTGCTGCAGCCTCACTGTTGCTTTGGTCTTCTCTTTTATCAAGTGCAGCTTTCTTTATACATTCTTGGTCACTGTCTCCCCCTCTACATACCCCCAGTGCTGCTTCTCTCAGTCTCTCATCAGTAAGACCCTTCTATAACAGATTTCCTTCAAGTCTATTCTCTTTTTCCCTCCGCCCCAAACAGCTCCATACTCACCTCCTCCCATTCCTGTTCCCATTATGATTTCCCCTGCTCAAGGCCTTTCTCAATTTCCTATCTAGCCACTATGTTCTCTCCTCACAAAGCTGGTTCTTTTAATCCACCACCTGCTGTTGTCTTCCTCCCAATCCTCTGAGACGTAAGGTGGATGTGTGAGACAATATCTTTTAGTGGACCAACTTCTGAGCTTTTGAGCTTCCACGGAGCTATTCTTTAGCCCTGGGACACTTACTCAGAGAGTTATTATTCAGATCGTTAATCCTCCGGTCATAGGGAAGAGGCTTTAGGGAGTTTGATTCTCATGATGAGTTTGAGGAGGTTGGGAGATTGTCTGAAAGGCAGAGCAGAGGGGTTAGGAAATACTTATTTCTAAATCAGTGCCCCTTTCCAAATGGATTGTAGCTGGTTGATGATACCACACATAGGTTTCAGTGTGGGGTTGTAGGTGACAATGAGGGGTGTGTCATAGGTGCAGAGGGTTGTTCTGGTTTGAAGCTGATTCTCTTAGGGTATTTGGGTGAGTTATTCCATGATGTGATCTACTCTCTGGTGGAGTTTCCTTATCTGGTCAAGGAAGTTTTGAGTGTGTTAAGCTGTGTATCCTGGACTTGCTCCTCACGGTGTATCCTGTGGTACCCGAGTCCCTGGCAGTAGATAAGCAATTTCTCAGTGTGTTGGGCGTTGTTATTGGATCTGTTAAAGTAGATGAGGTGATCCATGAGCTTTTTGTGTATTTCAAAAGGGTAGCTGTGTTAGCCTAATTTAGCAAAAACAAAACAAAAGAAAACAAAACAAAACAAAACAAAACAAAAACAACAATAAACAAAACAAACAAACAAACAAAAAAAAGAGGAGTCCTTTGACACTTAAAGACTAACAAATTGATTTATTGCATGAGCTTTCATGAGAACTTTTGTCTGACAAAGTGGGATTTTCTGCCTTGGAAGCTCATGCAATAAATAAATTTGTTAGTTTTTAAGTGCCACAAGACTCCTTATTTCTTTTTGTGTGTATTTGTCTGTGTTTCCATTATTGAAGCTGATCTTAGTGTCCAGAAATTTAATGCAGGTGTGGATACTCTAAGTCAAAGAGGGACCAGACCCTTACAAAACAACAGTTGGAAAACCTGAAGACATATCTCAACTGTTACAATGATGAACAACATCACAACACACCTTTCAAGCTTGGTGGGTCCTACACATGCTTTCACAACATAATCAGTTACACTAAATGCCATAATAGCAAATGTGCAGGTGAAACAAGACAATCACTCCACTCTTTAATGAAGTCACACAGGAAAATTATAAAAGAACGAAAGCACCCTATCACTTCAGAGTGAACACTTTTCAGAAAGTCATCAGTTTATGTCGGACCTATCAGAACACATGCTAAAAGGAAATGTGCCCAACACTTTCAAAAGAGCTTAAATTCATAACTTTTCTAGACACTAAAAATAATAAAATAATGGACTGAATAGTGACATTTGATTTATGGCTTATGACAACAAACTGTAACCCACTAGCAAACCCCTAGCCCCCTACACACACACACCTTCTTTTCCTCCCTATGATTGGATGGGTCTTAGCAGGGCACTTTCTTGAATGATTCTTTGAAATACCTGTTAATTGCTCCTGCTAAACAACCTGTTCTACCTTTGAATTACTTTACTACACTTTAAACACTTTACTAAGGTTCCCAAACCTGAAAAAGAACTTTGTGTAAGTTTGAAAGTTTGTCTTTCTCATCAACAAAAGTTGACCTAATGAAACATGTTGTCTCACCAACTTTTGTCTTTCTACTGGCATAGCTTCAGCATCCCACTCCTGTGGGCAATCCCATCAAAATTCTCTCTCTTGCTCTCTCTCTCACTTTAACTGCTGTCTTCCCTCAGTACTCACCCTCTCCCTCTCTTTTTCCCCTTTTGGGACTTTCACAATTCCCTTCACTAAAGTTTTTTGGATAAAGGAGAGAATATCTCTCTGGCCGCTGTATTGCTACAAAGCCCTGACCATAGGAAAAAAAGAGCGAAGACTGATAGCTCTTCCTTCCCTTCCTGCTGCCTTTCAAGAAAGTAACTGAAGTTTCTCTCAAGTCTTCATTTGCTGTTTCTATGCTGCCTTTGAGGCAGTGAAGTACATTTCTGCTCTGCACACCTTGCACACCTATTGCTTCAGTTTCTTCTACCTATGGGAGAGAGGGTTGTAACTTCAATTACACTGAGTACTCTTTTCTCCATTGTTATTGAGGGGTGCCTACCTGCTTCTCCTTCTCACCTTGCACACTGGGGTTTTTTTTGTTTGTTTTGTTTTGTTATTTTAACTACTAATGGCGTATTCCTGAAAGTTTTTTTTTTAATGTAGTGTTTCTAAATGTGATGCTCAATTTCCATGATTCTATAAATGTTTCAGGGAGAGAGGAAGGGAAAGGGAGAGAAAATGTGAATGGAACGTTGCTGTGTCAGAAAACACTAAAAATAAGGCAAGAGGTTCTTAAGGGTAGTGGATAGCACTCATATTGAAACATTCTTTTATTTTTGTATGGGTTTTCACATTTGAATAGTATAAATATTTTATATAAGCTATATTCCCTCATGTCTGAATATGCTATAAAATAATTATTAGTGCTGCCAGAAGTTTATCATATGATCCAAAGCTCACTGGAGATAGTAGCTATATCTACATTGCAGAGCATTTTAGAAAAAAACATTCTTTGAAAACAAATATTTCAAAATATATTCAGAATAATTATCTTAAAATATTTTTTTTTCAAAAATGCTACTTTGGGAGAACAGTCTGGGGACTAGTTCCTTGTCCTGAAATACCATGTTTTTTTTTTTTTTAAATGAAAGTGTTCACCAGACTTCCATTTTTGAAAAAAAAAGAAAACCAATGGAAGAGACAGGCAGACTTTTTCAAAAAAAAGCCTTTGCCACATCCAGCGATGGCTTTTTTCATAAAAGCTATCTCAAACAAGGCTTTTTTTCAAAACTAAACCAGGTTTAGTGTTTGCAAAAAAGTACTTCAGTATTTCGAGATACTGACATGCTTTTTTGAAAAAGCTAAACCCAACATTTATTTTGAAATAAAAAGCCTTTTTTTGACATAGCTTTTTTTTGAAAATAGCCATTGCTGGACCTGGCAAAAGCTTATTTGGAAAAAGCCTGCCTATCTCTTCCATTGGCTTTCTTTCTTTTTTTTTTTTTTTTTTTGTTGAAAAAGAAAGTCCAGTCTAAACTTTTACTTTGGAGGAAAAAAAAAAAGTCACGGTATTTTAAGACAAGGAGCCAATCCTAAACTGTTCTCCCGAAATAGCATTTAAAAAGTTATTTTGAGATAGTTATTCCAAATATATTTCAAAATTTTTTTTCAAAAGAAGTTTGTTTTTTTTGAAAATGCTCATCAATGTAGACATAGCCATTGACGTTAGTGTGTTTTGGATTACAATCATAGTGTAATCCTGCACACATATATTGTCCCCCTCTCCCCCGGCTTTGCTTGTCTGTGAAGTTATGTGCAGTCTTAGGTGTTTGCAGGGTTGGGTGCCATAGACTTGTAATTTCAAATATCACTGTAAACTAATAAACTAGGATGGGTGTTGTTAAACACATTTTTCTACTATTTTTCCATCTAGGGTAACATATGGAGATTTTTATTACCACTAACATTGCAAGTGTGTTTGTAAAGTGCAATGGAGGAAAGATGGCTGATGCTTCACCCCATGTAGCAAGAGTCTAGTCCAGGGGTAGGCAACCGCTGGCACGTGTGCTGACAGTGGCACCCAAGACCATTCAGAGCTGCACGCAGCACCCTCTGCAGTACCACAGAAATTGCCACTCCTGCCATCGAAAGCCACTCTGGGCAGCTTCCTTCAGGTGCAGGTAGGACACTGGGGGCCCCCCCCCATGCCCATGCCTCCATGTGACACACAAAAAAAAGCTGCCTGGAGTGGCTCCTTTCTGTAGTGTGATGCTCCCCAAAGAAGCCACTCCAGCTATGACCACTGCTGAATTTTCAGGTAGTTGCCACATTTTTTCAGCAGAGGGGGCGGTTGGCACCTGGTGAGAATCAGGGAGGAAGGACTGGCACAGGGGTTGGCAAGGTTGCTCGCTCTGCTCTAGTCCTTGGACTTTGGTGGAAGATGGTACTAAATATCCTCCCAAGGAGCATTTAGCACTTTGAAAGATCAGGCCTCAAGTGAAAATACCCTGTATGATTAGAGCTTAAACTGAAAACAAAACATAGGAAACTGAGATGTAATTTTTTCCTAAAGAGAGATTTACAATCAAGCAAATATACTTTCCAGGTTTGAAAATCTTGGGCAATTTAGGAGGAACAACATTGTGTGCATAGAATGTGGGTGGCTCTTCCGCAGAAAACTGATTCCTCCTTCAGAATTTATTTCTTTTCACTGAGAGGTTATTTCTAACAGTTTTCATTTCCAGCCTTAGAAGAAAAATGTAATCAACATTACAAGGCCACACAGAGCACTTTCAAACAGATAAATCTTCATTAAAGCGTTAGATTTAATCTGAAAATATTGCAAGTACTTTCTTAGAAATTAATTTCATCCATGCCATTTCTTAACATCACCTTGCCCACAGGTTCTGGAGCAATAACATTTTTCCTTCATTCTAATAAATAACTTCTCCTACAAGTATGGTGTTAAAACATTATGGCAAAATCCTGAAGGACAATTTTTCTCGCACCATGCCTTGTGGATGTGCCAGCATAATTTATCAGATACTGAGATATTGTATATTATGAGATATCGTATATTATCAATGAGATATTGTATATTATCGGTTTTCTGCAGCTGGGACCCTCCATTTCCTTCTCCCCAGGCCCTGTGGGGCTCCCAGCAAGAAGGAAGCTTCTGCTTCCTTCTCATTGAGACCTGTGGCTCCCTTCCTGCATGGACGTGTGGGGGTCCCGGCAGGTCCCTTCTGCCCGGAAGCCACAGGTCCCAGTAAGAAGGGAGCCTTGGGTCCCTTGGGCTCCCCACATCCACACTTTAAAAAGTTAAGTTGACTTGTTAAGTCAACTTAACCAGGTCAACTTTAAGTCGACCTTGTTAAGTCAACTTAGCAAAGTCAACTTAACTTTTCAAGTTTAGACATAGCCAAAGTTTGCAGATGACACCAAGCTGGGAGGTATTGCCAATACAGAGAAAGATCAAGATATCATACAGAAAGACCTGGATGACCTTGTAAACTGGAGTATTAAGAATAGGATGAAATTTATTAACAGGAAGTGCAAGGTCATACATTTAGGGGCAAACAACAACAATTTTGCCTATAAACTGGGGATGCATTAGTTGGAAGGGATTGATCACAGGATGACTACGAGCTGCCAGTGGCTTTGTCTACACTACAAAAGCTAAGCTTCTCTGGGTGGGAGTTTTTAAGGAGGAGCTCTCAGCCGGCCGGAGGACAGACTCTTCCGGCCAGGTAGGGATTCTGGCTGCCAGCCATGTGTGGCTGGCAGTGTCCCCTGCACGGTGCGGTGGTGGGGAGCTGTGCAGCCACACAGCTTACAAGGAACAATGACAAGTGGATACATACTGACCATCAGGAAATTTAGACTTGAAATTAGATGCAGGTTTCTAACCATCAGAGGAATAAAGTTCTGGAATAGCTTTCCACTGGGAACTGTGGGGGCAAAAAATTGACTTCAAAAGTGAGCTTGATAAGTTTATGGAGGGGATGGTATTATGGGATGGCCTACTTTGGAAACTGACTGTTCTTTGACTACTGGTGGTGGATATGCCAGTAGCCTAAGAAGGGAGGGCAGATGGGCTGGGTTCTGAGTTATTACAGAGAATTCTTTCTTGAGTGACTGGCTGGTGAGGCTTACCCACATGATCACGGTTTAACTGACTGCCATATTTGGGGTTGGAAAGAGCAGATTGGCTGGGACTCTGGTGGGGTTTTGCCTTCCTCTAGAGCATGGGGCATGGCTTAGCTGCTGCTGAATTCCCTGTATCGTAAAGTCTTTTAAATCATAATTTGAGGACTTTTACTCAGTTATAAGTTAGAGACTTATTGCTGGAATGGGTGGGACAGGTTTTGTGGCCTGCACTGTGCAGGAGGTCAGACTAGATCAGTGGTTTTCAAACTTAGGGTCGGGACCCAGTACGGGATTACAGACCTTCAGGCCCTGGGTTGCAATAGCCCCTGCTGACACTGTCAAAAGACTGAAGTGCATTGCTCAAAGATGTAATTGCTTGGTCATGAGCATAAATGATTTTTTTCCAACTGTGTCCCAGGGAAAAAAAGCTTGAAAACCACTGGACTAGATGATTGTACTGGTCCCCTCTGACCTCAGAGTTTGAGTCTATTGAATTAGACTAACACAGCTGCCCCTTTGGAACTATGAGAATCTGTTCACAGTCATGGGCATGAAATTTAAAACAACACAATTAGTTTGTTTCCAGTTAGAACTTATAAAAACAAACAAACTTACACACAAACAAATATTTTAAATGCCACTTACAAAATTAGCTTTCAGATGGATATTCTGTATTACCCTGTATGCATCACTACAGAATTCTGATCCTCCATTCATTGTATATTTTATAGGTTCAGAGGCTTAAGGCTGGTAGGGTCCTCTGTGATTGTCTAACCTGACTTCATGTATTACATAGGCCATAGATCTTCCTGAATTAATTCCTGTTTGCACTAGGTCATATCTTTTACAAAAAGAGTTCAGTCTTTGTGGGGAAAGTTGAAAAACCATTTCAAGGGTTAACTACTATCATGTTTAAAAATTTATGATTTATATTGAATTTGAATTTGTCAAGCTTGAACTTCCAGTCATTGGTTCTGTTATATTTTTCTCTCCTACACTGAAGATTCCCCTCTGTTATTAAGTTTCTGTTCCCCATATAGGTACATGTAGACTGTAATCAAGTTACCCTGTAACATTTTCTTTGATTAGCTAACTCTAATAAGTTCCTTTAGTTTTTCACTCTGATTTTCTAATCCTGTAATCATTCTTGAGGTTTTTCTCTGAATCCTCTCCAATTTATCAACTTCCTTCTTGATGTGTTGTCAACAGAACTGGACACAGAATCCAACAGTGGCTGCATGAATGTCAAATACAGAGACAATATAAACTCCCTATTCTTACTCAAGGGTCCAATTTAATAAATCCAAAGAGAGCCTTACCCTTTTGGTCACAGTAATGTGCATTCAGCTGATTATTATGACCCCCCAACTGTTCTACTACTTCCCAGATTTGTTTCCTTCATTCCACAATTATATCTAACATTTTTATTCTTAAATATATGACCTTATATTTGGTCTTATTCAAATGCACATAATTTGCTCACATCCACCTTATCAAGTTTATCAGTCCAAATTTCCCTGTATCAGTGAGGTATCCTTTTCATTATTTGCCACTTCTTAATTTCTGTGTCAGCTGCAAACACTATCAATTTTGTTTTCTTTCACATTTTTGATGAAAAAGTAAAATAGTGGAAGACCAAGAACCAATCCTTACAGGAGAAAAGCTGACTGAAAGCTTTTGGTTAAATACTTTATTTGCTGAAAATATGCAGGTTGGGACCAATGGAAGCTATTACAAAATTTGACATGAACTCATCATATAATTTCACCCCCACATCCCATTTTTTTCAGGCTTTAATCACCACGGCTATGTCTACATTTAGAATGTTAATTTGAATTGACTAAATTTTAATTAATCAATTTGACCTAATAAGGATTAATTCAAATCCAGTCAATTTGAATTAACATGGCCACACTAGAAAATCCAATTTGAACTAACATATCCATGGACAGGCCATGCTAGTTCGAATTGGAGGAGGAGCACATAGGAAGTGTGGCAAGATGGCCCCTGAAAAGGACCACTGCCATAGCCAATCTTACATAAGCAGGAAGATGTCTCAGCCACCTGCACATTGTGGCTGGCAAGAGGCAAAGCAAGCAGATCATGAACCAAGCCCAGCTCCTGCAGTTTGCCACTGAAGTGCCCAGTACCAGCACAACTCTGACCAGTGCTCTGGTTGCCTTGAGCACGGTATTGTTGGACCCTGGCAGCACAGAGAAAGGCACAATCACTGCCACCATGCTGGCCCTGCCTGCTGCTGCGGCCATCCTGCTGCCCTCAGTGCCCCATTGCTTCTGGGCACATGAAACTAGTGGCAGCTGGTGGCACCACATCACACTTGTTACCTCAGAACTCAAATGTGAGGTTTTTCAGCCACCTGAAAGCAACAAATAATACTTAGTTGCCGCCAAACCAGATTAGTTCCAAGGTGGAGGGTGGGATCAGTGCTGCCTAAATGGGTAAAACCTCTAGTAGAAAACATGGCTACTACCCGCCAGTTAAGAACAGATTCAAAACAATGAAGAAACTTAGAACAAGTTCTTTTAAAAGCAGGTATTAACATTTATTCAAGAGATCTTAAACAGATATTTTCATTTACTCAAAGATCTTACAGAACTGTAATGAGATTCAGAGACTGAAAAATATTAATACTTGTATAGCTTAGCAAGTATGACAAAGTGATAGTTTAGAATGGAATGCTCTCTGCGGGGTTTTTCTTCTTAAAGTTATAGACACATAATCACAAACTGGACAGTAAGACAAAGTACATTAAAACATCAGAAAGAAATACAAAACACTTAACAAATTATAACATCCCACAAGCAAGGGCTGGTTACCTATGGGATGGGGCGATCTTGGGTTTTAGGTCTATTTTCCTTCTCAGCATAATGATAATTTCCTTAAGATTCCACGCCCCCACCCCCCGGTTTACCTAGAAAGCAGTTTGATAGTTTTTAACTGCAGCTTTTAGTCTGAGACCTTAGCCTATGATTTGTTTACCCTTCTTGAGGGCCTTTTCTTACCACAGTTTGAAGAGATTTGGTCTTGAAAACCAGTTTGGTCTTTTTCTCTCTGGGTCCACTACACTCCACCGCTTTGCTGCGGTCTCGTCAGCAGCTGGGATGATGGTGGCTCAGAAGGCTCTTGAAAGCTTGCAGCTGAACCTGCCGCTTCATGTCAACAAAGATCTCTGTGGCGTTTACAGCAGTTCTGACAAAATCAGAGCTCTGAAGCCTTGAGCTTTGAAATGGGACTTGTGTAGGACTTATGTGAGACCAGGCTCCTTTGCAAGCATGCACCTTGAGTCAAGACTCAGATATCGAACTGGTGCAGCCTCTTTTGGATAGCCTATACCAGAGAAGGTGAGACACAAAGTCCCTCAATTGGGAAGATGTCCCAGTTGTACCCTCTGGCCGCTCCTTCGCAGAGATGGTGAGACCTGAAAGTCCCCCAGCAGAGACTTCATTCTGCTGTACCCTCTGGTCATGGAGTGTGGCGTGTAAGTTTTTGGCTGTGTGATATTTGTTGCTTACAGACTTAACCGCAGGAGTCAGTTATCTGCCTGTCTGGAGTGCATGCAAGATTAAACATACAGGATTACCCTTCTGAGACTAAGTCCGGAGACCTAGCTCAGAGACTAAGTCCTGAATCCCCGCTCAGAGACTAGGTCCGGAAAGGCCCTTCTGAGACTAAGTCCTGCAACTGAGCTCATAAACTTCCACCAGAGATGTTGTCATTCTCTCTGGGGTCAGCTGCAAGTATGACTCCTAATGCAATGGGAACATAGCCAGATGCCAGTGGAACCCATTAGGAGCGGGAGAGATCTCCAAAATTCTGCTACTGTGCTGCTTCTTTTATACATCCTAATTGCCCACTCACATCCCCTCTAACCACTCACAAGAAGGGTGAATTCATCCTCAACCAATCACGAAAAGGATGATTTCATCCAACACCTGTGTGGTGATAGAGATCAAAGGGTTTTGGGGGTAGCTGGACAGTGGGAGGAGAACTCAGAATACTTGATGGGAGGGGGAATGAGGGAGTTCAAAAGTTTAGAATCTTCCTCCATCTTGACCTATTTTCCCTTAAAGAGATAGATCTATCAAATCTGTTCTCTTATGATCCATATGGATGGAGATCAGATTTCACTTGCTGAGTGCATTTTTGAATACTAGCTTTGTTTTAAACATTTGTAAAGGATACCTAACAACTATTTTATCACTAATTATTACATATTATGCTACTTTTGACTTTAATTTAACACAAATTTCTACTAGATTGCCTTACACTATTCTTCTACTCATATGTGTCTTTATTCAATCAAGCTTTGCTCTAATGCTAAAGAGATGGGAAAAATCTCAGGCTACACCCTGACCACCTGGGGTGACAACCAGTGGCAGCAGAACTTCTGAAAGAAGAAGTAGATGTTCCTAGGGCTGGTCCACAAGCTCACCCCCCCCCCAGCTGCAGCGAATGGACATCCGTCTTAGACCCGCCCTACCCATGGGCAAGAGAGTGGCCATCGCGCTGTGGAAGATGGCCACCCCAGACACCCACTGGTCAGTGGCACACCAGTTTGGGATTGGGAAGGCCACTGTGGGGGGCTGCCCTCCTGTAGGTCTGCAGGGAAATTAACGAGGTTCTGCTAGCCCGCCTGGTCATTCCCAGAAACCTGCAAGAGACCTGGATGGACTCCATGGCCTCGGATTCCCCAACTATGTGGGCATCCTCGATGCCACTCATATTCCCATCTGAACCCCACCACACCAAGCCATGGAGTACCCGAACCACAAGGGCTACTTCTTCATGCTTCTGCAGGCCCTGGTTGATCATTGGAGCCTCTTCACAAACATCTACATCAGCTGGCTGGGGAGGGTGCACAATGCCTTCATGCTGAGGAAATCCAACCTCTACAGGCAAATGCAGGTGGGCACCTCCCTCCTGCCATGACATGAGTGTCGGGGACATCCAGTTACCTCTTCTTCTGGTAGGGGATGCTACCTACCCTTACTTCCCATGGCTTATGAAGCTGTACACAAACCATCTAGATCCATGCAGGGAGGTTTTTAACAGGAGATTGATCAGGTGTCGCCAGGTGGTGGAGCATGCCTTTGGGAGGCTCAAAGCCAGATGGCGTTGCCTTCTAACACACCTCCACCTTGTGGAGGAGATGATCCCAGAGGTTATCAGTGCCTGTGTTACCCTGCATAATCTTTGTGAAATGCGGGGCAACAGACTTCCCACCATCTGGGAGGCTCAGACTAAACAACTCGCTGCACATTTCCAGCAGTCAGGCAGCAGCTGGAGCGGACACAGCGAAGAGCCCACAGCATCTGGGAGGTGATCAAGGACATGTTCTTTGGAGAGGAGCCCTGAGGACCCAACCCTGCCACCAGACGCTCTCACCAGCCCCATCCCACAGATTCCTTCCCCACACACTTGCACCCCCCAAAACCCCTACCCCCAAAGCAATAAATAAACTGAAATGAAATAATTGTTTTCAAATCTTTATTTAAAAGGGAATGGGACAGAACAGGGGACTTAGGGGAGAGCTGGGGGGACGGGTGAAACTGGAGATCAGTAAGGGGTGGCAGTGCTGGTGCCATGCCGGTGTTCCCAATGAGCTTCACCACACCCGCCCTGGCTGTGGGGATGCCACATCCATGGAATGTGGGGATCCCGTTGGGCAGGTTCGGGGGCACCAGGGCCAGCAAAGTGGTCTGCCAGGTGACCTAGATTGGGCCCAGTGCCCTGGAAGGCCATAGCAATGGTAGCAAGGGCCTGGCTCTGGTGCTCCTGTGTGAGGGTGCAGCACTTCTCTAACTCCACGGCCCTCTCAAGGAGGCACAGGGCAGTTGGCTAACACCTGTCCCTGCCAGGCCTGCGCACTCTCTACAGCCCCCTAGCCCAGCTGTATAAGTTCCTGGAAAAAATCATCGCTGGTACGGCGTGCCCTCTTCCTCTGCTGGATGGTGGGTGGTGGGCTCCCCACAGCATGGTGTTGGTCCACAGCGCAAGCTGGTGGAAGAAAGGGGAGAGAACAGGATTACTCCCAAGGGGCTATGTTGCTGCCTTTCTGTATGGCCTAAGGGCAGCAAACCCCTGGGTCCTGACTGTACCCGTGCCTCCCACGCCCTCTCCTGGAAAAAGGGGCCGGCAATATGCAGAGCTGTGCTGTTTGGGCCAGGTGGAGTGTGATGCCTGAAGTGGCGTGCAGCACTGAGACTAATGTGGCTCCTGGGCATCACCAGATGCCAAGCGCCAGGGGTCAAAGCTGCACGTGCTCTAACCTCTACATTGGTACCTTGGGTTACTCCTGGCCACCCGCTCACAGGCCCCTGCACCGCTTGACTCAGCCTCCCCAATGCCCTATGGATCCCCTCCAGACCACACTGTTGAATGGCCTTGGTGGCCCTCCAAGTGGCTGGGACCATGCCTGTCCCCTGCCCTGTGCCCCCGCCCTGCCTGTCACAGACAGGTGCAGCTGTGCCAGCATGGAAGAAGGAGGGGAAGATTTACCCACAGGTCCTGGCATTGTCCTTTGGGATGTGTCCTCACCAAGGTCCTCCTCAGGGTTTGGTCTCTCCTCCTCCTGCATCTCTAGGGTGGTGAGTTCCTTTTTGAGGGTGGCGAAGAGGTCAAGTCTGCTCTCTGGTGACCAAGCAGATGGTGGCCCTGCTGCCAGGCTGGGGACATAGAGGCCAGCATCACCAGTTTCCCTTTCCTCCAGGGTGGTCATGGTGGGCACCTCGGCGCTGTCCACTGTGCTGGCGGGCAGGCCACATGGTTCTTCTCTGAGGAAGCGGTCCGTGTCCTCAGAGTACTGGCATGTGCCTCCCTGATCTGGCCCCCAGAGCAGCCTCACCTCCAGGACCCAGGCAGAGTCCTGGCAAAGGGACTTTATCTTAATCTGGACCTGCTCTGTGGTCTGGGGGTGCCCCTGGGTGGTGAAAGCTTTGGTTATTTCAGCATAAATGGCCTGTTTGTGTTGACTAGCCCACAACTGGAATGGGATGTCCTCTGTACCCCCGATGGACAGGAGACAGAGGACATCCTGATGGTCCCAGATGGCCGACCTGTGCCTGCCCTGGGTGCTGGCACCAGCCTCAGCCATACCCACTGCCCTCTGCTACGTGGCAGTGGCTGCAGGGGCCATCAGCAAGGGTGGCAGGGGACGCTGTGCCTGTGAGCATTTCCCCTTCCTGGTGCCATGCACCATGGGAAGGAGAAGGGCAAAACGTGGTCAATTCAAACTACCACTTTGTTCGAATTGACGTGGTCATACTGGGTCAATTCAAATTAACGGGTTCAAATTGACTGCGACTTCAAAGTGAAAGAAAGTTTACCAACTTCAAAGTCAGTTTTCATCCAAACTAAGGAGTTCCTCCATTTGAATTGATGAAAGCGAGTGTGGCCATGAACTTAATTTAATTTGAATTGATGATGATCAATTCGAATTAAATTCTAAGTGTGAATGTACCCCAAGGGTTTTTAGGCACATTTCGCAAAATGAAAGAGTGAAGCTGATGGTTATGTAACCATCTTCTAACTCTTGTTGGGGTATAAAGCATTCACATGAGTGGCAGGACAGTCATGTTCAAGTCCTCATTTTGCCTGAGCCTGAATAAGGATTTGAGGTTGACTCTTCCACAATGCAGGTGAATGCCTAACCACTGGGTTATGAGATATTTTGGGTAGGTCTACCTCAGTCTCTCTTGTTGAAGCTGTTCCACTTATTATATATACATAATCATCTATTTATCCAGAAAGAGAATCCAAGGATGAACCTAAGACATTTGGTGGTTAGGAGCCTCACCTGGGAGGGGAGATATCTGGGATCCACTCCCCCTGCCCCAATAACTGTTTAATTAGTTATGCTTAGTAGAACAACTTTGAGTTAAAGAAGATCAGCCCAGTATACTCTCTACTTTGATCAATGGTTTGGGTGCACACCTGCAATATGATAGACCTGGTCTCAAGTCCCTCCTTGGGTTTGGACCTGTATTTCCTACATAATGGTGAATGTTCTAACCCAAGTTTCTCCAACTTGTAGCCCACGGACTGGAGTCAAGTTTTCCAAGGGCTTTCATGTGGCTTATGGCGCTCTGCCCCTGGAGCCTGGGATCACCCAGGGCCCTTTTAAATTTCTCACTATGCACACAGAACCGGGAGAGGCAAGCCCTGGCTGGATTCAGTCACTTTCTGATGAGGAGTGGGGCCAATGAAGGGGTCACAGGACCAGAACAGGGGTCAGGGAGTCCCTGTAGCAGGTCCAAGCACAGAGCCCCCAAAGTAGGGGCTGGGGAAGGGAGAAAGAAGGGAGGGGAGGAGAGCTGCACTGGGAGAGGGGAGAGAGGAGAGAAGACTGAGATGAAGAATTACAGACCTGTCAGCCTCACCTCAATCCCTGGAAAAATCATGAAGCAGCTTCTCAAAGAATCCATCCTGAAACACTTGGAGGAATGTAGA
>ML681979.1:43077122-43170229 GCA_007922195.1 Podocnemis expansa | reverse complement strand
TAATAATAATAATAATAATAATAATAATAATAATAATAATAATAATAATAAATTAAAATACATTTTTAATCCTACCAGTTACCTAGTTTTTAAGCCATTTAATAAGTGCTGTGATGATTCAACATCTTCTGTAATGATCTGGAGGATGCAGTGGATGGCACCCTCAGCAAGTTAATGTATGATACTAAGCTGGGGGGTGGTGATGGATATATTGAAGAGTAGGGATAGGATATAGAGTAACTAAAAAATTGGAGGCTTGGGTAAAAAAAAAAATGATGAAGTTCAACTAGGACAAGTGCAGAGTCCTGCATGTGGGATAGAAGAATCCCACACACTGCTAAAAATATGAGGACTGACTGACTGGGCAGCAGTTTTGCAGGAAAGAACCTAGGGGTGACAGTGTAAAATATGTTGGATATACTCTATAATATGCCATTATAGGCAAGAAGGCTGATGGCTTATTGGTCTGCATTAGTAGAAGCATTACCAGCAGATCAAGGGAAGTGATTATAACCCTTTAGTCAGCACTGGTGAGAACATGTTTGGAGTATTGTGTTCACTTTTGGGTTCCCCACTACATGAAGGATGTGGACGAAGTAAAATTAATCCAGAGGAGGGAAACAAAAATGATTAGGGGGTTGGAGCACATGACTTATGAGTGGAGATTGAGGAAACTAGGGTTGTTTTACTCTGCAGAGAAGATTAAGGGAAGTGATTTGAAAGCAGCCTTCAACTACTTGAAATTGGCTTCCAGGAAGGCTGGAGCTAGACTATTTTCAGATGACAGAACTAGGAGCTATGGTTTCAATTTGTAGTGGTGGCAGTTCTAACTGGGTATTAGGAAAAGTTTATTCTCAGAGACGGTAGTGAAGCACTACAGAGATAGAGAAATCTCTGTCCTTGGAGGCTTTTAAGGGCAAGCTTGAGAAAGCCTTGGCTGTAATGATTTAATTGGAGTTAACACAGCTTTTAGCAAGGGGTTGGATCAGATGATCTCCTAAGGTCAATTTCAACCCTAATATTCTATGAGTCTATGATTTTGGGTGCTTTGGAGTTCTTTAAATAATCATGCATACAAGTCAAATAAGCTACAGAAGTCTAAATGCATCAACACTACTACCTTTATCAATCAAGAAAAACTTGTAATATCACCACCATCATCATCCTCCAAATTGTTAGACAACATATATTTTCCATAAACAATGCAGATTGTCATTAATTACATTACCCCATTTTAAATTCTTATTAATCTCTGTATCAGTGGTTCCATTCTTTTGTCGGAGATCAATGTTAGACTGATCAATATAGTTATGTTGGTAATTATGGCTATGTCTACACTGACAAATTTTCCAAACTAAGGAGGCTTAGTCCAGACTAATTTAGCCCATGGCTACACTAGGTTTTCCCTATTCTGAACTAAAAAAAATTCTTAGTTTGCATAAGGAAAGCTTAGTTTGAACTTATAAGTACTGGGGGTTAGTCCAGACTTACTCACTTTGTTTGAACTTTAGTTTAAAATAGGCACCAGAAAGACTCAAACTAATGTTTAGTTCAAACTAAAGAAATTCAGACTAAGCATGTTAGTTCAAACTAACCAGCTCAGTTAGTTTGAACTAAGCTCCAATTTCTTAGTTTGGACTAGCAAGTCCGAACTAAGTTTGCTAGAGGTAGACAGAGCCTATATTATTTGAATGGGTAGGACTTTTATAGAACAGGATTTAACAATACATTGAGTATAAACTCATAATGGATCACACTCCTAAAAGCTGGGGGTAGGGTTCAAATTAAGCTGATTAACATTTTTATTTGAAACTTTTTGAGGATAATTTAAAAAAAAAAAAAAACAAATTGCATAGTTTTTTAATTACATGATTATTTTTAATTTTATTTTTTGTATTTCTGCTCCCTCACCTTTTTCAGTGGCAAAGCTAACCTTCTTGTAGATTTCTTGCTTCAGTGTTGTGAGGAACTGGATTGAATTAGTCATCCACAATGTGTTTATACATAAGTCTGTACTCTACACATAGCTGATTTACACACGTACCTTCTTCCATTAACTCTACTGCAACTATCCCCATTGCTACAAGATGGAATATCCTGTACCCCAGCCTCTGAAAACTGGCAATTCACCCTGGCATATTCCATTTCAACAAAACAACTAGACATGGGGGGGGAGGGAAAAGGGGGAAAGCAGGAGAGAACAGAAAACTGATATATAACATTGAAAATATTGTTGAGAAAACCAAACATGTTTAGTTAAAGAGATTCCATGATTCTTTTTTTTTTCTAGAAAGGAAAAAAAAAATTGGGCAGAGGGATGGGGACAGGAATTACTGTTTTTCAACACCTCTGCCAGTACATTTATTTATGATGCTATGATGTTCTCACTGGGACACACTTGAAAACAAGGCAGCAAATCCTGCTGGTCTGTCACATTTATTTATATATTCTCAAGAGTGTGCTCTCGCTTAGAGATCTCTGTACAGATGACTTCTCTTTACCACAAGGACACTATCTCATTCTTTACCAGTCTTTTCTCTGCCACCTTCACCTACATTCCCCCACTCTGGATCTTATTATCAACTTCTCATCACTCCTCTCTCCCAAATAGCTCCCCACTCCAGGATGGGAGGCTGTGCAGCTGCACCACACTAACCTGGTACAAAGTTGGGTATTTACTACTGAATGTTTTGCAGCCCAGGAAGATAAGATTTTCACCAACTTTGCCATCCTACAGCACAGGTTAGTAGAAAAGGCTGCCATTACTCTGCATTCTGTTGTAGAATCTCAGATCCGGCCATTCTGTTATTGGTTTATTTAGATTGTCAATGAAATATGAAACTCCCCTTCCAGATAGGACTTCTGATGCAGTGTGGTGGAAGAAACTCTATCTGCTTCAATCTCATGGGGTGATGGGGGCAAATTTGCCTTCCAGCAGCTGTGATGCTAGTGGACATTTTGAG
Source organism: Podocnemis expansa (assembly GCA_007922195.1). Classification (NCBI taxonomy): domain Eukaryota; kingdom Metazoa; phylum Chordata; order Testudines; family Podocnemididae; genus Podocnemis; species Podocnemis expansa. The sequence goes on along the minus strand of ML681979.1, from coordinate 43,167,266 downwards.
ATCTTCTCCTCCCTTCTGTAAGAACAGGTATTTTATTTTTAGGTGAGTCTAGCTAATTGATATTGGATCATAAATTAAATTTACCTTCCTACCTGGCAGAAGCAATAGGTCAATTATCTTCATTCCTAATGCAAAGGCCTTATGGTGCACTTTGTGATCTTTGATCTTGTCATTCAAGTCCTGTAATCTCTGACAACAACCTTGTAGTTAGAGCACTGGACTGAAACTCAGTTTCCAGGCTGACATAACTTTCCAGTATAAACATAATCTCTCTGGTCCTGTTTTTCATCAGTAAAACCAGGATAACAATTCTTCCTTTCTCCCATTCTTTCTTTATCTTGTCTACTCTTGTAACCTCTGTGCGGCCCAGACTGCGTCTTCTCTATTTATGTGGTGCCTAATGCAGTGTGGCTCTAATTTTGTCTGGGGTCTTCAGAAGTTATTAAAGTATGAACAATGGTATAATAATAATCTCACTCTATTACACATTATATATGTACTTTTCAGAGTGTGGTAGATTTTGCAGAGCAAAACTGGTTATCTGACTGGAAGAGATTTTATACTCTGTACCAGGAATTAGCCCAATTGGTCAGACACTGCATTTTGCTGCAATAGTTCAAAAATGACTTTATTTTGTGTACCACATGTGAACTGATAAGTCTAACCATTACAAAATTCAGATTCTTTGTTTCTCTATAAATTATTATGTGTACAGACTGTGCTTTCCAAACTCAATGATACCGATACCTGTTCCTGGTCTTTCTTGGGGATTAGTTGCCAGTTTGACTCATTCTTAACAAGTAGCGCAGGGAACAGGTTAATATAACCTGAAAAGAGCTCAACACAACCAAAAGAGTCCAGAAGCTTATTTTTGAAATGTACTATTGAAGTCACGCAATCTCCAGCTGGTGTAAACATGGTAGAGAGACAGGATATAAACTTCTTCCAATCAGGAGGACAATAACATCTTTCTAAACAAACATCCATCCACTTAGCGGCTGCCCCTACCTAAGATTCTTGTCTTGAAGTTCATGTGACTAGTCATTTCCTTTGCATTTTCTGCCTTTTCTATAAAGTTTCATTTTCCTCCCCCTTGAAAATTAGCAGCTCTATTAACACCTGAAGTTGGGTATACAGAACCAGATTTTCAAGAGCATACAAGAACAAACTTCCAAGTATTCAGCACCCACATTGAAGACCAGATATTTCAAAAGAACTCAGTTCCAATTTGGAAACCAAAATAAGAGCAAGACTTTCATAAGTACCCAACCCCAGCAGCTTCCAACATGACATACTTTTCAAATGAAAAGCATTGAGCATGATGGGCATATATTAAAATTTGGCAGTTTATTTTGTTGAGATCTGATGGGATCTGAATTCTTTGAAAAATCTTGCTATGATTGGAGAGACCTTGCTCTTTGAAGACTCTTGCATACACAACCATTTAGTGCATTATAGACATGTATATGATATTCAACAGCTGAGCAACATCTGTGGCTTCTTTACCTACATTAGACTATACACACAGGGTAAAATCTGGCTTAGTTGAAAGCAATGAGGATCTTGCCTGGATTTCATCAAAGTATTTTAGAGACATGCTGTGACAAGACAGCCACACCCCACACTAGCACAGCCCTTGCTGGGCTATACAAGAGGGAAGCCCCGCCCCTAGAGCCCTGCCGGGCATGCTCCAGCGCCTGTGGGTGGATAAAAGGCTGCAGCTCAGCTCAGTCTAGGCTGGCTAGTGAAGGGGAAGGATGTCTCCAGAAAGCTCTAGGCCCAGGACTCTACTCACTGAGTCAGTGGATGCTGACCTCCAAGGATAGGCCCGAGGAGTCTGTGTGATCTGAGGGAAGGGGTACACCAGAGGATTGTGACCCAGGAGAAGCTACACCTTGATGCAGGATGAGGCTTTCCAACCGACTCCCAGGTAGGAAGCAGCCCAGGGGCCCTGATAGGGGAAACCGGGGAGAAGGGTGCCAAATCAGTGTGTTTTGGCCTGGATCCCTGCTGATTGGGTGACATACCCCCATGACCGTAGGGCCCTGGACTGGGGCTCAGAGGAGTGGGAGGGCCTGAGCCCCCCTACCTGGGGTCCCACACCCCTGTAGAGGCACTTGTTGTGTTTGGACTGTGGCTGCTAGGCCACTTTGCCCTGCCCTGAGGGCTGCAGAGAGACTACCAGTTTGTGGATTGTGGCTGTTAGGCTGTGCTGCCCTACCCTAGGGCCATATAGAGACTTCTTATTGATGTACTGTGGCTACTAGGCTGTGCTGCCCTGTTGTGGGGGTGGTCCAGGGGTGTGAAACCCTGTGACACATGTAAAATGAAAAATGCCACAAACAATGCACAAGCCAGTGACATTTTCATTGATATAACTTTCAAAATTGTGCAAGACTCTGTTGTCATTGAGATGGTGCATTTCAAGACACAGACAGGGTTAGGAATCTTATATAGTAATTGTGTCTCATGTTCTGTACAGTGAACAAGTGGTTCCCACATGCAGTACTTAACAAAAATATTTCTAGTGAGCCAACCCAGATCCACTTGGACAATATAACTGGGTATATGGATGCTTTGCATTGCCAGAGCAAAGCAAATAATGGGGAGCACATTGGTGAACTGGAACCTTGAATTTTTCATTTATCAATAACTCTGTCAGCAGTACTGTTTATAGGACACTTAAATGGGCATGTGAATAGCTTTGCCCAGTACTTTATATGTACCAACCAACCTACAATACTTTGCTGATCTTATTTAACTCAAATGGATCAACCTACAAGTCCTTGGTTCTGGGATTTTTAATTAAACTACAGACTTTAGCGTTTCACTTTCATATATGGTACCATACTGTACCAAAACAACTCACCTATATATTAGCTAGCAAATATGTTAGCAGGTGAACTAACTGGTGTTCAGTTATCTGAATCAGGAATATATGCTGGCACACTGAAGAATTATACCACAAAACCAGGGATTACCTGATGCATTTAATAGGCAGCAAATTTTAAAACAAACATAAGGATGTACTTCAGACAACATATAGTCAACCAGGGATTAAAATAATCTGGAATGGCCCAGAACAGCATTCTGGGGCCCACTATTTTTAGGGGATCAGTTTTCCAGGCTCCCTAAAAATAGGAAATGGTGCCAGAATGCTGTGTTCCAGGGCCTGCCATTTAAAAATAGCAGGCCCTGGAACGGCATTCTGCTGCGTGTTCCGGCAGGCAGTGGGGAGGGGGGGATGCAGGCTGCTTACCGTATATACTTGTGTATAAGCTAAGATTTTTGTGCCTGAAAATCAGCTTCAAAACAGGCACTCAGCTTATACATGGGTCAATACGATAGTCCCAGCCCAGGAGTTTCATTGGCCATGCTTCAGGCTGGAGCCCCAGTGTGGCTGGGGCAGCCATCTTTGGCAGTCTACCTGGGCTGGGCTTAGAGTTAGGAGGGGACCCCAGCATCTGGAGTGGTCAGGTAAGGGGGCCCTGTGTGTGGGGGGTCAGCCTTAGGGGTTGGGGTGGGGTTCAGAGATGCCGGGGAAGTGGTAGCAGAGGATGGGAGGTGATGGGAACAGCAGTAGGGAGTGGAAAAGGTGGTGGCAAATAGGGGAACAGGAAAGGGGATGGACAAAGCAGGGAATGGACAGACCAGGGGGAATGGATAGAGCAGGGATAATGGACAGCAGAGGGAGCAGACAGACTAGGGGGACAGCAGAAGGGCGTGGAAGAGCAGCAGCGGACAGGGGAAAAGCAGCCGCAGGAGTTTGGGGGATTAGGTAGGGTGTTGGAAACTTTGGAGGAAGACAGCAGTGCTGGGTGGGGGAGTTGGGGGTTGAGGCCAAAAAAGGACCTTAGCTTATACACTAGTCACCCATTTTTGCCTCTTTTTGGGGCTCAGAATTGGGGGGGGTCAGCTTATGCATGGATCGGCTTACACGAGTATATATGGTAGTTTCTCATCCCAGTGGGCAGATGCCTATGAGTACTGGGGTGTCATGGCTTGTGTTGGGATGTGGGTATTGGGGGCATAGAGGGGATTTGGGGGGTGAGTATTGGTGGCTGGGGGTAGATTTTGTGGACAGGGGAATGGATATTGGGAGCAATAGCTGTGGCAGGGGCAGGAGCTGGGGTGGGGGAAGGCATTTGGGAGGCAGAAGCTGGGGTGGGGGCTGGCATGTGGGGGTCAGGAGCTGGGGTGGGGGCTTGTGTTTAGGGGGTACAAGCTGGGGTGCAGGGGGCACCCATGCGGCATGTTTCCAGGGCCTGCCAAATCATACTTTAACCCCTGTAGTCAACCTATGGAACTCACTGCCAGATAACTTTGTGAAGGCCAAAACTATAAATGGGCACAAACTAAACAGGTTCCTTAATAGCTATTAACCAAGTTGTTCCTGGAGGTAACCCCATGCTGTGAGAGTCCCTAAACCTCTGATTTCCAGAAGCTGGAACTGGATGGTGATGGATCGGTTGATAATGTCCCTCTTCTGTTCATTCTCTGTGAAGTATCTGGCTCTGGCCATGGTCAGAAGACAGATATTGAACTAGATGGATCATTGGTCTGACCTATGGCTTTTCTAACTATTGAAGAAAAGAGTATATACCTCATTGGCCATAGTATTTATGCAGCCTGTCAAATGGTAGTGACTATAGGATGGTATACAGGACTAGTTCCTAAACTGTGGCCTACAGACCACAAGTGGCCTGAAGGACTTTCAAAGTGGCTACCTGCTCCCTCCTTGCTGGCTTCAGAAGGGAGCTGCTACCTGAAGACCCAGGTGGAGGTGTTTCTGTGGGGCTAAAACAATAGTGCAAGTTCCTTGCTGCAGCCAGCCAGACTGGAGATCACCCCTCCCCTGCTGCTGACTTTATTATTGAGTCAGTAAAGCATTCTACCTAGTTCCACAAGTGCTGGTGTAAGCCATCAGCCTTATTGAGGGGTATGTTGTGAAGAGATCTCTTGTGGCAGGGTTGCTGTTAATGTGAAGATTTAGCTGCCCAGCTCCAGAAATTTCTGGAAATAAACTGTGATAGCTTTGATGTTCCGCAAGGTTTCCTGCTGTTGTGCTGTGGTGGTCAGGTGTTGTGAGAGCAGTAGCCAGGGCAGTTGCAGTGAGAAGAGCCCATGTACTCTATGGGTAGCTGGGGGAAGCTAAGCCAGGAGTGGACAGAGATGTTTTCTTCCGACTCTGGAGTCTCTTGCAGCAGAGTTCCTTCACATGTATATGTGATTGCATGCTGCTGCAGCTGGGAGCAATCCTCAGGCTGCAGAGATCTCTGAGGCTGGGGGAGGCTCCCAGCCCTAGTGTCTGTTGGCTCCCCCCAGAGCCAGAGGATCCCAACCCTACTGCCTGATGGCTCCACTTCTCCCACTCAGAAGCAGTGCAAGAGGAGCCATTGTAATGTCAAATATCCTGTTTTGGCAGATTTTGTTACCATCCAACCAAAGCAACAATCTGCTGAAACATGGGCTTTGGCACTAGACTGGAGCCTGCCCTGCTCAGGAGGGGATATTTAGCTGGGGGTGGGGAGAGGAGGAATTGGGGAGGGGGCTTGGTGTGTTGCGCAGAGTTGGGAAGCCTCCACACTGTATCCTGACCTTGAAAAGCTTGAGAACACCTAGGTTACAGGAAACATGCAGTTTCTTTGCTGCAGCCAGCAAGCGAGGAGATCAGAGTGGAGGCATACTCTTCTCTGAACTCCTTCCATCTGGCTGTAGTTGAAGAAGGGGAAGCCTCTCCTGTCAGCAGAGACTGCTGGCCCTTCAGGGATGTAAATATGACCTTGAACCAAAAAGCTGGGAACTAATGGTATACAATAGGATTCACTGAGACTGTTTCATCTTGTTGTAACTATTCCAAGTGATCACTGACAATGGACAGCCCTAGGGAAGGCCCTGACAGTCTCATTGGGTATGTCTACACTGGGGGGCTCTTTTAGGTCGAGTTAAAGGTACTTAAATTTACTTAAAGTTGAACTTAAGTTCAATGAGGGGTATGTCTAAACTGGAGACAGTGTACATACCACAGGAGTATTGCCAGCCCCACCACCTGCCCTGCCCTGGGGCCTGAACTGGCTCTGGAAGCTTGTTCTAGCTCCTGGGCCTGATCTGGTTCCAGATCCTGCCGGCAGGCAGCTGGGGCTGGGTTTGAGCTGCCTGCCACTTGCTTCAAGTGAGTCAGGGCCAGATCAGGCTCCAAGTCTTCTGTTGGCAGCAACGGGGGCCAGATCAGTCCCCTGGCGCTGGATCAGGCCCCAGGGCAGGGCAAGGGGTGGGGCCCAGACTCCATCTCCTGCCTCTATGTAGGTCGACTTAAGTCTTAATTCAACCTTAGGTGCTGGTGTCGTTAAAGTTGACTTAAGGGAGCTTAAGTTGACCTAAGGCTCCAGTGTAGACATACCCATTTTATCTTATCATTGTGAACTTTGGACTCTGATGAAAGTTTCCCTTTTTAGATCTGCTATGATTTATTCTAAATGTACTGATGCAGTGCTCAAGGACTTGTGATAGGAAGGGGAGAGTTTTTAAATAATGTTACTAACAATACCCCCAAATCATAAAGTTGGATATAGATTGAACTGAATTTAATTTTTGGGGGGTAGTACTGGGGAACATCTTTATCTGTGACTAATCTAGCTATTTAGTTTTTCATCATACTATATATTTGACTTCTGTTGTTTTGAAAAATTTTCCAGCTATTTATTTGTCATGCTCAACAAACTGTAGTTTAGTTGTACATAATTGGCTGCTACATTGACTTAATTTAGTAATCATAAGGTTATACAGTGTCATTTATTTGACATAACTTTGGAGCTAGCTGCTGAAATACATGTTTATCCTCTTGGTCTTTCAGCTTTCTAAACCCCACATTCGAAGAGGTATTTTAATAATCGGTTGTCATGGTTTACTGAAGTGAATTTACATCATCTGGAATTTGCATCTTGTTTATGAATTTATTTCTCTGACGCAAAGCAGTATTCTTTTGACACAATACTAGGTAATTTCTTCCTCCCACATTTATCTTAGCAGTCCTAGCACTGGAACTATCCCTCTTCATGTTGTTGTTGCCACTTTGCTGAGCCATAGCAGATCTGGGGGATCTGTCATGGGGTAAATTTCCCATTGTGGGGGAACCCCCAAAAAACTGGAGACAGCAACAATTATCACACCATCTCTTCTTGCGTGACTTGTTCATAAAACTTTCACAAATGGTGCACCTTCTGGTGAAGACACGCAAAGGCAGAGATGGGCAAACTATGGCCCGAGCACTACATACAACCTGCAGAAGCCTTCCATCTGGCCCTCCACCTGGGTGTGGGTAGATCCTGAAGGTTTTATTAACATACACATATAGTGACTATGATTGGCTTCATTAATATACTGGCTATCACTGACTGGTTTTATTAAAATACTGACTATGCCCTTTAAAGGCATTTCTCAGGTTAAAAGTGAATTTCATCACAGGCCCTGGGCTGCATAGACGTTATGCTTTAGAGCTTGTGTTACAGAAAATAGTCAAGGATGATTCAGGTAGACTTATGGTTACCTCTCCTTTTATGCAGCTGTTTTTCAATACAGAGTAAACTCGGATAGTTTTGACAGTGTCCAGTAGAGTTCTTCTCCAGCATCCCACACAGACAAAAGTTCTCTAATCTACCAACTGGGTTCCCTCAGTTAGGCCTTCTGCATGTAGTACTGTCTATTGAGTACATATTGTAATTTATTTGATTACCTTTTTCAAGACAGTATTTTAATCTGTTTATTATCACTATAAGTAAATAAATACATAGCAAATGACATTCTTATCTTGATGCTTGCATAGAGTAAAGATGAAGCCAAATAAAAGCCAGCATGTCCTCCGCTGTTAGAGGAAGATTAAGATTTGCTTTTATCTAATGTGATTCTAAACATAAAACAGATTAAGGTCTTAATCCTGTTTCCTGACAGTGCTCGTTGCAGGACCAGAGCCTATTATGTGAAAAATGAAAGAACTAAAAAACCCTCATATTCAGTGGTACCATCAGTGCTGTTGTTAGAGTCTAAGTGCTGGTGCCCCAAGTCTAGCCAGGGACTTGGCACTGAGCCTCCAGCCAGTGGTGGCAGGATGTAGTCTCCACCCCAGCTGGAGACTCAGCATTGGGCTGCGGGCTACCTGTGGCAGGATTCAGTGCCAGCCCTGACCCTGAACAGGGACCTGGAGCCAGATTGGGCCTGGGGGAGGGCGGTTGGGTCAGGCTGGGGCCTGGACCCCAACCCTCTCTTTGAGGCAGCAATGCCCTTGCTTGGTCTAGCCTATCTACAGGTGAGTCCAGGTGGGCTAGGGCCTACCCACTTGGCCCTGAGGCCTGCCCACAGCAGCAGTGTAAACTTCACTAACAGACGGCTGCCCAGCTGCCAGAAATTGTGAGCAGGGCAGAGGTGACGGCACAGTTGCCTCTGCTCAGCTCACAGTTGAGGGTTTTGGCAGCCATGGTTATGAATAGGATAACGGCACCAGTGCCTCTGCTCCATTCATGGCCACTGGGCCCCACATCTACAAGTGGAGCTGAGGTGCTGGTGCCTCTGCTCTGCTCACAAACTTGGCAACTGGCTGCCCCCATGGCTTCAGTGTTGAAGTTTGCACCACTGCCAGCCCCGGTGCTGTGGTTCTCCCCCTTCCTTGGGGAAGAATGCACTTGGCCAGGCCCACCCTGCACTTGCAGGGACCCAGCTAGAAATCAGGGGCTGGCTATGCTCCTGCATGTTGGTCCGAGTATATTAGAAAGACAAAGTGGAGAATATCTTTTATTGGACCCATGGCTATAGGTGAGAGAGACAAGCTTTTGAGCTTACACAGAGCTCATCTTCTGATTTGGAAAAAGTACTCAGCATCACACCTAAATGCAAAGTGGAACACAATGTTTAGTATAAGTAGTTAACACATTTCAAGGGGCCATTCAAGGTTAAGGTGAAACTGAAGAGGTAGCTGTAGTAGATATTGAATAAAGTAAAACCTGTTTACTTGTGTTGCAAAGCAGTTGCATAAAAGGAAAATCGACAATAGGTCTGCCTGAAATCCATCCTTGATACATTTTTGTAACACCTCCAGTGTTTGCCTGAAATTTATATAAAGATAAAGTCTTTGTTCAAGATGGCTTTATGACTCCCAGTGTCCTATCCATTTTTTTTACTGACCAGCCTGGCCAGGACCCATCACAGAGATCAAATCACTTGTTTTCATTGTCCCCTTAAACTGAAAGATAAAGAAGCAGTTTCTATCTGTTCCTTATGTTGCCAAAAGAATGTCTTCAAAGGATATGTCTCATGTTTGTCTTGCATGTCAAAAAGGCCTCCTGGGGATTCATTCTTCTGTCTTTCTCTGGTGTTCAGGAACCACGTTAATTCTGTCTGTCAAGTTCAGCCTCAAGATAACCCCCACTGGGTTTGCTTGATAGCTTTGCTTTTTGCTGCGATGTAAATTGAAATAAAAATCACATTTCTTTATCTAGGACAGACAGATCTATTTATTACTTCTATGAAGGCTAGGCTGTCTATGCCTTAAACATGTTTTAGGCTATGTTTACAATACAAGAGCTACAGTGGTACAGCTTTTAGTAAAGATGCACTAAGGCAGAGGTGGGCAAACTACAGCCCAACCATCAGATACAACCTGCCACAGACTTTCATCTGGCCCTCAAGCTGGGTGTGGCTGAAGCCTGGATGCCACTCCTCCCTCCTGTCCATGGTCCTCTCATGTTACATCAACCCAGTGGTAGCCCTCTAGAGTGCAGTCCTGTCCCTCTCACCAGCATGTTCAGTGGCAGCACACTGGCCACCACAGAGCATGGCTGCCACTTACCATCCATCTCTCATCATGTGGTCCCAGCTGTGGTGCCAGTACCCTGGTCAAAGTGTACATTGCCCAGAGCACATCAGCTGGTTTCCCATCCCCCCATTTAACCTTTTCCCCTCAACGCTCCCACCACAAAGGCCCAGTGACACTCTGGCCAGAGCGTAGTGCCTGCTCCCAGAACATACTTTCCCTGACCCTTCTCCAGCCAACTTAGAGCCCAATGTACCCCTTGGGGCTGAACATTTGCCCGCCCCTTCTCTAAGGGATAGCTCTCTCATCAGCTCAATAAAGCTCACTTCTGCAAAAGGCAATAGATACCTCCCACTGACATAGTACTGGCCACCAGTACCCATGTAGGTATAACACCCTTGTGCAATGCAAGTTAGACATAGCCTTATTAACATCATATAGATGGAGTTAATAACATTACATAGAAGAATAAAACACACATTTTACAATGCCAATGATTACCTTGTTAGTTTTTATGCCTCACAAAGCATACTTTGTACATATATTATTGCAGCTGTGTGTAGAATATGAATACAGGGGTACTTATGTTACAACTCTTACAGCTTAAATGAAGATCCCACCATTTCTAAGAAAATGTTGAACACCAAAAAAAAAGGATGATTGCTGGCCCATTTAACAATGTATCATTCAAGCACATGTTTAAGTGGCTTTCCACTTCATGAGTTAGTATGGAGGAAGCTCCTGGTGTGAAGGAGTTGCATTTAATGTTTCATGAATCCTTGCTGTGCTCAATATTTTGCCCCTTCATGCATATAACACACAGTAAATTAGTTACTGCGGAGTAGTGGAAATTGTAATGGTAGTAAGCAGCTTTGTATTTCTTCTCTATACACTTTATTTTCAGTAGGTTTAGTTTGAAGGTAAACATTATGCATGCAAGTTTATGAGCATTGGCTGTATGGTTTTAGTTTCCTTTTCAGAGCAAAAATTCAGAAGTCAAGTTACTCTACTATTTTAAGTGTGTTTTCCTTTGTTTCATCATAAGAATTTTTGCTTATGACCAGAGGTGGCACTGTGGGTGGTGAGATATCTGAAGCACAGGCCCTGCCCCTGGCCAGGCCCCAGATCCCTGGTGGGGGATGGGGCCACCATGGGCGGCCAGCCAGGCCCTGGACAGAAATCAAGGGCCTGGCCGCCCATGGCCACGGGCACGGGCCTGGCCTCCAGCAGCCGCTTCTGGCCCGCTGTCAGCTGGGCCCTGGATCCCCAGCTGGGGACGGGGCCGCCACAGCCAGCTGGGGATAGGGCCCCGGATCCGTGGCCCGATTGGGCTGGAGATCCAGGGCACATGCCCCAGTGTGCCCAGTGGCAGCAACACCCCTGCTTATGATATTGTAATACCAATTGATAATCCACAATGGTTCCAAACACTGAGTTTAAAGAAGCATCCAGATATCTAAGTGCTTGATTAAATTTTCTAAACTGTCATTTAGATATTAGAATTTTGTGTGAGAAAAGACCATTAACTCATCTAGTCTGACCTTCTGTATGTCAAAGGACATTAATTTTCACCCAAGCAAACAAGGAGTCAGAGTCCAGTGGCACTTAAAAATTAACTATCACATGAGCTTTTGTGGGAGAACTGTCATCAGGAATCAACATTCAAAAACCAGTAGGTGAACACTTTAATCTTCCTGATCACTCCATTAATGAGTTACTAATAGCTGTTTTCATACAAATGAATAACAACTCAGGACTTAGAAATTCCAATTCTGTAGTTTCAATTCAATGCAAACTTGATGGTATTTCTTTAGGGCAAATAAGGATGGTAATTTTTTTCTCATTACAACAGGTAATTTGATCTCATTGTTCTCTATATGCTGTTCCCCAATATTTGAATCTTAACTGCTTTGATTTTCTGTTAGTGTGACCTGATCCTATGACTTATAGTTCTTGCATTTACTTTGCTCCCATTCTGTAAGTTCCCCCATCTTCAAAGTGTCTGAAGTGGGAATGTCTCCCATGAAAGCTCATGCAGTAAATAAATTTTGTAACCTAAGTGCCACCAGACTCTTTTATTTTATTTTGAACTAGACTAACACAGCTATCTGGTTGGAAGTTTTCACTCAGTTACCCATATACTGAGCATCAGACTCTCAGGATAATCAGTCTAATGTTACCTGGATCATCCTTGACAAGCTCCGGAAGGGTAGCCATTTTAGTCTAGTTCAGCAAAACAAACAAAGCCTTGTGGCACTTTTAAAGACTAACACATTTATTTATCACATGAGCTTTCGTGGGAGAGATCCCACTTTGTAAGATGCTTGAATATGAAAAAAAATTGAAGGGATAAGTACAGTAAAGTGTACTCATGGTAGTTTCCATTTCATTTATTTGCTGGATCATCCTTCATGTCCTTTTTTGCACATTTGCATGTTAGGTCTTATCCACTTCTGGAATTTTCTGGCATTCCAAGATTTATTAAAAAATTAACACCAGTGAGTCAAATATCCACAGCTAACTCTTTTAGCACTCTTGACTATCCATGGTTGCTTTAAAATATATATACCTAGCAGGTGACATCTAACACCCTTCCTCATTTACTAACTGACTAATAGTCGGTGTGTTCACACAGTATTCTTATTTCAAAACAACAGGTTGTTTCAAAATAAGAATTACCCTGTTCACACGACGCACTGTTTCGAAAAAACATGTTCCATTGTTTCGAAACAATGCCGTTGTTTTGAAACAACTTAAACCCCATGTAGGGATGAAACAACGTTGTTTCAAAACAATTGTTTCGAAACAATGCCGTCTGAACATGTTTTGAAACAATGGTGACTTGTTTCAAAATAACTGTTGTCTGAACCTATTTCACTTTGAGCTTCTTTCCTTAATTTGAATTAACAAACTGTTAATTTGAATTAACTTATTTCAAAATAACCCCTTATTTTGATACAATTTGTTTCGGAACAACTTGTATCAAAATAACCCCCTGTGTGTGAACGTAGCCTACAAAGCACTTCAGTAGTTGTAAGATATTATGACTCCACCCAGCTTAGAAAACATAAATATTTTAGACATGTTTGCCTTTTCTCCTTAATTATTAACAATTCACTATCTCCATCTAGTAATGGACCTATACTATTAGGGTTTCCTTTGTTCCTAGTATCCTTAAAAAAAAAAAAACAAAAAAACCCAAAACACTTCAGCTGTGTTCCCACACAGGGGGTTATTTCGATAGTTTTTTTGAAACAACCATATATCGAAATAACGCTTATTTTGAATTAACAAAATGGAAAAAAAAGCAGGAATCGAAATAGCAATTCCGGACAACAGTTATTTCAAAACAACTCACCATTGTTTTGAAACAACCATTGCAAAACAACGTTGTTTCGCCCACAGACTAGGTTTAACTTGTTTCAAAACAACTGTGCATCGTGTGAACAGCAAAAACCTCCATTGTTTCAAAATAAGGAGGCTGTGTGAACACAGCCTTCTTCATTATTCTTATCCTTCACCTTCCTCGCTATGGATTTCCCCTGGGGCACGTCTACACACACAGGTTTATTTTGAAATCAGTCCTTTCAAAAGGGCTCCTTTTGAAATAAGGGAAACCGTGGGATCGAAATGACCGTTATTTCAAAATGGATGTTTCAAAATAATGGCAATGGGTCCACTGTTTCAAACTGTTTTGAAACAATGGTTGTTTTGGGGGGGGGGTAGGCTTTACTTTTCCGAAAGGATGATCCTTATTTTGAAATAAGGGAATGTCATGTAGACTGATTTTTTTTATTTTGAAATAAGGGGTGTTATTTCAAAAATAAAAGGGCCGTGTAGATGTGCCCCTGGTGTTTTTAGCTGCCCTTAGCAGTTTTCTATACTTCATAACATCTAATGCTAATTCTGTATTTGTATCCATTTATTATATGCCACTTTTTATTTTGTAGTTTGTCTTCATTTTGACAGTGAGCAGGATGGGATCTTAACCAAATTTATTTAGTTGCTCATAGACTAAGGTCAGAAGAGACCAATATGATCTAGGCTGACCTCCTGCACAGTGCCTTCTTGATTATGCACACATGACTTTAGACTCTGACAAGAAATCTCATCTCAAAAGAACACTTTCTTTGTGTGTGAGATTTCTTGTATTTTCTAGACCTGATTTCCCCAAATACTACTTGGATGTAATGGAGAGGAGCAGCAGCAAGGATTCAGCTGTAACACCCTGATTTAGAGCAGCCTTTCTCCAATTTATAGTTCACCTAAAAAATTGCTGCTGGAATTTACTTTGCTGAAATAAGGTCACTTATGCCTGCTCAGGATCAGATATAGTGAAGCTGAGCTCTAAGACATCCCCTTGAATCCCTGACACTTGCCCTTATCCTCTTGTCCTCTTCTGGGGTTGAGAGGTGATATAAAAATGATATAGCAGACTGGGGAACCCATCCCTCTGATTACAGTCCGCAGTGCCATGTCAAAGGCCCAGTTCAATTGCTGAAATATAAGCCACACTCCCCTGCCACAAAAATAATCTACAAGCATCTGATGAAGTGGGATAGTCTCCCATGAAAGCTCATGTGATAAATAAATCTGTTAGTCTTTACATACCACAAGACTCCTTGCTTTTTTTGCTTTACTAGACTAACAGGGCTGCCTCTTTGAAAGTAACCATTAAGTACTTTTAGAAGGGGACCTTGCTATTCTTCTATGAAGCAATCTCATTAATTTCCTCAACCCAGTCTATCCACCTTGCTTTCAAGTTCTCTGTAGATGTAACTGCCAAATTGCTTAATCTTTCCTGCCCTGTGGATGCTCTAAGATAGGTCTTGATTAATTTTAGATTGCTGATGCTCCTTTCATTAGCAGCCATAGTTACCAGAACACAGCAAAAACTATGCACCACTGTTTCTTTGTTATGGAAACTTAGCTATATTCACAAAAAGGGCTTTAGCTAAGGAGATCAATAGATACCTTAATTTCCAGGTCAGCCTTAAAGATTTGCTTGCAAAAACTACTGAAGAGCTCAGTTTTATTCTCAAAACTAAGAGTACTAAGTTTCAAGCATGCCTCTAGGTCTTCATAGCTTCACTCTCCATTTCTTTTCCATCCAAAAACCAAATCTTTCTCTAACTGCATGCATTGACACATCCTATCAAAATTTGTTAATATTGTATGGAAGACAGGGTTGAAAACCTTGCATGCAAAATCTCTGTTGGGATCTGATGCCCCTTTGCCCTTTTTTAGGTCACTTGGCTTTACTTGACTCTTTCTAGATCATCTGTCTTTGGACTGCATGGGTTTCTCTAGCTTCAGCCTGTCGAGCAGCAACTTCTTTTCATATAAACAGCCAATTCCAATAAAGCAGGGGTCTCAAACATGCAGCCTCTAAAGCTATTTCCTACAGCCTGCAATGACACTATCATTACCAATATTTGCAATATTGTTTTATGAAAAGGTTTCAGTGGTGCAGCCCTCAGGCTATCATACTAGTCCTCATGTAGCCCTCATGGTGATTTGAGTTTGACATTCCTTCAATAAAGCATTTCAAACAGTACCAAACTGAGCCTTTTGAAAGTCAAGATCCAATTTTTTTAAGTGCAGATTTTGTTAATTTGAATTAACTTATTTTGAAATAAGGACTTTATTTTGAAATAACTCATTCCAAAAATCATTATTTTGAAATAACAATGTGTGTAGACATAGCCTTTGAGAATGAGGGAAAGAGCCTTCACTGCAGACATGGTAAAGGGTGGTCTTTCAAAATGTCCTTGATGTGAAATTTTAAGGTTTTAGAAAGTTGAATTTAAGTTCCAGATCAAGTCACAATTTGATTCTTGGGTTGCCCCATTTAAAAAAAAAAGTTTGTTTTGTTCTAAGTAGAACATTGCAGTAGTTTGGTTTTATTTATTTTTAAATTGAGAATTTGTGGAGAAGTGAATAAAAATATTCATTTAAGTGAATATCAATA
This sequence comes from Podocnemis expansa, assembly GCA_007922195.1. Classification (NCBI taxonomy): domain Eukaryota; kingdom Metazoa; phylum Chordata; order Testudines; family Podocnemididae; genus Podocnemis; species Podocnemis expansa. The sequence goes on along the minus strand of ML681979.1, from coordinate 43,151,493 downwards.
ATTATAACAGGACCAATCATTTCCAAGTTCTTAAAATATTTCAAATGTGTCAGTAGACTGAATGCTAGAAATGGTGAGTTCATTTATAACACTATTTTCAAATAGATCTATATCTAACTAGAAAGGAATACAACTTGGAGTCCTACTTCAATGATATGGGTTACACAACATTTATGGCGTGAACAGAAATGTTTCAGCGTTTGTTTACTCATTTTCCTTCCGAGCTAATTGGCTATTTGAAACTAATAGCAGCTAAAGTTGACTGACATTAGACAAAAAGACCTAAATCTGATTGGTTAGTTTATGAGCACAAAAGATGAATAGATTATAATTTTGAGAGGGAAGGAAAATATTCTGCTTTTGCAATTTACTCTCTTTTAATGATATTTTTCAATTATAAATCAAATAAAAGAATGCTCTTGGTTTTGATACTGTATTGGTACCTATAGTTTTCATAAATCTTGTTAAATTATTTTTTGGCTGTGCTTTTACATTAAACAGGATGTGACCAATCCAAGGATCACAAAAAATGATCATTTTGAAAAGAATTTTATGTGAAACCAAAAATCTGAATAGTCTTCTATAAATTAAAATGAATGAAAATCTTTAAAGAAGTTAAAGACTATTAGATACAATCAGATCTGGCTAATTGATACTTATGTTAAATATTTCATTTCTAAGAAAAAATAAATGAAGATGTTCTAAGGAGAAAGTACCTTTGGCTATGTCTACACTGGCTAATTCATCCAGACTAAACAAGCTTAGTCTGGACTAATTTAGCTCATGTCCACACTAGCCTTTGGCTAGTCCAAACTAAAATTTCTTAGTTCAGACTAACTAAAACTTAGTCCAGACTAGTAAAATTCCTTGCTTAGTCCAGACTAGCCAGCTTTGAACTTTAGTTTGACCTAAGGATGGGAAGCCACAAAGTAATGGCTAATTCAAAGTGTAAAAGAGTTCAAAATAAGCCATTAGTTCAAACTAGCCATGCATTTTAGTTCAAATTAAAAATGTAGTTCAAACTAGGACATGTGGCTAGTTCTAACTAAAAAGCCACGGTTAGCCTGAACTAGACTGGGACATATTTAGTTCAGACTTGCAAGTCCAAATTAATTTTTTAGATGTAGACATAGCCTTTGTGATCGTCTGATCTGCTGTAGAACAGAGGCCATAGAGCCTCCCCAAAAGAATTCCTAGAGTAGACAGTTTTGGAAAAACATCCAGTCTTCATTTTAAAATTGCTGGTTTAAGTATGTCTAGCTTTAACTTCAGTCATTGGATCATGTTATCTTTTTTTTTCTGCTAGACTGAAGAGCCCATTATTTGTTCCTCATGTAGATACTTAGGGCATGTCCACACATACTGTTTAAATTGAAATAATGCTGGTTATTTTGATTTAAAAAATGGTAGGTCCACATAATGTTTCCTTATATTGAAATGAGGAGTTCCCTCATTTAGATATAAGGAAAGTCATATTGGTACAATAAAACCTAGTTTTATAGCAATATGATGGTTAAATCAAAACCATTATATTGATATAAAACTGTATGGTCCTGTTATCTCGATAGAACTGTTATACTTATTTAACACAATTTTGACGTTCTTCCTCCCAGGCTGCATTGCATCCAGGAAGGAATGGCCAGGGTTCAGAACCTTGGCCAGGGGGCTGGGGGGGGAAGCAACCCCCGCACCCAGCTCCGCCAGCGCTGGCTGGGCGGTGAAGGGAAAAAAACAGCACCAAGCCCCTCCAGTGCTATCCGGGCACAGGGGTCTCTTCCCCCACCACCTGGCTAGTATAGGGGCTCCCTTTCCCTCACGTCTGGCTAGCAGAGGGTGCTGGTGTGGGGTTCTGTTCCTTGTACCCAGCTAGCTCTGGGGAAGCCAGGCATAGGGGTTCCTTACCCCCACACACCTGGAGCTGGGCACAGGGGTCCCTTCCTTGAGTCTGGCTGAGCACTGATGGCTGCAGCCAGGTGAGGGGGATGCCTTGTCCCCTGCCTGGCTCAGCACACCCAGAGCTGGGCAGGGGGATGATGTTTTTCCATGCCACCCAGCTCACCAGGTGACAGTCAGGCAGGGGATAGTCAGGCAGGGGATTGGGTGGGTGGCATGTTGCCACATCTCCCATGATGCCCCTATCTTAAATCAAATTAGCAAGTCCTGTCCCTGGGCATGCTAGTTTGATTTGAGTTTTTAGTAGGGACCTGTTATATTGATTTGATTTGACCTGAATTGATTTAATGATTTTATATCTATTTTGTTAAATCTGTCAGTGGAGGTGGCAGCCATGATGGCCACCCCGCCCCACATGTAACCCCCTGGATTATGCTCCCTGATGGGCCTCCATCTCCGGGCCATCCAGCACAAGGGGAAAGTGTTAAGTATCAGTCTCCCCTGATGGCTCTCAATCTCCTGTGTGAGTTTCTTCCTCCCTAGCTTTGTGTCAACAAGGAGGGGGGTGAGTTCATATCCCCCTGAACAGTTTCTTGGCACCCCCATCACCACAAAGGAGGGGTCATTGTCTGGGGTCCCAGTTTTATCATTGGTCCTGACCAGGATCCCTCTCCTAATTGGCTATTTTTACTCTGGCTGGGCAAAATTCTATTAAAACCCCCTGTCTCAGCTAGCTGCTTGTTCTCCCACCCTCGAATGCTAAAGGGCACGTCACGACCCGGTCGGACTGATCCCCCAACTGAGACAGGGAGTACCCGCCCCCGAGACCCTCCTTTTTTTTGGGGGGGGGGTGTACACAGATTGCTGGCCAAATGATTAAGTACTGAGATGCTGCAGCTGGTCTGCCTCCTCGCTTTGGGTTCTACTGCAGTCCTGGGACAGGTATTATAAATCGATATAGGCCTCCTACCTTCTCTTAATCATTCTACTTGGTACCATTTATATATAGTCTGTGATTGTAGCTTCTCCACCTGAGTTTTGCATAGTTTGTGTAGTTGTTGTTGTTTTTTTCTCTGTATCCTGCATAATCTTTTTATGATATAGTTGTTTAAGGTCTAGCATAGTTTTGTGTTAGTTTGCCAGGTGTTTTGTTAGTCATTTGTATTTTGCATCCTTCTTACTGTATAATTGTTCATTACTCTGCTTCTGCTCTAAACTGCTGGCCCCAAACTTCCCCAGTGTACACAGGGGGAGTGTGGGGGTTTATTTTTCTCTCATCTGACTTTTTTCATTCTGCCGCCCACCCTTCTTGGCTAGCAAGGAGGAATGGCTTCCAGCCATTGGTAAATACACATCGGGTGGGCTGGTCAGTGCCTATACCGATGTTGAGGCAGTAAAAGGCCAGAAAAGTCCTTGACTTATTATGGCCACCCTCTTGTAGGTCATTAATCCATACTGTTGTTTAACTATAAGTACTTTTGTAGGTTGTAAGTGTTTTGCATAGACTCTCATACTTTATCCTGTTTGGCTGGAGGTGTTTTACAGGTGCTTTATATAGACTCTTGCTCCACTTATACTTGGTTATAAGTGCTTTGCATAGGTTTTTAGCTTTATATTGTCATTTAGTTATAAGTGTTCATTTAGATTTTGCTTTATGCTATTAGTTGGTTATAAGTGTCCTATATAGATTTTTGCTTCATATTGTTAGTTGATTACAAGTGTTTTTGTATAGATCTCCCTGTTTTACACTGTTAAGGGGTTGAAGGTGTTTAAGGTGTCACTATAAACGTGGTTGTTTTTTTTTGTTTAATTGAACTGGTGTCTGTCTCATTGGTGGGTGTTGCTGGTCCATCCCAGTCACATCGCAAACCCGGGGATCAACAAAATCTATTTAACTGCCTATGTGTAGACAGAGCCTTGGACTATAATGAAGTCACTCATTAATTTTCTCTTTGGTAAGCTAAGTAGATAGTCCAAAATATCTGTCACTGGAAAGCATGTTTTCTAATCCTTTAATCATTCTTAAGGAGCTTCTTTAAATGTGTTACAGTTTAACATTATTTTTGAATTGTGGACATCAGAACTGGACACTGTTCCAGCAGTGATCATACCAGCTCCAAAATACAGTGACTAACACAGCTTCCCCTTTGGAACTGTTTTATCTAGTTCAGTAAAACAAACATGGAATCCTGTGCCACTTGGTCTTTGAGTGCTATAGGACTCCTTAGTGAAAGCACACACTCTCTCACTGTTCTTTACTTAAAACTCCCCTTTTGCATGCCTTGGCTCTCTTAGCCATAACATCACACTGGGAACTCATGTGCAGGGGATTGATTATGCACTATCACATACTTCTGACTATGTCTACACTTAGAGTCAATTTGAATTACTGAATTCAAACTAGTCAACTTGAACTAATAATTATTAGATTGAATTCAGTCCATTCAAATTGACATGGCCACACAAACTCCAATTCAAACCAGCATGTCCATGAACTGGACTTGCTAATTCTAATTGGAGGAGGGGCACCATGGGAGGTGTGGCAACATGGCCTCCTGGAAGGGCCATGCCACCACCCAATCTCCTGCTGGGATCCAGCATTCTGAACCCAGCACAGGGAAAAGCATCTCCTGCCCAGCTCTAGCCGCCATGGGTGCACATGGGGAAGGCACCCCTGTGTGCAGCTCCTGGCTGGCTGGCCACGTGTGAGGGTGTCTTCCCCTCATGTGACCAGTGGAGCAGGAGCTGTGTGTGGCAGTGCCTTCCCTGTGGGCAGCCAGTTGGGCAGGGACCATGCACAGGGATGCCATCTTTGCATGGGGCCAACAGGAATGCAGCCACATGGGGGGATGCCTTCCCTGCTTGCTGCCACTGGTGCTGGAACAGAGGCTGGTGTCCTAGTCCCCAGCAAGGGGACAGGAACCCCATTCCCCTCCCCAGTCCAGTCTGGCTGGGGGGGGGTGGAGGCACCTTTTGGGGCTGCTGGCCCCAGGTGCTGAAGGGCTGGTCTTCCTCCCAGGATGCATAGCACCCTGTGAGGAAGGTCAACCCTTGTCGGTTCGAATTCAGTGAGTTCAAACTGACATTGCCACACTGGGTCAACTCAAACTACTGCATTCTAATTGACCTGAACTTTGAAGTCAAACAAGGTTTGACCAATTTGAAGTCAGCTTTCCTCAATTGAAACAGGAGTTCCTCAGGTTGAATTGAGGAAAGCGAGTATGGCCATGCACTTAACTGAATTTGAATTGGTTGTCATCAGTTCAAATTCAAGTCTAAGTATAGACAACCTCTCAGAATCACTGCTTCCCAGGATAGAGCCCCCTATTGGGCACACATAGTCTACATTCTGTTTCTAACTATATTTACATTTAGCCATATTGTTGACTTGCTCTTAGTTTACCACCTAGATTGCTCTGAATCAATGACCTATCCTTTTAATAATTTACTACTCCTTGAACCTATGTCATGTGACAACTATCAGTGATTGGTAACAACATTACATAGGGCCATGAACTAATCCCTGTGGGACTCCAGCATCTTTAGCCAACTGAGGTCAATGACAGATTTCCCATTAACTTAATGAGATCAATGTGTGCTTTTCACACAAAGTCTGGGTATTAACTGTTAGGATTCTTATATGCAATATTACATCCATTGCACTTTTTTATGCAAGTCAGTGCACACTAAGGTGTAATAAAATACATGTTTAAGAGAATCCATTAATTAGTCATTTAAAATGCAATATTTAATATGTGCAATAAGGTTCAATTAGTGTTTCTAAGAACACTGTCATTTTCTTTTTCTTTTTTCTGTTTACACCAAAATCCCACATGGAAGAAGGACTTAAATTAGCAGCTTTAATAATTCATTGTCTTTTGCATTTGTTATTATTCTCTAATTAAAAAAAGTGGAAAAAAGATTATAGAATAAAAGAATAGTACAGTGATTGGAGGCCTATGGAACTACTTTGGGGCAACTCCCAAAACGCAATTTTACAGTGTTACTGTTTAAATTGGAACCGTACTTTACATGATATTTACTATAACACTGAAACTTATTCTTATTGTCACAGGGTATGTCTACACTTAGAAGTTATTTGAAATAAGGACTCTTATTTTAAAAACTTTTTTCCTGTCCATGCATGCATTTTGTTAATTCAAATTAAGCATTTGTTTATTTCAAAATAATAAAGTGCTATTTGGAATTAATAAAGCCTGGTTTTATTTCAAAATAATTATTAAATCAAAATTATTTCAAAATAAGCCATTCTAAACTGCAGAATAGGCTTATTTTGAAAGAATGGACTTACTCTTTTGCATGCCTTTCTCTATTACCAAATAGAGTCTAGTGAAGGCTATCTACTTCAAAATAATACCTCCTACCTTATTTCAAATTAAAGATTTTCACTAGACTCCTAATTTGAAATAAGTTTGAAATAGTGCTAATTCAAAATAATTACTTCAAATTAAAATTGAAGTAGTTATTTAAACAATTTGAATTAATTTTGTGAGTGTAGACATGGCCATGTTGAAATGTAGCAACATGTAAAACCTCAGATTTTAATGTTCAGCCACTTACATTACTATTATAAGTAGGACACACAAACATCTTTCTTACATTTTTAAAAATAAATGTATATATTTTTTTCTGCTGAGGTAATTATAAAACATCTGATAAGACCTCACCAGAGTTTAATTAACAACTCCACATTTTGTGACTGTAAACCATCATGGAAATTTCAATCTAAGAATGCTAAAAAGTTAATAAGTGATGGAAAACAGTTGTGCTACAATAATAAACTGTTTGCCACCTGAAAACTCCTGTACATTGCTATTCAATGGTCATGTCCAAGTAGTGCTTAATCTCTGATCAAGAATTTCAAGCAACTCTATTAAGCTATCATGGCTTTGTAATAAAATGGGGGATAAATTATAGTTGGTAACTGAGGGGTAGAACTCAACATCTGATAACATAATTCTGCTTCCCATTTAACCAGAGCACCATTTGGATTTAATGGCATTGGGCTTGACAGTGAGATACTGTAGAAGCAGAAAGTAAAAATTTTCTGGAAACAAAGGCAGGAGTACATGATTCTAGAAAGTACCTTGGAAATCAGACAGAAGACTTTCTAGAAACACTGAGGAAACACAAAAAGAGCTGTATGTATCAGAATCAAACAGAGCTGGAAACACTAAGAAAACAGGATGACTACTTGGAATTTGTACAGAAAAAAAGAATTGGAGAAAGCAGAAAGTAGAGTCCAGAACCCATTTTTAAAAATCTAGCATTTGAGTCACCTCTTCCTTTACATTTGATATAGAATATAACATGCAATACTGATAGTATAAACATAGGCAATTAGAGGAATAGTACAGGGCAAGTAGCTACAGCCTGAACTCCCACAAAAATTCCTTCTGTAAAACAAGCAAAGCTTCTGAAGAGCACTCCTCTCAAAGTGTAGACCTTGTGTTCCATGGACAAAATGGTTATTGGTTGTGCTAAATTTTGCTAACTTGCATGTGGTGGAGATATACTATCCACTAGGGATTAAAATCAAGCCACTCATTTTGCTTAGATCTGAAAGAGGGATTTAAATTTGAGCCTGAGGCTACATCTACATCTAATTGCTAGTCTGAACTAAAGAAGCCTAAAGTTAGTCCAAACTAACCTCAGGCTAATTTGAACTAATCATGGATTTTTAGTTCAAACTAGAATGTGCAGCTAGTTTGAACTAGGCATTAGTTCAGGTCTTGTCCGCACTTAGTTTGAACTAAAATTTGAACTAAGGCTACAAGTCCAAACTAACCAGGGGCACTAACTAGTTGGTACTATACTTTGCTTGAGAAATTTCTTAGTTCAGACTAGGCAAAGCCTAGTGTAGCCAAGGGCTAAATTAGTCCCAACTAAGTTTACTTAGTCGGGACTAATTTGGCAGTGTAGACAGGGCTGGCTCAAGGGGTTGTGGTGCTCCAAGCCAAATTTTGATTTGGCACCCCCTCCCCCCCAATCTCATTCATGGAGGTTGAAAACAGTTTTCCAAAGTGCATAAATCTGCAGCATCTGCCTGCAGAGGGATTTAAAGTGCACTCTGCCTAAATGACTTAAACTGCAGGTTGCCTGACAGTGCCTGAGCTGCTAGGAAAGAGTTGAGGCTGGAGACAGCCTGATCTTCAGGGGGGCTAGGCACCCCTAAGAACTGTCATCTGAAGCAATGTCTGTCTCCTGCCTCATAGCAGAGCTGCCCTAAGTGTAGACATAGCTCTAGAGATGAAAGTAGTTCTTCATTAAGTGAGCCACTCAATCTTCACATTTACTTCTGTTCTAAAACTTTTTCCTTAATCATGCTAAATACTTATGCAGTAGTATAGCAGCCACTTTCATAAGGTGTTGTGGTTTTCTTCCAAAATAAATAGCAGATATCTAATTTATATTAAACTCGACTTGCTCCTCACCCACAGATGCCCTCAATTTAACATTTCATAAGAAAAATCCATTTTTCCCTATGAATGTGTAATAAGAATTTAGCATATCCCTTGTTCTTGTCTTTTCAGATGAGCTAGGATTTCCATAAAGCATGTATTCTAGTGATACTGTGAGATGAAATAACTTGCTTCCATCATTCAGACCTGTCCAAAATCTGTCTGGTCACTTTACCTGCAAGTATGATGATTTCCATAAAGTTCTTTCTGAGTAATGAAGCTGTGAAATATATTAGTATAGTAAGGCTATGAAATGCCTTTTAAAAAAAGTGTAATCAAAGCTCCCCACTGCCCTCAATGGAGAATGCTCCTGAAAAACTAATGACACAAAATAGTCTTGGTATTTTGAAGGGTTTTTTGCTAAAAACAGTCACATTTAAAAGTTTCATTCAATTATATTTGTAATGACAGTGCTTTCAGTACAGAAGTAGTTATGCCTTATTGCCTCAATACAAAGGCTCTGTGGCTCACTGCCCTTCTGATATTTCAATTATTTGGTTGTAATCACATAGCAAAGCAGATATTGATTTCCTGGGTATTCAAATTGCACCTTTAAATGAAAGGCCAAGTAAAAGGGTTTAATAGTTTAAAATTATATACAATTTGGTGAAACAGACTTCTTCCAGAGTAAGGGAACATAGTCTTCAATTTTAAAAGCTACATTATTGTCCCTCCTGACCAGAGTGACTAGTCAGAGTTTGGGACTCTGTGTGTTCCAGCTGTGAGTGGAAATAGGTGGTAGTTAAGTTTGTCTTTTGATGCAGTTTTGTTTTAAAAGTCCTGTTTCTGAATGCAGGAAGAATTAAATAGTAGAAAATGGCTTCTTTTGCTCATGACACCAAGAGCTCTCTTTTTAGCCTTTACCATGACTCCTCAGATTTCTCCCAGAATATACCACCATACTTTCAGCTGTTCCTTCATGCTGTCTCTACCACCGCAACCCCTTGCCAACCAAAAACAACTCAGACAAAAGTTCTTCAGTGGGCTCACACACTGCTATTGTCTTAGGTGGTGCACATGTATCCACTTATGCTAACTAAAGGGTGAGTTCACACCTATGAGTCTCAATGTTATGACAGGATTTTACCCAGCTCATAACACTTTGCACCTCAACTTTGTGTATTGCCCCAATAAAGTCTAAAATGGAGACAGCCTACAACCCACTCCAAAAGTGAAGTAACATTACAAATTATATCAGGTTAACTATTTACATAAGTATAGAGACCTTCTTTCAGGATGTTTTCACTTCACCAACCCCAACATTTTATTCCCATCCCAATCTCTCTGAAAGGAAACCCAGAGAGAGAGAGAAGCCCAATCAGCTCTTGATGTGTTTGTTTCCATAGAATTTGCTAGGTGAGGCATACCCAGCCCATTTTTTTCTTAATGGAGAATTGGTCTCAAATAGCTTTTCTACCCATAACTTCCACAACCACATTTTCAGATTCAAAGGGCAATCAAACCTCAATTCTGTCCCCCTGGTATCTTCATATAGTCCTCTTGGCTAAATAATGGTTTAGTCCTGGGATCTATTCACTACTTTCTTCCTATAATTTAGTGTGAGTATATATACATACTCATGATTAAACATGAGTACTGGGGCACACTTTATATTCTTAGTGACTGCTGTTGTATAAGCCATCATAGGTAATGGGATATGCTGATCCCAGGTCCTTTAGTGCTAGTCTACAAAGATGGTAGGAGCCCCATTGATGCTTTCCATAATCTCATTTGATTGTTGGGTGTGCTAGGGTGATACAAGGTTTGTGGATTACTGGAATCTCAAATTTGTTGAAACACTTTGGATTTAAACATTCTTCATTGAACTATTTGTAACATACCTCAGACCCCAAAATCTGAAGAATTCATTCATTAGCAGCCCTGCTCTTAGCCCAGGTGAATGGCCTTCTCCTTCAGCCATTTTGATAAAAAGAGAGCAAAGGATTCATGTCAAAATGACTAAGTCAAAATGATTATTTTTGCATTCTAAATGAAAGACTTCATTTCAACACTACTGAAGTTTTAGACTTTCAGGTTCCTGTAAAAGTATATGGCAAACTCAATATGAATTTGCAAATAGTTCAAGGTAGACTGAAAACTGCATTTATTGGCAAACTATTAGTCAGAAAATGTTTGTCCCTTGTTCTTTTTCATTAGTGTGCAAGCTATTTATCAGCTTTGGAAGACATGTTTGTATTGTTGGTTTGATTGCAAGATTCTATGTGGAGAAAGCTGCTTCGAGTGGTAAGAAAGCTTGCTTTCTGCTAGTGACAGTTCTTGGTGCACAGTTGCTTCTTGGGAACCAGGCAGTAACATTGGGGCCAAATCTCCTAGAAGAGGTGACTGCCTCTGGCTTCAGACCATGAGTAAAAATAAGGATGTTATGCTTAAAATTCACCCAGATTGTGTTGTCTTTCAACAAGAAGTTGAACTGCCAGGCCCTAAAGTTCTGCTACCACTTTCCTGAAGATCCATACAAGTGAAAAATAGGACATTGGTGTCAAGAGTGCAGCAGTGGCTTATGAGAAGCTTCATCTCACTCCCCGACAATGTCAGAATGACCATGAAGCTTCATGTTGGCTGAACAAAACACAAATTCAGTTCAGCTTTCCTTCAAAATAAAAATAAAACAAACCACTACATAAATACAATATATTTAGGTATATAAATTATGTTCAGCTGCTGTTCTCTAGGAGAAGAGGAGAAAGCCACTATCTTTTTCTCCATGTGTACATTCTATAAATGGGGAGGTGCTAATGCCCAAATCCTCAAAGAGCATTAAGTACCTAACTCCCATTGAATTCTCTGCTTCACACATGGGTGGCAGGTATCAGAGGCTTGGGAAGGATTAGCTGTCCCAAACAGCCAGATATGGAGGTGTTTAAGGCCTGGCTGGACACAACCATGACTGGGATGGTTTAGTGGGAGTGGTCCTGCCTCTGGCAGGGGGTTGGACTAGATGACCTATGAGGTCCCTTCCAACCCTAAGATTCTGATTCTATAGCCCCACCTATGCTCAGCCACAAGGCCCCATCCCTCCTTTCACCCCAGACCCCAGCCCAGGCAGGTGAGTGCTGCAAAATATAGTAGTGCTTATTCAAACTGCTTGGTTTTTAGATGTCATTTAGTTTTAAGGATGCTATCATTACAAAACAAAGATCCATATACTAGCAGTAGAAAAACTGTCAGCAGCACTTTTTTTTTTAAATACAAGCTTTATAGAAAGATTGACACTATAGGTCCTGGATTTAGGTAACCTCCCTGAGGGCTGGATTTTGGGGGGCTGCCAGGCTTAGGGTGCTATTTTTGTTCTTGGTTACAAAAAGAAAATAGAATGTTTCAGGTATTCTGGGCATGCATTCATTTTTCACTAACATCCTGGAATGTTCTGGACATTTGTAGAATATTGGGCATGTCTACACTGAAAAGTTATTTTGAAATAAGGAGGCTTATTTCAAAATAACTTCCTGTCCATGCAGGCATTTTGCTATTTAGAAATAAGCATTTTGTTTCAAAATAATGAAGCACTATTTTGATAATAAAACCTGATTTTCTTTCAAAAGAGCACTTAACCCAAAATTATTATTTCAAAATAAGTCATTCTAAGCCACAGAATTGCCTTATTTTGAAATAATAGCCCTATTCTTTTGCCTGCCTTCCCCTGTTTCAAAACAGTCTAGTGTGGAGTCTCTATTTCAAAATTACTCCTACCTTCTTTCAAATTAGTCTTCACTGGACTTGTAATTCAAAATAATACATTTGAAATAGTGCTAATTCAAAATATTTATTTTGATTGAAAATCAAAATAGTTGTTTCAAAACAACTACTTTGAATTAATTTTGTCAGTGTAGACATAGCCATGGTGGAACCTTCCAGACTTCTGGTAAAGTTTAACAAATGGAAGGGGTGGGCCATTTTTTCTAGGGCCATCCCTGGGGGGGGAAAAAAAAACATTGTTTTATTTGGTTCTCAGCTGCTTCATTGGCTAAATCCTTAGTGCCAAATTCTTATTGGCTGCAAGAACAATTAAATATTCCTATTTCTCTTTGATATAAATTGGCTTATTTTTAACAAATTGACTTCTGAAGTTGGTCCTCATGTGGCTCAAGTGTCACAGCCATGTCTTAACCAATTTTGCTACTCTGTATATACTAGATAGAAACAATAATTATTGGGTTTGCTTCAGTAATGGACTAGATATCAGGCCTCCTACAATAAACTTCAGATGGGCTTTATCATCCTTTCAAAAAGTACATAGAGACCCAGAATTCAGTCACTAAAGACTTTCAGGAAAAATTGCATAGCCTCAGCCTCCCCACAATCAACTAAATAAAGAACAAGAGTAATTAACTTAATTCCTAAGTAGAAGCTTTATGGAATTTTATAAATGACAAATAGGTTACTTTCTAATCCATAAGGCTACTTCATAATCCACATACATTAGCTGAAGTTATAGATAAATATAAACAAAAGAAGCAAATTAAATCTCAATAAATTAATCCCTACAAACACAGTGAGAAGTATTTCAAAAGCTTAAATTGAATTCATCTGAGTTAGTTGTTTTTTGTTCATCAACTTTACATACCAGGGGTGGCCAAACTTATGGAACTCAAGAGCCACAAGTTGATGATTAAACCTTCAAGAGCCACATTGAGGCATATAGCCATATACTTTTACCTACTAAATCAATTTGCTGCTGATCTTCCACAGGACACACTTTTTCATTCAAGAGCCACATGCAGCTCCCGAGCTGAAGTTTGGCCACACCTGCTATATTTTGTCTGTCAAGTTAACAGGCACTACAACATCTTCCCTCCTCCACCTTGCAGAAATCTCCATTCCCTCTGTCAGACTCTAGAATTATTCAGTTAACTAGATAGCAAACTAGTTAACCATGTAACAAGGAAAAGTCAAACTTGATAATAGTAAAATATAAATTACTTCCCTTATTTAATTGTGGTGATCAGGAAGAGTTAGTGATTAAGACAACTTAACTAGTCTGACTAAAATAATATTTAAAATATACCACTAAAATGAACAGAAATAGTCCACTCCCCTTCCAGTAGTCCCTTTCTGTAAATAATGCTGTTAGAGCTTTGCTGTAGAAAAGTTAATATCATTATTCTACTACAAAGTGCTTCATCCTGCATTTACTTGTATGGCTGAGTTTTTCCCAAACCATGATGATGTGACTCTCATGTCCTTTGTAAAGATCCATCCTGAGTACTTGTCCTTAATGGAGTCTGAGTCCAACTACAGGAAAACTATTAAGCATGCTCCAAACTACCACACCTAGTTCCAGAAACTTCTAAGCATGGAATGTATATTTGCATACTGACAGACACAACTCAATTACCCCTTCTTGCTTGATCTCTTACAGAAATATCTCATTTTTAAGTTATACAGCCTTGCAGGGATCTAACATCAAACTCTTGTCTTCATGAAGTTAAGTCTAGATGAATCCCTTGTCTAGTCTGACCTGTATACCACAGACCATTAAAGGTTACCCAATCACTCTTGTCAAATAACTTGCATTTAGCTATAGCAAAAGTTGTTTAGCTAATCAAAAAGGCACCCTGTCTTTACCTGAAGACATTAATGGATGAAGAATACAGCATTGAGTCAATTGTGTTCCCAAAAAGCTAGGCACTTAGTCTTATGGCCCTGACTTTGTACAGAAGAGTGAATTTCCCCCTTGATGTTTAATATAAATTAAAAAGTCCTTAAGTGGACTTTAGCATGCTAAATTGTAATGGTTTTGAAAAAGCCATTAAAGCTATTTTATGATTTATATGGCATTTTAGGGTCATGTTATCCTAATTGAAGATAATGCAAATAAAATGTATCAAAGGATCTCAAAAGCTAGCCTTAGATTAAAAAAAAGCTTTCAATGTTTTCATTTTTGCTTCCCTGTTTTTAAAAATACTTTTTACTGAGCAAGTAGAACTTAATCTAAGTTCTCAAATGAGTATGTGACTCTTAAAATGAAGGATATTGTGAGTGAAAGCATTGTAAAGCCTGGTAGGCAGTATACAGCTCTAAGAAGATTTCTGCATGATTCCATACAACATGTTTCTGCCTAAGTACACATAAAAAATGCAGTTATCTACTTAGAATTTAACAAATTGACTGTTAGGTCAGTTCCTGGACTCCACTATAGCAGCTTTTCATTGGAGCAAATCTACATTAATTGGCTAGCCATTACTTCCTTTTATGGGGAATCTTTAGGTGAGTAGAACCAGCATAGCAGCTCTATGTTGCCCATCCTGAGGATGCTCTAAAATTGCTTCTCAGGACTAAAATAGTACATGACATTCTGAGGACTGGGATTGTATCTAAAGGTTTCTTAGTCAACTTTGCATCCTCTGAACTGAGTGAGTACCAGTTGGAAACTTTTGGTGGATCTGGTCTACTGCACAGGATCCTTCAGTTGTGCAACTCACAGAAGAGATACCAGAAGAGCCTGATCATATGATGAAATGCAATTTTCAAAGTAATTTTCATGAATGAACAGTCTCCACATTTGTGGAACAATTTGATGTTCAGGTTTTTTGGATCCTTTGTAGAGAGCAAATTTATTATTAGTATTTTATTTTAACTAGCTCTAATTGCCAGGTTAATATCACACTTTGATGCCTTGGACAACCCAAAATTTTATTCAACTCAGTTATTTCAATAATATCTGAGTCAGTTTTTGTGTCTAAGCAAATAGCATCAGCCTTGATATAGAACTTGTATTGCTGAAGTACATTACTGCATACTCATGCTACAGAGGTAAATTCAAGTGGCACATCAATACCAGCTGCTGTTTATGATGAGTCAGTCACAAACAGTTATAAACCTAATTAAGCAGCAATTGATTGTCCAGGTTCCCTAGAGCTAAGCCTTGCTTTGATACCTCTGACTGAGTTTTTTTGGGATTTATTATTTTTTATGTTAGAAGCAAGGGCTTTATTTGTTACCTTAAGTCAAAGAAAATTTAGGGCAGCTAGAGATGAATAGTAAATCTTTCACAAACAAATTAAGATATCAAAGGAGTTATTACAACTAGAAATACAGAAAATGTGAAATATTCATTGGCATGAAATTCTACTTCCTTCCCTAAAACCATCCCCCAATTCCCAATAGAGATGCTCCTTGTGACAGGCATATGACTGATATGTAGCAATGTTATGAATATTGAGAATTAAATACTTTATGAACACTGCATATGTGACCTGGCTAGGGTTACCAGCTAGCAAAATGTGAAAAATCAGAATGCTTTCTTTAAGGAGAGGGGAGGGGAAGATAGAATTGTTTATATAAGAAAAGCCCCTAATATCTGGATGGTCCCGATGATATCAAGACATCTGGTTACCCTAAACCTGATCGGTGAGGGAAAAACATTGTATACTGGGATGTGGCAGAGTGAAGGGGGATAGGCTGCCTCTGTGGACTGGAGTAGAGTGGGCTGGCAGAGCTGCAGATGGGAAGGAAGAAACCCACAGCTGAAGGGGCTGATTAGAACAAGCAAGGGATATGCCCAATGAAGTAAGCAGTCGCAACTGTCCCTGTAATGTTATATAACTCCTGAGTACATAACAGAGCCAGGGAAAAACCAAAGGGAGGTGTGGTTAAGGAGGGGCTCTGCATTTTAGTTTGTCTCCTTGTCAAAGAAGGGTGAGTAACCTAAAGTGTTGGGGCCAAGTAGGCCTGGTTCAGGAGGCTTGTGGGAAGTCTACCTAAGGTAGACCATCTGAAAATGACCAGGTCTAGGCAGGTTAGAGGATGAGAACAGATTTTCCTAACACTAGTAGAAGACACTTACCGGTAAGTTAGACTTTCCAACAGACACAAACAGTACCTCTGATTCCTCACACTGGTTATCAAGACACTAAAACACAAAATATACAGCCCCATTTGCTCCATTTCCATCTCTGACTCCTAATAAATCACTAGATACAGTAAAGAGATAAGTTATCAAAAATCTATGCTCTGTAACAAAATTCTTCTGAGCCTAAAGGGTCAGCCACATTACCAGATCAATACGAGTTTGGATCTTACCCAAAATACCATGACGCTAATAAATCCTTTAGTAACTAACTCAGAACATTAATTATAAAAGGAAAGAAACAAACTGAGAGGTGTTATATGCTTAAATCAATCAGATACATACATGTGATTTCATTGAAAGTCACATCAGGTTCTCTGTACAACTGTGGAATTTGCAGGGCTGTATAGTTCCTCTGATGTACATCTCATCTGAAGGTGTCTTGATCCTTTATTTCAGTTGTAGATGAAGAAAAATTCTCCTATGAAAGCTCACATGATAAATAAATTTGTTAGTTTTTTAAAAGTTCTACAGGACTCCTTGTTTGTTTTGCCCAACTAGACTAATGTGGATACCCCTCTTGGAAGTTGTAGATGAGTTGATTCAGAAGTAGAAATTGGGACTGAAGATATGGATGTGGTACAGTTGCCTCTTCTATACCTTTACCATTCTGTTTGTTGGAATGCAGGGCTCACCTGTGGAAGTCACCTGTCCTTGCATGCTTTGTTGAATCATAGGAGCAGCTATTGCTTGTTGCCTGACTAAAGTGTTCATAGGAAGTTTCAGCAGGGGGAAACAAACTTTTTATGGATCCTTGTAACACTAAACAAACAAGGTGCCTGGTGGCACTTTTAAAGACTAACACAATTATTTATTGCATGAGTTTAATAAATAGTTCCCCTAATTCAGAGAGCATTACAGGAATAATAAACAGGAAGATAACACAATGGTCCCAAATAAGCAACTTCCCAGCAGACATGAGGTAAAATTATAAGACAATGGGCTGCTTCCAGGCCAGGGGTCTCAAACTCAAATCACCTCAAGGGCCGCATGAGGACTTCGATATTGGCCCGAGGGCTGCACCACTGAAAACTTTCCATACAATGATGCGGAAGTACAGTAAAAAATGAGTAATATAGTCTGCTAATAAAAGTCAATTTATTAACTTTTTTGAAACTAACATGAAGTCTGTGCTAATTTTTTCAGTCTTTCCGAAGCCAAATCACATGGTTCCTTTTAGAATTACTTCCATTCAAGATGGCAGAATCATCAAAAAGACAGTAAACAAACACACTTAAAATTTTACATTATAAATCAGTGGTTCCCAATCTTTTTTGATTTGAGGGCAAAAAATATACTTTTTCAAACCCTGAAGGACCACCAGTTAATTTAATTAAAATTCAATTAAAATTAAATTTATTGAATTCAAATTAATGTTAATTGAAATAAATTAATTGCAGTTTGATTTATTACTATTGAATTACATTTAATTGAAATTATATTTTTATAAAGGTTTTTAGTTTTTTTAAATAAAATTAAATTGTTTTAGATTTTTGGGTTTTTTGTTTTCAAGAGGGGGCTGAATGTATCCTCAAGCCGGGGGGGAGGAGAGCAGCCACATCCCAGGACAGGTTGCAAACAGGTTCGTCAGAGCCTTCCACAGGACCGTAAATAAGCAGCTCCCTGCCTGGCTCTGGGGGCAGTGCTGGGACCGGTGGTGGGGGAAACACCCTCCCCACCCCCTGCTCAAATTTGGCCACGCTGGGGTTGGCAGAAGGGGAAACACCCCTTGCCTGCCCAGTTGAATTTGGCTGCAGTGGGGCTGGCATAGGGGAAAACACTCCCTGCCCATGCAAATTTAGCTGTTCTGGGGTTGGCAGAAGAGGAAACAACCCCCACCCACCTGCCTACTTGAATTTGGCTGAGTGGGGCTAGCAGAGAAGAAGACATCCCCTGCCTGCCAGAATTCAGCAGCACTGGGGTGGGTGGAAGAAAAAACACTAGCCCACCCTTCTGGGGGGGAACACCCCTTGCCTGTCCCAGGACTGGCAGTGGGGAAAGCCCTGGGGTCTGTGCTGTGGCTAGCAGTGGGGCTTTCTGGTGCTCGTCCAGAATGGGGCCTTCTGTGAACCCTCCCCACAGGCTCAGGCCACCCTCCTTTAAGCCCCCCCTCCCCCACCTGAGCCTTCTCTGGACAGTTGAGCCTGCTTCAGCTGTTGCATATGAATAGGACAGCTCCAAGGCAGGAGTTCAGCTCCTCCCTGTCAGTGGCTGATCATGGAGGGAGGTGAGGCTGTTTGGTCTCCATCTGCAGAAAACCCCAGGGTTGGAAAGGTAGGAGCCCAGGATTCTGGGGGTTATCAGGGGCTGCAGGGGGCAGGTTTGCAGGCCTCATGCAGCCTGTGGGCTGCATGTTTGAGACCCCCTACTCTAGGCATTGGTCCCAAGTGATGCTGCTGTTTTGGTAGGCTGGGAAATTAGCAATCAAGAGAACACTAAATGGTTAAAAACCCTTCTGAAGAAAAGGAGGGGGAGGTTGCCAATGAGATCCTACATCAAAAGAGCTGATGAAGATTTACTCTATGGAACCATCTATGAATCATTAGTCCTTCCAGGGTTTCCCTGTATCAGGTAGTTAGACACCTGACATGCTTACAGGCTGGTTTATTATTAAAATTTGTATCTCCAAAACATTTTTATTGCAAATAAAAGATTTTTTGCTTTAAAAGGGCTGTTTGGTCACTGATTACCACTCTCCTTGACCTGGTGGGAACAGAATGGTAGGATCTGAGTTGCTCAGACTTGATGAGGTGACCATGATTAGTAGCAGGGGAGTGCAGCCCAAGACCCAGTCTGAATGAGGGGGGAGAATTGAGATTTCACCCCAAATTAGGTGACAGTTAGAAGCCTGAGATCTGGAAGAAGGGCAGTTAATAACACCAGGTTGAGATGTGGTTCATCAAGTAACTGTGCTTCACATACATAGCAAAATGATCATTAGTATGTGCTTTTGTTCAGTATAGCAATGATCTCTAGGACAGGCAATTCCTGCTAGGAAAAGGACCAAGATGTTTGTGAGATGTGTGCTGTTGTCATTGCTTAAGAATCATAGCCTGCAAATAGTGTAGTGGCTCGCACTTCTGCTCAATATGCCGATGGTCCTGGGTTCAAGCCCTAGGGGGCTGAATCTGATGATCTCATGAGGTCCCTTCTAGCCCTATGAGTCTATTCTATAAGTGAACAAGTGTATAGAACACATTCTTAAGTCCCACTCCTAATCCATGAGTGTTGCTGTGTGTCTATGGCTTTGGAACAGGTTCTCTGTGGGTTTGACAGACAGTTCAGCCCATCTTTGCCTAAAGAGAGATTATGACAACAATGAATGTTCCCCTCCGGTCATTTCTTCAGTCATTCTGGGTTTCTCTATCATTGGGGCGGGGGCAGGCAAGCAACAGAAGATAAGTGTTTTGTTTTTTTAATATGAGGCAATCAGCCACCTGAGATTAATATGGATAATAGTGGAGTTCAAGGAAGATCTTGCATCTGATTAATTACCATGACCATGGAAGTTTTTTTTTTTTTTCTCAGACACTGGTTCCCAGTATGGAGTCTGTCATCTGGAAAGTATGACTTATATTCTTTGTTACTAGATGTACATATTTACGTGTAGGTGTATTAGTGTGCTTCCAGGTTGCTTTGAATCAGCTGTCTGTCTTTGCTGTTTCCCCAATGTTTGTGCCATCTGCAAACTTTATTAGTGATACATTTGTTTTATTCTAGGTCATTGATAACAATATTATATAGTCAAAAACTGATCATTGTGGGGAAAACACTGGAAACAGGCCAGTTTGACTATTTCCCATTTACACTTACATTTTTGCAACCTACCACTAAGACAGGTTTTAATCCAATTATTGTGTTGTGTGGTGTTACTGGGCCATTATTGCATTATGTATTGCCATAACTCCTAATACTTAGTAACATAGCACTGCCACATATTTACCACAGTGGGCCTCCATCATGCTCCTGGCCAATATCTGTGAGAACACACTTGCCTCTGAACTCAGATATTTTCAACAACCCACCAGCTCACTAGATGGCCTTTATGGTCACTTATGCCATTATATGACATGGCGATGGAGTCTCTTGATGTATCAATTGGTCAGCACTAACAGGTGTTAATCACTCTTTCTTATCACCAATCCAATCGTAGACCCACTAGTTTTTGACTAGTGGTCATCCCTCAAGTGGTTTTGAACGGGACAGTGCAATTGTGTGGCCAGTCTTTTCAAATTGGATTTCTCTAACAACTTGCAGTATAGATGTAGTCAGCTTCAGACTATATTCTGTATCTTTGGTGAGGGCCTGCTGACTTTGACAGCAAGCAGCTAGCTGATGACAATGCTATTAAATGTTGTACACATAGCAAATATGCTGAGAGAGAGAGAGTGAGCAACCAGTTTTATATTGTTCTAGCTGTTTAATAAAACTATCATGCATACCATGTTAAACACCTTGTGGAAGTCTGAGGGTGCTAGGTCCACACAAGTACTTTTGTCAACCAAACTGACAATCTCATTACCAAAAAAAAAAAAAAAAAAAATCATGTTCATTTGACAGGATCTATTTTCCATAAACCCATGTTGATTTGCATCAATTAGATTAACTTCCTTTCTTTCTATATTAATTGAGTCCCATGGCAGCTGCTACATTGATCCCAAGAAAAGTAATGTCAGACTGACAGGCATATAATTACCAGGGTCATCCCATTTACTCTTTTTAAAAATTACAACATGTTTCTGGAACTTCTCCAGTGCTTCAAGATCTATTGAAAATCAACACAAATGGTCCTCTTAAGTTTCTCAGCCCTCTCTTCTACAACTCTGCTATGGAAGTTACCTGAATCTGGTGATTTAACAATGTCTAACTTTGGTAGCTTTTGTTTAACATCCTCCAGCGATGGCAGTAAAATGTAATGTGTGTTATTACCCACATAAAATGAGACTACACAGTGTGTATTTTTTTCTTAAATACTGAACACAAATATTACACTAGTGCTTTTTTACATTATTGATAATTTACCATCCTCAGTCAGTAATGGTCCAATACCATTGTCAGGATTATTTTTGTTCATAACATATTTAAAACTGTCCTGGTTACTATTACAGCCAGACTGTCCTTGAGAATATTTGATCCCCCTTTTATTAAGGTGGAAAATATACAGACTATGCAGCCCCCTCTCTAAATAAAAGAGATGCTGTTGTTTCACAAAGCCAGATGTGGTCACTCATTTAAAATATATATATTGGAATTTAAAATTACAGAAAAGGGAAACAAATTATTAGGGGTGTAGAATAGCTTCCGTATTTGGAGAGATTAATAAAGACTGGGTCTTCTCAGCTTTGAAAAGAGACAACTAAGGGGAGATAGAATAGAGGTCTAGAAAATCATGAAATCAGAAGAAGCATAAGTGTTATTTACTCCACATAACAAAAGAACCAGTGAAATTAATAGAAGGATGAAGTTTAAAAAAAAAAGTATTTCTTCACATAATAGAGTCAACCTGTGGAACTCCTTGTCTGAGGATGTTGTGAAAGCGAAGAATATAACAAGGTTTAAAAAAGAACTAGATAAGTTCATGGAGGATAGGTCTATCAATGGCTAGTAACAAGGATGGGTGGAGATATTTCAGAATATGGTTCTGTGTCCCTAGCCCCTGGTTGCCAGAAGCTGGGGATGGATGAAGTGGATGGATCTCCCATTCTGTTCATTCCATCTGAAGCACCTAGCATTGGCTGATGTTGGAAGACAGGCTACTGGGCTAGATGGATAATTGGTCTGAACCAATATGGAGGTTCTGACATTGTTGTGATAGGAAGGTTTCAGCCTTTTGTTTTAACTGCAGACCCTGCTACAGTTATCAGCTCAGTTATCTTGTTGTCACTTCTATACCTTAGTAACACTCAGAAACTTAAGGTAGTGTGCAATTTTAGGTAGGATTCCATTTAGTTTCTGAGTAAAATGCAAAGTGTTGGTTTCAATTTATGAAATCTAGACTAACTGAAAGACCTCTTTCTCTCCCTGCATGATACTGTCATAACAGTTAGTAGGGACACTCAAACTAGTTAAAGCCCTTTGTTTTAATGGGACAAAAATGATGGCAGAATATTTTCTGGTAGCAGACCTTGATTCTGGCAATTATTTCAAGTTATTTCCTGATCTTAACTCTCATTTTCCTATACCTATAAGCCTCAATATTTGCTCTGTTACAGTTTAGATCCTGGTCTTGAAAGCTTGTCCACACAGGCAATCTCTTTCTGTGTGGTTCTGATACTTTCCTCTAAAGCATTTTGATGCTGGTCACTCTCAGGACTACAGGAATTACTGTACTGCATTATATCCAGTGTCCTGTCTGATGGTGGCTGGCATCAATATTGAAAATGATTGTCACTTCCATTGTATAACAAGAACTCTGAATACACCCATCAATGCTCAGGAATCCTTGATTTTGGAGAGACCAAGGTATCAAAAAGCCAGTGTAAATTTAGTATTCTGATGACTTATGAATTCCAGGTTTTTTTAATGAACTGCCTATATCATATTGTCTTGTGACTCTTTCAATATATTCTTATATCATGCTCCTATATTCTTACATCATGCTCCGTGCCAAGGAGGAGGGAGCAGTGCCTGCAAGTCTGCAAGATCAGAATTGAACAAAGCAGTTACTCTATCCTAGCTAAGTTAATTTGTTTCCACCTTCTGTGCAGAAGGCTAGGGTTCAAAGGAGTGGAATTTACATGTAAATAAGACAAAGAAAAGGAGATATGGGAAAATACCTTTAAAATCAGACTGGATAGGTTGGATTGGCAAAGGAAACTTGGAGAAGGGGACAGGAAAAAAGGAAAACACCTTCATTATAGAGCATATCTACTGACTAATGGACCATCCAGTGGGGAAGGAAGTTAACTTCAGAGAAATAGAAAGGCTGCTAGATTCAGAGAAGAAGCCATGCACAGTGGAGGAAGGATTTGGGACTCCTCAAAAACAGATACTATCCCAAATCTCAAAAAAATCCTCAAGAACAGTGAGGAAATTGAGGCAGGGAATGGCATTTCAGTGTTTCTTATTTTACATAGACCTTTATATCTCTTGTACTGCTTTAAGTAAAGAATAGTTGTTCTTAGAAGTCCCTTAGAAAGCCTGAATCTGTTTGCTTTGGCTATTACGTCTCTGAAGAAAGAAGGTGTAAATGAGTACTTGTGGTGTCAGGAAACCTCTGCTAGACCCAGTGTGAATGAGGATGTTGACTGATTTGAATGCAGAGGGGCAAAAGCTGGGCCTTCAGGGAGGTAATGGTAGGGAGAGCTAGATTGGGACATGGAGTTGTAAGGAGAGGATTTGGACTGGAAACTGGCAGGGGGAAGGTGCAGAAAACTGAGTCTGAGTTGAGTGGGGAAGAAGCTTGGGTGGACAAAGGTACTGAGGTTTGGAGACTAGGACGGGGAATCTGGAGGAATGAGACTAAGATTTTCTGGTCAAAATGACTGGGATAAGAAACCTGAGTAGGAGTGACTGGAACTCTCTAGGTTACAAAAATAGAACTGAGAAAAATGGTACTGGGATGGAGGTCTGGCAGAGGGAAAAAGGAACGACTGGGATAAGGAAAAGTTGGAGAGCATGGGACAGAAATTATCATGCTTGGGGAGAACAGGCAGAAGAGTCTGCTTTTTTAGAGCACATCCTCCTACAGAGTCAAGATGGACCTGATTGGGTATAAATCATTAGTGCATAGTGAAGTCTGTTTTCAGTAGGACCCCAAATATATTTGTACCAGAAGTTGGAAGATACATACTGTTTGTGGGTACTGGGATGGCAGGGCTCAACCCACCCAAAACTGAAGGCTAGTCCACTTAAGGAAGATGGGAAGAGCCCAGGTCACAAATGAGTACTGAAGGCAACAAATGAGAAGGGCAATCCCTCACTCTCTCAAGCCTTGAGGCAAACCTCTCCTCACTTACAGCAGCCCTCCAACATTAAAGCAGATACTGACCAGCAACTATAGACCATAAAACAAACACTAAGGCAGGCATATATCTCTGCAATGAATCCCATTGCCACCTCTGCCCAAGTATTTACACAAACCATACTACCATAGGAACTAATCAAGCCAGCTACTCAATCATGGGCTCATTCAATGTCTTTCAGCCTTCCTTATACATTGAACAAACTTGACTGTCTATGCAAAAGCATCAATGGACGCATATCTGACATCAGAAATGGCAACATTCAAAAACCAAATGGGGGAACACTTCAGTCTCCCCAGTCACTTTGTCAAAGACGTGTTTAAACAGGTTAATTTTAAATCAAAGCTTCAAAGAGAAACTACAGAGTTAGAATTCATATGCGAATTTGACAGTGTTAACTTGGGTTCCAATAGAGAGGCTGGCTTTCTTGTTAAAAAAACAAAACAAGGAGTCCTGTGGCACTTAAAGACTAACAGATTTATTTTCACATGAGGTTTTCTGGGGGAAAAACCCACTTCCTCAGATGCTTCAAAGATAGGGGAACTTACAGAATGGAATGAAAATAAATGCAAGGGAGTGCAAAACATGGGATCAGGTTATACAGTAACAGCAAATCAGAGCAATTGTTAAGCTTCAAACCCTGGGAAGGCTGAAGTCAAATTACCTGGTGTAATGGGAAAAGAACCCATCGTCACAATTTAATCCTGCTTTCACACCATCTAATTTGCATATTAATTCTAATTCAGCTGTTTCTCTTTGAAGTCCTGGTGTCCCACAGACGTCCCTGAGTACAGTCATTAGCAAATCATTAATAGAATGATTAGAAAGATGAAAGTGCTCTAACTGGTTTTTCTGTTTTGTGATTTCTAATGTCAGTTGCATGTTCATTTATTCTTTTGTGCAGGGGTCATCCTGTTTGTGCAATGTATAAGGTGTTGGGACATTGCTGGCACATGATGGCATAGATCATATTAGTAGATGAGCAGGTAAATGAGCCTTTGATGGAGTAGCTGGCTTGATTAGGACCTGTGATATCTTTTGTGCAGATACGTGGACAAAGTTGGCAACATGATTTGTTGCAGGTGTGTTTGCCTATTTTAATGTTTCTGTTATTAGATCTGAAGTTGCTGGTGAGTATCTCCCAGGGGGTTGGACTTGATGATCTCATGAGGTCCCTTCCAGCCCTATGATTTGATTGATTGATATCTGTTTAAGGTTAGGTGGCTGTCTGTAGGCGAGGAGAGGTCTGTCTCCCAAGGCTTCACTCTCTCAAGCCTAATTGCCCCCTTGGAACTGTCTCATTACAAACAGTGATCTTCACCTCTATTAGCCTCCCCACCTTCTTATATGTTCCACATTGTTTGAATCAAAACAACTTGTTTGATTTGCTGAAATAGTTTGACTTGATCCTGTGAATTTCACTTTACTGCATTTATTTTTCCCTCCCATACTGCGAGATTTTCATTTTCAAGCATCTGATGAAGTTGGATTTGTCCCATGAAAGGTTATGCAATATAGTTGTCACTTTTTTAAAAGTGCCACAAGGTTACTCATTTGGTTTAGGGATAGGAGTGAAGCTTAAAGATTAAAAGTCAAGGATCCAAAGGGAAACACTGAGTAGATAATCTCCTGACAGTGCCCACTCTTCCTCAAACGTGTGCAAGGAGTCTTGGCAGCCATGTGGTAAATGAGGCAGTGGATCAAAGGAAGAAAAGGGTGGTCTTACAATTAAAGCAGTTGAATGATGTGCTAGAGAATTGGATTCTGTCCTTGCCTTTGCCATAGGAATGCTAAACCAAGCCCTCAAGATGGTCAGTAATTGAATGTTTCTGATTTTCTGGGCATGTGACTTGAGAGGCCAGGGGCTGATTTACTGAAGTGCTGAGCACTCACAGCTGCAATTGAAGTTGATAAGAGCTGTGCTTTGAAGGAAGAAAATGCTGTCTAATACTAAGTGCTCAGAATAATCCAGTCCTAGGTGTCTCAGACTGGGCACACAAAATCAGAGGAATTTTCCAACATTTGATCTCTGAGTTTCAGTTCCCCATCTGCAAAGTGGGCATGGGGAAGAAAAAAAAAAAAAACAGGGGTATTGTGAAGCTAAAATCCTTAATATTTGTGAATTCCTCAGGTAGGGATGAGTGCCCGTGAAAAGGCATAGAAAAGCCCATGCGGGGGGGGGGGGGATAGTTTCTTCAGAGCAGGGTTTGAATAATATGCAATACAGAATACCTGGGGCCACATATTGAACAGCAAGGATAAAACAAATTATTGAATAGCTGCTCATTTAAGTGAGCACTATCCTGTGCACTGAATGAGGTAGAAATCCCATGGACAAAATAGTGCATGATCATATAATTAAAGACTATATCATAAATGTATATGCACAGGAGGCAGAAGTAAAATTGCTCAGGAAACCTTAATTTCTGATTCTCTGAACTTGTGAATACTTAATTTTTTAGTGTTTTTCACTGTAATATTATTGCATAGCTCAGGAATGACTGGACAAACTCAAGCCAGGTCTTCACTACAAACCAATATCAGTAACTATGTTGCTCATCAGTGAGAAAAATCCATCCCCCCAAGTGACATAGTTATACCAACTCTCCCTGTCCTCCCACCCCAGTTGGGTCAACAGTTCAAGAGGGATGGCAGACATTCTGCTGTTTCTGTATCTTGGGAGGATGATTACCTGTGCTGACCCTGACCTCATCGGTGAAGAAGTGGCTTCAGCAAAATGTCATAGCTGCACTGGTGCAGATGAGCTGCAGTAGCACTGTATCTGAAGACAAGTCCTATGACAGTCACTTGAAGCAAGTATCTTATTTCTTCAAGTGCTGCTTGCATCCATTCAAATTCAGGTATGTACATACCATGGTGTACAGCAGTGATTCCCAACCTTTTCTCTGCCATAGCACACCTTGATACCTTCAAATTTTTCGAGGCACACCACCATTTAAAAACTCATGAATATTCAAATTAACTTAAATTACTTATGAATATTCATACACCATGGCACAGTGTTTCGGAAATGCTCCTGTGTGGGGGTAGTAGGGGTATCAGAGCAGAGGTGGCAAAACACGGGAGGTCAAGAGTTGTGTGCAGTGGCAGGAGTGAATGTGGGGAGCACAGCAGGGCAGGGGTAGCGAAAGAGGACAAGGGGAGCCATGTGGGGAACAGCACAAAAAAGGAGAGAGGAAGGAAGAACGAGTGGTTTTGTAGGGGGCACAGGGGGGAACCTGGGGAATGGGAAGTTAGGGCACAGGAGCATGGTGCAGCACCCACTTCCCCCTTCTCCACAGTGGCTCCCTGTCACCCAGGGCAAATCTTCATCCCACTGCTGCTCCCTCCCACCCCAGTGGGTCCCATCCTCCCCTCCCCTAGCCCCCTGCTGCCTGTGATGGACCCTCCCATCACTGCAGGGCCCAGAACTAGGCCTCCAGCCCCCAGCTATACCCCACCCCAAACAAACAGCCACCCCACAACCCCAGCTACACACCCTCTGCTACACATCTGTTCCCACCTTTTCTGCTATACACACACACCTGCTGCATACAACTCCCAGCAGCCCTCCCTCCTCCCCAAAAAAACCCCTTACCTGGGCGGTTTACAAGCTGCCTGACACAAGCTATTCTGCCTTGCAGGGGGAGATTCACACCCTCCCAGCCTCCTGCAGCTCTCTGCTGGCTGGGCCTAAGGTGGAGCCACCGGAACCCTGCCTTCCAGCTGTTCCTGCTATTTGTAGGGGGATCCCTGAAACTCTGCATTTCAGTGCCTTCCTCTATTTTTAGGGGGCCCGGTGTTCATACCTGATGTACTAATAGGGGGCCGCTTGCCCAGGCACCCCATTTGCCACCAAGTGCACACTAAAAAAAACCCCTTATGGACAGCATAAGAGGCTCTGGCCTGGAATCTGGGAGGCCACAGACTAGCATAACTCAAAGGCACTAACTTCGTGGGAACCGAAACCCACCTGAGAATTTATGACCCACCTGGAAATTTGGGTCCCACCTAGGAATTTATGATCCACCTAGGAATCTGGACCCACCTGGGAATTTAAAACCCTAATTAGAAAATTACTATCTCAATCGTGGGAACCACTAATCTGACAAACCCCCACCAGTGTGGGAACCAGAAAAACACTGAGCTAAAAATCCTATAAAAAAGGGGATGCCAACTGGCAAAAGTTATGGAGGTTCACGTGTTACCTGCCAGAACTGATCACTCTGACAGTTGGATCTCCCGAGGAAAGCTAGCTTGTGTCGCGTCTCTTACCATGCCTCTTGTGTTCATGCTGCTGGTCAGTGGAGCCTGGGTTGTGGTACGTATATAGGAATCCCCTACGAGTACATTGCAGTTTGTTTTACCTTGCCATTTTGTCTTGTTGGGAATACCTAGCAGTTTTACTTTGTTGCAAATATCTTACAGTTTTACCTTGCAGTTTTGCTTTGCTGTTTTACTGTGTCACTTATATAGATTTGCAGTTTTACTTTATTGTTACTTATATAGATTTGCTACCTCAGTTGGTCTTGTAAGGTTGATGTTTCAGTTGTTGATTGCTACCTCAATTGTCACTGATTACCTATTGAAAAATTTTCCCCATTGTTGCTCTAAATAAACCCACTTCTCAGTTAGAACTACTGAGTCCGGTGTCTCCTTCTCCCATCGTGGTTGGGAACCAACACCCGGAATGCTGCCTGCCTAAAAATAGGGGACCCTGAAACTGTGTTCCGGTGCCTTCCCTCTTACTTTAACACCTGCCTTTTCCCAGCACTGCACAGACCACATGGCTGGGCTGAGGAGGAAGGAAGCTTTAACTCTACCTCTCAGGGATGCTCGCAGCACACTTTGGATGTTGCTGCAGCACACCACTGTGCCCCAGCACACTTGTTGGGAACCACTGGTGTATAGTCATCTGGAAGCTTTTTTTCCTAGCCTGTCACTGTAGGATCATTCTCCAACACTGCCTCAGTCCTGTGCTTTGGCTGCAGTATATAGGTGGTGCTGACCCTCCCACCCCTTCAGTTCCTTTTTTCCACCTGAGTGATGGTCTTGGAACTACTGCCCTTGCTTATTGCAAGCGCCTGTTCTTCATGTTGCTTTTCCTCTCATTTCTTTTTGAGTTCTATCATGTCTAACAGCAGTCTTTCAGCTTCCAACAGGCTTGGTGAGTCTTTGATATTGAGCTCTGGTTGACTTTTGTCATCCCAGAACCAAGTGTGGAGCCCAGCACAAGCTTCGCCATGCCTAGCTTCAAACTATGTGCTTTCTGCAGGAAAGGATTCTCAATCAGCAACCCGCATGCAAAGTGCTTGAAGTGCCTGGGTGGGAGCTACAGGGCCAACAAATGCCACATTTGTCAGTCCTTCAAGCCGAGGACCTAGAAAGAATGGGAGAGTCACCTGCAAACTATGGCGAAGGAAGCGGCCCTCTGCCCAGCTTTGGTGCTGGTCTGCACACTGATTGCACTGACACGATATGTGCAGAGAACACATTCTGCACCAGCTCTTCCTCTGCATCACTCCTCATCAAGGAAGAAGAAAAAGCCCCATGCCAGATGAGAGGAGGCTGCTCCAAAACCCCAGGCATTGGAGGGGAAGTCTTGACCCTGGCACCACTTGGAATCCACTGCATGGGCAAAAGGACCTTCCCTTTCCAGGGGCCTGAGACCACATGCCATCCTAGTTCAGTATCCACCGGTGATCTTCGAGGCAGCAAAAGCACTACTGCAGCTGCCCACACCCTCTCTGCCACTGAGACTGGTGGGATCAAGGGGGAGATCTTTGGTCTAATCAAAGGCCTGGCCCAAACCTCAATGTGGGCCTAGTCCTGTGGCACCACAAGAACTGGTGCAGGACCCTGAGAAATGGCACAGTAGTCCATCCCAGGATCAGGTGTCCACACCCTCCTCACTAGTGTCCCGGCCTGAGGATACCTAGCACCGGTGTTCCCCTTCTCTGATCATCAGCATCAGCCCAACTCACCCTTGTGAGGATCACAGTCAAGGGCAGGGGAAGGACTCCAGTCTCCTCTGCACTCATTTCAACATGGCTCTTCCCGGGACAAGTCACCAGTCTTTTTTCCCCACAGTCCCACTCCTGGTTCAGATCCTCTCTCAACTCTAATGAGTAGCCCTGGCACCAGATGGCTTCCTCCACCCCGTCACCAACAATTGCATGCCCAGCCTGTAAGCGTCAAAGGAAACACTTGATGTTGGCTTCCCAGCACCAGTCAAGGAGATGCAGATCCCATGACTCAACATCTCCCCCACCATCTCAATGTTCTGTCTGCTGGAACCCCAACACCAGAGCACCAAAGAGGTGGATCCTCACAGCAGGTCCAGCAAGGAAGGGAGATCTGCTCTCTGGCATAGGGCAGGAAGGTGTTGCCAGAATTGACTCCCCCCCCCCCCCATCCCCACAGATTTTTCAAGGGCTCGAGGGCCAGATGGGTGCCCTGGGACTCCTCCCAGAGAGAACCCACATCCTGGGGCTTGTCAAGAATGGCTACACCTCAAGGGAGACGGGACTTGGAGGGGTCTGACATAGACTCAGACCAGGGTAGGGTACCTTGGGCATGGGGAGAGATGCTGTTAACCAGAGGGAGAGGCAGGGCCAACCTGCACTTACACCAAAGAACAAAGTTGCTGGGAAACTAAACTTTTTCAGAAGTAAGGATTATTCAATGACAGCTTTACAGTTACTCATTGTGAACTAACAGGCACAAATGGGCCATTATAGCTTCAAACTCTGGAAATCGGTGCAGAGGTTCCAGGACCTCATCCCCTCCAACCATTCCACAGACTTTGATGCCCTCAGGGAGCAGGGTCTGAGGGCAGTTCATGAGACACTGCTTACATCCTGGGATGTGATGCACACAGCCATTAGGGGAGTGACTTCACCTATTTCCATGAGGTGTGCCACATGACTGCAGGGCTCAGGAATATCACCCCAGACACAGCAGGTGATTCAGGATCTCCCTTTCGAGAGTCCATCACTCTTTGAGAAGTCCACAGATACCAAGCTCCACGATATGAAGGATTCTAGAGCAGCACTGTGTTCATTGTGGATGTACATCCCACAGACTGCTAGGCATCTTTTTTTGTCCCCAACAGCAGCATCAACATCAGCAGGGCCCACTCCATTGATCCTTTCATCTGTTACAGTGCCCCTATGGAAGTCAAGACAGATAGAAATAGAGGGAGCAGAGGAGGTTGGGGCCATGTTTCCTACCACTCCTTTCACCAGGGCAACAACAGCTGGCTGGCAAATCAGAGACAGGGCCACGTCCACTCCCCAAACCCCTCTTTAGGTCTAGCATCCTGGACCCACCAATTACCTCGGACCATTGGATCCCAGATATAGTCTCCCATGGCTACATCCTGCAGTTAAAATCCAGGCCCCCCAGCAGAAAACAGCCCCCTCAATTTCCAGGCAGGGACCCCTCCCATGAAAATACTTCTGGGACAGGAAAGCCAAAACCTCCTAAGACTTGGGGCAATAGAATGAGAGGGTTTTTATTCCAGGTAGTTCCTGGTCCCTGTGGTGAATGGGGGGATTGAGACCCATCCTGGACTTAACATTCTCAAACATGTTTCTCAGAAAAATAGTTTTGTATGGTTTCTCTAACCCATATCATTCTCTCCCTGAAACTGGTTTATGGCCTTCGACTTAAAAGACATACTTTCACATCACTATCAGACCTAACCACAGGAAATTCATGATAGGAAATGAACACTTGAATTTCATGGCCCTCCCCTTTGGACTCTCCTTAGCATCAAGGGTATTCACAAAGTGTCTGGCTGCAGTGGTGGACCATGTAAGAAAACAAGGGGATCAAATTTTCCCTTACCTAGATGACTGGCTCATCAGGGGAGGTCCAAGAGCCAAGTCTGAAATGTCAACTTCATTCAGAGGCTGTGTGACAGGTGAGGATCCTCCTATACCTCAAGAAATTGAAACTGACCCCACTTGGGGGAGAGTTTCCTCTTGCTCTCCAGGTTTCAGTCAATATCTACCATCATTTCTGCCACTTGGAGACAATCTCTGCCACTTCCCACAAGTGGCATGGACTGTCCGTGGCTTCGAGCCTTTCAGGAAGCTCAAAGCTGGATTGGGCCCCATGCGCAGACAGATCAGACCCATGTGTGGCTGGATTGGGGCTACTTGTGGCAGGGGCACATGCCCCACATCCTGGCACCCTCCATAATTGCCTCTGACTAAAGGAAGGAGCTATTAAATGTTCTTTTGTTTAGTGATAGTTGAAACTGAAGCAATTGCCCAATGCACTGCTTAGCACAGCAGAGCCTGAGCAGGATCTACACTAGCAGTTCTTAATCATTGCATCACAACACATTAGTGTGTCATGGCACTGCATTTGACTGTGTCGCCAGGAGATGACCCACCACCAGAAGAACTCCCGTTGCTGCTGGAAGAACCGTTCTGGCAGAGGGGTTTTTCTTCTGTACAAGTCATCTCTGCTGGGACCTATCTATACTGGGAAGGAAGACAGTGGCAGGGTGGCTCTAGTAAGCTTCTGGCAGGGGCCGTGTGGGTCTTGATGCTGCTGACTTTCCCTGCCATGGTGGAAAGTCATGGCAGAGGGGGCTTCTGGACATAACAGATTCTGTGGTGGTGGCTGAAGCTGACTTCAAAACCTGACTCTATGATTTTATTGTTGTCTTGTCAGCAGACACACCATGTGTGTACAAAAGCTCATGCAAAAAATAAATCTGTCTTAAGTGCCACACAACTCCTTGTGTTAGTCTAGTCCAGTAAAAAAAAATCTGTCCTTTTGAAATTGACTTGTGTGAACTGACAGTTGGGTAGAATCCTAGCCATTTCACAATGCACCCAAACTTGAGAACTGCTTGTCTAGACCATGTGGGCCAAGGGATTTCTCTGGGGAGAGGAGCAAGAGTTAAAGTAAGGGGAATAGACAGGAACGCCATTCCAGGGCCCGCCATTTTTAGGGGCCAGTGTTCCTATGGGGTGTGTTCTACCTTACTTTAGTTTAACCCCTGGCTGAGCCCCTACACAGTCTGAAGACAGTCTTCCAGTCAGCAGGGAGCTGACTCAGCTGAGACAAGCTGGGATTTTTTTGAATCTTCCATCCTGAGCATGTTTTGAGCATGCTCAGAATAGGAGCAGCAGCCTGTGGCCATAACTAACGTGGAGTGAACAGGGCAAAACCCTAGTCGTCATATCAGAGAGAGGACCAGCACACAACTGGCAGCCGTAGCCCCTACCCAGGGGAAGACAGTCTTCTGGCCAGAAGGGAGCTGTGCTGGCTGGGAGTTTTTAAATCTCCTGCCCAGAGCATGCTCAGGTGCATGCTCAGGGCAGGAGCAGCATGCAGCCACAGGCAGAAGCTCCCAGGACCAGTAGCTGGTTAAGGGGGGGGGGCCCACTGGGGGCAGAGCTGGAATGGGGGAAAAGCATATGGGGGGGATGTCAGAGGGGAAGGCTCAGGGCCTGGCAGACTATTGTGGATCCAGTGGGTGGGTTAGGGAAGGGATTGGTGAGGTGCTGGGAGAGATGACCTGCTGTGATAGGAAAGAAGTCAGGGGGAGATGGTTGGAGGGTCAGCAGGGAAGAGGCAGGGCTGTCGGAGGGTCACACTCCCAACCCAGGTCTCAGCTCTGCAATGGGAGCTGGCAGCAGTGGTCACACTCCCCCTGCCTGGCTACACACTGCGGCAAGGCAGTGGGGGATGCACTCCCCCCACCCAGTTCCTGGCTCCATACCAGAGACAGACTGAAGGGGTGGGTGGCCACACTACCTCCCAGCTCTGCTCCCATGCCAGACTGCAGGGGTCCACATGCCCCCTCCCAAATCTGTGCTGGGGCCAGGGAGTGTGTGTGTGTGGGGGGGTCACACTTCCCCCATACAGCTCCCAGCTTCACTGTGAGACCAGGCTGTAGGGATCATTGCACCCCCCTACATAGCTACTGGCTTTGTGCCTGAAGCACAGCCTGGCTCAGGGCCCTGATCTGGTGGCCCCAGCTGTCACTGGTAGGCAGATGGGCCCAGATCAGGCAAGCTGCATCGGGAAAGAGTGCATATTTCAGGCTGCTTGTTCCTGGCACCAAGATAGCTAGTTCTAGCCCTACTGCATATTAGCTCCTAGCCCCTGGCAGAAACTTCCACAGGCAGCCCTCCCCGGCATTGCTGCTGCCTTGCGCTGAGTCCAGCACACTAAGTCCAGAGGAGGAACGAGACTTAGAAATAGCTGAAGTAGGTGGTGGGTGGTTCTAGGGGAGCACTGCGGTGAGCTGGGGGCAGAAGCAGCACAGCAGGTGCTCCTCAAGCTGTGGATGGAATTGCTGTGCCCCAAAATGCTCCCCTGGGGATTGGGTTGGCTCTCGCTGCTAGTCTTTGAGGGGGCAATGGTCTCTGGGATCGAGGGGTGCAGGGAATGTTGCTGGTGGTTGTATGGGGCAGGGTGTGTGTGTGTAGCTGGGTGCATGTGTAGTGCAGGTGTAGCTGGGGGGTGTGTGTGGAGCAGAGCAATAATCAATACATATGGTACGAAGTGGTTGCAAATGCCTGCTTATGCTGGGGCCTGCACATGCATGAAGAGGGCCCAGGCAATATGGGAAGGGGCCCACCAAATTATACTTTAACCACTAGACAGGAGTAATAAGTGGGTTGGGTTTTGATTGGATGCACCTATGCATGTTTGTGCTGGAGTCGGAGACAAAAAGCAACCTGAAAGTCTAGGCAAGCGGAAAGGCAGAAGCTCATGAATATGGTCGAGACACAGTATAGGCACTGAACAGAACTAGCTGGTGTCTCAGAGCTGAACATTGAGAGCAAGGAAATTGCTTGCTGTTTTCTCCTACTGTTTTCAAGGAAACAGGATGTTATAAATAAACAAGGTTGCACCACAAAATACATCTGATTCCATCATGTGCTTTTTCTATAAGAGAAACAGATCAGCAGGGCTTTAGGTACTGGCTAACTGCTCAGACAAAGGGACAACACTATCTAGATCTAGGTTGTCCAGGCCGTGGCTCACAGGCCACTATCTGGCCTGCCAAAAGCTGCTATCCAGCTCATTGGGTGCAGCAGCAGCTCTCTCATACATACAGCTAGAGCATGGGAGCAGTCCCTCCCTGCTACGCCCATGTCAGACAGGCAGCAACAGCAGCCTGCCTTTGCCCCCAGCCTAGCCAGACAGAGCTGAGGAGCAGCCCCTCCCCTCTTGTCCAGCTCCATGCTTGCACAAGTTGCATGGACTGCACAGCCAGGACTCAGGAGCAGAAGTGGGGGTAAAGGAGAATAGCCTCTTCTATCTGGGATGGATGCTGGTGCATGGTGCTCTGTGAAGGAGTACAACTCGCGTCCTATTGGGATGTTAATCCTCTCCTTCTGCTCGAGTCTCCCACCTCCATGTGCTGGTCAAGCCTTGCAGGAATGCGGGACAGCCCAACCAGCAGCCCTGGCCTGTGCAGGGTGGGAGCTGCCTGCAAGAGCCTGGCTTGGGGAAGCAGCCTTCCTTCTCCATCCAGGGCAGGGACCCTGTGAACTAGAGCTTCCCCAGTTTCCTTCTATTCTCCATTCCCTCTGGGAGTTTTCAGACAGGTTCACTTGGGAATTAGTCTGGCAGCCAGCCTGGACCAGAGAGGGGAAGCCACTTTCCCCAGTTGAGCCTTCTGCAGGCCAGAGGGGCCAAGAGTGGAAGTGGATCACTGTCCATTTGCCCAGATACAAGGGACTGTGGCCTAATGTGCAGAGGGGGAGGTCAGCTGAGTGCAGCAGCATCCCCCATCTGAAACTTGCTCACTGACTCCTGAGTGAGAAGAAATACCAATGTGGTCCCTCACACTAAAAGACTGGACAGCCCAGTACTAGCTAATCTTCAGTAGGGAAGCAACAAGCCCAGATAAAAATCTATTAGGGCCAGTTCACAGAACACTTTAAAAAAACAAACAAGGAGTCCTGTGGCACTAATAAAGAATAGCAAATGTATTTAATTCATCAGCTTCATGGGAGAAAATCCCACTTCATCAGATGCTTGAAGATGGAGAACTTACAGAATTCTTTAAAAGTGCCACAGGACTCCTTGTGTGTTCTTCTGAACTAGAGTTACATGGCTACCCCTTTTGAACAAAACAGTTTACAGTTACCAGATACAGTTGATGGTCCCAAATATCCCCAAACTCTGAGGGGATTGAGATCAGTTTCTGAATTTTGAGTCTTACATCCCTGTCTATTATTATTCTTTATATTGCAAGAGCACCTAGAAGCCCCATAGCATATGGACCCTCACTGCACTGGATGCTTAATAAACAGAACGGAAAGATTGTCCCTGCCACCAAAGGTTCAAGTTTCAAATTTGAAAATAATTCTAGTTGAAAGAACAGAAGCACACTGAGGAACCCTGTGTACAAAAAATGATCAAGTCCATTCTACCCTTCTCATTTCTTCCTAAAATGAAATATTCTTAATATATTTGGATTATTTAATATACAGGATAATTTTTGAAGCTATGTGTAGTTAAATGAAATCTTTGCTCACAGTAAGGATTCTCTATCTTTACCATGCATTATTATGATTTTTTATCAGAAGCATTATAATTTGTCATCATGTAACGATACACATATTCCAGTGCCCTGCTGTTCATGTTCAATTTGCAAACAGTAAGAGGAAGTTTGTCAAATTCAGATGTTTACAGCATACTAGTTTATCACCATCTTGCTGGTTAAAAAAAAAAAAAACAAAAACCAAACACCCATCAACTGCTGCTGCTTTCCCAGCAGAAAGCAGGTGTGTGGTGATTGCTTCATCAGCAGGGAAACAGTGATTTAGGCCCTCGCTTACCAGGTCATTACAGTGTAAACTAGCTATTGAAAAATGGTGACAATATGGTGTGTAGTGAACCAACGATAAAGTTTCCAGGTGTCTGAGTTTCCCATTGTGACCTGGCATACTTTTGCACCCTTGGATGGAATTTTGCACTATATCATCTTTCTATAGTAAAGAGAGGAAACACAGAGACAAAATAGCACTCTGATTTCACATACACCAGGGTGTCATGCGATGCACAATGGACTATGATCTGTGTCACTTTCCTGTTCACTTTTGCAATGTAATTGGTTTAAAATGGTTAATTTTAAACCAAAAACAGTTTGATGTCAATTATGTCATGCAAGGTTCCTTTTTGAATGTGTCACCATATTGTTATGATACCACGTTTCCTGCAGCAGTATGTATGCGTACAGGTGTGAAGCATGTTTCATAGCCCAGACCATCAGGCTATCTTTCACCAAAGGCTGGAGAGATGCATGACAAAGGCAATGCAAATTGATCTCCTTGTCTCAGGTAGGACAAAGACAATCACACAGCAGCATGGAGAAGGTATAGAAAAGGTGAGGAGGGGGTTGGAAAACACATGCATACGCTTTGAACGGGGAAAGGCTTTTGGCTTTCTGCCAGGGGAACATTATCTTGAGAGGGACTCCGAGAGACTGGGCCTAGCCACATGGCCAGAAGGACCAAGGCTGGCTAACACCACCAGCAGTCAGTATTGTGCGTAAGAATCAGAATAATAGATTAAAGGGTATTCTTGGAACAGTGTTATTAGTTTATCACATGTTTTATGTCTTTTGTTTGCTTGTGGTAACTACTGATTTCTTTATTATATGATTGTGCATTGATTTGCTATGTACTCACTTAAAATCATATTCAATGAATAATCTAGTAATTTTATGTAAATCTGTGTGGATTTTAAAGGGCATGAATGAGTGAGGCCGTGCAT
This sequence comes from Podocnemis expansa, assembly GCA_007922195.1. Taxonomy (NCBI): domain Eukaryota; kingdom Metazoa; phylum Chordata; order Testudines; family Podocnemididae; genus Podocnemis; species Podocnemis expansa. The sequence goes on along the minus strand of ML681979.1, from coordinate 43,113,523 downwards.
ATCCATGTCATTGATAAATGGATGGACGAGGGTCTATGAATCAACAGTGACTGGGGAAGGGTCTCCATTTCTATAAGATGGAAGTTCCCAGTGTGATGTCTGGGGACTGGGGTGCTCACTTGCAGACTGTTATGGGAGTGGCTGGAGGGTACACACCGACTGCTGGGGACTGATTACATGCAGGAGGCAGGTGTGAACTGACTCAGTGAGTATTGACCTGGCAAAGTGGCATAAGTCCAGGTTCAGGAGTGGAGATCAGAGGGTCACAGTGGCACACGAGACCAGATTGAAGGACGGGGACATCACACAGTGTAAGGGTCTGATTCAGAGAAGTCATAGAAATGTGCTTAATTTTAAGGATGTGGGTAGTTCCACTGACTTTAAGAGGATTTCTTATGCATTTAATATTAAGCCCCTGCTTAAGTTCTTGGCTGAATCAGAGTCAATATTTGTAGTAATGCCAGTGAAATAAGTTGTTTCACTTGAGTAAAGGCGATCAATTAGACAAAAAAACAGAGAATTTTGTGTAACCATAAACATTTCATAATCTGATAAGACCAGAGGATTTATGATATCAAAGGGAAATATATTATTGATTAAACAGTTTTATACATTTTTTTCTAATGTGGAAAGGCTTTCTGAAGATAATTAAATAATATACAATATTTTGTACCAAGATAATATATTCTGAGGATATGATTTATTGATTTTACTGTGCCAGGGTGCTTATAAGCAGTGAAACAGTCCATATATTTGGACTGGCTAAGGTATTTAATTGTGCTTAAATCCCCTCCTTCCCCCTCCAAAAAATCAAAATCCCTAAACAGGATGGTAATGAATAAACTAAAGATATGTAGAGCTATTTGGGAACTATTCAAGTACTTACTTAATTCCCTAAAGAAACCATTTGAGAAGAACAGAAGCAGAAGAAAGAATGCAATGTTGAACAAAGATACTAGTGAGTAAACAAGGATACTAGTGAGAACAATTTAACTTGCTGAGTATCAAAAAGTAAAACATAATAAAAGGAAAGGATCTTTGCACCACACCAAACCAAATAAAAGTATAAAACAATCTATAGATTTAGCTGTAACATGTGTTTGTGAAAGTGCTCTAGTGGTTCGATGGTTAAGGTTGCATTGAGTTTTCCACTGAAACTGGTAAAAACACATACTATGTGATCCATGCTATAACTGTGTATTGCTCAGACAAAAAAAAAGTACTATTATTAAGATTTGTATTTCATCAGCAAGTAGAGGCCTGAAACTCTGAGGGTCCCATTTTTTCTAGGCACTATACACTCACATACTCAGACTGTCTCTGTCAAAATAATTTTACAGTTTAAATAGACAAGATCCACAAAATGGGAGATGCAACAGAGGCACAGAGTGGGGAAGTGCTCACAGTTTCACAGCAGGTCCATTGCAGAATGCTTGATAAATACAAGTGTTGGGAAGTCATGTTAGCTGAATGTATTACTCCCCTCAATTCTGTCAACCTATGTCTGGCAAAACAAACAAGAAGTCCTGTGGCACTTTTAAAAGAGAAACACATTTATTTATCACATGAGCTTTTACAGGAGAAAATCTCTCCATCTGATACTTGAAGATGGGGAACTTGCTGAACTGGACTTTAACACAGTCACCCCTTTGATACCTGTCTCTAGTATCCCATAACAGGTTGCATTTACTTAAGTAAGCTTGGGCTTAAGTAGATCAGGACAAATGAGTGTTTTATAATGGATAGTAGTTAAATTTAGGATCATACTGTAATGTCCCAAAGGAAAAGAACAAGATATGTAAGTATTCTACCCTGGTACAAACCTAGGAGCCTTCATGCTTTTAGATCAGTGGCTCTCAACCTTTTGCAGGTCATGACACACTTGACAGGATGTTATAATCCTACATGACACACCAGAGCACCATTACAAAGTCAAATCCAGCCATGTCCTTGGCTGTCTGTGACACACACACGCACATACACACACTACTATACGGTGACACAGTAATGTGTTCTGACACAGTGGTTGAGAACCACTGCTCTAGATAATAAAATGCATGGGTACAGAACAAAAATAACAGGTACATCATTCTTTGAGAAATAGAAGGTAGAAAGCTGATTGGTTAAATCTAATTAGGCAGGGGATAAGGTATAATGTGGGGGGGGACCTGGAATACTCCTAATTGACTGAGGGTCAATTGGGTGAGGGTTTGCTAACTGTGTGTGTTTGTCTGTTTGACTTTTCCCTTACAGCTGACTCCTGTTAGTTGTTTCTTACTGTGGGTGGGGGCTGCTTGCACCATTGTTCCCTGATCACCTTTGTGCACCAGCCTCAATCAGCCTTGTGATCAGCCTTCCCCTGTGTGTTTAACAAGGGGCCAGGCCTGACCTAGGCAGAGAAGGCTTTAAAAGCCAGTGGCTGAGCGACCAGAGGACAGCAAACAGGGGAGTTTGAGAGGGAGTTTGGTGAGGAGTTTGTGACACCACGATGGTGAAGAGGAGCCGCACTGCTGCCAGCGCCCCTTCTGTCTCCTCCACCTGTGCCTGTAGCCAGACAGACATCCTGACCATAGAGATCTCTACCCAGACCCTGGTGTGGACTTGCAGGGACTGCAGCCTGCAGTTCCCTGTCACCAACGATCAGGCTGGGGAGATGAATCGATGTGACAGGTGCCTGCTGGTGGAATCTCTCAGGAGGCATGTGGGAGAGTTACAGGAGGAGGTGTCTCGGCTCAGGAGTATCCACACCCTGGAGAAGTTCCTCGACAGCATCCACGAGGAGAAGTGCAAGATGGAGGGCACTGACCAGGTACCAGAGACTACTGCCACGACACTGGAGCTGGATGGGGAGCCTGTGGCAGGGGGAGGACACTGGCAGCTGGTTACCTCTGGCGGTAGGCAGTGCTCCACCCCTGCCCAAAACCCACCCTCTGTTGTGGCGAAGAATCGTTATGCGGTGCTAGAGACGGTGAAGGAGGTGGAAGAGGAGAGGCCATGCACCCCCGAGGCTGGGAGGATCACAGCCACCACAGCTAGGAGGAACCGTAGAGTTGTGGTGGTTGGGGACTCACTTCTGAGGGGGACGGAGGCACCCATCTGTCGCCCTGACAAGATCTCTCGAGAGGTATGCTGCCTGCCAGGTGCCCGCATCCGAGACGTTACGGAGGGATTGTCGAGAATCATCCGCCCCTCTGACTACTACCCCATGCTTCTCATCCATGTAGGAACCAATGATACTGCAAGAGGTGATCCTCGGCAGATCAAAGGTGACTTCAGGGCTCTGGGAGCGCGGGTGAAGGAGTTTGGAGCACAGGTGGTGTTCTCCTCGATTCTTCCGGTCAAGGGTAGAGGCCTGAGCAGAGACAGATGCATCCTGGAGATGAACGTTTGGCTGCGAAGATGGTGTCGTCAGGAGGGCTTTGGCTTCCTCGACCATGGGTTGCTGTTTCAGGAAGAAGGACTGCTAGGCAGAGATGGACTCCATCTTTCGAGGAAGGGGAAGAGCGTATTTGGACGCAGACTGGCTGACCTAGTGAGGAGGGCTTTAAACTAGGTCTGCAGGGGGAAGGAGACCAAAGCCCACAGGTAAGCGACTATGTGGGAGACCAGGGGGATGGGATGGAACTTGGGGGGTACCGGGACTGTAACTACAGGGATAGAAGAGAGGATAATTAGAACATGCGGGGGGAATCAAATAACTTTCTTAGATGCTCTAATGAAGCCCTAATGCCTGAGGCAGGTGGGGGAGGTCAACACCAAAAGAAAATCCAGGGAGGTAGATACAATAGAATTGAATGTCAAAATGGGAAAGTAGGGCAATCAGCTGGGTATCTTAGGTGCCTATACACAAATGCAAGGAGCCTGGGAAACAAGCAGGAGGAATTGGTAGCACTAGCGCAGACAAAGAACTATGACATGATTGGGATAACAGAGACGTGGTGGAATAGTTTGCATGACTGGAGCTCTGCAATAGATGGATATAGACTGTTCAGGAAGGACAGGCAGGGAAGGAAAGGGGGAGGAGTAGCACTATATGTAAAGGAGCTCTATGACTGCTCAGAGCTCCATTATGAAAGTGGAAACAAGCCAGTTGAAAGTCTGTGGGTTAAGTTTAGAGGGGAGAGCAACAAGGGGGATGTTGTGGTAGGTGTCTGCTACAGACCACCAGATCAGAAGGAGGAAGTGGATGAGGCATTCTGTGTACAACTAACAGAAGTTTCTAGAGCACAGGCCCTGGTTCTCATGGGGGACTTCAATTACCCTGACATCTGCTGGAAGGCCAATACAGCAGTGCACAGGCAATCCAGGAAGTTTCTGGAGAGTGTTGAGGACAACTTCCTGGTACAAATGCTGGAGCAACCGACGAGGGGCCTTGCGCCTCTCGATCTGCTGCTCACAAATAGAGAAGAATTTATCAGGGAAGTAGAGGTCAATGGCAGCCTGGGTAGCAGTGACCATGAAATGATTGAGTTCAAGTTGATGATTAAAGGAAAGAAGGAAAGAAGCAAAACACAGACCCTGGACTTCAGAAAAGCAGATTTTGTCTCCCTCAGGGAACTGATGGGCAGGATCCCTTGGGAGGCTGATCTGAAGGGGAAAGGTGTCCAAGAGAGTTGGGTGCATTTTAAAGAAACCCTGCTAAGGGCACAGGAAGATAGCACAGCAAATGTGGAAGGCGCCCACTGTGGCTTAACAGAGAGCTCTGCACTGAGCTGAAGCATAAAAAGGACGCTTACAGGAAGTGGAAGCTAGGACAGATGACTAAGGAGGCATATAAAGACATTGCTCGGGACTGCAGGGATAAAATCAGAAAGGCCAAAGGACAAATGGAGTTGCGACTAGCAAGGGATGTGAAGGATAACAGGAAGGGGTTCTACAAGTATATCAATAACAAGAAGAGGATCAGGGATGGTGTAAGTCCCTTACTGAATGGGGCAGGCATCCTCGTGACAGAGGATGAGGAAAAAGCTGAAGTGCTCAATGCTTTTTTTACTTCAGTTTTCACAAGCAAGGTCAGCTCCCAGCCCACTACACTAGGTACGGGGGACTGGGGAGAAGAAGAGAGGCCCTTGGTGACAGAAGGTCACGTTAGGGACTGCTTAAAGAAACTAGATGTGCACAAGTCCATGGGGCTGGATGAACTGCATCCGAGGGTGCTGAGGGAGCTGGCTGATGAGATAGCAGTACCGTTGGCCATTATCTTTGAAAACTTGTGGCGAACGGGGGAGGTGCCAGAGGACTGGAAAAAAGCAAATATAGTACCTATCTTCAAGAAAGGCAAAAAGGAGGATCCAGGGAATTACAGACCTGTCAGCCTCACCTCAATCCCTGGAAAAATCATGGAGCAGCTTCTCAAAGAATCCATCCTGAAACACTTGGAGGAAAATAGAGTAATCAGGAATAGTCAGCATGGATTTACCAAGGGTAAATCATGCCTGACCAACCTCATCGCCTTCTATGATGAGATGACTGGATTTGTGGATGCGGGAAGAGCCGTTGATGTCATATACCTTGACTTTAGCAAGGCTTTTGATACGGTTTCCCACAGCATTCTCATTGGCAAATTAAGGAAGTATGGGTTAGATGCATGGACTGTAAGGTGGATAGAAAACTGGCTAGAACAACGGTTTCAGCGTGTAGGAATCAATGGCTCCATGTCAAGTTGGCAGGCAGTAACAAGTGGTGTGCCCCAGGGGTCGGTCCTGGGGCCAGTTCTGTTCAATGTTTTCATTAATGATCTGGATGATGGGATAGATTGCACACTTAGTAAGTTTGCAGATGATACCAAACTGGGGGGAACGGTAGACACCCTAGAGGGCAGAGACAGGATTCAGGGAGACCTAGACAAACTGGAGCAGTGGGCCAAGAGGAATCTCATGAGGTTCAACAAGGATAAGTGTAAAATCCTGCACTTGGGACGAAAAAACCCCATGTACTGCTACAGGCTGGGGAGTGATCAGCTAAATAGCAGCACTGGAGAAAAGGACCTGGGAGTCATGGTGGATGGGAAGCTGGATATGAGTCAGCAGTGTGCTCTTGCTGCCAAAAAGGCCAATGGCATACTGGGCTGCATCAGAAGAAGTGTTACCAGCAGATCAAGGGATGTGATCATTCCCCTCTATTCTGCATTAGTGAGGCCACATTTGGAATACTGTGTCCAGTTTTGGGCTCCCCACTACAAAAAGGACATGGACAAATTAGAGAGAGAGTCCAGAGGAGGGCAACAAAAATGATCAAAGGGCTGGAGCACAAGCCCTATGAAGAAAGACTGAAGGAACTAGGCTTATTTAGCCTGCAGAAGAGAAGACTGAGGGGGGATTTGATAGCAACCTTCAACTACTTGAAGGGTTGCTCCAAGGAGGAGGGAGCTCGACTGTTCTCGGTAGTAACAGAGGGCAGAACGAGAAGCAATGGTTTCAAGTTACAGCTGGGGCGGTCCAGGCTGGATATTAGGAAAAACTTCCTTACTAGGCGAGTGGTGAAGCAGTGGAATAAGTTGCCTAGGGAGGTGGTGGAATCTCCATCTCTGGAGGTGTTCAAGGCCCAGCTGGACAAAACACTGACTGGGATGATCTAATGGGAGTGGTCCTGCTTTTTTTGGCAGGGGGTTGGACTAGATGACCTCGTGGGGTCCCTTCCAACCCTATGATTCTATGACTGGACCCCTCTTTCCCGCATGGGTGGACCCCCCCCTTCCTGCACTCTGGGCCTGCCTTCCTACACGTCGAGGCCCCCTTCCAGCATTCCAGTGTCCCACCCCAGCTCGCCCAATACCCACCCCCAAATCAACCCCCAGCCCCAGCCCGAACCCCAGCACAAGCCTTCTGCCCCCATACTCACTGGCAGCCACATGCTGGTGCCAGGGACAGGCTGCACTTGGAGGCTTCTGCCTCCAAGCACAGCTTGCTCATGCACAAGGTAGCACGGGGCAGCTCACATGCTGCTCCATTCTCCCCTTCCTGCTGGAATGTCCAGGGGAACCATTCCAGGAAGCGCTATTTTTAGGGACTCAGCATTCTGGGACCCCTAAAATAGAAAATGGAACCAGAATGCTCCATTCTGGGTCATCCTATTTTAAATGGTGGACCCCAGAATGCAGCATTCCAGTTCCATTTTCTATTTTTAGGGGCCCAGAATGCTGAGTCCTTAAAAATAGTGGGCCCCAGAAAGGCATTGTGGGCCATTCTGGCCCACTTTAACCCCTGAATTTAGGCGATTGTGACAGTATCTTTTTACTATTATTACTTGTAAAATGATAGAAGTTGTGCTCCCAAATTTACAACCTAAAGCTATGTAACGCGAATGTAACATTGCTGTGCATGATGGCTTCCCGCAGATTGGTATTGTGCTGAAGCTTTTCCTTATATTATATTATTGGCATGGAGCACTAAGCCTGGCTAGTATTGGGTTTTTTTATCTCTGGAATATACTTCATAAGAAACCATAGTGTGGTCAAGTAATTGACTATAAAATTTATCAGTACAGAGTCAGGAATAGAACTCCAGTTTCTTGAATACCAGAACATTGCCTCACCTACTTTTGTCCAAAATGAAAAGTGTTCAGTTTAGTAAGCAAAGCCCAGGAACACAATGAATGAATTCCTGGTCTACTGCTTTTTTTCTGCCTCCCATTCTTCTGCATCTGACCTTAATTACAATTATTATTTTAATAACTCTTTTGCTTCTTGACCAAGCAGATCTGAATGTGCTTCCTTAAAAGGAGCTTGGGTGCCATGTAAAACCTAATACTACAGAGTACTCTGTAGGAGATTCCTCCACAAAAGGTAACCAGGTGTGAGCAGGTCCGAAATATGGAGGGCTGCCGGACTTGCGCACATGTCCAGAATACCCACTAGCTTGAGTTCTCACCTTGGATGTAGGAGACCTGTTTTCTAATTCCTGCTCTGCTTGATTTAGAACAGGTTCTTGGATCCAAATCTCTCATGACTGCCCTAATCACCAAGCTATTTAGCATTTGGGGATGAAGGGATGTCTCTACTAATCTGTCCTATTGGAGCTATTCCACTTTGTATAGATAATTATTGGAGCAGGGATTTGAAATATATGAAAGAATCTAAGTGTCCAAATCATTGGGCTATGGACTCTCTATTCGTCTCTTTCTTTGCCTTTGATGTCTAACTCTAGGAAAGAGATCATCACTGAGAACTCAAGAGTGAGCTAGATGCCTCTTTCTGGCCTATCAGCTATCTGCCTATATACTTTTAGGGATCTCTAAGCCCCCAGCCTCACTTTTTTCCTTTGCATAATAGTGGTAGTATAGGCCCCCACTTAGCTCGTGATCTGAGAATCTCTAAGTGTCTCCATACAATTCATGAGGAGCCTGAATGCTTAACTTGGGAACGTGAATTCCTGTAGATGTCAGGATTCATAGAAGTTGTAGCTTATATCCTATGTACAGCTCAGTGATCATAGCCTATAGGGATTGCTCCTACTACCAAACTCAATGGCAAAAATCCCTTTAACTTCATTTGAACAGGAGCAGGACCATACAGCATATAATTAATAAGAGTGACTGGTAAAACCAACAAGAATTCCAACAATGGGAGGTTGCCAAACCTCTGACTGTAAAGGCTGCTGTGACAATTCTTAGGATACACAAGACTGTGGTTTACCTTGTTACCCTTCTGTAATGCTACTGCACCCATCACTTGCAAGTGCCCCATTCAGGTCAGATGTGAGCCTGCAGTTTCTCTAATTTTCAGAATAGTGTCGGCACCCATCTCTTGCTAACATTTCCCTTGGTTAAGGGTTTTGCCAGTGTGTCTTCAGTAACTCCGTCCTCCTGCCAAGTCTCATACTCTGTATGTAGGTGGAGCAAACCCTTTCAGGGTATGAAATCTCTACATTCTCATGATCCTAGTGTGGGGCTATACCACTAAGGCTATGTTCACACAGGGCAGGCTTGTTTCAAAACAAGACGTTTCGAAACAAGCTGTTTCGAAATAACATGTTATTTCGAAACACCTTATTTTGAAGGACAAAAACCTTGTCCTCGAAATAAGGGAGCAAAATAGCAGGTCCACAGTGTGGACCTGCTATTTCGCTTGGGGAGGGGAGTGCAGGCACTCGCAAGGTGCAGCGCAGAGGAGCGCTCCACCCCACGGGTGCCTGCAGAGGGCTGCAGGCACCGGTGGAGTCAGGCGTGGGGCTGCGCCTCACTCCGCCGGTGCCTGCAGGGCATCCCCCGGCCACGCCCCCAGCAGGACCTGCTGCGCCGGGGTTTCCGGGCTGGTGCTCACTCCGGCCCCGGCAGCAGCAAGCTCCAGCCACGCTCCAGGGCCCGCACTGCCAGGTTTGGGGGCAGCCGGGGCTTTAAAGCTCCTGGGGTGAGGCGCCCTGCTGTGCCTCTCCTGGCAGGTGCCTGCAGGGGACTCCGCTGGTGCCTGCAGCCCTCTGCCTGACTCCGCCGGTGCCTGCAGCCCTCTGCAGGCACCTCCGCCTGAAGAGCTGAGCTGCTTCAGGCAGGGGTGCCTGCAATCCCCCTCTGCTGGCCAGGGGACACCCCTCAGCACCCGGGAGGAAGGGTCAAATGCTGTTTCGAAACAGCATGTCCCACTGGCATTGTTTCGAAAGGAGTTGTTTCAAAACAACTCCCTTTTGAAACAAAAGCAGGTTCAAGCTGTTTCGACAGAACGGCTCCATTTCGAAACAAGCAGTTTGCTTGTTTCGAAATGGCCATACGTCGTGTGGCCATGGCAGTTCTTATTTTGAAACAACCCCTGTTGTTTCAAAATAAGAACTGTGTGTGAACATACCCTAAGATTTCCTCCCTGGAAACATTATCTTTCACAAGCGCCCAACAGGGGCTCATCGTGGTACTCTTGGTAGGGTGTTTTTTTGGCATCCCTTCCTGTGCTCAGTCTTTAACTAGATACTTGCTTGATCTGACTTAGTCCTTGCTCAATTCCTGCATCTATGCAGGGGCCCCTTCATTAGCTCCCCCAGTCTCTGCTCACACTGAGTTGTCCATAGTCTTTCTGCCCATCCAGTCAGTCAGAAACCAAGTCTTTTCCCTTCCAGCTGCAGGCAGCAATGGACTCTTGTGTCTCTGTTACCCCTTTTTATGTGAGCTCTGATTGGTCATTCCAGCAGCTCCTTTGATTGGCTGCTTCCTCTGAAGCCAGTCTATGCTTCCTGGAGGACCTCTGTTTTTTTCTGGCAGTGGGGGTGGTGAGCCAAGGTCTTCATCAGGGGAAGCCACCCCACTCATCTCTGGAAGAAAGAGCTTTGTTAGTGATAATTTGGGTAAAAGAACTCAATTACCTCAGTCAGTTAGCTCTTCTAGAGAAACTTCTCAGCACTCTGCAGGTATGTCTACACTGCAAGAAATACTCCAGATCAAGGATTCTCATAGGCCCCATTAATTAACTTCGGTTCATGGTGCTTAATACCACAGACCTAAAAACAGTAGTGGAGACATTTGTGCTTAGGCTGAATCCTAAGCTCAGAGATCCACTTCCTTGCAGGGTTTCATAGCCTAGGCTTCAGTCAAATTGGGAACTTCTGCAGTGCTGTTTTTAGTCCCTTACTGCAAGCCAGAGTCAGTTGACCCAGACTCTGAGATTCACAGGCATGGGTGATTTTTCTTTTTTCTTTTTTTTTTAACAGTTTAGATATAAAAACATAAAAGTGATCATACTGAGGCAGAACAATGGTCCAGCTAGCTCAGTGCCAGATGGTTCATAGGGAATGACCTGAACAGAATGATTCTCAAGTTACCCATACCTTATCAGACCCAGCCCCTGACAGTCAGAAGCTATGGAAGTCCAAGCATCAGATTGCATCCTTGACCATCTTGGCTAACAGCCGTTGTTGAACTTATCCCCCACTAATTTACCTATTTATTTTTTTAAACAGTTATACTTACAACCTTCACAATATCCCCTGAAAACAAGTTCCACAGGTTTATTTTGTTATATAAAGAACTACTTATAGTTGTTGTAAACCAGCTGACTATTTACTTCGTTGACTGATGCCTTGTTCTTGTATTATGTGAAGAGGTAAATAACACATTCTTCTTCACTTCCTCCATAACATTCATGATTGTATAAACTTCTATCATATCCTCCCTTAGTCATGTTTCTAAAAGCTGAACAGTCCCTGTCTTTTTAATCATTCCTCCTATGGAAGTTCTTCAATACCTCTAATAATTTTTGTTGCCCTTCTCTCTACCTTTTCCATTTCTAATATATCTTTTGTGAGACTGGGAGACCAGAACTGCATGTAGTATTGAATGTGTGGGAGTATCATAGATTTATATAATGCCATTGTGATATTTTCTGTCTTAGTATCTATCCCTTCCCTAATAATTACTAACATTTAGATATTTTGACTGATGCTGTACATTGAGTAGATGTATTCACAGAACAATCTGCAGTGACTCCAAGATCTTTCTTATTCTATCAACTAAACTAGACACCATGTTATTGTATGTGTAGATGGGATTGTGTTTTCCAATATGCATTACATTGGAGTTTTCTATGTTGAAAATCATTGGCCTTTTTGGTACCCAGTCACCCAGTTTTTTTGTGAAATGCCATTGTAACTCCTCACAGTCAGCTATGAACCTACCTAATTTTGTATCAGCTACACACTCTGTCTGATAAAGTGAGATTTTTCTCCCACAAAAGCTTGTGCAATAAATAAATGTGCTAGTCTTTAAGTGCCACAGGACTCCTTGTTTGTTTTACCACCTTGCTGTTTGCCTCCTTTTTCTAAATCATTTTTATAAATATATTGAATTGCACTGGTCTCAGTACACATCCCCAGGAAATGTTACTATTTACCTCTCTCATTTGTGAAACTAACCATCTATTCCTACCTTGACTTTTTACTAGTTAATGATCAATGAGAGGAATTTCTCTTATTCCATAAATGCTTACTTTGCTTAAGAAACTTTGGTGAAAGACCTTGTTTAATGTTTCTGATAGTGTAATGGAACTATCTCCACTGCATCGACCTAGCCCACATGTTTGTTGACCACCTCAATGTCGTAATAGATTTGTGAGGCATGATCCTCCGTGACAAAAGTTGGGTTTACTCATCTCCAACAATTCATGTTTAGCTTTGTCTGATAATTGTTTTTACTATAGCTGCAACTAATTTGCTTGGTGCTGAAGTTAGGGCTTACCAGCTTGCAATTGCCAGTATCACTCCTGGAATATTTTTGAAGTATGGGTATTAAATTTACTATCCTCCAGTCATTTGGTGTAGAAGTTAATGTAAGTGATAGTTTACTTACCACAGTTAGTATTTTTGCAATTTATATTTACGTTCCTTCAGAATTTTTGGGTGAATATCATCCAGCCCTGGCGACTTACTATTTTTTTAATTTACCAACTTGTTCCAAAACTTCCTCTATTGATACCTTAATTTGAGACAGTTCTTCAGATTTATCAGTGAAAAAGAATGGCTCAGATGTGGGAATATCTCTCATCTCCTCTTCAGCAAAGGCTGATGCAAAGAATTAATTTAGTTTCTCCACAATAACCCTGTCTTCCTTTAGTGCTCCTTTGGCACATCCATCATCCAGGGGCCCTACTGACTGTTTGGCAGGGTACCCGATTCTTATGTAATTAGGGATATTTTTGTCTTTTGCTTATTGCTTTTCAGATTATTTCTTGACCTGCTCTTTTATACTTTTACACTTGACTTGCCAGCAGTTATGATCCTTTCTCTGTTTTTTAGTGTGATTTGACTTCTAGTTTTTATTTTACTTTGTTGTTTAGCCATGATGGCATTTTTTGTTTGCTTCTTTCAAACTTTTTTCTTTTTAATTTGGAACAGATAGTTATTTTGTGTTTCTATTACAGTTTAAAAAAAATCAGCAGTTTATATGACACTGTTCTAAGTGGTCTTGTCGTTCCTATTTAACAAACTTTTTTTATTTGGGTTTTTTTGTTAGTACTCTTTCTGGGGAAAAAATATGTTACTGCAGTGGGTTCCTTTGGTAGTCTTCTTCCATCATTCATAAACAAATTTTTATTAAGTGGATCAACTATATTCACCTCTCGAATCACATCCTGTGATCCATTTAGAAATAAATGGATAATTATCTTTCCTCTTGTGGGTTGTCCCTAGGATGGAGTGGGGCACAAAGCTAACCTGCCGGGTGGGGGCCGTGCTCCCTCACCCTGTGCCAGAGGGGAGTGGGCGGGCAGGTCCAGAGGCCAGCTCCACATTTTTGCCCTGCGTCTTGCCTTCAACTTGCTGCCAAGGGGAGAGGATGTAGCATGGCAGGGGGCCAGCAGCAGTGCAGGCCCCTCACTGGCAGCAGGGCAGCAGCAAACCCACAGAACCATGGAGCCCAGGACGGTCACCTTGCTTACCCCCACTATGGATGGCCCTGCTCCCAGGATTAGCCACACAAAGAAGTAGTCATTTAATTGTGCCTAGAAACTATGTATTCCTTGCCATCACCTATGTGTACTTCATCAACTTTTATCATCTCCACTGTACCAGGATAGACAATAGCTCCTTTAATAAATTCTTCCTAAGGGATATGTCCTTACCAATCACACACTCATCCGCACCTATCAGCTTTTACTCAATTCTTAATTAAAAATAAAACTCCTCTATGTAGCCTTTTTAATTTTATAGGACAGTAATTTTGTTCCATTTTGGTTTAGGTGCAGTTCATTCTTCTTTCCTAATAGGCTTCTAGTTCCTAATAAACCTAAATCCCTCCTCCAAATACCATGATCTCATCCATGCATTTCCTTTGCCAGTTTGTTCTCCAGTGACTCAGTTACATGAGATACCTTTGTAACTTTGTAACTTTGGCCTTAACTTAACCAAAGGCTACTTTGAACTTAACTTAAATCTTGAGTATTTTGACAATTCACTGTTTACTGTTTTTTTTGTTTTTTTGTTTTTTTCAGATTTATGAATATGTTGAACAGTAGTGGTCCCAATACAGACCTCCAGGACCATCCTATTTACCTTTCTCCATTCTGAAAACTGATAATTTATTTTTATTCCTACCATTCCTTCTCTGTCTTTTAACCAGTTACTGATGCAGTTATCACTTACTGTTCCATGACCATTTACTTTGCTTATGAGCCTTTCATGAGGGATCTTGTCAAAGGCTATCTGAAAATCTAAGTACACTATACTCAGTGGATCATGCTTGTCCATTCACTGGTTGACCTCCTCAAAGAACTCCAGTAAATTCGTGAGGCATAATTTCTCTTTATAAAAGCCATGTTGACCCTTCCCCAACAAATTTATTCATGTATGTTTCTGAAAATTCTGTTCTTTATTATAGTTTCAACCAAATTGCCTTATACTGAGTAAGGTTTACTGGCCTTTAATTACTAGGACCCACATCTGGGGACTTTAAAAATTAATGTCATGTTAGTGATCCTTCAATCACCTGGAACAGAAACTGATTAAATAATAAGTTACCACAGTGAGTATTTCTCCAATTTCACCTTTAACTTCCTTAAGAATTCTTGAGTGGATACCATCTGGTCCTGTCAATTTATTAGTGCTTAATTTATCATTTTCTTCCATGACATCCTTTACTGACACCTCCTTCTGGCACAGTTCCTCACATTTGTCACCTAAAAAGAATGGTTCAAGTATAGGAATCACCTGCACATCCTCAGCTGTGAAGATCAATGTACAGAATTCATAATGTTTCTCCTCAACATCTGTATCTTCTTTGAGTGCTCCTTTACCATCCTGATCACCCAGTGGCCCAACTTGTTGTTAAGCAGGCCTTCTGCTTTTTGAAGGGGCATCGCTGGTGCCTGAGACACAGGGCCCATGCCCCGAATCCCGGTGTCAGTGTCCCGGGTCCTGGCGAGGCCCCTGCTTCTCCTGGTCTCCAGCTGGATCCAGCCGGAGATCTGGGTCCCGGCCGCCCACGGTGGCAGCAGCAGCTTCCGGCCTCTTCCTAGGGCAGGTGGCCCTGCGGCTGCAGCTGCTGCTTTCTGCCCTGTCCCCAGCCAAGGGCGTGGCCTGCAGTCAGGGGGTGAGGCCTGGGCTGGTGCCCCGGGTCCTTCCCTGGGGCAGAGATGCTCCTGTTTTGAAGTATTCTATTCTTGCTATCACTTTCTTGAGTCTTTGACTAAATGTTCTTCAAACTCCTTTTTTGACCTTTTACACTTGACTTCCCAGAGTTTATTGTCCTTCCTTTTTTTCTGGATAATATTTAGCTTCCACTTTTTACATGATACCTGCTTGCCTCTAACTAATTCTTTTGTTTAGCCATGATGCCACTTTTTTGGTCCTCTTATCATGCTTTTAATTAGAGGACACATTTAAATTTAGCCTTTATTATGGTGTCTTTAAAATTTTCCATGGAGGTTGCAAGGATTTTGCTTTTGGCACTGTACCTTTTTAATTTTTGTTTAACTCCTCATCTTAGCATAGTGCTCTTTTGTTAAGTTCAGTGCTACTGAGGTGTGCTGCTTTTGTCCCCACAACTAATTGGGATGCAAAATGTTATAGTATGTTCCTAATACCTATCAATGCAGCTATGTTCACCTCTTGGAGTGGATCTTTTTCTCCGCTTAGGACTAAATCAAGTATTGTCTCTCCTCTAGTGGGTTCCAGGTCTAGCTACTCCCCAAAGCAGTCATTTTTAAGGTGTCCAGAAGCTTTATCTCTGCATTCCATCCTGAGGTGAAATGTACCCAGTCAAAATGGGGATAGCTGAAATTCCCCATTATGGCTGATTTTTTTTTAAACATTTTTATAGACTGTTTAACCTCCCTGAACATTTCAAAGTCACTATCACCCTCCTGGTCAGGTAAGTGGCAGTATATCGCTACAGCTATATTCTTATTATTCAAGCATGGAATTGCTATCCACAAAAATTCTGTGACACATTTTAGATTCTATAGTTCCTTTAAGACTCTCATTTGACTCTATGCTTTATTTCACATATAGCACCACTGCCACACAAATATGACATGTCCTTCTGATAAACGTTATATCCTGGTATTAGTGTCCCATTGATATCCTCATTCCACCAAATTTCTGTGATGCCTCTTTTAACAATATCTTCTTTTAATATGAGGCACTCAAGTTCATTCATGTTAGTATTTAGACTTCTATCATTTGTATAGGGATTTATTAACAAATTAGGGAAGTATAGCCTGGATGGAGCCACTATAGGATGGGTGAAATATTGGTTTGATAATCGCTCCCAGAGAGTAGTTATTAATGGTTCACAGTCATGCTGGCAGGGCATAATGAGTGGAGTATTGCAGGGATTGGTTCTGGGTCTAGTTCTCTTCAGTATTTTCATCAATGATTTAGATGATGGCATAGACAGTGTACTTATAAAGTTTGCCAATGATGCAAAGCTGGGAGAGTTTGCAAGTGCTTTGGTGGCTAGGATCCCAATTCAAAATGATTTGGGTAAACTAGTGAAATGGAAAATAGAATGGAATTCAATAAAGACAAGTGCAAAGTACTCCACTTAGGAAAGGCCAATCCATTGTAAATATACAAAAGAGACAATAACTTCCTAGGAAGGAGTATTGCAGAAAGGATCTGGATATCATAGTGGATCACAGGCTAAGTTTGAGTCAAGAGTGTAACCCTGTTGCAAAAAAAACCAAACACCATTCTGGGATGTATTAGCAGGAGTGTTGTAAGTAGACATGAGAAGAATTTCTTCTGCTCTACTCAGCACTGTTTAGGCCTCAGTTGGAGTATTATGTCCAGTTCTGGGTGCCTTATTTAAGGAAACATGGACAAATTGGAGAAAATCCAGAGAAGAGCAACAAGAATAATTAGAGGTCTGGAGAAAAGGACTTATGAGGGAAGATTGAAAGGGCTGGGTTTGTTTAGTCTGGAACAGAACAGACAGAAGGGACATGACAACAGTTTTTAGGTACCTAAGAGGTTGTCATTAGGAGGAGCAAGAAAAAAAAATGTTTTCCTTATCTGCCAATGATAGGACAAGAAGCAATGGGTTTAAATTATAGCAAGGGAGATTTAGGTTGGACATTAGGAAAAAAGAATTGCTGACTGTCAGGATGATTAGTGCTGTTATGTGATGTTTTGTCAATTGACTGTTTCTTATCACATCCTACCCATAGTCTGTCTTCTTTCATCATCACCTTCTTACTAAGATAGGGATAATCTCCATTTATAGATGCTCCCTATGGGATGACAGTGTCTGAACAACATGCAGATTAGCACCCATCCACATCCCTCCATCTCTTAATTAAAAAAAAATGCTCTATAATTGTTGTAATTTCACATCACAGCAATTCAGTTCTGTTTTTTTTTTAAGGCGGCCCATCCTTCCTATATGCTCCTCCTTTTCTAAAAGCTTCCCCAGTTCTTAATAAATCTAAACCCCTCCTCCCTACACTATCAACTTGTCAAAGCATTAAGATCTTCAGTTCTGCCTATTTAACTAGTCCTGCATGGTGGTACGGGTTGTTCTTCAGAAAATGCAACCAGAGAGGTTCTGGATCATATGTGGGAGTGGATAAGAATCCTGTGGTACTTCCATACAAATGCCAGGTGCTTGGGTGAGTGAATTTTGGGAAGACCAGCAGAGGTTTTTCTTCAGAATATTAAGAATTTCTGTAGAGAATTTTTATTTTCCTTTTCCGTAGTTCTAGTCTAGTACTTCATTGCTAGGTCAGATCATGGTGAGACACAAGGTGGTTCATTGAAATTTTATATTAGCTAACTAATCTGAACTACTTTCTCTGCTCTTGGACCCAAGCTAAAAATAAGACATGCTTTAGGGTCTAACAGTTTATATACAACTGCACTCTTAATTCCTCTCTTGTTGTAATTTTATTTAAGAAATAGCACACCTTATTTTTTTAAATCAAAAATATGATATTGGGTCATTTGTATATGCCAAACTTTTACTATAGTTTCAAATAAATGTGACATTAGAAAAGGCTGATACAATTAGTCACAGTGGATAAATGCCGTAGCTTATTGGTTCTGATATGACAATCATCAATTAAGATGTTATATTTAGGATTAACCATTCATAGTCTAATAGTTCAGTCTCCTATTAGAGCTATTGTTTCATTCCACACACTCCAAAATATGACACTACATCTCTTTGTATTGTGAAGGCTCTTTTTCAAACATAAATTTCTGGGCTTTTTTTTCTTTTTCTCCTTCTTAATGAATGCTTGGATTCTAGTGAATACAGCAAAATCTGCAAGAAGTCCATTGCTAGGCTCTTAATCATCCAACTTAGCAGATTCTCTTCGCCTATATACTTCGCTATTGTCCAAAAGCATGAGTGATAAACAGGATGAATATGAATGAATAATGCTGGAGGAAAAGTATGCAAAAATAGCAATTACTGCAGCATGGTGGGATGAATCACACAACTGGAATGCTAATATGGATTGGTATATAGTATGTAGAAAGAAATATAAATAGAAATTCATAGAGAATGGTCACTGTATAGGCACATTTCCATGATAAAAATATAGTTAAATAGAGTCAAGTCTGTAAATTCATACCATAGCATAATTAGAAAATTATTTTAAGTGTTAGAAAGCTAAGGAGTTTGGATTTAAATTTACATAAAAAACCATAGCTATGACCCTGTATCACTTCAAGTACAGCTCAGTAACAGAACATTTCAGGGTAATAAATTTAATAATGACATATGGTTTAGTTATCAGGTGTGTTACAACAGCTTTGAAAAATTGCCAGTCATTGATCTAAGATGCACAACTTCAGTCTCTGAATTTTAAATCAACATTTTTATGTCCAGTAAGGATACCTTCAAGTGCAATAGTTTAATGTTATGTACTTTTCACATTGAGGGTGGATCATTTTAAAAAATGGTGTTTAGGAAAGACAATCATGACAAACTTTCATGTTTAATGACCAATTTTTTTTTTTTATTTGCAAGGTTATTTTAGGAATGGAAAGAACCACAAACTGCTTAGCTGAGCACTGAAATCTAAGGGGAAGGGGAAGGGCCTGTACTTGAAAAATCATTTCTAGGTTCAGATGTCCTTTAAATATCCAGCCTTCCTAAAAATACTCAGTTATAAATTGGATGACTGGGTAACATAGCAGATGACATTCAATGTTGATAAGTACAAAGTAATGGACATTGGTGAAAAAAACCCAAAACAATCCCTGCTAAACATACAAAATAATGAGTTATAAATTAGCTATTGCTTCAAGAAAATCACTATCCTCAACACACAGCTGATGTCACTATTAGCAACATATAGCTGAATGCTGTTGTAGTTTTCTGCTACATTGGTAGTATATTGTTGAACAATTACTCTGTAGACACAAATTGGACAAGTCATATCAAGAAAGGCAGTTCATCATTTACCAGGCTGTCAGAGTCAGACAACATGTTATGTTTTAAACCATGGTAAAAACCCATGTTATCCAACTTGTTGTGTGGGACCTTGACCTGCTGTAGACATCATATTAAAATTTCTAAATAAATTCTATTTATGGCACCTGTGTCATGAGAAATAATAATGAGATTCTGGAAGGCAGCCACTCCATGGGGATTAAAGTCCTGCTTACTGTATAACAGTCATGCTGGGCTGGTCACATATTGATGATGGACGATATCAAATGGCACTGGTGCTGGAACTAGGGGTGCTGCCCCACCCTCTCTTTTGACATAATAACAATGACCATCAAATACATGGTTTCCATCATCAGCACGCCCGTTATGAAATGTCTTCCAATACCCCTGTCAGAATACCAAAGCAATTTCTGAATATCAGCTGAAAATGGGCAACCTCATGCAAAGTGGATAGAAGCAGTGCTTCAAGGACACACAGCATAACTTCAAACAGTGAAACATTGCTGTTGACAACTGGGAGTTGTCAGCAATGAATAGATCATAGTGGTGAGTAATAGTCAATGATGGGGTTACCTGGTTTAAGATTAACTGCCACATAGATTTTGAGGAACAGAGGCTGAGTTGCAAAGCGAGGCAAGCTCTGCAGTCACAGATTGTAATCTCCTCCTTGGCAATGAGCTACAGATGCACTTCCGTACAGAATGGACTGCCACTTACCCATTGGCCATTTTAGGCATAACCATAGTCACAAGATATAATACCATTGGCTTGTCTACACTAGAGCCTTAGGTGACTTTAACCTTGTGTAAGTTGACTTAAGGAAAGCTGCGACTACATTTGGAACTTATTAAGTCGACTTAAGCGCTTGCTTAAGTCAACTTAATAACTACAACTTGGAAAGTTGACTTAATCATTAAGTCAACTTTATTAAGTCAACTTAAGACAATGTAGCTGGAGATTAGGCTTAAGTCAACTTCATTGGCCTCTCACACATTCCCTGGCCACTAGGAAGAGCCTGCCTTGGCCAATCACAGAGCGGGACAAAGTTCTGCTCACCCTGGTCCACAGAGCTGGCCAGGCATTCCCTCTGACAACATGGAGAGAGTCAGGCAGTGCAGGAAGCGGGCCCTAGCATTTAGCAACCAGAAGAGCTTGGCTCTCCTAGCCATCTGGGGAGACAAGGCTGTGCATTCCCAGTTGCAGAGGAGCCAGTGCAACCAGGAAGTGTATAGTAGCATACCCCAGGGTTTGGAAGACAAGGACCGCACCCAGGATACACAGCAGCTATGGGTAAAAATAAAGGATTTCCAGCAGGGGAACCAGAAGGCCTAGGAGGCCATGCACCACTTGGGGGCAGCAATCATCAGCTGCCCCTAATACAGGGAGCTGGAGGCAGGAGGGTGACACCCTGCCAGCCAACATCATCAATTCTGCCAAACCCACCTCCCACAATGATGATCGGGAGGAGGGCATGGTGGATGAGAATGTGGTGCTGAGCCAAGTGGGCACCTCATTGGCCCCACATATTGCCATGCTAGAGTTCATCCCAGCCCAGCCCTAATGCCAGACCTGGGCCCATGAAAGGAGGATCCCCCTGCCCACAATGACTCAAATGAGGGGACATCACGCCAAACCCCTGATGTACCTGCTGGTGAATGTGCCCGCTCTGCAGGAATGGTGGTGTGGGCAGGTGGGACAGGGACTTCAGGGTGACATGGCCCAGGGACAGTCAGGGTCCTTGAGGGGGGAGTGCAAAGGCCTTCCCATGGTGGCACAGAGGCAGGGACCTGTGTGGTTGGGGGCAGAGCTGAGTGGGGTGAGGGTGTGGCTGGAGATGGGGTGAGGGCAAATGTAGGTTGGAGCATCAAGGCCAGATAGCATTCACCTGACTATGTTGGCACATGGCCTCAGGAGAGACCCCTGGGACAGGGCTTCCTGAAGCTGACCACTGTGGGCACTGCACCTGACCATTGCAGCAGAGCTTAGTGGCATGTACTAATGAGTCCCTATCCAAAAAGACAGGGATTGGGAAGCAGGGTGATTGTCATGGGACAGCAGGTGCTGTCAGGTTGTATGCTCCATTGTCTCATGGAGGAACTCTTGTTCTTTGCTTCTGTCCTGCAGACCCAGTGCCCATGACACACAACACTACCAGGGTGCATCCAGTCCAGATAAGGAGGAGGAGGAGGTGTCACTCACTGGACAAGCTCTTGGAGGACCAGCTCTGTCTGGCAGAGCAGGCTGACCTCGACCTGAGGGTCTGGTGGGAGCAGGAAGATGCCCACCAGAGGGTTGAACAGGCCATGCTCCAGCAGATGCTCAACCTGATGGAGTGGCAGACCCAACCCCTCGAGCACCTTGTGTGGGGCTGGGGCCCTTGGCAGACCAAGGGTCCCCCTGTCCTGGACCCAAGCAGCCCTCCTTGCTGGTGGCCCAGACCATGGGGTGGATGGCTGCAGGACCGGGATCCACCTGCCCAAGGCCACTAGTGCCCACCCACCCACGCCACACCCCACTCCTCCTGTCTTCCCCCAGAGCCTGTCAATTCCCCCAAACCCCCTCACTCCCTCAAATACCCCCAACCCCCACAGTTCCCACCCTATCAGACCCCTCAACTCCCCCCCCCGTTTCACTTATATTAAAACACATGTACACCATAATTCGATGAGGAGTGCATTTTATCGTGTTGAGAATGGGAGGGAGACAGGAGGATGAGGGTAGTGGGGCAGGTAAAGTGATGACAGTGCCTCACAGGACTCTGTTGATGACCCTGCAGACCCACGTCAGAACATTGGACTTGCCAATCCCAAACTGGTGGGCAATGAAGCAGTAGGTGTCTGGGGTTGCCAGCTTCCAAAGGGCAATGGCCTATTGCATGTCCATGGGCAATGCAGGTCAGACCTGGATATCGGTTTACTGCAGAACTGGGGTGAACTCAATGACCAGCTTGAGGAAGATGTTCATCCTCATGTGTATGTTCTGTAGTCAGTGGTCATCATCATAGGTGGTGAGGATGATCCGGTCCCACCATTTACTGCTGGTTTCCCATGCCCAGATGTATGGAAGGCACAGTGAGCGTGCCAGCTGACAGGTTTGGCGGGGGTGTCAGCCTACTGTGGCCTGCCCTTGTGCTGGCAGTTGCCCTGTGGCACCTGCTCCAGCGTTCGAGCAGTCTGGCTAATGCACGTAAGCTGTGGAGCTCTGTGCTGGCACACTCCTGGGGTACATTGGTGTCCATGACCTCCTCGGGCTCCCTCTTTCCAGGCACAGTGGGGAGGCTGCTGTGGTCACTCTCCTGTTTTGTTGAAGTGTCCAGGGAAGGGAGGCACTCCTCTGGTGCAATGTGGTCCAGCTACCCACAATGCACCACTCCTAAGGCAACCTAGATCCTGCCAGTGTGAACATGGGCAGTCTACAGGCATTCTGTGTGGACACTGTAAGTCAACTTAAAGAGGTCGAGTGTTAAGTCAACCTTAAGAGGAGGTGTTATTAAGTCAACTTAAGGAAGTGCTTAAGTTGACTTAATAAATTTCCAGTGTGTATGAAGCTTTCCTTAGGTTGCCTTAAGGAAGGTTAAGTCGACCTAAGGCTCCAATGTAGACATATCTTTGGTAGTTTGAAGGACAAACCAACGTTCTTTAAATAAACTATTTGATGGTTATCATTTTGCCAGACAAGAGGGAAAAGAAAACAACAACCACCAACCAACCCAAACAACCTGACAATGTTATCGTCCTTGCTTTCATTTGCTCTTTTGTTCAAAATATACAGGTTGCTGTATGCTAATTAATTACTCCTTTATCTTCCTCTCTATTTTTTATTTCTTTTGTACCTCTGCTAGTCATTTCTTGACCCTTTTCATTATTGGTTTTCTTCCATTTTCCTCCATATTTATGTGGTTTTTCTTCCTTAGGATCTAATTTTAAATACTCAAATTTTGCCATTCTCTTCATTTCTCCTAGTGTCATCGTCTATTTATAGATACTTCAAAACCAGAACCATTTATCTGAAATCCATTTCCATATCTGAACTTTGAAGAGCCATGAAAAAAGAAAAAGAATCTGGAACCAAATCACACTGTTGTTTTGATTTTGCAAATATCAAAACAAAACAAGTTGTGGTCATCCCATCTCTAATTATATTAGTATTTAGGACCTGATGCTGCTGTCATTGAAGTTAGTACCAAAGCTTATTGACTTCATTGAAGCAAGACAAGTTCCTCTCTGATTTCCATTTAATGTCCACCAGAGTGGCTAAAAATTAATGATTTTTTACAAAAATAATTTTAATGTAAGTGATATTTTATTTACATAGAGTACAAGTTTTTTTTAAGGAAACCGTACTTAAAATTAAATTAAAAAGTAATCTATGGTAGTACCTAAATTTATTAGAATATATTAAAATTGCTTAAGTTAATTATGAACAAAAACCATAAAACATTGGGCAATGCATTTTTCTGACCAAATTTTAAAGGTCAAACCAGTTAACTGGTGGAAGTCAATGGCTAAGTGTTGGTAAACAGAGTCTGCTGATGTGCTAAATCAGCTTTTGAGAGAAGGAAATCATTCTGCAGCTGCACCATGACTCCCCCCCCCACACACAACTTTTCAGGTTATTCAACCTACTTCAGTTCAATAAGTAGTTCATTCAAAGATAAGAAACCAGTGGGGCACAGAAAAAGCTGGGAAAGTTGTTTTTTTCTCTACCAATCCATGATTTAAAGATTAGGCATGAGAGGATGATATCTACTAATTCTCAAATCTCAAAGGACAAGGTGACAACAAATTATAAGTTCAATTAATTAACTGCAAATAATAGTTCCTGTCATTTAATAAATCAACTAGTTTTAAATGCAAAATATTCTGATGTTTTGTCCTTATGAATTCAGACTATCGAAGGCAGTTTTATTTTTTAAAAATGCTGTTGTTATGTTCTTTAATTACATTTGAATTACTATCCAGATATAACTTGACATCAATCAGAAGCAAAATAATCAGCTTTTAGTAAATAAACAATGCATTAGTCACAATTTCTAATATAATGACTGCAAAAAATAAGAATCTAAGTTAATACAAGCTATATATTTTCTTTAATAACTATAGCCTCCTGACTAGCAAACATGTAATGATTTAAAGACTGCATTTAATTGTGAAAATTATTTTTTCTTTAGAAAAATAACTAAAATTACTGTTGCAAAGCATGATTAAAATCAATTATTTGACTCAAGGATTATTGCTTGCTGGTTTAAATCATGATTATAATATGTG
This sequence comes from Podocnemis expansa, assembly GCA_007922195.1. NCBI lineage: Eukaryota > Metazoa > Chordata > Testudines > Podocnemididae > Podocnemis > Podocnemis expansa. Next base: position 43,088,948 of record ML681979.1, on the reverse strand, counting down.
ATTTCATTGCTTTGATCTAATTCAAGCCACCCTGATATCTACTCAACTTTCAGAACACTTTTTTTTTTATATATTCATAGTTGTTTAAATCTTTGAACTATAAAGAAGGTCAAATTGCAAGATAAAACAAGAGAGACCTATGGATATTGAAAAGGCAGTAAAAGTCACTTTAAAATGTTAAAATCCCTAAAGGAACGACTCTGTGCAAGTGCAAAATTATATTTTACTACTGTTTCTGAAGTACCCACAAATAATGTTCTTTCATAGCTTGCCTCTGCAAGGTGATGAATACCCAGGCCATGACCTAACAAAGCACTTAGTCTTGTTTTCAGAACACATGTAAGTACATTCTTAACTTCTTTAGGCTTATGTGTGTATTTAAAGCTAAGCACATTCCTAAACATTGTCCTGAACAGCGATTCTTTTCTGACTTTTGCCTGTAACTAGCTATCAGTGTTAAATGTGTAATCCCACTGAATTCAAGAGGATGGGGAATGAGCAATTGGGAGGAATGGCTGAAGTCTCGGGCTATGTCCACACTTAGGCAGTTAAGTCAATTTAAGTTAAATCAATTTAATAAAATCAATATAAAAATCTTTAAATCAGTTTACGTCAAATTGATTTAACATGCCCCCACTAGAAACTGAAATTGAACTATCATGTCCATGGACAGGACTTGCTAGTTCAATTTAGGAGAGGAGCACCATGGGAGGTGTGGCATCATGACCCCATAAAAGGGCCATGCACCCACCCAATATATAGAAAAAATAAAGCACCCTGGGAAGGAGATGGGCAAGAAGTATTAAATCAAAATAACAGTTAAATCAAAATAACACTTCCATACTGTGTTATTTCTAAATAACAATTTTGATTTAACAGTCATTTTGATATAATACTAGATTTTATTATATCAAAATTACTTTTCTTATTTCAGAATGAGGGAGCTCCTTAATTCAAAATAAGTAAACTTAGTGTGGACATGCAACCTTTTAAATCAAAATAATCAGCATTATTTCAGTTTAAAGAGTGAGTGTGGACATACCCTATGTGTTTTTCCACAGTACATAGAATCATAGAATCATAGGACTGGAAGGGACCTCTTAGGTCATCTAGTCCAACCCCCTGCCAGAGGCAGGACCACTCTCACAAAACCATCCCAATCATGGTTTTGTCCAGGCGGGCCTTAAACACCTCCAAAGATGGAGACTCCACCACCTCCCTAGGCAGCTCATTCCAGTGCTTCACCACTCGCCAAGTAAAAAAGTTTCTTCTAATATCCAGCCTTGACCTTCCTAACTGTAACTTGTGTTCTGTCCTCCATTACTACCGAGAATAATCAAGCTCCGTTGTCCTTGAAGCATCCCTTCAAGTAGTTGAAGGCTGCTATCAAATCCCCCCTCAATCTTCTCTTCTGCAGACTAAATAAGCCTAATGCTTTCAGTCTTTCCACATAGGGCTTATGCGCCAGCCCTTTAATCATTTTGGTTGCCCTCCGCTGGACTCTCTCTAGCATGTCCCTGTCCTTTTCGTAGTGGGGAGCCTGAAACTGAACACAGTATTCTAGATGTGGCCTCACCAGTGCAGAATAGAGGGGAACGATCACATCCCTTGATCTGCTGGTAACACTTCTTTTGATGCAGCCCAGTATGCCATTGGCCTTTTTGGCCGCAAGAACACACTGCTGACTCATATCCAGCTTCCCATCCACCATGACCCCCACGTCCTTTTCTACACTGCTGCTACTTAGCTGAATGTTCCCCAGCCTGTAACAGTGCATGGGGTTTTTCCGTCCCAAGTGCAAGATTTTACACTTGTCCTTATTGAAGCTCATAAGATTTCTATTGGCCCACTGTTCCAATTTATCTAGGTCTCCCTGAATCCTGTCCTTGCCCTCCAACGTGTCTACTGTTCCCCCCAGCCTGGTGTCATCCGTGAACTTACTGAGAGTGCAGTCTATTCCATCATCCAGATCATTGATGAAAATGTTGAACAGAACCGGCCCCAGGACTGACCCCTGGGGCACACCACTTGTGACTGGTTGCCAGCTAGACATGGATCCATTGATTCCTACATGCTGAAACCGTTGATCTAGCCAGTTTTCTATCCACCCTATAGTCCACCTAGCCAACCCATTCTTACTTAATTTGCCAATGAGAATGCTGTGGGAAACTGTAACAAAAGCCTTGCTAAAATCAAGGTGTATCACCTCAATGGATCTTCCTGCATCCAGAAAACCAGTCATCTGATCATAGAAGGAAATGAGATTGGTCAGGCATGATTTACCCTTGGTAAATCCATGCTGACTGTTCCTGATCACTTTATTTTCCTCTAAGTGTTTGAGGATGGATTCTTTGAGAATCTGCTGCATAATTTTTCCAGGGATTGAGGTGAGGCTTACTGGTCTGTAATTCCCCGGATCCTCCTTTTTCCCTTTCTTGAAAATAGGCACTACATTTGCTTTTTTCCAATCCTCTGGCACCTCCCCTGTTCTCCATGAGTTTTGAAAGATAATGGACAGCGGTGCTGCTATCTCATTGGCCAATTCCCTTAGCACCCTTAGATGCAGTTCATCTGGCCCCATGGACTTGTGCACATCCAGCTTCTTTAAGCAGTCCCTAACCTGGCCTTCCATCACCAAGGGCCTCTTTTCTTCTCTCCAGTCTGCCATGCCCATGGTAGTGGGCTGAGAGCTGACCCTGCCTGTGAAAACTGAAGCAAAAAAAGCATTGAGAAGTTCAGCTTTTCCCTCATCCTCTGGCACGAGTATGCCTGCCCTATTCAGCATGAGCCAGCACAGATGAGCTAGTGTGGAAGGAGATACAATCTTAGTTACCCAAGACTATATCAGCTGCAGCTTCCCTGCATGGTTCGAATTTTAATTCAACAATGGCCCTTACCCTAATACTGGGATAACAAGAAAGACATTAATCAGTCTGGTTTGTATATTTACAGTCCTGCCATGTGGTAATGAAAAAGGGGTTCCTATAGTAACTTTATCTCCAGGTCTCTCTTAAACAAGGATGTCACAGATGAGATAGATGGGTAATTCGGGCATGCTGCAATCTTGCGCTGCTTGAGAACAAGGTGACTTCAGTAGTGGGGTCATCTCTAATGTGGAGAAGAAAGTATGCCTTTCCAAATGCTTTACAGAGCTGAGGTCAAAGGAAGGAGAGAATGAGTCCGGTCAGAAATGATTTTGAAAGCAGCAGTTTTGAGGGATTTAATCAATAAATAAATAAATGCTGCCATGCTGACTGTGGACAAAGTAAGAAGACTTGCAAAGGACCATTTGAGATGGATGCCCATCCTATGTGACACAACAGCTATATCATAGTTATGTAAATCTACTGCTTATTATTTAGATAGGCACAGTTTTCAGTAGATATTCTCTTCCCAACAGTTTACTGCAATGTACAGTAGTCCTTCATAAATGATGAAAAAATGTAAAATATTATCTGTTTTTAGCTGTTCTGCTTTTAGAACACTGATTTGTGTCTGTCATTCGTCCTGTCTCAAAAGGACTAGTGACTGTGGATTATATTGAAACAAGGTTTTTGCTGGAAGGTAAATTGCAGTACTAAGATCAGTGGCTCGGATTGTTTTTCTTAGCTTTTTTCCTTCTAGTTCTGTTAATTTTAATACACTGTATTAGTGAGCATTAAGTTTAATAGGAAAGAGGCCAGAGAATTAGGTACTTCACTAAAAAAATAAAATCAAAAGATTTTAATCAAAGAGATTTTGCTTGAGTCTTGAACCTGGTTGTTTCTGTTTTAAGATTCTTGTAAAAATTATTTAAAGGGACTAAAAAACAAACAAACAAACAAACAAAAACGTACCCCATCCACTTTAGAATCAAAATAAGCAAATAATTTTCTTAAGTATTATACAAAAATCATATTTTTAACTTTGAAACCCCGAAAGAAATCAGGAAAAATGCAATGATCATTATCACCAAACACAAAGAATAAATCATTAATTCTGTGCAGTGAAATTGCAAACATCACAAAGATATAGCAGTGTTGAAAGCAGAGCTAAGACTTTATCTGGAAGCATTAGATATAGGATGCTCCTTATTTTATTTTAGAAAAATGTGCAGTTCTTATATGCGTTCCTGTAGCCAAGAGCCCTATTTTTGAAACTCCAAAAACACTCTGATTCAAAACACCAAAAGCTTAGAAATATTAAACCTTTTTGGCTTGAAGCTGGTAATTAATATTCACTTTGAAAAAACAGAGTAGCAAGGGGATGTCTGATGATATTTCATCTGCATCAAAACTGCCAATTCTCTTAAAAATGTGCAAGGTGGGCAAACGTAAAGATAAATGATGATCTAAAACATCTCTTTGAGGTAGATTTTTCTTCAAAATATTCTAATCATTCTGCTCATCAGCTACTGTAAATTAAACATTTTACCAAGGACAAATTTCAGTAGGAAATACGAACCTCTAATGGCCATATGCTTTTGTCTATCTGAAATACCAAGCAGAAAACAAAATCTGCATATGAAAACTGACTCTGATATAAATCAGTAAAAACTCCTAAAAAGTTAACAAGCATTCTGAATTATATTTAGCTTGTTCAGATTAGAACCAAAATGTAATGAGGGTCTGTGGAGTAACTGATAGTGTCTGAAAATAATATATTGAAGTAATAGGGTTAGAACAAAGAGGCAATATAAAAAAGTTACAGGTCACAGGCAAGGAAATAAATGTAAGAGAAAATAAAAAGGCTGATAAAATGAAGATGAATCTTGTGAAAGAAACATTCAGTAGTTGAGTATGAAAGGGACATATACTTCTGTAGGTTAAGAAAATTCAGCTATAGAGTATTGGAACTGGCAAGCTGCTGTTCTCATTGTTAAGGAACTAACTAAAAATTTCTCTTCTTGCAGTGAACTGAGAGGAACAAAAGAGAAACCTACCTAGATTCCTTAAAATAGCTGAAGTCACTGGTAGGTATGATATGAAAAGCAGGGCAGGATTCTTGGCTTCAACAGTGCTACTTTCTTCCTACGATGATACTAAAGAAAACAAACCGCATTTAAAGAAGCAGAAAGTTGCTTCTGTGCGGTGTCTGCTGTTCCAAAATGTATTACACCTTCCTCTCTTTGGAGCTTGACTTTGTTGATTTCCAAGATGTGCTATACTGCTTAGGATTTCCCCATAGTGATGACTTATATGGAAGAACTACAGGAGGAAGTATATTGGGAGCCTCCTTTAGGAGTATTAAGCTATTCCAATTTTTATGAAAAAATATTTATTAAAAACACAGAAAAATTATTTGCCAACAAAGAAATGATTATGGAACTGTTTACAGAACAAACACTAAAAAACACAGGAATTTGTATATATTGCATTATTAATTTGTTACAGAGTTCATTCCCAATTCTATTAAACAATACCTGCTATTCAAACTGCAGGACAATTAGGAGGATCATTATGTCTAAAAATTCATTTAAAGAATTCTTACAAGAATTCCCTGTATCTCCTGTCAGTATACATTTCATGGTTTAATACTGTGAGATGCATTACAATTACTATGCAACTCAGACACAGCCAATATTATAGAAGTTTTTGCTCAGACCACTTGAGCAGTTGGCAGCCAGCTGTATGTCACGTTTGGCAAATAATGATGAATAGCTGAACATACTATATGAAGCAAATGAAATTATTCAACAACTGTTTTTGAACTTTCTAGAGGGGTAGCCATGTTAGTCTGTGTATAGCAAAAGCAGTGAGAGTCCTGTGGCACCTTATAGACTAACAGATTTCTTTGAGCATGAACTTTTGTGGGCTTCAACCCACTTCATCAAATGCATGAAGTGGAAACTACAGTTGAGGCATATATTTGCACATGTCGGGGTGGAGGAGGGCAAGTGTTGGCAAAGTCAGTAGAGAGCAGATGGAACCCATTAACACCAGTAGATCAAAAGGCGAGAATGTGCGAATGGATGAATCAGTTTTTGTAATGTGCTAACCATTCTAAGTCTCTAGTCAGACCCAGTCTGATGGTGTCAAACTTGCAAGTTAGCTCCAGCTCTGCACTTTCACGCTGAAGTCTGTTTTTGAAGTTTGAGTTTCGGAGTATGGCAACTTTCAAGTCTGCCACTGAGTGTCCATGGAGGCTGAAGTGTTTTCCTATTGGTTTATGGATGTTGCCATTTTTTATTTCTGTTTTATGTCCATTTATCCTTTTACATAAGGACAGTCTGGTTTGCCCAACATACATTGCAGAGGGGCACTGCTGGCACGTGATAGCATATAGCACATTAGTGGCTCTGCAGATGAATGACCCCCTGATGGTGTGGCTGATGTGGTTGGGTCCTGTGATGGTATTCCTGGAGTCAATGTGCGAGCAGAGTTGGCAACAGGATTTGTTGCAAGGATAGGTTCCTGAGCTGGTGTTCCTGTTGTACGGTGTTTGGTTCCTGGTGAGTATTTGCTTCAGGTTGCAAGGGTGTCTGTAAGTGAGGATAGGCCTGCCTCCCAAGGCTTGAGAGAATGTGGAATCATCTTAAAGGATAGGTTGTAGATCTTTGATGATGTGTTGGAGAGATTTAAGTTGGGTACTGTAGGTGACGACCAGAGGTGTTCTGCTGTTTCCTCTGTCAGCTCGGTCCTCTGATAGGTGGCTTCTGGGTATAACTGGATCTGCTCCGATCCCTCAGACAGAGACAAACACCTACAAGATCTCTACCAGACATTCCTGAAACTACAGTACCCAGCTGGTGAAGTGAAAAAACACATTGACAGAGCCAGATGGATACCCTTCCTATTTTGATTTGAGGCTTTTGCTTATTTTGATTTAAGTTAATTCAAAATAATTTTATTTTGAATTACCTTATTTCAAAATAAGCATCTATGTATGGACATAGCCATTAGTTTGAATGAAGGAGTTCCCTTAGTTCAAACTAAGGAAAGCATAGTTCTAATCTATAAAACCTCTCTTAAGTTTGAATTGATGGTTAATTTGAACTCATTAGTGTGAATTAACCCAGGGTAGCTGTGTTAATTCAAACTAACTGTTAGTTTGAATTAACCACAGCTTGATTTTCCCTATGCAATAGCGCCGCCTACCTGATTTGAACTGGCGAGTCCTGTGCATGGACATACTAGTTCAAATTAGGGGTTCTAGTGTGGCTGTGTTAATTCAAATTAACTTAATTTGAACAAATAATTATTAGTTCAAATTAATTAGTTCAAATTCAGTTAATTTGAACTAACCTTCCAACTGTAGACATAGCCAAAGTGTCTGGTGAAGTGGGATTTTCTTCCACAGAAGCTCATACCATAAATAAATTTGTTAACACAAAACTCCTTGTTTGTTTTGTTCTACTTGACTGATATGGCTACCCCTTTGGGTCTTGTCAGTTTCAAAGGGGATAGCCATGTTAGACTAGTCCAGTGAAAAAAGCAACAAGCAGTTGTGTGGCACTTTAAGACTAACAGATTTATTTTTTGCATGAGCTTTCGTGGGAGAAGATCCCACTTTCTCAGATGCTTCGAAGATGGGTGAACTTACAGAAAGGAATGAAACTAAATGCAAGGGGGTGTAAAACACAGGATCAGGTCATAAAGTAACAGCAAATCAGAGCAGTTTACAGGCTCAAACCATGGGAAGCCTGAAGTCAAATTACCCTTTGTAATGGGAAAAGAACCCATAGTCTCGGTTAAGTCCTGATTTCACAGAATTTAGCTTGCATATTAATTCGAGTTCAGCTGTTTCTCTTTGAAGTCTTGATGTCCCAGGTACAGCTCTAACAACAGTTGTTAACAAATCCATCACTGAGTGATTAGGAAGGTGGAAGTGCTCAGCAACTGGTTTCTTTGTTCTTTGATTTCTGATATCAGCTCTGTGCTCATTCAGTCTCTTACGGAGCGATCGTCCTGTTTGTCCAATAGAGAAGGTGTTGGGGCATTTCTTGCACATGATGGCATAGACCACATTAGAAGATGAGCAGGTAAATGAGCACAGAGCTGATATCAGAAATCAAAGAACAAAGAAACCAGTTGCTGAGCACTTCCACCTTCCTAATCACTCAGTGATGGATTTGTTAACAACTGTTGTTAGAGCTGTACCTGGGACATCAAGACTTCAAAGAGAAACAGCTGAACTCGAATTAATATGCAAGCTAAATTCTGTGAAATCAGGACTTAACCGAGACTATGGGTTCTTTTCCCATTACAAAGGGTAATTTGACTTCAGGCTTCCCATGGTTTGAGCCTGTAAACTGCTCTGATTTGCTGTTACTTTATGACCTGATCCTGTGTTTTACACCCCCTTGCATTTAGTTTCATTCCTTTCTGTAAGTTCACCCATCTTCGAAGCATCTGAGGAAGTGGGATCTTCTCCCACGAAAGCTCATGCAAAAAATAAATCTGTTAGTCTTAAAGTGCCACACAACTCCTTGTTGGTTTTTTTTTACCCCTTTGGGACTTGTCAGCAGAAAATAAAATAAAATAAAATAAATAAAACCAACCAACTAACCAACCAACCAAACAAACAAATAAAAGGTTTAAAATCCAATTCACCCATCTTTAGGAAATATTATTTTCATAAGAACATTGCATTTTTCATTTATGTAAACAGGTGTAAAAAGTGACTTCAGTGAAGCAACATCTGTGAAGGCAGAAATGGGCAACAGATATGAGAAATGTAAAATGTATCATGCATTTTTTTTCACTTGTGTACTAGATAGTGGATGGGTATGATAAAACAAAAATCTCTGTAGACATGGCAAACTATTGTTCTACCACCTGGCCCATCTTCTATTGGGGGGGGTAGTTCCCTACAATTCATTTTCTAGTATAGGTCATTTTGTTTTTTTTTCAGAAGAAGATTTGTGATGGTAGGACTCTTGAGGTGAGGTTGTGAGGCTGCAGAACAGAATTTTTGTAGAAGAGGAGAAAATTGTATAATACAGACAGAGATAGGGTTGTTGAAAGTAGTGAAGTGACTGTGGATGTTTCAGAAAAGCAGAATTAAAACCATAGTGAGGGCATAAATTGTACAGCAGTTGGTCCAGATACCAAGTGACTGTGAAGATTTGGTTGAAGTAGAGGCTACAAAATACATTAGTTCTGATCTAACACAATGATGGGAAGAATAGCCAGGCAACTGCTGATGCCTGAGCTATGTGTTTGGTGTTAGATTTCCCACATTTGCAATTCATGGTTTGGCAGGGTTCATGTGCTTCCACTCAGACAGATACTGTGTAGATATAATATCGCCACTACATATACCTATTGTGATAGTGAGGGCCCTAAAGGTTATGGGTTTGACGGGCACACTTGGGAAAGACCTTTTGAATTTGTAATCATTTTATTAGGGTAATTAATAATATCACAAACAGTATGATGAAACGAAGTAGGTAGAATACAAAATGTTGAACATTTACTTACTCACCCCATCCTTTGCTGAGAAGCTCCTAGCTTGAAAGCTTGTCTTTTTCATCAACTGAAGTTGATCCTGCAGGGGAAAAAAAAATATATTACCTCACTCACCTTGTCTCGCTAATTTCTTGGGCAAAGCAGTGTCGGTGATGCAATGTAATAGGCTATTTCTGGGCAAGTTTGAAGGAATGGGACCACAACATGTGTACAAAAGAAACTTCACAGTCTGATACATTTATATTTGACTCCACCACAGCAGACATATGAAAAATGGAAGACAAGAAAATGCAGGAGTATGTCCACACGTCTCTTTTATTTCAAAATAACACTGCTTATTTCAAAATAAAAGAGATTAGGTCCACACAACATATTCTTATTTCAAAATGACGGGCTCCATCATTTTGAAATCAGAGCTGTCATTTTGAAATAGCTTAAACCTTCTTTCAAAATAATGACATACATGTGGACATAGCCGAAAGGTAATCCAATTGAGACAGTGATTTGAGAAACTTTGTAAATATAGATTAGTGTTGTGATGTGATATCAAAAAAGAGACATTAATCTGAAGAAAAACCCATCTGGCTTTATGAAAATGAAGTGAAAGTCTTAAATAATCTAATTCTGTGTATCACACAGGTAATGTGAGTTGGGGAAGAAGGGACCTCTGGAGAACTAAAGCAAACACATTTTTACATCCTGATAAAGTTCACTGAGTGCTGTTCACATTACACCCCAAACAAACTTGGGAAGAAGTGGCTTACTGTACAAACACATTAAAAGAAAAATAAATGTTCCAGACTTCCTATGCATGACAATGAGCTTCTAATCTCTATAAAAAGATAATATGATAGCTTGGAAAACTGGAAGAACAATGTTTGTGAAACTTTTGGCTGTTTTCACATCCTCAAAATCTCATGTTTTCCTGGAAATTTTACAGTAATAAAAATATAGCTGAAAGACTATAGAAGAGCAAAATATTTTGCATGACAGAGTTAGAATTCATGTACAAATTTGATTTAGCTGAAGACTGTACGGCTATGTCTATACTAGCCAATTAGTCCGGACTAAGCAAGCTTAGTCTGGACTAAGTTGGTCCAGGTCCACACTAGCCTTTGACTAGTCCGAACTAAATAATTTCTTAGTTTGGACTAGCCAAAACTTAGTCTGAACTAATAAGTTCAACTGGTTAGTCTGGACTAAGGGCTTAGTTCAAACTTCAGTTCAAACTTTAGCTTGAACTAAGTGTGCTGTCAACCAAGATTAATGGCTAGTTTGAACTAAAAACGTTCAAACTAAGTCAGTAGTTCAAACTAGCTGTGTGTCTGAATTCAAACTAAAAAGTTAGTTTGAACTAAGATGTGTGGCTAGTCTGAACTTAAAAGCCACGGTTAGTCCAAACTAGCCTAAGGTTAGTTCAGATTAACCTCACACTTTTTTAGTTTGACTAGCAAGTCCAAACTAAAAAAGCAGATGTAGACATAGCTGATAAGAGCAAAATATTTTGTCTATCATATTTATAATTCCTTTATAAATTTGACATCATTAACTTGGGGCTGAAGAGGAATATCAGTTGGCTTTAGTACTACAAAAGATTATTTTGCCCTTGTTTCTACCCCTACTCCTGTTTCTAATATGCTGTTCCACACTGTTTGAATATAAATAATTGATTTGATTTCCTGAAACAGTCTGACCTGATCCTATGACTTATACTCCCAGAATTAATTTTCCTCCCATTCCATAAATAATCCATCTTCAAATATCTGAGAAAGTGGGATTTTCCCCCATGAGAGCTCACGCAAGAAATTCACAGTCTTTAAAAATGTCACAAACTTCCTTGTTTGTTTTGCAATAAAAATAACTCTGATTAAAAATAGGCTAATTTCATTGACAGTTTTCAGTACAAAAATTCCAGAAACAATCATGACAATGGGATCAATTTCAATTTTACAGTTAATTACACTGAAAATTAATCTTATACTTCATACAAACCACTTCATAAAATATTGCCAGAAAGCTTAATCTTCAAGAAGTTGGATTGTATCCATGCATTTCACATTAACATCAGAGATAGTTGGTGCTTAGGAATTGAACTGAACTGCCTAATATTTTGAAGTACAGTTATTAAATTATAGGTTTTCTTCTTGACTTGAACTGATATGTAATTGAAGAAGACATATAGTAAGAATAACAAATCTAGGAATTAGGGAGAAGACAAATTTTGGTTGAAAAGCATGGTCAGTGTCAGTGCATTGTTACTTCCATGCTGAGATGATGATATCTGTAGAGAGCACCTGTAGCAATAGTCACATTTCACCTAACATCACCGTTCACAGAAGAACTGCAAAGCATGTGCATTTCTTCAGTTATGTGGTTATTTGGGGTACCTAGTGTGTGTGTGTGTGTGTGTGTGTGTGTGTGTGTGTGTGTGTGTGTG
>ML681979.1:43052988-43067023 GCA_007922195.1 Podocnemis expansa | reverse complement strand
AATGAAAACATTGAACAGAACTGGCCCCAGGACCGACCCCTGGGGCACACCACTTGTTACTGCCTGCCAACTTGACATGGAGCCATTGATTCCTACACGCTGAAACCGTTGTTCTAGCCAGTTTTCTATCCACCTTACAGTCCATGCATCTAACCCATACTTCCTTAATTTGCCAATGAGAATGCTGTGGGAAACCGTATCAAAAGCCTTGCTAAAGTCAAGGTATATCACATCAACGGCTCTTCCCGCATCCACAAATCCAGTCATCTCATCATAGAAGGTGATGAGGTTGGTCAGGCATGATTTACCCTTGGTGAATCCATGCTGACTGTTCCTGATTACTCTATTTTCCTCCAAGTGTTTCAGGATGGATTCTTTGAGAAGCTGCTCCATGATTTTTCCAGGGATTGAGGTGAGGCTGACAGGTCTGTAATTCCCAGGATCATCCTTTTTGCCTTTCTTGAAGATAGGTACTATATTTGCTTTTTTCCAGTCCTCTGGCACCTCCCCTGTTCGCCACGAGTTTTCAAAGATAATGGCCAATGGTACTGCTATCTCATCAGCCAGCTCCCTCAGCACCCTCGGATGCAGTTCATCCGGCCCCATGGACTTGTGCACATCTAGTTTCTTTAAGCAGTCCCTAACCAGACCTTTTGTCACCAAGGGCCTCTCTTCTTCTCCCCAGTCTACCATACCTAGTGTAGTGGGCTGGGAGCTGACCCTGCTTGTGAAAACTGAAGTAAAAAAAGCATTGAGCACTTCAGCTTTTTCCTCATCCTCTGTCACGAGGATGCCTGCCCCATTCAGTAAGGGACCTACACCATCCCTGATCCTCTTCTTGTTATTGATATACTTGTAGAACCCCTTCCTGTTATCCTTCACATCCCTACATACTAGAGATAAGACTGGGTGGAAGACCCATCTGCTGAGACTCCAAAACAAAGGTCCATTGGTAATCGGGCTTCTCGTCCAAAGATTAGGAAATATGAAGAATACCCAGTGGCCTCATTTTGAGTAGAGTTATAAGACTGCATAAGATGGCTAACATGTCGACTCCATTTAGATTTCTGTTTGGCATTCAAAGCTCCTAGCATATTAAGCAGGGTCCAATTAAATCATTCAGTCTGTGGGTATCCCTGTGGATGATAAGGTGGTGTTCTTTATTTTTTTTTTATATTTATTTAGCATAGCTAAGAGTTCATGAATTAATCGACTTTCAAAGTCCCATCCTTGATCAGAATGCATGTGTTTGGGTAGACCATAATGTACCAAGTACTCTTCCCAAAGAGTTTTAGCAACAATAGTGGCCTTTTGATCCTTAGTGGGGAAAGCCCATGAATATCTTGTGAAATGATCAGTTACAACTAATATATTGCAAGTCTTTCAGCTATCAGGTTCAATTGTGAGAAAGTCCATACAGACCAGATCCATAGGGACTTCACTGTGAAGATGAAACAGTAGAGCAGGTCTTGTGGGTAGGGTCTTCTATTGTATAAACCAGGCACAGGTTTCACAATACTGTTCAACATCAGTCTTCATCCATGACCAGTAAAAACAGTCTTGAACCAGTCCATAAGACTTATCAAACCCAAGGTGCCCATGGTCATCATGTAAAGATTGTAGTACAGTTTTGTGATACTGTTGAGGTAAAATCAGTTGCTTTTTAATGAGTTGCTCAGGCTGTTTAGTGATTCTATACAAGAGTCCATTCTCCAAGGAAAGGTGATCCCATTCTCTCACTAGGAGAAGAATATTAAGGTGTCTGCTTTTATCCAAAGTGTCAGGGTTTCCTTGATCAACTGCCAGCCAAACTTCTCCAACCCAGGGATCATCCTGCTGTGCAGCCCTAATCTCAGAACAACTCAAATGAGGAAGATGGGAGGTGTCTAAAGAAACAAGGTGGCAGTAAGCTTGAGGGACAGCTTGGGTTTCCACTCCTGAAAGTTCAATAAGGCGCGTAGAATGTACTTCAGTCAATTTCCCACAAACAGTAAAAACATGGCACAAAGCTTGAATGCCGGGGTGGATATCTCTTCCTGTTCATCCTCAGGTGTTGAGACATTGTGAAGCCACATAAACAATGCATCAGCATCCAAATTTTTGCTACCAGGGCCGCACCTTAGGCTGAAGTTGTAGGCGGACAATGCTACTAACCACTAGTGTCCAGTGGCATCCAGTTTGGCTGAAGTTAAAATACAAGTCAGGGATTATTATCTGTACAAACTTCAAACCTTGCTCCATATAAATAATCATGCAGCTTGCCTACTATAGCCCATTTTAAAGTAAAAAATTCAAGTTTGTGTACAGGGTAGGGTTGTTGTTTGTTTGTTTGTTTGTTTGTTTGTTTGTTTGTTTGTTTGTTTGTTTGTTTGTTTGTTTTTTCTCCAGCTTCTAACAAGCTTTGACTGATGAACACAACAGGCCTCAACCCCTTAGGATGCTCTTGATATAATACCCCTCCTAAGCCACCCATACTGACATTCACATGCAGAACATAAGGCTTCTGTGGATAAGCAAATGTTAAGACAGGAGCTTTGGCTAGACATGCCTTAATTTTGTGAAAGGCCTCCTCAGACTGATAATTCCATCACCTTCCAAATGGTTCTGAGGCCTGGAAATAAGTTTTACCAGTTGGACACAGGCTTAGAACTTGACCCATTCCTGCAACGTGGAGGAAGATAGCCCTGCAATAGCTAATTTAGTGGTGCCATCAAACTGGAGCAACCCTTCACAAAGTGCCTGTAGTAACCACAGAATCCTAAACATGAATGCAAGGCAGTTATATTCTGTGGCCTGGGCCAAATGGAGACTGTCTCAATTTTTGATGGATCTGTGCAATACCTTGCTCTGATACTATGTGTCCCACATAGGAGACAGAAGAACGGCAAAACTTACATTTATCCAAGGACAGTTACAAGCCTTCCTCCCTCAGATGACCCAGGATTTAAGCAACCACTCTTCATGCTCTTCCAGAGTCCATCCAAAAACAATTAGGTCATCCAAGTAGACAAGGACTTCCAGGAGATTCATGCCTTCAACTGTTTGCTCCATTAACACTGGACAACAATTTTTTTTCGAAAGTGTTGCTTCCTCTGATTTTTTTTTAAATTATGCTAGACCACTTTGAAGCTGAACACAAATATAATTTCAGACTACTTGTATCATGTAGGAATTTGGAAAAACAACAAATTGACTTTTATTGAATGTAATGCATTTAATCACATAACAGTGCTGATGCTTTGAAATAGTTCAACTGAATTAAAAATGTTTTGTTAATGATTCTCATTTGCACTGTGACTGAGGCGTCTCGTTTAGGTGTCCAACAATAATCAGCCGGCACTGATGGATTCCAGTTGCCCTCATACCGTTTTTCCATGATCGCAATGTGCTGGTGAAACCTTTCACCATTCTCGTCACTGACTTCACCAAGATTTTCAGGGAAAAAGTCTAAATGTGAATGCAGAAAATGAATCTTTAGTGATATGTTGCACTTCATGATTTTATATGCTTGAAGCATGTTGTCAACCAGCTGCACATAGTTTGGTGCTCTGTAGTTGCCAAGAAAATTTTCAACAACTTCCTTGAATGCCTTCCATATGATTTTCTCCGGCCCTACTAGAAGTTCTTTGAACTGCCTATCATTGATGACCTGTTTGATTTGTGGACCAACAAAAATGCCTTCCTTAATCTTGGCATCAGTTAGTCTGGGAAACATCTGTCTCTACTACTGAAATCCTTCACCTTCCTTGTTCATCTCTTTCACAAAATTTTTCATCAGTCCGAGTTTTATGCGAAGAGGAGGCAAAAATTTCTTTGTCAGGTCTACAAGTGGTTTATGTGCCACATTTTTCCGCCCTGGAACCAACAGCTTATGGAGTGCCCAGTCCTTTTTAATGTAATGAGACTCTTTAGCACGGCTGTCCCACTCACAAATGAAACAACAGTACTCGGTGTATCCGAGCTGCATTCCTAGTAGCACCGCAACTACTTTCAGATCACCACAGATGTTCCAGTTGTAGTTGCTGTACTATATGTGTTTCAACAAAACTTCCATATTTCCATAGGTTTCTTTCATGTGTACTGCATAGCTGATTGGTATTGAAGGGTGGACATTGCCATTGCGTAACAACACAGCTTTCAGGCTTAACACTGATGAATCAATAAAAAGATGCCATTGTTGTGGGTCTTGCTGGCAACTCAAAGCAGTGAACAGTTTATCAATGTCAGTGCAGAAGCACAGATTATCAACCTGACCAAAGAGTTGTGTCAAATCTTCTTGGTGGCTGTGAAAGACAGAAACTTCCATGCCTGGTGACAGCAGACCCCATCCTTGCAGTCTTGAACCCAGTAATTCTGCTTTTGTCTTTGACAAACCCAAGTCCCTGAGCAGGTCATTTACCTCAGATTGAATTATCAGATGAGGCTCACTCGACGTAAATGGTTCAAAATCTGGATCAGTGTCGTTTTCCATTCCTGGCTCATGGATCATGGCATCTTTGTCTGCCTCCTCTAGGCTCCATGTCTCTGGTGGCTTCAGTACTGGAAGACTGTCATCATGCGGCATAGGTCTCATGGCTGAAGAGAGATTAGGGTATTCAATGGAGTTCTTGTTTCTAGCAGAGAACCCAGACACATTGGTCAGACAGAAGTAACAGTCTGTCACATGAACCTTCTGCTCTTGCCATATCATCAGGACAGTGAATGGCATTGACTTCCGAGTACTTCTGAGCCAAGCTCTAAGATCGACAGTGCATGTTGCGCAACAAATGTGAGGAGCCCAGGCTTTGCCCTGATCACTGATTTTACAGCCAAAGTAGAGCTCATACGCTTTCTTAATTCATGCACTCATGCTCTGTCTTTGAGGTTTAAGCGTTTATTCGCCACAAATGTAACAGAATGTATTGCAGCTGTTGTGACATTGGCGAGACATTTTGCTATCACGAATCCTCCTGAAAATACATTTGTTTTATTATTGTGAGTACA
This sequence comes from Podocnemis expansa, assembly GCA_007922195.1. NCBI lineage: Eukaryota > Metazoa > Chordata > Testudines > Podocnemididae > Podocnemis > Podocnemis expansa. The sequence continues at coordinate 43,062,040 of ML681979.1, read as the reverse complement.
CACAATATGCTATGTGTATAGAGCATGCACATTAACATGAATGCAAACTGATTTAAACGCAATGCATAGAACAGTGTGTGTGAAATGCTTTTATAGCCTTTCTAAAACCTGTCCTGCCAGCATCCACCCTGCCAAAGCCTTAGCATTCCCACTGCATGTTGTGTGGCCTGCACTAGGTGCAGTGTCACTGCATGCCCAGGCATGCTTGGACACAAGATAGAAAACTTTTCAGCTTACATTGTGGGCAACATTTTAATAGACTTAATTATGAATTGAAATAACAAATATAGGCGATTTCAAAAAATTGTATGTGATAGGGAAATTTCATGGTGATTTTCATAATCAGCAGCCCAAAATCCATAAGATACACCCCAAAGTGTGCAAGAAGCAAAATCTTTGTTGTCCGGTGTGATCCTTGAAAGTAGTGGGACCCCCACGAATGCCTTGGGGCATCCATTGAAATTGGTAAAATCCTAGTGGACAAATGAAAGCAGTTTTCTCTTTATACATCTTGTTCATAGGTATTTGGTAATATCCACTACAAAGATCTAATACAGTGAACCATTTGCTTCCATTTAAACAGTTAAGGGCATCTTCGATCCTTGGCATGGCATATTGTTCTGGCACAGTGCGCCTATTTAGAGATCCGTAATCAATGCACATTCTGACAGACCCATTCTTTTTCCTCACTACAGCAATTGGAGAGGCATATGGACTTCATGATTCAGAAATTATTCCAGAAGTCATCACGTCATGTAAGTGTTTCTGAACATCCTCTACATTTTCTGGGGCCAGGCAATGCTGAGAGTCAGTTAGACAACTTTTATTCTGAGTACTTTTTGTGCAGCCCAGTCATGTCAGGAAAAGACATCAGCATGCTCTAATATTTTCCTACAAAGTCACCAGTTCCATTCCTCAGGAATAGGGGAATCCCCAAAATCAAAACAGTTGGGTGTCAAATCATTAGTTTTGTTCTTGACAGCTGCAGCAGGCATCTGAGGCATTACATCCACTGGGAACAACTCAGCAATCATAGCCCCATGCTGGAGGGTCAATTGGGAAGCAGACAAATTTCTAACATTGACTGTGATCCTCCTTGCAGACACTACTCTAGCCACTTGTACTTCAGATCTAACCACAAATCCTCCCAGAGAAGACATTTCCTCTGGTGTATTCATTAACAATAACTGATCAGAAGGCCAAACAGAGAACTTAGGAATTCCAGTCACTTGACAGATGCCACCTGGTGGTATGTGCACTTTTTGTTTTTTGTTTTTTTTTTGGGGGGGGGGTATACCCACACCTTGCCATACCTATTAGCATCTTCATCAGAAGTTGATTGAAATTCTCCTTGCAAATGTCTGTAGGCCTCATGAATCTTAGGGCGGATAGGCAAGGTATCAATGCACTGCTCACCCACGGTTTCTATGCACAAGCTGAAAAATCACCGGAACCGACTTGTGTTGGTTCCATCCACAACTGCAACAGTATCCTTGACACAGGGGCCTGGGTACATAAATACTAAAGTGTTCAGCTTTGTATGAACTCCCCTGACAGTTTGCAAAAATTCAAGTTTGAATGCTCAGGTTACCTCATATGCGTATTTTTCATGGCTCAACCCCCATATTTCCAAATTACCTAAGGGCTGAATGGATGAGTGATGAAGATAAGTGTTGTAAAATGTCTTGTACAGAATGGTGACCTGTGAACCACTGTTCAGAAGAGCATGAGCATAAATGCCTTCTATCTGAGCAGGAACAATGGGAGCTGGACCAACCAGACCTTGGGGTAAACCCCACTGGCTTATAGCAGCCTGTGGATAGCACTTAGTGGAGTATATTTTCCTTGAAACACCAGTTCAATCCTTCACTGGGCTTCTCTTAAATTTCCTAAATTCTTTCTGGCTTGGATAAGCTTGCGGGTGACTTTCTGCAAATCCTCTTCAGCATCACAGTTTTGTTTTGTGTGACCATCTTCCCCACACTTGTAGCAGAAGATGTTGCTTCTATAATTAGTTTTAACAGCACCCCTCAAATTGTGGGTGGTAATATCAGTCACTGAGTTATTGGTTCTCACAGCGGCATCCCTCCTTTGGGATTGAGAGGATCTGTTAGGCTCTACCACTACAGTACCCAGCCAGAGTAGCTGATTAACTTGCTCAGTTAAACAGAGCACCCTTTTCTTGAGGTCAGCAATTTCATCATGAGGAGCAATAGAGGTGAGAGAGCATATAAAAGTCACAGACTGGTGATCAGTTTCCTGGGCAGCTAGTCAATCCTCCTCTTCCCTGACATCCCATACTAGTCTGGAGAAGGGGGGAAAGGTGGATCCTAGCATGAATAAGAAAACTGCAGGTTCAGAGCTATTACATTGCCAGGACAGGTACCTTTAAGTACCTGTTCCATCCTCACCTGATTCAAGTGTGTAGCAAGTATTCCCTTCTTTACCAGTACCCTTTGCAATAGCTTTTCTAGATGGCAAATGTATTGCAAAAATATTTTCACCTTCTCTTTGATATGTGGATCAAAAGCACAGGTACAACTCTTCTTCACTCTCAGTAATCCCATGTATATCATCCAGAGCATGTAGATACTACAGAGCACCAGCAGAGGGATTGCTTGTCTGTGATGATCTGATGATGTCAGAGGCTGGTCCCCTGAGACTTTCAGCCAGTCTTTGCCTTTTGATAATATCTGGGCATTGCCATTCCTCCATCATCTGGGTAGCTTGGTCCATCCAAGATTCAATATCATCCTCCCTAGAAGGGTAGATTTTTTCCAGAAAAGACTTTCAGTTTACAATACCCAGCTCCTTCATAGGATGGGTGAGTACATCATTCCACTAGTTGTGCTAGTGCAGATATGAGACCTTCATTTGTAGCAGCTGAGGGAGCAGATGTTGGATTAACAACAGTCCTCACATCTTCTAGTGTCTTTCCCTCTTGTTGCAGCCAAGCATCCAACTTAGCCACAAAACCAGATGTCCCAGCTGACACAGTCTTCTCCTTTGGAGCACTTCCAGGCAGAAACACAGGCCAGGGGCCAATTTCATTCACAATACCAACTTCCTGTGGCACACACTCTGGGTGCTAAGCACCCTGGGAGGAAGGGCTACCCCCTCAGCGCCCTGGCCAGGGAACCCTCAGCACCCCGGCGAGGGTGCTGAGGGGTGTCCTCTGGCCAGCAGAGGGGGACTGCAGGCACCCGCGGGGTGAAGTGGAGCTGCGCCTCACCCGGCGGGTGTCTGCAGGGGACTGCAGGCACCTGCGGGGTGAAGGGGAGCCATGCGCCTCACCCCGCGGGCTTTAAAGCCCCAGCTGCCTGGAAACACTGCCGCAGGGTCGGTGGCGCCCCGCTCAGGCCCCCGTTGCAAGGGCTGGGGCGAGCGTGGCCCCGGGAATCCCCAGTGCAGCCGCTCCTGCTGGGGGCAGGGCCAGGGATACCCGGGTATCCCTTATTTTGAAGACACTGTGTCTTTCAAAATAAAGAGTTATTTCGAAACAGCTTGTTTCAAAATGTCTTGTTTCAAAATAAGCCCTCTGTGTGTGAACATAGCCTAAAACTCCAATAATATTAAGATAACTAGACACAAAGCATTTCCTGATGCAGATTTTGGGGTGGTAGAAGGATCCCAGCAATGCCTCCAACATGTAACAGCCTCTCTTTTCTCTCTGGGTTACCTGGCAGCAGGCAACACTCATCTGTGCGCAGGTGCCCAAATTTGATGACAAGGAGATTCTGAGTTTCCCAGTGCTGATGCTGGGATTGTGGGAATCTTCTATTTACTCCTCTGCTGCAGTCCCTTTGCTTTACAGGAAATTAAAGTTGGTAGTGCCTCCACCTGGCTGGATCCTCTACATGCTCAGTAGCATGCCTTGGGAGCCTCCAAGACTAAATCCATGAGGCTAAGAATAATCTGTGGGATGGGTCTAATCCAAATTTACTAATTATATATACAATACATTCAAGGTGCTTAAATTGCAAGTAACAAACTTTTACTTAACAAAGAAACTTATCCTAAGAGGATGGAATTGAATATTACTACTAATTTAAATACACAGGGGTAAGTAAACAAGTTTAGTGAACAGACACACAATACAGTTTAAAGGAAACGTATCTAACTGGTGTTTACACATCCTTTTTACCCCAACCACAGAGGGCACACTCCCCAGAGTTCAGAAACCTGACCCCTTGCTTGCGTGGGCACACATGAAGGGTTATTGAAGGACACAAGCCGGCACTCTGCTGGTCCAGTCTATCCACTCAGAACCGCACTAAAGATCCGGAGTGAGCCGACCAAATGGCCCTGGTTCAAGGGGACTGCCATGATGCCTCCCCTCAGGTCCAGTCAGTCTCTCAGCAGACCCCCTGTCTTTACAAGCCCTGCTCCAAACTGGAGGATGGGAGACAGACACTCACACACTCACTGCAGATCCAACTCAGCCATCTCTAGGCTGAGATCCTCTTTTGGGCTGAGTAAGCCACCACCCTCTAAAGCTCCCTGCTTGAGTGACCCTCCAGCAATCTCAGGAACCCCTGGTGCAGCCTCAAGAACCCCAGGAGTAGCCTCGGGCACCACAGAAGTAATAACCACCAGCTTCCAGATTCAGCCACGTCTCTTTCTCCTAATGGAGACCACCTTCTTCCTCTGTGCTCCCTGGAGGGATCATGGGAGTTGCAGTCTCAGTGGAAGAACTTAACAGCACATCAGAACTGCTTAAATACTAACCTCCTACTTGAATTCAAAGGCCCTTAAAGTGCCGTGTGCTTACATTTGTGTTCTGCCTTCTCCCACACACTTTCCAAAATAATACTCAGCCAAAAGTTCCTCTGTAGGTTCACACACTCCTTTTGTATTATCAGAGGCTTATGTTTATGTAACCTGTGGGCAGGCTAAAATTCATTCATTAACCCCTCTCCAGTGCCTAATGGAGAGAAACCCCTGGAGAAAGCAGCTGGAGAGGCAGGATCCAGTCTGCACAGAATTCACAGCGAAGATTGCTCAGAGTTCCCATCCCACACTAAACTACCACTCAGCATAAACATAACAATGAACTTTATTAACTATTAACTTAACAAATCTTATCCTAAGAAACCAAAATGAATTTAAAGAGAACAGTAAGAAACCCAAGAGTCCCAAAGTTCAGGTGTAGTCACCATTATCTCAATTGGAGTCTTTAAGTCCTTGAGGCTTGAATGCAAACAGAAGCAATCCTTATCTTCTCAGGCTGCAGGAATCTTCAACTGGATTTCAGGCAGTCCTTTCTTTCTACTCTTCAACCAGCACTATGCAGCCTGTCCACAGGTCAACCGCTCTCAGTCCCCCAACAGAAAACTCCCCTGCAAAATAGTCCGAAGCAGGGAGAAAACATCCTGCAGTCCACTCCCAGCTCAGCTCCTCTCACTCAGTCACTGAGCATGTGACTCTGCAGCTCTCTGTACTTGCTCCTCTGTGGGGTGCTCGTCTCAGGCATCTGTCTCCAGCAACAACAGAAAAACTGGTGGAGCCTGCTCAAAATGCTACCACTCCCTAGCTCCAGAAACTTCTGGTTTCTGGGTGGCTAAATCTGGCCAGCAATGTAATCCAGCCTGAACACATCTCAAAGAGAGAGCCTGGTTTAGGCATATGGGTTATATTTTCATTTATATTAACTGAAGGGTGAGTTCATGCAGATCAACCTCAAGCCTGTAACAAGGTTGGTCACACCTAGTAACAATGCACTCTCCTGCAATTTAAAAAAGAAAATTGGCAGCCCCTCTCTTTGGCAAGCTCCAGTGTCCTTTTGAAACAGACTTGAAATTTGGCATGGTGGGGAAGCTGTATGTCAAAGATGTGGTTTTTTGTCATTCCTTATTGTCATTCTAAATTTAGCCAAGTTACAAGGCATTCACAAATGGCAGTTCAGATATAATCAGCAGAAGCTTGGTATTGCTTATCAGCTAAATTCACTGAAAATATTATCTGCACTGGATATTCTGTAGTCTAAGGTTGAGCAGGACTATTTCTGAAATTACAGATATGGGATACTGCATACCAGTTCAGGGTCAGATGCTGCAGATGAAAGCAGTTAACCAGGGCTCCTTTGCTCACAAGGATCTCCTTCATCATGCAGCATGGCTGTAAAAACGTCCTAGGAATTGTTGGACTGCGGATTATGAAGGGGAATCTGAGGTTGAATAATCCAGGAGATTGGGATTGGCAGCTGATGAGGCAATGGTTGGAACTCAGAACCAGTGGCAGGGTAGTCTGAGATGAGATGAGAAACAAAATTATGGGGGAGGACTGTCTCTGTGCAAAGAGAAAGGAGAAATGAGCTAATGAGTTCTGAAGGAATGGAAATGGATAGGAAAGGAGAATGGAGAGTGTCAATGACAGTAGATCTGAGAGTAGAGAGATATGAACAAGGAACCTGACTGCTGAAACTAGAATATGCTAGGGAAGAAGAATGGGAGATGGCAGGAGGAGCGACAGAGATTGGCATTGGCTAAGGGAGATGAATGAGAAAAGGAGAAGGAGTCAGGATTGAGGAAGACACAGAACTGGAAAAGAAATAAGTGTCTACAGGGCAAAAGGTCAAATTTGGGGTGAAAGGAGAGAAGTTTTTGCTATTCTGTACCTTTTCCAATTCCAGTATATCTTTTCTTGAGATTGGGCAACCATAACTGCACTCAGTCTTCATGATATCCATGTACCATGGATTTATTTTACTATCTATCTCTTTTCCATTGATTCCCAACATTCCATTAGCTTTTTTGACTGTCATTGTACTTTGAATGGATGTTTGCAGAGAACCATCCATAATGACTCAAAGATTTACATTATACCTCATCATTTTACAGGAATATTTGGAATTATGTTTCCCAATATGCATTACATTGAATTTTATCTGTCATTCTGTTGCCCACTCATCCCATTTTAGGGGATCCCTTTGTAAATTCTTCGCAGTTTGCTTTGGATTTAACTATCTTGAATACTTTTCTGTCACCAGCAAATTTTGCCACCTCACCCCTTTCTCTAGATCGTTTATGAATATGTTAAATGTTACTGGTCCCAATAGAAACATGAGGAGAACCCCAGCATTTACCTCTTTCCATCCTGAGAACTGACCACTTATACCTACTCCTTCTTTCCTATCTTTTAAACACTTACTGATCCAGGAGAAGACCTTCCATCTTTTCCCATATCAGCATATTTTGCTTATGGTTCTTTGGTGAGGGACCTTGTCAAAGTCCTTCTGAAAATCTAAATACACTATAGCCACTGTATTGTCCCCGTCCATGTGATTCTTCACCCCCTCAAAAAATTCTATTAATGTGGTAAGGCATGATTTCCTTCTACAAAGCACATAGGCTATGTTCACATGTAGCTGCTTATTTTGAAATAAGTTATTTCAAAATAAGCTAATTTGAAATAAAATCCTTACTTTGATTTAAGTTAAATAGAATTAAGGGAAACCACCAAATCAAAATAGCAAGTCCAGACACAGGACTTGCTATTTCAATTGAGGAGAGGGACACCCTGGAAGGTATGGCAAAATGGCCCCTGGAAGGGCCATGTTGCCAGCCAATCGCCTGCCTGGCTCTCACCTGGTGGGGCAGCAGGGGAGGGACCGTGGGGCACCCCTGTGCCGCCTTGTGGGGGTCCAGGAGCTGGCTCCCCAGGCTTGCCTGGGGTGCTGGCTGCAGGCTGGCAGCACTTGCTGGAGCCCGCTCGCCCCCGCAGCCCTGGCTCGGTGGCCGCTGGGGGTGTTGGGTGCTGGAGCCTGCACACACGGCCAAGGCGAGCAGGCTCAGCACCCGCCGCCCCCCAGCAGCCATGGGGCCAGGGCTGCGAGGGTGAGCGGGCTTGGCATCCACCGTCCCTGAGCAGCAGCAAGGCCAGGACTGCAGGGGTGAGCAGGCTCCAGCACCTGCACCCCCGATCAGCAGTGGGGCCAGGGCTGTGGGGGCCAGCGGGCTCGGCACCTGCAGTCCCCCCCCACCAGCTTCCAGCACCCCCAGCAAGCTGCTGGAGCCAGCTCCTGGAGCCCAGCCACCGTGGGGCCCCCTGCACCTCCCCTCCCTCCCTGGCCAGAGATCTGATCGGCTCCCTGGCCAGGGGGATGGGGAGATGGGACTTCCTCCCAGGGTATCATGCACCCTGGGAGGAAGGTCACCTGTTATATCGATAAGTGGGTCATATTGATATAACAGATCCAGATGAGGTTATTTTGAAACCACAGTTTTGAAATAACCCTCATTTCAATACCAAACTAGGTTTTATTGTATCAAAATGATTTTCCTTGTTTTCAAATTCAAATTTCAAAATAAAGAAAAGATCTGGACATGACTATTTTTAAATTGAAACAATGGTGGTTGTTTCCATTTAAAAGTCTTGTGTGAATACAGCCATAGGCTGTTTCTACACTTAAAATTTAGTTTGAATTAATGAGAATTAATTCAAACTAAATTAATGCATGGCTTTACTGGCTTTCATTACTTTGAACTAAGGAATTCCTTAATTTGAAGTAATGAATGCTTTCTTTGAAGTTATAAAACCTTGCTTAACTTCAAAGTAATGGTTAAATTCAATTTATTAGTTCGAATTAACCCAACGGAGCTGTGTTAATTCAAGCTAACTGTTAGTCTGAACCAACGTGGTTTGACCTTCCCCATCCCATGGTGCCTTCCTCTTTCTCTGCATTGGGTGGGAGCATGACCCTTCTTGAGTGCCATGTTGCTGCCCTTCCCATGGTGCCTCCTTCCTACATCAAATTAGCAAGTCCTATGCTAGTTCGATTTGGGTTTCTAGTGGGGCCATGTTAGTTCAAATTAACTTAATTTGAATTATCCATCATCAATTTGAAATAATTAATTCAAAGTAAGTTATTTCAGGCTAGCTTCTTAAGTATGGATATACTCATAGGGTGTGTTCTCACAGCCCTCTTATTTCGAAACAACAGAGGTTATTTCGAAATGAGATTTTGGCTGTTCACACGACGCACGGTTGTTTCAAAACAACGATTCCCGTTGTTTCGAAACAACCCCGTTGTTGCGAAACTACTTAAACCACA
>ML681979.1:43004387-43052588 GCA_007922195.1 Podocnemis expansa | reverse complement strand
GGTGAGCGGCTGCAGCCACTCACCCCCAGGGGACTGCAGCCCCCTGGCATGGTTTCGAAATAGCAAGTTCACAGTGTGAACTTGCTATTTCGATGACCTGGTTTTGCCTTATTTCGAATTAACATTTTGTTAATTCGAAATAAGTTGTTTCGCAACGAGCGTTATTTCAATACAAGTTGTTTCGCAACAACCATATCGAAATAACTGGCTGTGTGAGAACACAGCCATACAGATTCTTCCCCAGTAAATCATGTTGTATCTGTTTGTCAAAAAATTCTGTTATTATATTTTTAACCAATTTGCCTTGTACTGAAATTATGCTTACTGGTCTGTAATTGCCGAAATTGCCTCTGGAGCCTTTTTTAAAAAGCTGGCATCACATTAGGTATGAGGTAAAGCTGCCAGAATTAACTGCCAAAAGAAATAATGCCTGTGAATCTTAATTCTCTATCCCTCCCCTTCAGCTTGTGTGCACTTTAGGATACAGTTTTTAATTGCATGATCATATACTATTTTTTCAAGGGCTTTATGCCTCATTCAGTTCACATTTCCTAACTTTTGAATGCTTGACTTTGCAACCATACAAATATTCTTTTAATGTAGAATTTTGCTGTTGAATGGAATAGAATAGAATATAGGGAGAAAGAGAAAGCATTTAGTATTTGAGGCTGCTAATCAGCAGACCTAATATCCTGATCTATTTCAAACGCCCATATCCACTTTCACACACAAAATCTAAAAACATAATTAAAGAATGTAACAATACATTAAATTTTGAAGTAGAAAAAAGGGCATGTATATACAGCAATTAATCACAGCTAGCCAAGGTCAGCTGACTTGGGCATGCAGGGCTTGGTCTGTTGGGCTATACAAATGTGGAGTAGATGTGTAAATTTAGGCTAGAGTCCCAACTTTGAAACCCTGCTTCCTTGTTCCAGAGCTTGGATTCCAACCCTTCACTGAATGTTCACAGTGCAGTTTTACAGCCTGAGCCCCATAAGCCTGAATCAGCTGACTTGTGCAGGCCATAGATGTTTAATTGCTTCATAAATATAACTAAATAATTAGTTTCCCAAACCTTCAGAGTTTAAATTTGAGTAGAGGCTGAAAAGCAGATGAATTACTGTAGCTTTGATGATTTGATATGCGACACGATTCTGTCAAAGACAATGCACCAGCATGATATTGGCAGGTGGGGTGTGGGGAGGAAATGTGATAGCCTTCATAAGCTGTAAAACTGAGGTCCTGACTATTTCTCCTTTGTTGAAAAACTCGGCATTTTTTCTTAACAGTAGAAGAAGTAATTTTAGTATCTTGTCCAAATTCTAATTTGGTAATTAGTTGTTCTTCCTAACTTTTTTTTTCCAAAAAACCTCCTAATGGTTAAATTTGGATAAGGTATTCAGTGTTTGCTGTAGATTATTGCTTATCCTGCACTTTGGATTTTAAGGGTTTATGGATGCGAGATCAATAATAACAGGGCCGGCACAAGACAGTAAGCCCCGTAAGCACTGCAGAGCAGCGCCGACGTTTGAGGGGTGCCAAAATGTGGACTGCACCATTGCACTGCCCTGGATGATGTCACTCTTCTGCACTGGTGCCACTGCGCTGCAGGGGGGTGCCAGAAGATCGAGCACCATTCCTGAAAAATAACACTATATAATAGTAGTATATATTATTAGCTGTAAGTAGCAAGTTAACTTTCACCATGGCATTTTTTGTTTTCAGAATTGCCATGTAGTATTGTAATTTTTGATAAACTGCTGACAAAGTTTTGGTTCAGCAGCTCCAACTGACCTCACTCAACAGAAATTTCTCTCTGAAATCTTTTTGTTCTGTTCCATTTTTTCTGGGTCTAGGATGACTAATGGATGCCCTAAGAAACCATGCCAAATCTGTTTAACTGAAATACAATTTCATTCAGTCATAAAAAGCAAACAAAGGATGATCTCATCCCATTTTATCTCTTTCACAGTCCATGCTGAAAAGAAGGGTAAGTAGACAGGAGAATAATATCCATCTTTGTGACAGGGCACAGGGGTATAACAACAAATGGTAGGATATTGATCAGAAATGGTATCCAGTTAAAGTGGCTTTCAAACCACAAAGTCGTGGTTTGAGCTCTCCAGGATTTAATGATTATTGGGAAGAGTTTACAAGCAGTTTGACAGCAGGTGTCATGTTTCATAACAAAACTAATTAAACATAATCACAGTGACTTATGTCCAGGCTTCTAGGCCCTTTCTTATATAGTTAAAGGATGCAATATGATTAAAAATCCCATTAAGATACAAAATAATATATCTGAAGCTATGTTAGCTAAGCCATGGTGAAACTGAAGACCGTCAATCATAGTAAGCTAGCTTGATTGAGCTAATATGTTTCAGAAATACATCTTTTGTGCCCATCAAGACATTCCTCTAGGGTCTTACAACAGGCCTTGAATTCAATATAAAATGGCCAAACGTATGCATTTTTTGCTTAGGAAACTGAAAGGGTTTAAAGTTCAGTGGTCCCTTCACAACTGAATAAATACTGGAGCATGAAAAATAAAGCTATCATGTACAGAGTGTTTTGTGACTATCAGCCAATGCAGAAACCGACAAAAAGCTGATAGCTTTTTCTAGGTATGTGTTGACAGCTATGCATAATGTTTAGACAATGAAGCTGATGAAACTTCACTTACACTTTTATGTTTGGACAATCTTTACATTTGATAATGGGTTTCATAATTCCACTTTCCTACAAGGAAGTTAATTTTACCATTCTCTCTTTCTAGGATGCCTCAAAAATGAAACAAGGAAAAAAGGTCCTGAATGAATAAGAACTCTCCAGGGATCTGCATTTAAGGTTTTATTTCCTGTTAATGTTGATTTTGAAATGACTGATTTTTAAAATTATTTGGAGAAAGGTAGAGAAGTTCAACTCAAATGTCCAGGTGGTAGACAGAGATTAAATTCATAGCCAAAGCTACTCCAAAAGTCTTGGGTCTGAAAAATAAGATACAACTTTTATGAGAAGAGGACTTTTGCTAAATCTCTGCTCCTGTAGATAAGAGTTACAATTAAATCAGAAATACCATAAGGCTTTCATAATATTTTTTAGCAAAACAAAAAAGAAGTCTGGTGGCATTTTTAAAGATGAACAAATTTATTTATTGCATGAACTTTCCTGGGAGAAAATCCTAGCTGGTTGCCTATCTCCAAGTGTCTGATGAAGTGGGATTTTCTCCCAGGAAAGCTCATGCAATAAATAAATTTGTCTTTAAAAGTGCCACTAAACTCCTTGTCTGTTTTCCTGAACTAGATTCACATGGCAACCCCTTTGGAATTTGCCATAATATTTTTAGTTGCTTCCCCAGCAAGTCAGAATCTGGAAGCTCAGGATGATAGAAAAAGATTTAAAAAAAATGGTGAAAGTAATACCCACACTTTAATAATATCTAGAGAGGTTTGGTTTGAGATTTGTTGTTAGATCTGGTTTTATCCAAACATGTTTGCTTGTTTTCAGAGATAGGGCCACATATGAAACTATAGGACCTGTCATGTTTTAGTAGCCAGACCTCCACAAAAAAATAATTTATGACAATACACTTTGACATCCAAAAAACCTAAAATAGTACCATTAAGCAAGAGAGAGAGAAAACAGCTCTTATGATTTGGGCCCTCTGTGTCTGTGGGCATATGTACATGACTGAAACATCACTGTGGCACTATTAAGAGTCCTCAATATAGCAGTGTAGGTGCTTGGTGTTGCACTGGAGCTTGGGGCTCTAAAACTCCCCTCCCCCCAGCTTCAGCACCCAAGCTTCAGCTTTACTATGAATGGCTAAACAGATATTTTTAACATCTACAGACCTCTGCTCTGACACTCATTGCCATGTTTATTTTTTGCCAGGTCAACATATTGTTACAGACCATCTTTCTCTTCTTGCTAAATGCCAGCTGTTGAAATCAGCTGGAACATTCCAGCTGGTGTTTCTTTCTCTCAGTGGTTCTCCATGGATTTCTAAGTCATACATCAGAGCTCATGTCTGTTGACCATTTAAACATGAGCGAACCCTGTTTTCTGTCCCCAAGCTTTTAGTATGGAGCTGGGATGGCTGGAACAAATGGGGAGAGATTGAGCTTGTGCAGGCCAGAGATTCCTTCAGTTTTGACATTGTATCAGTGTTGCTTTTCTAAAAAATTATTTATATAGTTGAGTTTTTTATGCCCTAGGGTCTGTAGAGGAGTAAAACTGTAATAAATTTAATTATTCAGAGTTTGATATGTGAATTTTTGCTAATCATGAGATTTTTTTGCATCCCTAAAATATTGACAGTTTAAGACTAGCGTGTACATTCGAATACATGTCTACTACACTAAAATAGAAAATAATGTAAAAGAATATATTTTAAAGAGACATAATGTCTACTTTAGTAGGATGTATCAGTTCCTATTGTACAGGCCAAATAAGGATCATTAAACACCAATGAATCTCCAAGTCCTTCAGAGTCAATGACATTGTACACTTCACTTTGGATCTCATTTTCCTTTTACATAAGGTCTGCAGGGCAAAAAAGTGAAATGAACTGTGAAAATCATAATAATTTGCTTTTACTACTGCTATTTGAACATAAAAATATAAAAAAGTAATTTATTTAAATTCCATTTTAGATCATATTTAGCTGGTTAGACAGACCTTGTGTATGTGTAAGTGACTACATGTATACACATGCACATACTAGGAGAAATACATTTACACACACACGGACGCACACACACTGTATAACTTATCACACAGATATCACCTCATCTTGTGTGTGTGTGTGTGTGTGTGTATTAAGTTGCATAGTGTGTGTGTATGTTTATATATTTCAAAATAACGTTTACATCCATCCATCGATGTGTTGAATTGACATCTGTGTGATAACTTGTACAAGACATGTAATAAGCTTATTTAACACTCACCTTTGAACCCAGCATCTGCTTTCTTCCCATTAGTCCACTTTCCCAGAACTTAATCTAATATTGTACCCTTCTAAGCAACTACAAACAGATGAAATTAAAAACATAAATCAGAGAAATATTTCCTCCTGCACCCAAATGTGGAATTTCCCACATTCTAAACCTTTTCACCTGCCTGAGGCCATGTGTGGGCAACATTCTCCTGGGCTGTCACATATCAGTTTTATAATGGCACATCGATGCATTTTCATGTGAAATAAGTGGAAATGTTATTGAATAGATGATTTCAATGTTCTGCTGGATCTCCTTTTGCATGTATAGGAAAGTTGAGTTTTCTATTTCTTTAAATGTGTGGAAGCATGTACAATATGATTTGTGAGTTGTGTCAAATGAATCATGGCTGTGAAGTATTCTTATACCATACAATTTGTGAAGATACATGAAGAACCTCTTACCCATGAACCTTAGGAAAAGTGCACTTTCCAGCTTTTTATTTTGCTTTGAGTGAAGATAGTGATATTGTATTACACCACTGTGGATTCAGCTCCAGTTGATACAGTTTCAAACCCAATAGAGTGAAATTGCCTCTGGTGTTTTTCTCAAATGTGGAGACTCAAAGAACACATGACGTCTTCAGATAGTGATCACAGGAACAATGAGAAGTGCAAAGTATATCTGAACTACAGATTTTTATTAAAGCAATAAGTAAAGTTGCAATTAGCTGTGCATATAAAATGCTACAAAAATGCAATAATTATAACTGCAACCTTATTTTCATCCTCCAGTATAGTGTAGGGTCTGAGAGACTGCTCAAAAGATAATCGTTGCTAGGGGGATGATTTCTTCTGGGTTTTCTCATGGTGTTGTCCCTTAGATCTTCCCACTTTGACCCAATGAAGGAACCCTCTTTTATATTAAGATTCTGACTCCACCTTATACCATATCCATATCAGCGCTCTTTTCCTTATTTGTACTTCTACACCCCATGATTATTGTGGTCCTCTGGTTTTCATAGGTTCTTTGCAGTTCCTCTCTTTTTCATTAACATCTAAGCATAACATGCTTAGATGTTAATGAAACATGGTCAAAGATGTTAGAGTCAAGTGTCTTGTGGTCTTGGACAATAAATTGTGCTCCATTGCAATTCATTTTTCAGTAATATCACTTATTTGGCACTTCTTATGCAGCAACTTTGTGAGCTTGCTGGCATACGGTTATTTCTAGGGCACTCATTCATGTCAAGTGTACTATGCTTCTTAAGGAATATGTTCACCATACAGCTATATTAGTGCCCCCTTCCTGTTCAATATGGTCTTCATTAGCTTTAGGCTTAACAATCTTAAATTCTGAGCATTCAAGCACAATAAACATGGAGTGCTGGCACTGTTAAAGAAAATCCTACTTTGTCAACACTTGTTCAAATGTCTGGTGTAGTGGGATTTTCTCCCATGAAAGCTCATTCAATAAATAATTTTTTTTGTCTTTAAAAGTACCGCCAGACTCCTTGTTTGTATTGTTGGATTAGACTAACGTGGCTACTCCATTGATACTTTGCAAGCACAGTGAAGATTAGACTAACGTGGCTACTCCATTGATACTTTGCAAGCACAGTGAATTCCATTGGACTACTTGTGTGCAAGGTTACTTACCATTTTGTGGTTTTGGGATCAGAGCTGTAGGATTCAGGGGTCCATCCATATAGTTTACTTTTCAGAATCCTTGTTTTAGTGAGAGACCTTTAATGTACTATCCATGCACAGATCAAGTGACATTTTTCATAGCACCTAACAAAGCAATAACAGTGTTCAAAGGTACACAGAAAAACATACTTCTTCACAGTGACAGCTGTATCCTTCCCAAACTACAACTTTCTTTCACCATCCCATTTTAGTGGTAGACCCA
The DNA here is from genome assembly GCA_007922195.1 of Podocnemis expansa. Classification (NCBI taxonomy): domain Eukaryota; kingdom Metazoa; phylum Chordata; order Testudines; family Podocnemididae; genus Podocnemis; species Podocnemis expansa. The sequence continues at coordinate 43,045,737 of ML681979.1, read as the reverse complement.
AGTAAATCTCCTCTACTCAAAAAAGTCTGAACCATTTTTTTCAAATATAGGAAAAGTCGGTAACGACAACCACTTTAAACAGAGACAAACTCTTTCAAAATCAGCTGAAAAGTGAAAGTTTTAAGAAAGATAATATTTGCTGAAAATAGAGCTATAATGAAAATGATTTTCATCATTCACACAGAGTCTGTTCCAATGCCCACTGAAATCATTGGAGTCTCTGTTGACTTCACTGGGCTTTAAATAGGGCTGGAATCAGGGGTGATATTGGGCCTAGCATAATGTTATATTAAAGTTTCGTGTAGTTGTTCAACTACTCCATCCAAAATCCCAGTTCCAAAGGGCTTATAACTATGAATAAAAATTAGCTCTGTATTGATTCTTGGAATGTCTGCTCTTAGACAAGAACAAGATCTATTAAATCCTTGTATTTTCAGGGCTATTTTTATTATTTTTGTTCTTTTTCCTGTTTTTTGACTTCCTCGTACCCTTAACACCAAAGTAAGCAGCCGCTTAGAATGTTAGCAGAAAGGACTACTTCTTTCTATATATACATGTACACCCTTGGTAGACTATCTGCCAGCACTAAAGTCTAAATTTGACACATTCAGTATATCTGATCAAATGAAAAAATATTTAATGCTTTTTGGCAATGTGCAGCTGCTTACATATTTTGACCATTACTCTCTTTTGTTAGTTTACCCAGAGGACTCTATAAAAGGACCAGGTACAGAAGTATCATGTAAAATACATGATAAAAAAAAATAAAAGCCTTTCTCAGTACTTAGTGACCTGAGAAATGTTATTTGAAAAACTAATGACCTAGGAATGCCTTTAAATCTGAGACCATGCACCACAACATACAGGACTTAAACTGGACATGTAACTACTGATCCACATAGAAGATTACATCAGAAAAGTGATTTTCTAAAAAGTCTATTAAAAAAAAAAGTTTCTGTGGTGATCTCCCCCTTCAAGTATCCCCCACCCTCATAGCTCACTGAAATCTATAGCTGTCAAAGCTTCCTACAGATATTTTCTGTATTCTCTTGCTTTGGTGTCATCCTGAGTTAGTCCTTCACCATATTAAAGGAACCCAGAATAATACAAGTTAATAACAATTCATATATTGTTGCACTGGTGTAAAATGTTATATCAATGAGCTTTTAATGGGGCTATTATTTTAATCCATGTTGAAGATATACTTCATAATCAGAATTATAGATGTTTAATGCCAAATCTTTCTTCACTGTCATTTTGGAACCATTAATCTGTAAATTAATTGTACAAAATTATTTTTCATAATCATAAACTTTTCAGGCACAGACTAACTGAAAATAGTCTTATTACTGGCCCAGAATTATATTGTAGGATGTCAGCAAATATGAAAATAAATTTCATTTTCATGAGTTCTGAGGGGAATACAAATGATTGATCTTCCATTCTGCAATCAATATGTTATTGACAGATCTATAGCTAAATGAAAAAAAAAAGAGCAGAAATCAATGACAATGGGACAAGGATCAAATTGATAGCTGAAACTTTCATTAATGTGAGAATGACAGTTTTACTCACTTTGACAGAAAAAAGCAGCCTTTATGTCCTTTTTCATTGTGAACAGAGGAGAGGAGGTCAAATATGCATAATGAATATGAATCTACAATTTCTTTAGATCAAAAACCCCTTGAAGCTCTGAAATTCATTTTTAAACTGATATATGATCCCTAGTGTAAAGTCCAACAGAATCATTAGAAATTGTGGATGAGCAGTTACAATGTTATTAGGGACTGCAAACCTGCTTCCAAATATTGTACCACTGTATAGTTCTGTGCTAGAGTACAAAACAATATTGGTAAATTTCTTATTTATACAATCAACCAATTGCATTTGTTTTCATGCTCTACCTGTTGTCTCTTTAAGTACAGTTTCTCCAAGACTTTCTTTGTGCTTTCCTAAAACATATTGTTAAGAGTGCCATTTGTGCACCAATGGAGTCAAAGGACAAAAGACTTTTGAAAATACTTATTCTCTACAGATCCTTTGATTAAAATTCAGCGTATTAAACTCTAACTGTTGCCAGCAAAATACTTTGTAGGGAAATATTCTGTGAGATTTTTGTAAACAGGCATGACCCCAATACAGAACATTTTTTTTCTGGGTTTAAATGTAAGAGAAGAATAAAGGTTCCTATTAAGTTTTATGAAAATAACTTTCTACTGAGGTTTTCATAAATGAAAGATGATAGGAACTCAAGGATAAAATTAACATAGTATAACATCCTGCATGAGACTAGCCATCCAGTATAGTCCATTATAGTGTGATGATATAAAATTGCTTGTTCTTGCCATTATAATAAACCCACAGCATCGGAACGTGTAAACTGTAGATATTTGAGATGGGAATGACCACTTGGACTTTCCTGAGAAGGAGATTCAGATAGTCATCATGCTTTATCTTAAAGGTAAATTTATAAATTGTTTATATAATGTTAGTAAATTATTATTAGATGACAAGCCAATTATAAATTGTAATGCAATCTAACATGTCAATATTTTACAGCCACATATACCATCCTCTCATGAAGTAATTTATCATGATATCCATGTCTGTAGTATGGCTCATGTCTGATGTCTGAGTTCATATTTATTAGCCTTTTATAAATTATTTATTTTATAGTGTTCTCTCAGTAAATATAATATACCCACTGTATGAATTCTGCCCTCTGTCTGATTGCAAGAGCTAAATGATTCTAGTGCTTGCTAAGCATAAATCAAACCAACACAAAATTTAACAAAATATGTTACAAAAATACACAAAATCTGAGCAAGTTATAGTATTACCTAGGAGTACAGGTTTAGACAGTCCTGCGCAGCAGCTACTTGAGGCAAGAGCAATGTATTTTTATATATCTGTAAGCCCTTCAATACATTGTAGATACTATTTGGATATTACTAATCAATTAACCAACTCAAATAAACCATGAAATTACCATCATTTCATATACTATAAGCATTCCATAGTCAGTCCACAGACATTTATTTATAAATACATAGGTACAAAATATAAAGTCTGATTTCTGTGAGCACAACCTGAATAGTGTTGACTTCCTCAAATCTTTTAGAATTCATTAAGCTAGGATGGTGATCATCATTGCTCAGAATGTTCAACCCTTTACAAGATCTGCTATGACCTTTAACCCCTAGAAATGGCTTGAATTATTGCAGATTTTTAAAATTTTTGAATTATAAAATGCCTTAGTTTTCATGAAACTGTCCATTTTAGATAAATAGCTAAAATTCATTGAAACATTCAAACAGCCTGGTAAGTGGGAGATCATAATGGATACCAGAGGGCAAATGGTAAGTAAGGAGGGAAGGTTATGCCTGTGAATGACTCCTAGGAACGGGTTGTGTGAGAAAAGGCCCTGTGGAGAATGGAAACTGGATGGGGAGCAGTAGTGGTTGGGGACAGTAAGATGAAAAGAAGGATCAGGTCCAGGGGTTAAAGTAAAGGGGAATGCACTGAAGCGCAGTTCTGGGGCCCCCTATTTTTAGGTTGGCAGTATTCCAGTGCCCCTAAAAATAGAGGAATAAAGCAGAACGCTGCATTCTGGGGCCACCCTAAAAATAGCACAAGCAGCCAGAATGCAGCGTTCCAGTGGCTCCACCTTAACCCTGATCCACCTTAAGCCCAGCCAGCAGAGAGATGCGGCAGGCTGGGAGCTTGTGAATCTGCCCCTGCAGGGCAGAGCAGCTTGTGCCTAGAAGCACCTCCTAGCTGGTCAGGCAGCCTGCAAAGGGCGAAGGGCTTGGGGGGGGCACTGCTGAGGGTTTTGTGTGTGTCTGGGGGTGTCTGTGTCTGTGTGTGTGTCTCTTTCTGCCTGGGGGTGTCTGCGTCTGTGTGTGTGTCTGGGGATGGGTATTGGGGCAGGGGGTGGGTTCTGGGGATGGGTATTGGGGGGATCTCCCATGCTGGAGGGGGGCCCACCTGTGCCGGAGAGGGGCCCTCCAGTGCAGGTTCTGGGGCCCACCAAATTATACTTTGACCCCTGATCAAGTCCATCCAGAAGTGGAATAGGTATATGGTGCCTTTAATCAAGCTTGCTTTTTCCCTGTATACACCCAACCTAGCGGGAAGTGCCGACGACCCACTAGGACCATATAAGCAAGTCCAAAATACAGAGTTCCCAAGACTTAAAAACCTTCATAATATGTTAAGTACAATACACATAATGCAAGAGGTTTTATCCTGCCTAAATCTCTACATGGTTTCACTATCCTTAATATACAGGTTACATGATTAGATCATACTTAATATACATCATATAACTAGCCCATCCTTGTTTGTTGTTTATGAATCGTTTGGTACCTAATACGTTTTTGACCAATGAAATGTTCAAAGCTCTTCTGCCCTCCTGGAAATTTGCCTACATCACCTGTTTACCAGAATAAAGTTAATGGCTTTCTAGCAGGGCATCATGTGACACCTCCCACCATCTGAAGGGAGAACCCTCAAAGACATCTTGAAATCTCATTATCAAAATGATGAGGACATCTCTATCAGTTTCTCCATTTGCTATTCTTAGATCATTCCTCAATCTTTACCAAAAACTTTACACACAATATATCTAACTACAAAGATACTATAACATCACTATCAAGTTGGTATGTATCCATACCACACCATTTGTTCAGGCAGACTGGCTACAGGGTTGGTTGGTTTAACCCTTTGCCCTCACCAACAGCCTCATGTGTCCTTGTGATGTTAGACTATCAGGGTCAGATGTACCAAGCCTCTGAAAAGGCTGCTGCATTCCAGTTGGCCCTTTGTGGATCCATTTTCCAGGCCCAGGACTCCACAGTCATAGGAAATCCATCTCCTTCCTAGGGGTCACTCAGTGGCTCCCTCGAACAGCATTTCATTCCTTCCCCCTCCTTCTCCTAAGGGGTTAGTATGTGATCTCTCAAGGCTGCTATTGCCTGTAGCTAGAATACTCAGTACCCCAAATGCATTAGAGCCACCTCCTCATGGAAAATTCCTTTCCCTCACTAGCAAGTAGAATGGAATATTCACAAACACCTTCTTTGCTGGAAGCTGGATCCTTAAGCACAATCTGCTCCAAAAATCCAAATTGCAGGCTGAATATCTGTATGCAGAGATCCTGAGTCAGCCACTCCTTCTTGGGAATCCCGTCCCAAGGATGCAGTGGGGTTAGGAGATATTTCTGCCCCCCCCAATTCCTCTTTAGCTTCCTTTTATAGATTTTAATATAAGGTACAGCTCTGCATGCCTTGGAAAATGCTGAAAATTGATTCTGAACAATCAGAGTTAAATACTACACCAAGCATAAATGTGTTTGAACATGGAGTGTCATCCTAGGCACATCTCTGATTGCTTTGCAAGTGAGGAACACAGGTGTTGGGGATGGGCAAACTAATTATGGTAAAATGAAAAAAAGATCCAAGCTTCAAGGACTTTATTTGAAGCACAGTGAAGTATGAGTACATCTCACAACTACTGATCTGTACCCTGAATAAATCGACACATGCCTTTTAAACAATGGTGAAGATGGTTAACTCCTATACACAGAGATGTGTGAAAGGAAGGGAGCAGGGAATGTATACACTGGGATTTAAATGTTGGACAATAAAAACCTACCAAGTATAAATGTTTTCAAAGCCATACCAATACAATGTATTTTAATCAGTTTAAACTGAACTAAGAATCACTGCAGGCAGTAGGATCCCCAAACATCCTGTGCCAACTGAAACCAGCAGCTTCAATTTCACTTTCAGCCTCAGGCTGAGCCACTGCATCTCTTCTGTGTGGAACCTTTGAAGAAGCTGCTGCTCGACTGTAGCCAATCTGAACAACTCATGGGAAAAATTGTAGTTTGAAAAATAAAACTTCCCATTCTACTCACAGACAAGTTATGACTTAAATTTAGTTGTGACTGGAATAGAGATCACTCTTCCCTGCCCCCCCGCAAGGCTTCAGTTTTTCCCTTGAGTTATTCACAGCAGCTTCAGCTCAGAGCTATGGTTTAGAAAAGTCTTCACACAGCAATTCCACTGCCTGAGCTAAAACTGAAACAAAACCTGTAAATTTCATCTGACACTGAAGGCTCTGGGATCCTAAGGCTAATGTGACCTGTAGTAGATGTCCTGTCTTTTCTGAAAGCCCTGAAAATTGGTCTATTTACCCACAAGGAGGTAGTAGCAATGGTATTGTACTTCTCTGTTCACCTAAAGAAAATCTCTAATGAATACAGGATAAATATCAAAACAAGCAAGGAGTCCTGTGGTGCTTAAAGATTTAGAAATGTGTTTATCATATGCACTTTCCTGGGAGGAAACCCCACATCATCAGATGCTTGACAAAGTAGGATTTTCTCTCACGGAAGCTCATGCAATAAATAAATTTGTTAGTCTTTAAGTGTCAGAGGACTCCTTTTTGTTTTGCTGAACTAGACTAACACGAATATGACTTTGGATCTTGGCAACAGGATAGATGTCAGTGGAGGTAGTAGAATTAGTATTTCGTATAAAGAGTCCCAAACTATATTTTGGAACCTTGCAATGTTATCTTGTTCACAGGGGTGTAACCTATACACATTGAATCAATTTCACAATAATTCCTAACCAGAAAGATTTAGGCAGAATCTGGTTTCAAATGTAAAGGGCAAGAGACAGCATAGACCTTCTCTTAAGCTTTGTAAAGAAACCAAAATTCACCTTCTTGTAACATGAAGATGAGATTCCTTTACCAGTAGTTAACACAAATTTCATAACGTGATTGTGCATCTTATTTCTTGCATAATTTGATTGGTTTGATAGTTGAAAATCTTTGTATTTAAGCTGTCATAATTAAACATCATCATCATCATCATCATCATCATCATCACCACTTTAATGCACAATGGCCCTCATAATGGTCTAGGTCTGATTCTGTTAATCACTGTACAGAGGCAGGGCACCCTCTTGAAGAGTCTACAATCTAAAAAAGATACAAAAAGGGGAAGGGGAAAGTAGAATGGATACTACATGCAAAGCATGCCATCAAGAAAGAGACAGGTGCAAATTTGGCTAGCTCCACTCATTTTCTTTCCCCTCTGGCAGGAGAGAAGTTGTAAATTCTTACTACCTTGTTTTTATTTTACCTTTTATACACATTTTAATTGTCCTCCTTTTTTTTTCTCTTTTCCATGCTTCCCAGAACAATTTCCTTTAAAAAAGTAGCAAACTCCCAATCTCCACCCCACAGGAAGCAGAACTCACAGCTTAGCCCTGCCTTTCTGTTCACAACTGCCCACAAGTCATCACCTTCCTGCAGAAATACAAAATCTATATTTTTGCAAATGATACTGTTGGGCTTAGGCCAGTTTGTCGGCATCAAGGGTTGGTAACCCATAAGATAAGAGTCATTTTAAAGAAAGTCCTTCAGTAATCAAGGATTTTGAGATGGGTGTAGCCTTCTAGGGTGGGGGTGGGGGAGAACTTGGCCAGGGCTGCTTCTACCACAGGGTCCCCTGGTGGAGTGCGGAGGGGAAGCCCAGAACAGGAGTGGGCTCCCAGTCTCCTGGTGGCAGGAGGGAGCCCAGAGCCTGGTTGAGGCTGCTCACAGGGTTCCCCCTCGGCTGGGGGTAGGCCAGAGTCAGGAACAGGCTGCCCACAGGGTCTTCAGGAGGCAGGGGGCAGGACCTGGAGCCACAAGGATGCAGCCAAAGAGCCACAAGTTGCAGAGTCCTAATCTACACTCTCTTTCAACCCATGCAACTTTTTATAAACTGTTTCCTGCAATTTGAGGTGCAATTTGGGACTTCAAAGTTAGTATTCTACTGAGATAAATGAAGGCTATGCACGCCTTTGAGCATGTGTTTCAGACTGTTTGTAGGCTGAGCTAAATGTCACTGCACTACGTCAGTTACATTTAGTTCAGAGTTTGAAGGTATATGCAAGTATTCTTGTCGCCTCTGTCATCTCCTCCCATGCTCTCTGAAGTAATCAGAGATGGCATAGGACAAGTTAAGTTGTTTTTAGTTCTTGAGGCCAATAGGCTATGACCATCATATCTCTCCCTGTATTACTTGGTGTATCCAACACTGCAATAGCCAGGATAACTGCTTCCAGCAATATTATGCAATCGTATAATATTGCTTAGCTAAATTTCTCTGTTGTGTAGCGTCACCTGCCCTTTTGGGACATAACTGGATAGGTCCACTCTATCATCCTTCCATGTTGCAGCACAAAGGAAAAGATGCAGTCATGAGAGAGGTTGACAAAAAAGGCAAAAATCATACTTTAATTTGGGCTATGTAGAAACTTTTTTTTTTTTAACAGAAAAGGAAAGATTTAGGAAATGAAGTATTCTTGGAGCACTGGATTAATATGGTTTCTGGTACATTTTGCAGTCAGTTCTATCATATGTATAATCAATTCTATCATATTTAGTAAAACTGTCATATGCTGCCTGCACACCCATTAATAACAATCTGTTTTATGGATTGAAATGATCAACTGCTGTAAAAACAAAATCAGTTTGACATTGATTTTTTGATTTATTTGCAGCAGCTCATCAAGCCTGAGTATCCCTCTGAAAGCATGAGGAAGCACAGGGTTGCTGGGGTTTTGTTTTTATATAGTATTTCACTGACTGAAGAAAAGGCAGGTATAGAAAGTGAAATTCATGACCTCTGAGAGTTTTGTGCATTTTTTGGGTATTTGACTTTCTTGTCAGCTTTGAATAATGTTTCCCATTTAAGTGTTCTTAGAACAATACCTTTCAACTTGAGGGCTCAGCCTTGAGTAATGGTTCTCTCCTTTCTTCCCTCCTGGCTCTGGGTAGCATGTTGAGAGGTTACTTGATCATGGTGTTTAAATACCTTCACGGGGGGAAAATATTGGCTACCAGAGGGGTCTTCAGTTTGGTGCAGAAAGGCAGAACAAGAACTAGTGTCTGGAAGTCAGTCTAACAAGTTCAAATCAGAAATAAGGCACACATTTTTTCACAGTGTCAGTGATTAAACATTGGAACAAACAACCAAAGAAGTTGTGCATTCTCTTCCTGTTAATAACTTTAGCTCAAGATTGGTGTGGATCTGGTAGATACTTCTTTAGTCAAACACAAGCTTCTGGGCTCAATGGTGAAGAAACTGTATGAAATTGTATAGTCTGTGATCTACAAAACTACATAATGGGTCGGGGGCCTTCAGATTTTAAGACTGCTAGGCTTCTATTACTTCTTTCCTTGGATTAATTCAGATAGTATGGCTAATGCACTGTTGAAAGAGGAGAGACTATAAGCTCCACCTACTCCCTATCAATCTGTGCAGAGAGGAAGTGGTGTCCCTTGCTCTTACACCCTGTTCACATACTATTGACCTAGCAGGATGAACAGGGGGATGGAGAGGTGCTGACTCCCACTTTCTTCCTGATATGCTGTCAAAGAAGCCATTTACAGTATGGCTTTAAATTATTAATCAATCAAAACTGTAAAATTGCAATCCCTTCTGAGTTTAGCCATTATCATCTTCCAAGGTTTTTGTTTTGTTTTGTTTTGTTTTGTTTTGTTTTGTTTTGTTTTGTTTTGTTTTTTTAATAAGAGAAGGGCATTCAAGTTGATATCTATGATCTAGTTCATTTAAAAAAAAAAAGTAACAGCCTGTGTGTGATTTTAACCTTCTTCAGGAGAATTGGAGAAAAAAAGAGCTAAATCTTTATTTACCGATGTACCTGAAAGAATATTCACTGAAAGGATTTTTACATTAACAGAATAAAAATGATTTTAAATTAGTTGTTAGGTCAAACATCAGATACTTTTGAAAGCCATTAGCAAAGCAATTAGCTACCTTTATAAGTTAGTTCCCCCATATGGCAGGAAATCAGAATTAAGTTTGATGGATGCTCTCTCAAAACTTTTTCTTAAATGTATCAATATGAAGCAGAGAAAAGTCAACTTTTCTTTTTGGCCAAAAGTGATAATTTCAGACAGGGTGACACTAATGAAATTTATTTCAAAAATACAAATGATGGCATAGCTTCAAAATTATATTTATTTCCCAAATGTATAGCAGATTTTCAACATGATCAACTAGCTTATCATGTGACTCTCTTTTTAAGAGCATGTATTACCCATCATGACCTTATTCTACTGGTTTTAAATAGAATCAAAGCCAGGTCGCTTGTCAGCAGTGTACTTTAAGAGCTTATCTAAAGATTGTTTGAAGTCAGTGGAAAATTTCCTACTGACTCAGGTCCTAAATGTCCAGTTATGTTTCAATTTGAACATTATCTTGAAAGTTCATATAGAGTTTATTGATACTAGTCATTATTTAAGGAGAAAAGGATTTCCAAACAGGAGTTATGTTCACAACTGGAGAATAAAAACCAATCATTTGAAATATACAGAGGCAATAATTCCATTGATGTGAATTGTGGATTAAACATGCACCACTTTTTAATGAGCATGCAGTTCCTAATTCACTACACAAGATGGTGAAAGTTTCATTAACTACTGTACTATATGGTTGTTCATGGTTGTTAAAATTTCAACTGGCAGGCCTTTTATTTTTAATGTGCAATATACAATTAGCATGCATTAGCTGGCAGGTTTGAGACTGAAAATGGACCACAAGGAACATGCAGAAGAAACAAATACATTTCAGAACTAACGTAGTAAGTATTCCTTCCTTTTCTGTTTCTGAAAGCCTAGACAGCACAGTGACTAGAACAAAAGAAATACGTGTACACATAGATAGATATTATGTAGATAAATCTATTTTAGTTTAGAAAAAGTGAAGTGCTTCTTCTGTTCTCAGATTTATTTATCACATGAGCTTTCTTGGAAGAAAAATCACACTTCATGAGAGTATCTGACAAAGTGGGATTTTCTCCCATGAAAGCTCATGCGATAAATAAAGCTGTTAGTCTTTAAGTGCTGCAGGATTCTTTGCTTCTTTTGTGGAACTAGGCTAACACAGTTGCCCCTTTGGAACTTCTATTCTCAGTTACCTTTGAGTTCAAGCACTGGCACATTTATTATTTTAGTTTACTTATATTACAGTAATATCTAGAAGTTGATTCTCTTCTTGCTCCATACACAGAGCAAAAGACCGTATGCTCTGAGTAGATAAACAGCAAAAGATCCCTGTTTATAGGTGAGGAACTGAGATGAAGATGTCCTTAAACAGACCCATATTGATTTTCCTTTATAGGGGTGACTGCATCAGCTCTTAAAATTTAAGAGGATTGGGGGGGAAAAAGGCATTGCTCTTCTACTACACTAAATATAGCAGATTGATGACCACTGTGATCATCCTACCATGATTAGAACCAGGAATGAGTGTTTTGAAGAAAACTATGATAACACTCTAACAGGCTAATAATGAAAGTGGCTACAGCTCACAGTCAGTGCCTGGATGCAGGAGAAGTGAGATGTGCATGTAGTATTGTACATCCTAAAAATGTACATCCTAAAAAAATATTGTATGTTTTGTTATCGTAATTAGATACGGTCTGCAGGCCATTAGCCCAAAGTTATAAGTTAGCTTTATGTGTCTGTTCTGCTTAGTTTTATCACTTAGATAGCATTTCACAAATGCTAGCTAATTACTAGCACAATCTCCTATTAGCTGAATAATTATCTCCATTTTATTGATACAAACGTGACAATGACAGGCCAGGTGTCAGCTCATGCCAGGGTCTTTACGCTTGATGTGAACATGGACAAATGCAAAGCTGGAAAACAGTCTGGTTTACCTATGTCTTAGTACTGGTAAAATAGTTATTAGATTTATGAAAGTGTATTTAGTGTTTAGATGTTATAAAATGATTGTAAGTTGCTGTCTGAATTAATCCCAGTTATTATATCTCTACAGAATGTTATATGGTAATATTTGAGTGTTTGCATGAAATGTAACCTCTCACAATCAGAAGAGAGCATCAACAAGGGTGAAATACCGCTTCACCACAGAAAGTGCTATCTCCTGTACGTCAAAAGAAGTCCAATAGACAACAGACAAATAACTTCTGAGGAAAAAGGCTTTGTTGATTGCTCCCATCATAGCTATGAAGAGGAGACACACACAGTGACTTGTCCCATTAGCTTGAACTCTGAGGGAAGGAAATGAAAATCTCTGACAGGAAGAAACTATCTCTCTATGCTGCTTGGACTTGGGAAAGAGCAAGATTTCCAAGCATAAGCAAGAGATCTCAGCTTCTTCAATTAGTTAGTCCCAGAGGATAGAATCATAGAATCATAGAATCCTAGGGTTGGAAGGGACCTCATAGGTCATCTAGTCCAACCCCCTGCCAGAGGCAGGACCACTCCCACTAAACCGTCCCAGTCATGGTTTTGTCCAGCCAGGCCTAATTTGCCAATGAGAATGCTGTGGGAAACTGTAACAAAAGCCTTGCTAAAATCAAGGTATATCATCTCAATGGATCTTCCTGCATCCAGAATACCAGTCATCTGATCACAGAAGGAAATGAGATTGGTCAGGCATGATTTACCCTTGGTAAATCCATGCTGACTGTTCCTGATCACTTTATTTTCCTCTAAGTGTTTGAGGATGGATTATTTAAGAATCTGCTCCATAATTTTGCCAGGGATTGAGGTGAGGCTGACTGGTCTATAATTCCCCGGATCCTCCTTTTTCTCTTTCTTGAAAATAGGCACTACATTTGCTTTTTTCCAATCCTCTGGTACCTCCCCTGTTCTCCGTGAGTTTTGAAAGATAACAGCCAGCGGTGCTGCTATCTCATCAGCCAATTCCCTCAGCACCCTTGGATGCAGTTCGTCCGGCCCCATGGACTTGTACACATCCAGCTTCTTTAAGCAGTCCCTAACCTGACCTTCCGTCACCAAGGGCCTCTCTTCTTCTCTCCAATCTGCCATACCCATGGTAGTGGGCTGGGAGTTGACCCTGCCTGTGAAAACTGAAGCAAAAAAAGCATTGAGCACTTCAGCTTTTTCTTCATCCTCTGTCACGAGGATGCCTGCCCCATTCAGCAAGGGACCTACACCATCCCTGATCCTCTTCTTGTTATTAACATACTTGTAGAACCCCTTCTTGTTATCCTTTACATCCCTCGCTAGCCGCAGCTCCATTTGTCCTTTGGCCTTTCTGATTTTATCCCTGCAGTCCCTAGCAATATCTTTATATGCCTCCTTGGTCATCTGACCAAGCTTCCACTTCCTGTAAGCTTCCTTTTTATGTTTAAGCTCAGAGCAGAGTTCTCTGCTAAGCCATTCTGGCTGCCTCACATGTTTATTCTTTCTCCTAATTGGAATGGCAACTTCCTGTGCCCTTAGCAGGGTTTCTTTAAAATATAACCAACTCTCTTGGACTCCTTTCCCCTTCAGATTAGCTTCCCAAGGGATCCTGCCCATCAGTTCCCTGAGGGACCCAAAATCTGCTCTTTTGAAGTCCAGGGTTTTTGTTTTGCTTCTTTCCTTCCTTCCTTTAATGAGCATCCTGAACTCAACCATGTCATGGTCACTACTGCCTAGCTTGCCATTTACCTCTACCTCCCTGATCAATTCTTCCCTGTTTGTGAGCAGCAGGTCGAGAGGTGCAAGGCCCCTAGTTGTTTCCTCCAGCATTTGTACTAGAAAGTTGTCCCCAACACTCTCTAAAAACTTCCTGGATTGCCCATGCACTGCTGTATTGGCCTCCCAGCAGATGTCAGGGTAACTGAAGTCCCCCATGAGCACCAGGGCCTGTGATCTACAAGCTTCCACTAGTTGTCCATAGAACACCTCATCCACCTCCTGCTTCTGGTCTGGTGGTCTATAGCAGACCCCCACCACAACATTCCCCTTGTTGCTTTCCCCTCTCAGTGTACCCCACAGACTTTCTACTGGCATGCTTCCACTTCCATAATGGAGCTCTGAGCAGTCATACAGCTCTTTTACATATAGTGCTACTCCTCCCCCCTCTTCTTCCCTGCCTGTCTTTCCTGAACAGTTTATACCCATCCATGGCAGAGCTTCAGTCATGCAGACTATCCCACCACGTCTCCGTTATTCCTATGATATCATAGTTCCTTGTCTGCACTAGTACTTCCAATTCTTCCTGTTTATTTCTCAGGCTCCTCAGATTAGTGTATAGGCACCTAAGATACCCGGTCACTTGCCCTACTTTGTCAGTTTGGTTTTCAATTCTATTACATATACCTCCTTGCATTTTTTCTGGGAGTCTTCCTCCCCCACTCTCCTCATGTGTTGGCACTTCAGGAAAAACAATGGAACAGATAAGAAATTAATTTGCAAATATCTAGAAGAGACTAAGGTGCTTAGGGCTAGTCAGCATGGATTTGTCAAAAACAAATCATGTCACATCAACTTGATCAAATTTCATAATGTGGTAGTGAGCCTTGTGGATAGAGGGGAAGCAGTAGATGTGGCATATCTAGACTTTAGTAAGGCATTTGAAACAGTCTCACATCACAGTCTCATTAATAAACTGGGGAGGTACAAACTAGATGGAGTTACTGTAAGATGGGTGAAAAACTGATTGGATAACCATTCCCAGAGGGTACTTATAAATGGCTCACATTCAGGCTAGAAGGACTTAATGAGCGAGGTGCCACAGGGATCTGTCCTGGGCCCAGTTTTCTTCAACATTTTTATCAATGACATAGATGATGGCATAGAGAGCAAACTTATAAAGTTTGCAGATGACAACAAGCTGGGAGGGGTTAAGAGTGCTTTGAAGGATAGGATCACAATTCAAAATGATTTGAACAAACTGGGAAATGGTTGGAGATAAATAGAATGAATTCAATAAAATAAGTGACAAGTAATCCACTTAGTGATGAACAAGCCATTGCACACATATAATATGGTCAATGACTACCTAGAAAGAAGTACTGTAGAAAGGGATCTAGGTGTAATAGTGAATCGCAAACCAAATATGAGTCAGCAGTGTAATACTGTTGTAAAATAAGCAAACAGCATTCTGGGATATGTTAAAAGGAGTATTGTGAGCAAGACAGAAGAACTGATTCTTTTACTCTACTCTGCGCTGATTGGCCTCAGCTTGACTAGTGTGTTCAATTTTGGGCACCTCATTTCAAAAAGGATGTGGAGAAACTGGAGAAAATCCAGAGAAGGGCAACAAAAATTAGAAGTCTGGAACATTTGACTGATGAAGGAAGATTGAAAGCGCTAGGTTTGTTTAGTCTAGAAAAAAGGAGATTAAAAGGCAATATGATATCATTTTTCAAATGCCTAAAAGGTTGTTATGAGGAAGAAGGAGAAAAATTATTCTCCTTAATCACAGGTGATAAAACAAGAAGCAATGGGCTTAAATTACAGCAAGAGAGGTTCAGCCTGGTCATTAGGGAAAAGTCCAAACTGTCAGGGTGATTAAACACTGGAATAAGTTGTCTTGTTAGGTTGTGGAATCTCCTATACTGGAGATTTTTAAGAGGAATTTAGAAAAACATCTGTTGATGATGGTTTAATGGGGGTACTTGGTCCTGCCCTGAGTGCAACAAACTGGACTCTGTGACCTGTCATGGTCCCTTCCAGTTTCTGTAGTTGTATGATTCTAGTTCTATGATTCTGTCTCTAGTACCTTTCAAAATTTCTTGGATTTTCTTTCTGGATTCTTGTTCCTGTCTTGTCCCTCGGTTAGGCTATGTCCACACATTATGCACTTAAATCAATTTAAGTTAAATTAATTTAATAAGATTGCTATAAAGATCATTAAATCAATTTAAGCTTAATCAATTTAACATGTCTCCACTAGAAACTCAAACCAAACTAGGGCATATCCATGGACAGGATTTGCTAGTTTGATTTAAGATAGGGGCACCAGGAGAGGTGTGGTAACATGGCCCCCTAGAAGGGCCGTGCCCCCACACAATATATAGAAAGAGGAAGGCATCCTGGGAAGGAGAAGGGCAAAGTGTTAAATCAAAATAACAGTTTCCATTTAACCATCTTTTCAATATAATATTAGGTTTCATGATGTCAAAATGACTTTCCTTACTTTGAAAATGCACATGCTTAAAGCACAATTTTCAGTGGCTCATCATCCCATCAGATCAAATACAGTGTGTATGGCTTGACTGTATGTATGATGTGAATGGCTTTTCTCAAAGAAAGTTGTTGCCAAACTTAATTTGGCTTGTCTGCCCCAGAGGTTAAAGTAAGCTGGAATGGCCCAGAATGCCATTCTGGGGCCCACTATTTTTAGGGGCTCAGCATTCCAGGCTCCCTAGAAATAGAAAATGATGCAGGAATGCTAGGTTCTGGGGCCCACCATTTAAAAATAGCAGGCCCCAGAATGCAGCATTCCAATTCCATTTTCTACTTTTAGGGCCCCAGACACTGGGCCCCTAAAAATATCAGGCTCTGGAATGGCTTTCTGCTGCATTCTTGCAGGCAGGGGGAGACGGGGTGTGCCTGGCCAGCCTGTGCATGTGAAGACTGCGCTTGGAGACAGAAATCTCCAAGCACAGCTTGCAGGATGCATACCATATATACTCATTTATAAGACAAGATTTTTGTGCCTGAAAATTGGTTACAAAACAGGCACTCACCTTTTCCATGGGTCAATACAGTAGACAGCCCCAACCCAGGAGTTTCACTGAGCATGCTCAAGGCTGGAGACCCAGTGTGTCAGGGGCAGCAGTCTTGGGCAGTTGGCCTTGGCTGGGGTTAGAGTTAGGAGGGGACCCTGGCATCTGCAGCAGCCAGGTAAGGAGCCCTGCTGGGGTCAGCCTGGGGGTTTGGGGAGGTGAGAGAAGCAGTGGCAGGGCCCCGGGGTTGGGGGGGTATCTGGGAGGCCAGGAAAAGTGGCAGCAGGGGTTGGGGGGGGTGAGAGGGAAAGGGGCGGAAGTGGTCTTGGGGAACAGGGGAAAAGCAGCAGGGAGCGGAGAAGGTGGCAGCAAGCAGGGTAACAGCAGGGGCAACAGACAGAGGAGGGAGCAGAGAGAGTGATAGGAACATGGGAGAACCAGTGGAAGGGGTTTGGGGATTAGGGAGGACGTCGAGAACTCTGAGGGAAGACGGTGACGCTGGGTGAGGTGGTTAGGAGCCAAAGCCAAACAGGGACCTCGGCTTATCCAAGGGTCTCCCATTTGCCTCTTTCGGGACTCAGAATGGGGGGTGGGGGGTCAGCATATGCACAGATTGGCTTATACATGAGTATATACAGTAAGTTTCCCGGCCCAGCGCATGGCTGCCCATTGAGAACTGGGGCAGCTCAGCTCCTGCTGGGGGGGTGGGTATTGGGGGGAGGGGGTGGATTTTGGGGGTGGGTATTAGGGGCAGGGGGGATTCTGGAAGCTGGTATTGGAGGCTGGGGGTGGATTTTGAGGACAGGGGAATATATATGGGGCAGTTGCTGGGGTGGAAGCAGGAGCTGGAGTGGGGGAAAGGCATTTGGGGGACCAGGGGTGGGGTGCAGTGGCAGCTGGACAGGTGTGTGGGGGTTCCGGGCTCCACAGAATTATACTTTAACCCATGGTCTACCCCCTTCAATATTAGAGATGTTCCAAGAACATTTTGTTCTTCACTCTCAAATCTCAAATGACTGAATCATTTTTCATCAAATTTCCCTGTGTTAACACCACTCACAAGAGACTCTGCCATGAAAATTCCAGCTCCAAAGTTTTGATCAGCTGATTATGGGCGCTTAGAATGAAACATATGAGAAATCTTTCAATTGCTAGTGTACCGATTATAATATGATAATAAAAGTATCATAAAATGGGATTTTCTCCCACAAAAGTTCATGTGACAAATAAATTTGTTAGTCTTTAAAAGTGCCACAAGACTCTTGTTTGTTTTGCTAAAAATCAACACTGTACCTTAATATCAAGCTGTTAGAAGCAGTCATTATAATGAACAACCATGATGCTGAATTTAGAGCAAGCTGTCAATGACAGAGCTGTAATATAGGAGACTTTGTTAACTAACAGTATCTCTACACTTAGAATTGAATTTGAATTGATGACAATCAATTTGAATTCAATTAAGTGCATGGCCACACTTGCTTTCCTCAATTCGAACTGAGGAACTCCTCAGTCTGAATTAATGAAAGCTGACTTTGAATTGGACAAACCTCATTTGACTTTGAAGTCAGGGTCAATTCGAAGCCAGTAGTTCAAATTGACCCAGTGTGGCCATGCCAATTTGAACTCACTGAGTTCGAATTGACACGGGTTGACCTTCCTCCCAGAATGGATGGCACCCTGGAAGCAAGACCAGCCCTCTATCACCTGGGTTAGCAGCCCCAAAGGTGCCTCCACCCCCCCCCCACCCAGATCGCACTGGGGGAGGGCAATGGGGTTCCTTTCCCCAGGCTGGGGACAGGGACCCCAGCCCCTCCTCCAGCCATGGCAGGGGAGAAGGGATTCCCCCAGCCAGTGCTGATAGCGGGGGTGAAGGGGAAGGATTTCCCCAGCCCGGAGCTGACAGCATATTTAGGGAAGGGGAGAAGGGTTTCCACCAGCTGGCGCTGAAAGCACAAGGCGTGGGAAACCCTTCTCCCCCGCCCACACTGGGAGGGGAAAACATTGCCTGCCAGATTCTTGCCTTCTGAGCCTGGAATGGGGAAAAACATCCCCTGCCCAGCTCTAGCTATGGTACGGATAGAGCTGGGCAGGCTATGTGTTTCCATGTGCCGGGCTCAGAGTGCTGGAGCCTGGCAGGGGAGTGGGTGGTGGCATGGCCCTTCTAGGGGACCATGTTAACATACCTCCCATGCTGTCCCTCCTCCAATTCGAATTAGCAAGTCCAGTTCATGGACATGCTGATTCAAATTGGAGTTTCCTGTGTGGCCATGTCAATTCGAATTGACTAAATTTGAACTAATAATTATTAGTTCAAATTGACTAGTTTGAATTCAGTCATTCGAACTGACACTCTAAGTGTAGACATAGCCTATGGGATTCATCCAGCAAAGTGTTGAATGCTCTGATGAGGTGGCTTCAATTTCTAGTAACTTCAGTAAGGATGAGGGTTCTTCAACATCTTCTCCGAACCTCTTTGCCAATCCCTGTGCCAGCCTGTCCTCCCCAACCCTCAGCTGGTCCTGATGGCTACCTAAAAATTCAGCAGTGGGCACAGCTGGAATGAGAAGTGGGGGCACTTTGCAGCCATTTGACTGACAGGAGCAGCTCACAGAAAGAAACCACCCAAAGCGGCTCGTCTCAGTGGTGTGCCTGGGGACATGGGTTTCTAGGAACACCACAAAAAGAAGCTGCTTGGAGCAGCTCGTCTTGCAGGTCCCCAGGCACCATGGAAAGAGGTTGTCTGGAATGGCTCCTTTTGGTGGTGACACTGTGTGGAGGGGAGCCATCCTGGGCAGCTTTCTCATGTGGCATGCCTGGGGAATGGGCCTGGCAGGGATTTGCCGTGCCCCAGCTGCTCCTAAGAGAAGCTGCCTGGAGTGGTTTTCTGTGACAGGATCAGCAAATTCTGTGATGCTACAGAGGATGATGTGTGCTGCTCCAAGTGGGCTTGACTTAGACTCTAGCAGTACCAGTCCTAATTATAATACTACAATAACTGCATCTATTGATCACAATTGAAACTGGTCCAAAACATGGAAGAAAAAAAAATATCTCCATACATTTCCCTAGAATTTTGTGATCATATTTTCATTAAGTGTTTTCATATGAGCTCTGGTCACAATAGTGCGAGGTCACAAGTAATATTTCAGCTTAATCACCTCTGCACTAGGCCCAGCACACAGTTTTGCAAGAAAATTGCATGGCTAAAAATGATGAAATTTTAAATCTGTTTCAGGACCATTTCAGAGACCCTATTCCTCCTCTTTTTATTGTCCAAAAATCAGAATTTGAATTTTTTGAATCTGCTGTATAGCTAGATATTGAAAAGCAATATTTTAAAAGGTAGAATTTTGGGGCTTTTAAAAGTTGCCAATAATTACTTAACATTTTATTATTCAAGTCTCAACAATCCTTTGGACACTGTACAACAGTAATAATTTGCACTTCCTGACCCAGAAATGTTTATGGTTCATGTTCCTAGTCCAACAAAATATTTAAGTATGCTTTTAACATTAAACATGAGTTTTCTCACTGACTTCAGTGATCATACACGTGTTTTAGAGTTAGTCACGTCTATCCATGCTTTGCTGAATTAAAGTCTAAAAGACAGAGATAGAGACGACAAAAAGCACTTGGAGATTTAGATTAGATTGTTAGGTTAGGTAGTCTCCAATTCTTTGTCACTTATGTAAGGATGCAAGGTGGATGACCATTTCTGTATGTCATGGAAAAAGGTAGTTTTAGGGTATATCTACATAGCAAAAGAAGACCTATGACAGCAAGTTTCAAAATCTGGGTCAATTGACTTAGGCTTGCAGGGCTTGTGTTACTTGCATAAAATAAGCACTGTAAAATCATAAGAACGTCCACACTGGATCAAAATGATGGTCCATCTATCCCAGTATTCTGTCTTCTGACTGGCCAGTGCTGACTGCTTCAAAGGGATTGAACACAACAGGCAGTCATCAAACGATTCATCCATCCCCTATTGCCCATTCTCAGCTTCTGGCAAACAGAGACCAGGGACACTCAGACTATGGCACTGCAGCATAGAATCATTGAAGATTGGGGTTGGGAGGGACCTCGGGATGTCATCTAGTCCATTCTCTACTCAGAACAGGACCAAACTCAACATCCTATGTAGATGTTCAGACTTAGGTGAAAGTCCAGGACCTGAACCCTGGAGAGGGGTACATTTTAGATCCTCTACAGAGGCTATGCCCCCCCTGCCTGGGCTGTCCCCCCCCCTCCAGCCTAGGTCCTGGCCAGTGCTGAGGGGATCTTTGAGACCAGATGCTGGCCCTGGCCTGGCTGGCTGGCTGGCCCCCAGGTCTGGCAGGTCTGGCAGGCACGTGCAATACAGCTTCCAGTGTGGCCCAAAGTCTGCGCTGGAGGCGTGCAGTAATCCACCACTGGCCAGACACCAGCTTCAGCCTGAACATCTGTACTGCATGCTAGGGATCCCCACCCCTGGAACAGCGAAATCAGTTGTGCTGGCCTGCCCACCCCATCCCTGGGGGCAGACTAGCCAGCCCAGGGGTGAGGTGGGAACGTAGAGCCTGGCCTATGGGCTGGCCCACCTCAATCCCGGGGGCAGAACAGCCAGGCCAGGGATGGGGTGGGAGGGTGGAGCCTGGCTTCTGGGCTGACTCTCCCTGCTCCCGCCCCAGGCCCCCCCATTGCGATGGACCCCTAGACACAGGCCCCATAGGCCCATGCAGTAATCCACCACTGGCCAGACACCAGCTTCAGCCTGAACATCTGCACTATTGGTTTTAATCCCTGAAGAATGTGCTCTGTTAACCTGACTCCATTGGTGTATTGACCTAGGCTCCAAGAGTCATAAGCAAAGATGTTTTTGTTTTTTGTTTTTTAACTGTGTAGACATACCATCTAGAAGGGATTTGAATGACGTGAGGATAGGCAGAGTGCACTGGGTGTGAGATGATGAGTGACAATCATTTCATAAACAGTGGGGGCAGAAAAGAACATAGGGAAGTGGAAGTGAAATAAATGGATAAATTATGTCGTCATTGTGCTATGTTTTATAGAACACTGCGTAAAAGGATACATGATAAGGAACAAATGTGTGAATTACTGCTACAGTCAGCAGCAGGATAGGTGTGTTATGACTGAATTGCTGGGCAGCACTCAAGCAGACAATATTTTCTCATGTTTCAGTGACATCCTGAAGTGATTTCTTGGTTTTAGAACAGACAACCCAAGTGTTACAGAATTAGAAAGCACAGATGTTCAAATTGGTTTTAACTCCCAGTGTAAATGAATTAACCTCAACAATAAAACTGTCTGAAATATTGCACACTAAGTTAAACCAGAATTACTTAGCCTGTCTAGTCTGTAAATGCGCGCGCGCACACACACACACACACACACACACACACACAAATTGCATTTTGCCCCTGGTGCCACTCCTTCCAGTTTCAGAAAGAAGTGATGAGCTGTATTTTTGCAAAACTCACTTCTCAAACTGAAATGTTCGAAGGGAGATATTGAATGATGAACTAAAGCTTTTTGCATTGTTATACATCTATATTCTTCACCAGTGTTTACTATCATGACAAGCAGATGTGAAATTAAATAGGGAATCAGTAGGGGGAAGTTGAAGAAAATCAACAAAAAAAAGGAAAAACATGCCTGAAATTAAAATCAGTGTGTGAAAAACCTGTTACTTTTTCAGACTTCCCTGCCATAGGAAAGCTATTAAGCTGACTTTACCGGGCAGGGCCTGCTCCTCTTCTCCACCGCTGGGCATGATTGGGCTCCAGGCCTGATCTGACTTAGGAGCCCAACCTGGCCAGGGGTGCGGGGACGTGGCATCTCTCCGGCTGCTGGCAAGCAGTCAGGGGTACGGGGGATTAGAATCATAGAATCCTAGGGTTGGAAGGGACCCCACAGGTCATCTAGTCCAACCCCCTGCCAGAGGCAGGACCACTCCCACTAAACCATCCCAGTCATGGTTTTGTCCAACTGGGCCTTAAACACCTCCAAAGATGGAGACTCCACCACCTCCCTTGGCAGCTCATTCCAAGGCTTCACCATTCGCCTAGTAAAAAAGTTTTTTCTAATATCCAGCCTCGACCTCCCTAACCGCAACTTGAGACCATTGCTCCTCGTTCTGCCCTCTGTTATTACCGAGAACAGTCGAGCTCCATCTTCCTTAGCTTGTCTCCTGGCTGCTTGCAAGCATCCAGGGGCAGGGGGAGCTGGGTTGCCCCATGGCCCCTTGCGAGTGGTCAGGGGACAAGCCAGCTCCCCGCACCCCTGACTGCTTGTGAGCAGCCAGAGGAGATGCCAGCTCCCTTCACCCCTGGCTGCAGAGAGAGACATGGAGCCAGGTCAGGCTCCTACTACCCCTCTGCTGCCCTGCCACTCTCCATGGGTGGCGGGGTCTTGAAGCTGGCTCCTGTGGTGGTGACAAGTGATCCAGGGCCAAATTCAGCCCCAGTCACTTATCATCACCATCAAGAGCTAGCTTCAAGCCCCCCACATCCTGTGGAGAGGGGATGGGAGTCACATCGGGCTCTTAGCCTCTCTTTGCTGGCCCCGCTGTCCACAGAGAGGGGCTGGGGGGCGGACCCAGCTCTGAGCTCCTCTGTAGCAGGCAGGAAGGACCCAGGTCGACCTCCCCAGCCGCATCAGCTCAATGTTCCCTGTAAGTCGTGCAGGTAAGCAGTGGCGCAGCCACCGCAGCTTACCAGGTAGGTGACACTGACTCCCCCACAGGACCGGCAGCTGCATGCCCTACCTGGTCCTGGACACATTCCTTCGGAGTGCCAGGTAGCCTGGAGAGCTGGGGCACTTTAATATCTCTGGCCCTGAGCATGCTTCAGATGCTTGCTCAGGGTGGAAAGGAGCAGCGGACACCAGTCACGTAGTCACTAGCAGGGTCAGTGGTCAGCTGGGTGGCCAGGTAAGGGGGAAGAGGTTAAGGGGTAAGCGGGCAGGTTAAGGAGGAAATAAGGGGTTGGTCCTCGGTCAGACTGGGGCAGAAGCATAAGTGGGGGACCATACCATGGGGAAGCAGGTGGGGGGGTGTTGCAGGGGGAGAAGACAGGGGTCAGAGGGCAGAGGCAGAAGCCAGGGATCATCTGTGCCACATTGCCCCATTGGAAAGTAGGCTTGGGGTTGGGATTGCAGAGGAAGAAGGCTTAGGCAGGGTTGGGGAGGAGAGCAGAGGCAAAGAGGGGGACTGGCCCACACTGCGGAGAAGCAGGCAGTAGTGGGGCCATCCAACAGATTGTACAATGGGATTAGATCTTCATCACCACCCAGTAAAACCACAGCCTCCAGAGCACTGTGGTAATAATTAAAGATCACTCAGAAAGGCAAATTTAAGGCAATATGTCTTGCTTCCCTTTCAACTTATTGCTGCCAGAAACATAGACACAACACACAACAATAAATAAATCCACCCAAGACTCAGACTAAACAGGGGACTGTACAGTTCTGACCTGAACCTTATGCTGCTTTATTAACAGACAACATTTCTACAGCACTTTCCATCCCAGGATCTCTTAAATGTTCAGTATGACAGGTGATTATTATTGCTCATGCCTCTGATCTAGTGGAATGAACACACAGGGCTGGGAACCAGGGTGTCCTGGCTTTTAATCCTGGCTTACTGACTTGGGGTGTACTGTGTGTGTGATAGTTAATTTTTCTGTGTCTCAGTTTCCCTATCTATAAAGTGCATTATTTCACTGGGAAAGGTACCTCTTTTTATTGATACAGTGAACTGCACTCCCAAGGGCAAAAATGAGGTCTTCAGTAGTATCTTAAAGCCAGCCTCAATAGGGATGATTTAGCAAAAATCAAATAGGGCATGAATTTTCATCTTACATACAACAGTGACAGTCTCAGATACCAGAGAGAACCCTAAGACAGACAGCTAGATAGCTAAACTCTCCTGTGTGACTAAGCTTCATCTCCTTTTTCAAACATGAAGTTACATTATACTGAAGAAGCTGGTTTCTGATCATCTGCAATGGTTTGCTTCATTCTGATGTTGCATCTCCAGGCATTCACAGCACGCTTGGCTCTGTGGTATCCAAGAGCTTCACTCCACCTTGTGCTCACATTGAAGTGAATGGCCCTGGCATTATAGTCAAACAACATGCCCTCTCATTTTGGCATTTGAATAGACTCAAAGGGCTGGAAGGGACCTAATGGGATCATCTAGTCCAACCCCCTGGGGTTTGAACCCTGGACCTTCTTCATGTAAAGCAGATGTGCTAGCCACTTTAAAAAGTTCCATAAGCAATGGCTTTTGGTGGAGGTGTCCCCTCCAGAACACACTAGAGAATGCTTGATAGGTAATGTCATTGTTTCACATTTGTTTAATAAATGTTGAACTGAAATACTGTAGTTTTATTAATTTGCTAAAGTTTGAATGAAAAGACAACATCTATGCAATGTTCCCACTCAAAGCAATGATGTAACTGAGCAAGTTATGGATGCACTCCAGGAGCCGATGGGCAGTGGCCTAGGGGCCTGGTCCCAAGTCGGGGAACCAGGAGGGAATTTGCTCAGCTGCATCCATAAGTTGCTCAATTGCATCTTTAAGTTGCTCAGCTGCACCATTAGCTTAGAGGGAACATTGCAATCGACCTCTGGAGTCGACTGGGGTCTGGGTACCCAAACAGGACAGGGAGTAGGGTAGGAGGAGGTGCACCCTGGATATGTCTGCCTTGTATCCATGCAGTTGACTTAACAAGGTCGACTTTAAATTCACCTTGTTAAGTCGACTTGCAGCCCCTTCCCCCATTAAACTTAGCCATGCAGTGCCCATGATGGACATACTGCTAAGATTAAATTACCTCTTGTGCTGTTATGTAGGCAGTGTAGCTGCCAATGAATGTGTAATATGCCATCTGAATAGTCCGCCTTTATTCAAATCTGGCAAATTCCATGAGAAGAAAGACATTGAAGGACATGTGTCTGTTGATGTTGTCCATTCATTGTATTTTAGGTCTTCTAGAGGGTCTTCTCCAGGGCCATCCTTAAGGGGAGTAAGAAGCCTGAGCCCTCTCCGCGCCCTGGGTGGAACAGCTGGCTGAGGGAAGAGAATGAAGCCTGGCCTCTGGCCTGGTCCACTCTGCCCCTGAACCAACTGTTCCCCATCCTGAGGGCAGGGCGGGCTGGCACAGAGCAGAGGCCAGGTTCTGTGCTCCCCCCCCCCCCTTTTTGGCTCTGTGCTGACCACAGTAGGGTGGGGATGGGGGGGCAGCACAGCCATGGGGGGGCAGTGATGCAGGCCGCACATTGCACAGCTTTCAGCAGGACAGCATGGAACCCATGGAACCATGGCATGATCAGCCCTCTCTCCCTCCTGATGGTTGTCACTGGGTTTTTTTATACTGCTTTCACTGGGACAAAACTGAAAATGATTCTTGCAAGGCAATTGGTAGGTTTTTCAGCAGCTGACCATAGCACCTTGTCTCTCCTATCAACAGAAGTTGATCCGATAAATAGCACTTCATCCATCTTGCCCCTCCAGTTTTCCAGACAGTCAAATGTTTCTTAGATCTGATCAGTCTTTGGCCCAATCTCAGCTCTCCAGAACATTTGAATGGTGTCCAAGTAGAACTGAAATGGTGGGAATTGCAATTCTGCAAACAAATGGAACTCAGGATAACCAGCTAGTTCTTAGCAAAACATGCAAGGAGTCCTGCTGAACTTTTAAAGACTAACAAATGTTATTTATTGCATGAGCTTTCATGGGAGAAAATCTCACTTCATCAGATGCAAGAAATAGGAAATATAGCATGTTAGCTGTAAATACATAGATACAGCTCTTGCCACCGTCTTCCACACTGTTTGAATCAAAACAGCTTTTTTACTTTGCAGAGATAGGCTAGTAGCCTATTTAGTCTGAATTAACCTTGTGAGCCACACTTCTCTGTATCTCTGTGTTTACAGCTAACATGCTATATTTTCAATTTTGTGCATCTGAAGTGGGATTGAGCCCATGAAAGCTCATGTGATAGATTTGTTTAGCTTTAAATGTACCCAAACACTCCTTATTTGTTTTGCTGAAATAGATTAACACAGCTACCTCTCTACAGTTAGTTCTTAGCAGTTGTTCAACGCAACCCATGATTCTTTCTGGATTTAGGGGACCATTTATGATATTACATCATCTCAGTATTTCAAAATTGCAATAATCCATATGAGATATGCCATGTTGGGTACCAATAGAAAGGCCATAATTCAGTAAGAATTATTATATTGTTTATGTGTAGTTGTGATATCTGTATTAGAAGTTATGAATATGTTTGTTGTATCTGTATTTCAAGTTGTATTGTGTCTGGAAAACACCTCAGACAGGATCGCTTGTAGCCATTGTTTCTTTAATTGCCCATTAAGGAAGCTGAGACCTACATGGGGCCTAGGCAGAAACCTGATGAGTCATTAGGACTTACCCATGTGATTCTAGTCCCTATTTTGGTTCTGTGAAATTCCTCAACGATTAACTGAGGGCAGAGGACATAAAAAGGGCAGCAGCATTGCCTCAATTTTGCCTTTAGTCTTCTGTCTGAACTTTCGGCCAACACCTACCTCTGAATTTATTCTTACCATTGTATGTATGTGATTTGCTTTAACCCTTTAACGTTTCTCATACTTTTTCCCCCCTTCCCTGTATAATAAGCCTTTAGTTTTAATTACTGAAGGATTGGGCGATAGTGTGGTAATTGGCTAAGATCCAAACTTGTATTGTTCTGAGTAATGTGACTGACCCCTTGTGGTCAGAAAAACTCTTATTTTGGATAAAGAACATGGAGTAATGAGTAGTTTATCTCTTTATTGGATCCATTAGCTATTTGGGAACCAGTGGCTGAAATGCAGTAAAGGGGGCTGAGTATATTTTGTTGTGTTTCTTGATAACCAGTTTGGGGAATCAGAAGCATTGTTTGTGACTGATTAGGGAAGTCTGACTTCAGTGTCACCAATCAGTGCTGAGAGAATTTTCTAATTTTGCAGCTTGCCCTGATCATTCTATTTTCAGGTAGTTATCCAGGAGGGCCAGGTCACACAGCCACTTCATGCGAATGTTCTTGCTTCATATGTCTCAGTGTCCTTCTTGACTATTACCTATTACTTCGTTTGGTCTTAGACATTAGCTTTTCTGTGAAAATCTCTGCTTCTGACATACCAGAACATCATCACTACTGTCATCTGAAGGATCCCAGATACAGTCAAGATCATCTGCTCACTCTTGTGCTTTGTCTTTAGATGAATATGACTCATTTGGAGTAAGACATAATGGAACTGATTGCAGTAACATATGGCATTAATAGCTGGAGACCTAGCAGGTAAAAGATAAAGAAAGAGGCCTTCTTTCTTTAAAATAATTTTGTAGACTAATGAAAATCTCTCAGATCAAATTAACATACTGTGAAATGTTAGTAAGTGCATTTGGATCTGCTTTGTTCTAATTTAGTTTCATGAATACATAATAAAAGTCCAAGATTAGTAAAGGTTAAATTTTAGCCTCATCTTTAAAGAGCTTTGTGAAACAGGAAAAAAAAAATTCCTGACAAACTGTATATCATATTTACAAAAAAAAAAAAAAAAATCACTCAAGTAATTGGTGGTAGAAGAGTTGGCAAAGTATCCTAGTGCTTTATCCCATGTAGTATCTATTTTATTTTGCTAAGTCAAACACCTCAATAACTCAGAACTGAGAACATCTCACTTAGTAATTGTAATTGGTTTTCAAATAGTTGGAAATTCCTAGGCAGCAGGAATAACAAGATTGTATTTTACAATTAGGAGCCCTTCATTAAATGCATTTATGAAATATAACAAAGTAACATGAATGTCAAACAAAAATATCACCACAAGTAATATAAAAAAGCATAATTATGACTCTAAATGGAATTAATCAACTATTGAGCAACAGTCCGTTGACTGGAATAGCAATGTTAACGAGCCAGAGAGTTCAGTCTTAGGGTAATGCATATCCTAGCATTTCACAGAACTCACCAAATGAGGGTATTAGGAGATCCACAATGTGTGCAAATTATCTTCTAATATATTCTTCCTAAGTAAGCTTTAAATGTGTGTACACTAAAACTATTCCACCTGAATATAGTAATAAAAGTGCTAATTAAACAATAAGTTTCTCTACAGCAGTCCTTTATCAGTTAGATAAGATCTAGCTGCGGTACTTGAAGGCCTGAGGTGAAATAAAGGGCACTTGCAAATGGCTGGTGTCTATCTGATGGACAAAAGATTAATACTGAAGTCCTACTCTGATTATGAGTCTAAATTTCTAATATATGTTATACGCATGAAAATATGTTAAAAGAACTTTAGGTTGCAATGTCAAGCACACAAAACTTAGTAATTCCCAGAATTAAAGGTGTCCTCGAAACCTTAACTCAGTCCCTCCTGCATGTATGTGTTACAATACAACCTTTAATTACATATATTTTATTTTAGGATTCAGCATTCAATGCACAGTATGGACAATACTCTGGAAATGAATCACAGTTCTATAATGTACAGGGCTGTTCTTGAAGGACCCCTGCCTCACGCATTACAGATGTTGTAAAAAGTATAATAAATGAGGCAGAATGAAAGGATGTTCCAGGCAGTTGAAATCTGGGGAGGAGGGGACAGATTATATAGTCTCATGATATGGTGCTGAACGGTCTTTCGATTCTGATAGTACCCCCTAGAGGATGTTAAACAACTTCTACTAAAATCAGACATTTCTAAATCTGCAGGTCCAGCTAACTTGTATCCAAGGGTTTTTAAAAAGTTGGCTGAGGAGCTTGCTGGACCTTTTTACGTTGATTTTCAACAATTCTTCAAGCACTGGGAAAGTTTCAGAACACTGGGGAAGAAATGATACTGTTATGGTAATATTTTAAAAGGGAATATAGGATGACCTATTGATGTCAGCCTGTCATCAATCCCAGGCAAGATAACAAAGCTACTGATATGGGACTTGATTAATAATGAATTGAAATATGGTAATACAATTAATGTCAACCAATGTGGATTTATGAAAAACAGACTTAATATTATTAATCTGAATTTTTTTAGGAGATTCCATGTTAGGTTAATAAAGGTTATAGTGTCAAAGAAAAATAGCAGAACCCAACTTCAGTGCAGAACCAACCAGCTAATAGCTTTATTACCGGAAAACAAAAAGAAAACAAAAAGAACACACACGGCAGTGGGGAGAGCAGTTAGATGCTGCTCTCTGCCCCTGAGATGCATTACAGAAACTTTTATAGCTTAACAGCAATATTTACATACATGCATATACATAGGTAAATGTAACAAGATCTAACATTCTCTAATTGGTGCAAACTAATATTATTTCCTTAAAAGGAACCAAGGTCAAAGAGAAAAGAATCTCACATAACAATTTAACAGTGTCAGAGTTCATACCATCTAAGTAGGTTTGATAAGAGAATGTTTAGTATAAGTCAAGGATGTCAGTGAAACTGTTGAAGAAAAACAGTGTCTGGAGCAGGCAGACACAGAGACACACTAACTAAAGTTCT
The DNA here is from genome assembly GCA_007922195.1 of Podocnemis expansa. Classification (NCBI taxonomy): domain Eukaryota; kingdom Metazoa; phylum Chordata; order Testudines; family Podocnemididae; genus Podocnemis; species Podocnemis expansa. The sequence goes on along the minus strand of ML681979.1, from coordinate 43,015,667 downwards.
GCAGGCTGGCAGTTTTTTTTTTTTCCCCCCTCCACATTATCTCTAATAGCATTTTGAGTGCATTCTTTTACAATTTTCCTCCTCAGGCCTACTAAGCCATCTGTGTCTTAACACTGTCAGGCCTCAGCTATGGAATTCTTCCACAATAGTGTTTATGTAATATACTTAGACTTCTGTAAGGCATTTGACTTGGTACATATTTCAATTAAAAAACTGAAATGGTAAAAAATTAACATATGTTATATTAAATGGATTAAAACCTATATGTTTCAAAATGTAATTGTAAATGGGGATGTCATTTCTGGAGTGACTCACAATTGTGAGTGCCTGAGTGAGAGTTCAGTGTTAGAAACAAGACAAGTTCCAGGGTAATAGTCATGTTAGTCTATTTCAGCAAAACAAATAAGGAGTCTTGTGGCCCTTTTAAAGACTAACCAATTTATTTATAGCATGAGTTTCTATGGGCACATTCCCTCTTCAAAAGATTTATGGAATGGACACTGGTATGTTAGGTGTATATATAAGCAGAAAAGAGTGAGCCACAAGGTCAATCTCTGCAAAGCAAACAAGTTGTTTTGATTCAGTGTGAAATAATGTCCCATAATAGCAATAGCTGAGAAACTGAGAATGTTAACAGAGTGGAAGTTACCTTCTGTAATGAGTTAAACATTCCAAATCCCTCTTCAGACCCAATATGAAAGTGTCTATCTAGTTTGTAAATGAATTCCAGCTCTGCTGTTTCACATTGGTGTCTGTTTTTTGAAGATTTTTTGCTCAATTACTGTAACTATCATGTTTCTCACAGAATGTCCAGGTAGATTGAGATGTTCTCCTACTGTTTTTTGAATGTTACAGTTCCTGATGTCTGATTTCTGTCCATTTATTGGTTTGTGCTGAGACAGTCCACTTTGGCCAATGTATACAGCAGTAGGGCATTATTGGCACATGATGGCATACATCACACTGGTAGATGTGCAGGTGTATGAGTCCCTGATTGAGTGGCTTGTTTGGTCTTATAATGATGTCATTTGAATAGGTATATAGGCAGAGCTGGCAAGGGGGGTTTGTTGCAGGGATTAATATCTGGCTTAGTGTATGGTGTGTGGTTCATCTCTGCTTAATATGCAGCAGGTCCTGGGTTTGAGCCCCAGGGGGTTAGACTTGATGACCTCATGAGGTCCCTTCTAACCCTATGGTTCTGTTCTATTCTATTCTAGTTGCAGGTGATTACTTACTTAAAGTTGGGGTGCTGTCTGTAAGCAAGGAATAGCCTACCTCCCAAAACCTGAGAGAGTGAGGGATCATCTTCCAGGATAGGTTACAGATCCTTGATGATATTTTGGAGAAAACAACACTTGCTCAGCTCTCTTCTCTAAGTTCTACTCCTCTACTTAAGCTACATTAATGATATTTTCATCAGTTAGATCCACAGAAAAAAAGACCCTTAGGGAATTCCATTGTGATTTCAACAATTTCCACCTCACTATCAACCTCAGCCTGGACCAGCCCATACAAGAGATCTATTTCCTGGACACTATATAGTACAAATAAGTGATGGGCACATAAACACTTCCTTATACCAGAAACATATTGACTGCTATACCTACCTTTATCCCTCCAGCCTTCATCTGGGGCACATCACACAGTCCTTTGTCTACACCCAAGCCCTATGATGCAGTTGCAGTTGGTCTGATCCCTCAGACAGAGACAAACACCTTCAGGACCTCTATGAAGCATTATTAAAGCTACAATAAACTACCTGCGGAGATGAATAAACATAATGAAAGAGCCATATGGGTACCTAGAACTTACCTACTTCAGGACAGGCCCAACAAGAAAAACAACATAACACAACTGGTCATCATCTACAGCCCACAAATAAAACCTCTCCAACATATCATCAAGGATCCACAGCCTATCCAGGAGCTCTATCTATTTAGCTTCACATAGAGACTGTTACGGAGTGTCTTGATTACAGTCTTTAAACATCTATAGTGGAAACAAATACTTTATCATGGACTCTTCAGTCTAGCAGAGAAAGGTTTAACATAATACAATCCATAGGGACTAAAACTAGATGCATTCAGACTGGGAATAAAGAATATATTTGTAAAAATGGGAGTGGTTAACCACTGGAACAGTTTACTAAATTGTGGATGTTCTCCATCATGGACAATTTTACATCAATATTGGGTGTCCTTTTTTTTTTTTTAAATGTGTTCTAGGAATTATTTGGGGGAATTTCTCTGGCCTGAGTTATAGATGAGCTCTGACTAGGTGATGACAATGGTCTCTTCTGGTGCTGAAATCTATGAAGATCTTCCTGGGCAACTGGATTCTATATTATTCATGTTGTGTAATTGGCTGTTTAATTCACATATTGTTTTTAATCCTTGATTAAATGAATGAAACTTTTAAAAAAGCAATACAGTAAATAGCAAGTGAGAAGTATGTAATCAACTCTACGAGAATGTGGGTCTCTCTGCGTGTCTTGTGGCTGAGCTACAGAAGGGGTTTAGGAGGACTATGTAGCAATTTTTCAACAACTGTAATAATAGCTCACATAATAATGGTGTGTCCTTTTAGAATGAGAAGGCTCAGGTTTAAATCCCCTCTTGACCCAACAACAAATAGTCTTGTTCATCTACTACTATCTTTCTGCACATTCAGTTGGGTTTAAAATCAGGCAGTATAAGAACAGCCATTCCTCAAATGTGTTTGAACAAAAGAAGAAAAATATACCATTGTTCATGAACAGCAAACCAAAAGGGGCATGAATGTGGTAGATTCAAATTGTTATGTGGAATCTGTGAACATAGACATAGATACATTTTCCTAGAATTCACCCAGGTCTGGTCAGACTAAAATGGGAGCATGCATAATTCCATGGTTTTCCTGTTTTCACAGAAATCATGGAATTTATCATTTCCCATGAAAAACTTAAAACATCATTCAAAATATAATATCCAAAATTTACATTTAGAATAGAATCATAGAGTTGGAAGAGACCTTAGGTCCAGCCCCCTGAGGCTTGAACCTAGGACTTTCTGTATATTAAGCAGAAGCGTTAGCCCATTTAGGTGTGTCTGAGCATACAGTCTTAATGAGATCATCACATTTAATGGGACTACTCACATATTTAATGTTAAGCACTTATTTAAGCACTTTGTTGGATCAGGGGTCTACTTTCTTTAGTGGAAGGGAATATACTTATTGCAACAAATATAAATGATCACTAAAACAGAAAAACATTTTAAATTAATATATGTTCTTGTAATATTTCTCTATTTTTTAAAGATTAAATGTGGGTGTAAATATTTTTTTATAATTTCTATTTTTTTTTAAACGAGATAGGAACCCAGTAAGAAATTCTCAGAAATGTCACTTAATACTGAGATTTATTTTCTAATTTTTTTAAAGAACTGTCAATAAAGCAGAGGAAGTAATTAGTGCAAGTCTGCATTTCAGACATTTTGAATTCATTTGTTTCAAATGAACCAATATACAATGTTGGCATACAGCATGCCTCCCTCTATTATTTTTAGTAAAATGGATTCCTTGCTGAGATAAGTGGGTGCAATTGTTAATTTCAGCTTGAAAGTGATTCTACTAAAGCAGTGGGTAATATTTTTATTTAAATAGCAAAATCCTTATTCAACATCTGTTATAAATAGTCTGAGATATAACATTAAAGTCAAACTAAAAAAAAAAAAAGGACCCCTGGAAAATAGTTAAATAGCTCTGAAGTTCATGAATATTTTTATCTCTGAGACGTTTATGAGATCTACTGATATTTACAAATGTCAGGGTGAATTCAACACTGTGAATTAAATAGAACTTTCATGCAAAGCATCATGTCAGTCAGAGTGACTAATTTATAGGACTACCATCTCCAAGAGAATTCTGCTTTCAACCTGCCAAAATGAAATCAGCAAGTGTTACAGACTCCATTTATTAACTCATTTTAGACCACAGCTGGATGCATTGTTGCTGGAGGAAAAGGGTCACAAACTCAGTGTAATCATAGTGGTGTCAATTAGAGTATCATAATGTTTTTTAAGCCAGCGTGTCTTTGGTTTTACTGGACCATTCAACAACTGTAAGTGTTTGAACTGAAACTAGAATTATGCCTTGGGTGAACTTGCTTTTCCATGCAGTACCAGAAGAATCAGAAATAGATTGAAAACATACCTTGTCTAGGACCAACATATGTCTGGATGTTCGGTGCAAGAAGAAATTATCTGAAAAATGGCTACTTAGAGATGGAAAGAATTCTGCAGCATCAGCATTCAGCATCATGGCATGGAACTATAAAAAAATGAGAACATTTACAATAGAAATTTTAGAAAACTCTGGATTTTCAAAATAGGCTACAAACGCTGAAGACTATTAAAGACAGCAACAAAAGGGGAAATGATGTACGTAATTATTCTACGGTCAGAGTCTCTCTCTCTCTCATTTCATTTCTCTCACTTTTCCTTCTATATTACCTACGGATAATGCAATACATTAATTTGGTTTCAACTATTGTCTGAACCCAAGTAACTGACAAATCCGCCTCTCTAACCTTAAGTGTTTTCCTTTGTCAAACTTCATACATCCACCAGGCTTTCTGTTATACCACTCCAGATGTCCTGCCACCACTTCAAACTCAAGGACTATGTCTACACTAAAAGGCTCAGTTAAGTTGCCTTGACAAGGTTTATTTTAACTTGACTTCAAGTAGACCTTCTTAAGTCATCTTAAAGAATCCACATTCAAAATGCCTGTAGACTGCCCACTGCCACACTGGCAACTGCTAGGTCATCCTAGGAGTGGTGCATTGTGGGTAGCTTGCTCACAGTGCACCAGAGAAGTGCCCTCTCATCCCCCGGCAACTCCTATAAAACAGGAAATTACTACAGCTCCCTTCTCACTGTACCTGGCAAGATGAAGTGCAAGGAGGTCATGGACCCCAATGTGTCCCAGCAACGTGCCAGGGCAGTGCTCCACACAGCCATGCATGGGCCAGACTCCTCCAGCTCTGGACCAGGTGGCACAGGGCAACTGCCTGTGCAGAAGCAGTCCAGAGAAAGCTGACCCCCTTGCCATACCTGGGAGCTGGTGAAGACAGGGTACGCTCCATGCAGTCGTGCATCTAGGCACAGGAAACCAGCAGTGACTGGTGGGATCGGATTGTTCTCACTACCTGGGATGAAGAACAGTGGCTGCAGAACATGCAGATGAGGAAGAGCACCTTCCTTTAGCTGGTCACTGAGCTTACCCCAGTTCTGCAGTGCACGGATACCTGGCTCCGACCCACCCTCCTGTGGACAAGTGAGTAGCAGTTGCCCTCTGGAAGATAGAAACCCCGAAATCCTACTGCTCCACTGCCACCAGTTTGGGGTTGGTAAGTCCACTGTGAGGTCCATCCTGAGGTAGATCTGCAGAGCCATCAACAGGGGCCTGCTAGGCACCATCACTTCCCCCACACACCATTGCCTGCCCACTTATTCCCTCCCACCTGTCTCCCCCCATCCACAACACAATAAAATAATGAACTGCATGCTAAATGATGGCGCATATGGGATTTATTTACAGGGAAAATGGGGGGGGGCAAGCTGCAGAGGTTGGGGAGTTTGGGCAAAGTGAGGGGGTTTGGATGGAGTCAGGGGGTTGGGGAGAGAGAGGGGATTTGGATGGAGTGGGAGGTTGTGGGGAGAAAGGAGGGTTGCAGTGGGAGGTGGGTGCTAATGGCCTCAGGCAGGCAGGTCCCAGGCCTACAGCCAGCTACCCAGAGTCCTGGGGCATCAGCAAGGAGGGCTGCTGCTGGGGTCTCAGGTAGAGGGACTCTCGGCCTGCCGAGAGCCATGCCAGGTCTGGCACTCCATTACCTGCACCATCTCCCAGAGCAGGCCCTGCTCCACACACCAATGGGCTTCCTTGCCAAGAGTGTCATTGGCCTGTGAAAATACCCACAGCCATGGCTCCAGCCCCGACTGCTGGCCCTGAGCCAGAGTTGGGGCACCAGGCTCTTGCCGATGCCAGCCTGTCCCCTGATCCCCTGCTGGAAACAGGGCCAGGTGAGGCAGTGGCTGCTGTGGGTGACCAAGCCCTAGATACCTGGGAGAAGCAGGGGGTGTGCCAAACATTTGCAGCACTGGTGCCAGGACTTGGGACATGTGCCCCGTGTGCCAGTCACCAGCGACACCCCTGATACTCATGCTCCTATTCCCACTCCTGCCAGGCTCTGAGTCTGCCTCAGCCCACTCCACCAGCTGGAGGAGGGCCTCCAAAATTTTCATGGGACCGATACCCACTCCTCTTCTTTGGCAGGGCTGGGCACACCCTGAGAGTGTCCCTCATCACGGGGCACAGGATCTGCAGGAGAGAAGGAAAGGACAAGAGTTTCTCCCATTAGCTAGTGCGGTGTGCAGCCTGACAGCAGCAGCTGTCCCTTGCCCATACCCCGGATTCCCACTCCATGTCCTTTGGGACAGGAACCCCTTAGTATATGCTGCCATGCTGTGTTGCACAGGATGGGTGCAGTGCCCAAGGTCGTGAGCCCCAGACAGCCCTGCCCTAGGGGTCTCTCCTGACATCCCGCACCAACAGTGTCAGGCACATACTCTATGACCTTGGCACTCCCTCTTGCAGGCCCCTCCACCTCATCTCCACACACATATCCCTGCACTACTTAGCTCCAGGTCCCCCCTGCTACGTGGCCCCTGCCCCCTGTCCCAATGGGAGGGCCTCCGGACCCCCTCCAGGATTGTGCCTGTCCCCAGGCCCCTGTCTCACCTGTCTGTACCACCATGCCCACAGCGAGGGAGCAGTCACCGGCAGGTAAAGCAGGTGCCTGGCATGATGTGCCCTTGCCTGGGTTGTCCTGGGCAGGAGGAGCCTCCTCCTCCTGTGTCCTTGGTTTGGCATCAAGGGAGGGATAAGCTTTGGCATGGCAATGGCAGTGACCTGCAAGCTGTCCCTCTGGCCTGCTAGGTATCCCAGCTGTGGCCCCTGTCTGTGAGGGACTGGGGGACAGTGCTGTATACCTCTTGGTTTCACTGGATCCAAATGGCCAGGAGATTTAGTATCTCCTGATGGGACCAGCCTGGGGCCTGCTTCCCACATTGGCTTTGAGTCTGGCTCTGTGCCTACATGTCTGCAGATGGCAGTCCTGGCCAGCTGTGTGCAGCAGGGTGGGCAGGACTTCTTCCTGCCCTGCCATTGGCTGGAGCATGACCTGCCCTCACTGGCCAGTGCAGTCCTGGTGGCCAAGGGAGGGTAGGAGATGGCTTCCAGGCCAATAAAGTATAGTTAAGAGGCTACACTGGGTTAAGTCGACTTAATAAAATCGACTTAACTGTTAAGTTGGCTTTATGAGTGAGAGTTATTAAGTTGACTAAAGCAAGTGCTTAAGTTGACAAAAAACTCCATATGTGGCCATGGGGTTGCATAAGTCAAATTAAGCAAAGTTAAGTCCACTTAAGCCTCTAGTATAGACATACCTAATATGACTGAAATGCTTATCTTTTTTTTTTCTAGACCATCTCTTTTCCTTTGTATCTTTAAAAATCAATTTAAATTAATCAGGTACACCCTAAAATGCTTCTGTCTATACAAGGAAGAGTTAAGATTAGTGGAGTGCCTTAACTATGCACTTGCATCAATTAACAGGTTTGGATTTCAGCTCTGTACTTCCTGGATGTGAACTGCTTGTTTCAATTAAAATATCCCTGTAATATTTGTACTCTTGAATCCCTGATATGTACTCTAAGCATTCCATAGGTAACATATATTACCGGGGTCTCTTTTGTAACTTAATGGAGAATGTTCCAGTTGGGAAGATCCTGAGTGCTGAAATCCAGGCTGTGAGACTACAACTTCCTTGAGACGTCATGGAAAAGAAACAGGGAGAGAAAGAGAAAGCAAGAAAAACAGAGAAAAAAAGATTTTAACTTCCAGCGGATGAAGGAAGTGCATGGTTTCATCTTGTGAGTGAGGAGCTGAGACCCTTGTCAAAGGAGTGGAGGTTGCTTTGGGCAGCTCTCTCCAAGCCAGGACCTGTCACTAGGCTATTGATAGAAAGCCAAAAGTTGCTGCTGAGAATCTACTGTGTAAAGGGGTAATAAGGAATTGCCTGAGTCTGAGCAGAGACAAAGTGGTCCAGTGTTTTCCTCTTGAATTGAAATTTTGAGGGAGCGGACGTACTTGTATTTACAGAAGGGGTATGAGGGACAATGAGGGGTGAGACCATGAGGGTGAACATGGACTGTACAGCACCATAGTAAAAACTGAAAAGTGTTTCATGACCACTTTATTAGATTCATTTCATAATACAAAATTATTCAAGATAATTAAGTCTAAAGTAGACTGTGAAGATTCAAAGGGATCTTAGAAAAGTGGATGAGACGACAACAAAATGGCAGATGAAATTCAATGATGATAAATACAAAATAATGCACGATGGAAAACAGGATCCCTGCTATACATATAAAATGATATGCTCTAAATAAGCTCTTACCACTCTAGAAAGAGATCTTTGAGTCCATTATGAGTGGTTCTCTGAAAAAAGTTGCTTAATGTGAAGTGGCAAAAAACAAACAAAAAAAAAAAACAAAACAACTAGTGGCATGTTATGAACCATTAAGAAAGGGATAGATAACAAAACAGAAAATATCATAATATCACTATATAAATCCATGGTATGCCCACATCTTGAATATTGCATCCAGATTAGGTTGCCCCATCTCAAAAAATAAAGGTATATTGGAATTGGAAAAGGTACAGAGGAGAGCAACTAAAATGATTAGGGGTATGAAACAGCTTTCATCTGAAGAGAGATTAATAAAACTGACTTTTCTGCTTGGGAAAGAGATGGCAAAGGGGAGATAAGATAGAAGTCTTCACTGGTGTCAAACCCCTACAGAGCATCATCAACAACCTACAGCCTATTCTACAAGACAATACCACACTCTCTCAGTCTTGGGGGTGGCAGACCTCTCCTCACTTACAGACAGCCCTCCAACCTTAAACAGGTTCTCACTACTAACTACAGACCTAACAACAGAAACATTAAAGCAGGCACATACCCCTGCAATGAACACCGTTTCCAGCTTTGCCCAAATATCTGCACAAAAGCACCATAATAGGACCTAAACAAGTCAGCTACTCCATCAAAAGCTCACTGACCTGCTCATCCACCAATGTGATTTATGCCATCATGTTCCAGAAGTGTCCTCCACCCCACCGTATACATTGGACAAACAGAACAGTCTCTGGACTAAAGAATAAATGGACACAAATCTTACATCAGAAATAACAACATTCAAAAACCAATAGTGAAACATTGTAGTCTTCCTGATCACTCCATTAATGATCAGTTTATAGCCATAGTCAGGCAAATGAATAACAAATCAAAGCTTCAAAGAGAAACTGCAGAATTGGAATTCATATGCAGATCTGATACCATAAACTCAGGATTGAATAGAGATTATAGGGTTTTTTTCCAAATACAAAGGGTAATTTTTCTTTCCTTTTTCCACCCTCTTCCCTGATAATTACTGTTCCCCAGTGTTTGAAGCGCAACAACTACATTGATTTGTTTTGCTGAACCAGACTAACCTAGCTACCCGTTTGAAATTCAAGATTACTAAAAAAGGAACCTCTTGCAGTACAGCACTCCTTATAGGAAGGACCCCTTATAGGAAGAAAAGACTTAATCCTGTTAACTCACAAATATAATTAAAATCTTCATCTCCTTCCAAAAATAACTTCCATTTAATGTGCACATGGAGGAAGCAGATTACAAAAGTTTCACTATCATTTATTATAACAAATTCAATTTACAAAGTGCATATTCTGCAATTTGACCAATCGTAAATACAGGCAGAAATGGCTAGTAAAAAATCTAGTTACTCACCTACATGTTGCATAGAATTATGATTAGTGTTCACACTCCCTCCAGATAGAGAAATTTAGTAGGTCAAAAGCTGAGGAACAAACAAAACAAAAAAAAACCCAAAAAGCAAACATCAAAAAATCCTTCAGTTAAAGAGATCCCAATGTTAACTCTTTGTGATGATTTCTGGCATCTGTCTATACAATTTATGAACTCAGCATGAGAGTATGTAAGTTTATATTATGTGCTTTGCCAAGATCCAAAGGGGTAGCTGTGTTAGTCTAGTTGCTTCGAAATAAGAAGTGTGTGTGGACATACCCAATAACAGTTAAACTGAAATAACACATCCACACAGCATTATTTCAAAATAACAGTTTTGATTTAACCATCATTTTGATATAATACTAGGTTTTATTATATCAAAATGACTTACCTTACTGCAAGATAAGGGAGCTTCTTATCTTGATATAAGGAAATGTGGTGTGGACCTGCAATCTTTTAAATCCAAATAATCTGCATTATTTTGGTTTAAAGAGTGTGTATGGACATACCCTTAGTCTTTAAAAGTGCCACAGGACTCCTTTGTTGTTTTGCTGAACTAGACTAACACGGCTACCCCTTTGGATTAGCAGATCATATGACAGAGAGCCTGGAGGGTTATAAAAGATCAGGAGCTGCTCTGTCCTGCTTCTTCCATTGCTTTCAGTAGCTCAGACAGAGGGAAGTTTTCAAAAGAACCTATTGAGGTAGTGGAGTTCCCTGCCTTTCTGAACACAGGTGACCCCACCCTCCAGAGAAAAAAGACTATCAAACAAGGGTGAGCTCAAATGAGTGGCATGGAGTTCAGTATGGTGGTAGTTAGCTAAATGATCTATACTTTCTTGTACTTTATTTCTTATATAAAGACCAATGCTGTTACCTCTGCAAAGTCTGTCTCTGTGTGGTGTGTGCACTACGTGTGCTTGAAGAGGTAGACTATGACCCTAGAGCATCCATGGGTATGTCCACACAGGGCTTTTATTTGGAAACAACACTGGTTGTTTCAAAATAAAAGTCCCTATGTCCAAACAACGTTTTCTTGTTACGAAAGTAGGGAGCTCCTCGTTTCGAAACAAGAGCCCTCCTTTCAAAATAGCTTAAACCCACTTTGCTTTCGAAAAGAGTGTTTCGAAATAACAAGGACCTTCCCCCAGGGTACATAGCACCCTGAGGGGAAGTTCCCACACCCCCCTCAGCACCCTGGCCAGGGATCAGCACCCTGGCTAGGGTGCTGAGTGGGGTGCCGGGGGTCAGAGGGTGCTCCAGCCAGCTTCCCCACTTCCCCTTGCTGGGAGCAACGGGGGACGGGAGCCTCAGCCCCCTTCGCCCCCCTACCCCCAGCAAGGGGAAGGGGGGGAAGC
>ML681979.1:42974854-42993320 GCA_007922195.1 Podocnemis expansa | reverse complement strand
CTCTAGTTCCTCTTTCAGGCCCTGGTACTTCTCCAGCTTCTCATACTCCTTCTTCCTGATGTTGCTGTCACTTGGCACTGCCACGTCTATCACCACCGCTGTCTTCTGGTCCTTGTCTATTACCACGATGTCTGGTTGATTGGCCAGTACCTGCCTGTCCGTGTGGATCTGGAAGTCCCACAGGATCTTAGCCCTGTTATTCTCCACGACCTTCTGTGGGATCTCCCATCTGGTCTTGGGAGGGTCTAGCCCATACACTGTGCAGATGTTCCTGTACACAATACCAGCTACTTGCTTGTGCCGTTCAGTGTATGCTGTTCCTGCCTGCATCTTGCATCCTGCCACTATGTGTTGGACTGTCTCTGAGGTCTCTCTGCACAGTCTGCACCTTGGGTCCTGTCTAGTGTGGTAGACCCCTGCTTCAATGGATCTGGTGCTCAGTGCCTGTTCTTGTGCTGCTATGATCAGTGCCTCAGTGCTGTCTTTTAGTCCAGCCTTTTCCAGCCACTGGTAGGATTTCCCAATGTCAGCCACCTCAGCTATCTGGCGATGGTACATCCCATGCAGGGTCTTGTCTTGCCATGGCACTTCTTCTGCTTGATCTTCCTCCCATGTCTGCTGCTGCTGCCTCAGGCATTCTCTCAGCAGCTCATCTTTGGGTGCCATCTTACTGATGTACTCCTGGATGCTGTGGGTTTCATCCAAGACAGTGGCTTTGACACTCACCAAACCCCGCCCGCCTTCTTTCCGGCTGGCGTACAGTCTCTGGGTGTTGGACTTGGGGTGGAAACCTCCGTACATTGTGAGGAGCTTCCGGGTCTTCACATCGGCAGCCTCCATGTCCTCCTTTGGCCAGCTCACTATACCGGCAGGGTATCTGATGACTGGCAGGGTGTACCTGTTGATGGCATGGATCTTGTTCTTCCCATTGAGCTGGCTCTTCAGGACCTGTCTTATCCTTTGGTGGTACTTGGATGCTGCTGTCTTCCTTGCCTCCTCATCGTGGTTCCCATGCGACTATGGGATGCCAAGGTACTTGTAGCTGGTCTGTATGTCTGCCATGTGGCCTACTGGTAGTTCCACGCCATCAGTCTTGACTACCTTCCCTCTCTTTACTACCATCCGGCCACACTTCTCCAATCCGAATGACATCCCAATATCCTCACTGTAGATCCGTGTCAGGTGGATTAGCGAGTCGATGTCTCGTTCATTCTTAGCATACAGCTTGATGTCATCCACGTAGAGGAGGTGGCTAATGGTAGTTCCACTCTTGAACTTGTATCCATATCCAGTCCTTGTGATTACCTGGCTGAGGGGGTTCATGCCAATGCAGAACAGCAGCGGGTACAGTGCATCACTTTGGTATATGCCGCACTTGATGGCCACTTGTGCAAGCTGTCTTGAGTTGACTTCCAGCGTTGTCTTCCACAGTCCCATTGAGTTCTTGAGGAAGGTCCTTAGTGTCCTGTTGACTTTGTATAGCGCCAGACATTCACAGATCCATGTGTGCGGCATTGAGTCATAGGCTTTCCTGTAGTCAATCCAGGCTGTGCTCAGATTGGTATGTATAGACCTTGAGTCTTGGGCGACTGCTCTATCTATGAGCAGCTGGTGTTTTGAGCCTCTGGTGTTGTTCCCAATGCCCTTCTGAGCTGTGCTCAGGTACTGGCCCATGTGGTCCTGTAGCTTAGCGGCTATGATGCCTGATAGGACTTTCCATATTGTGGGGAGGCAGGTTATTGGCCGGTAGTTGGACGGTGCTGTTCCCTTGTGGGGGTCTTTCATGATCAGCACCGTCCTTCATTGTGTTAGCCAGTCTGGGTGGGAGCCTGCTGCTAGCAGCTGGTTCATCTGTGCTGCTAGGCGTTCATGCACTGCTGTTAGTTTCTTTAGCCAGTAGGTGTGGATCATGTCCGGGCCAGATGCTGTGCAGCTCTTCATGTTCTTGGGCCGCTGTTGGATGTCTGCTACTGTGATAGTGACTGGTTCCTGTTCTGGGAGATTGCTGTGGTCTGTTCTCAGGTCCTGCAGCCACTTTGCACTGGTGTTATGAGTCTTCTCTTTCTCCCAGATGTTCTTCCAGTTCTGTTCAGTTTCTGCTGTTGGTGGCTCTGCTGTTATTGTGTTGTTGCACTGCAGTTGGGAGTACACCTTGGATGGTTCTTTGGAAAACAGGGCATTTATCTTTTTGGCCTCCGCTTCTCTAGTGTATCTCCTTAGCCTGGTAGCCAGTGTTGTGAGCCTTTGTTTAGCAGTCTCTAGGGCTTCAGATGGAGTCAGGCCCTTGTATTTTTTCAGTAGCTGAGTTTTGTCCTTAATCTCTACACCCTTCTGTAGTTCCACCAGCTGGCTAACTTCTCTCTGGGTTGCCTTGATCTGATCCTCCAAACTCATTTTCCAGGGGGGGTATGTACTGCTGTTCTTCTTGATTGTGTAGCCAAGCATCTCCAGGATTACAGAGGCTGTAGCGTATACCAATTCATTGGTTTGAGTTATGGTGGTAGTAGGAATTGTCATTAGGGCTCTAGTGGCATCTTCTAGCATACTATCTGGTGGTACTTCTCCAACGAGCCTTGGTAATCGGTCTCGAGGGTTGACTGTAGCTAGTTTATCCATGATCTTATGCCTCATATCAGCTGCTGTGCTCTGTAATGGAGGGGGTGTTAGTGAAGTTCAAGCTTCAGGTGTTGGCTGCACATCTAGTTGTTCTTCTGGGTCTTCTTCTTGAGTCCGCGATGTAATGTGGAGTTGGTCTATCTCCAGTTGTGAGAGCAGTTGCCTCTTTACTATGTTGAAGCGTTGGGTAACTAGCTGTTTGTCAGTTAGTGTGGATGTAGGTCTTTTGTCCATCCATAGTTCCCTCATACGTTTCATATATACCCTCTCATTAGGTCTACTGTTGTAGTAGCATTCCATCAAATCCAGGTTCTCTTGTCTCGTCCATGTATGGTTTGTTCCAGTAGCCCACTTATCGTCAGATTGTCCTGGTTCCCCAACATCTGGCACGGACCTTGTTAATCCGGGCAATATCCGAGCCGGCATGACTCTCCTAGTTCATGTCACTCTCATATTCGAGGTAGGCAAGTGAGGCGTTAGGGGGTCTTTTGCATATATATTTATATGCAGTGAATGTCATTCAGTGGTGTTTTCTCATGAGAGGGACACTAGACTTGTAGGTGGCCAGAAGGCTTTATTTAGTTCCCTTAATCTTTCATGATAAATTATTCATCTTAGATCTTGATCATTTTTGTGGGTGCTCACTGAACTCCCTCCTATTTTTCAGTAGCTTCATGGAAATGAGATGGTGAGAACTGAAGGCTATCTCCCTGGTCAAATAACCGACAGAGCAACAGAGAGAGGTACTATTACTTCCCTATTCTATAATGTGATACTTCTGCATATTCAATCCAGAATCACATGGTCCTTTGTTTCCTGCCACAATACATCACATGGGGAACTGATGTCTAGTGGCTGTCTGCTGTTACCAGCATCTCTGCTTTCTAGGTGGCTTTCTCCTTCCCATTGATCATTTGGCTATTTTTGACTTATTTTTTCACAGACAGATTAGCATGCAGTTTTCCAAGATGAATCTATTTTTTTATTTTGTTTTTTGGATTTTTTAATTTTTTTGTCTAGTTTTTGTCTACCCATGTTAATGATTTCCTACTTCCCTTTATTTTACTTCATCAAAGCACATTAATGAAGTGTCAATGTGCTTCATCAAGGTCCACTAGTCCACCACAGGCTTTTACGGTGTAAATGCAAATCTCAGCTTGCAACGAAATAAATGTTTTTGTAGAGAAGTCCCTATCATCTGCTAACTGTCTTAGCCAAATTGTGTACTGCTTCTTCTTGAACACTAATGGAGACATTAAACGGGAAAGGAGCCAAGACTGGCACCCTGTAGCTCCTATCCCTATCACACACTTTCCCCAATTTCATTTGTGACCAGGATGGTTTTAATTAACACTTTCAAACTGTACTTTAGACAGTTTTCAATTCACTTGTCTTATGCAACTAATTTGAAGCAAACTTAAGTGCAAGATTTTGTGAGATACATTAGCTAGAATCACAGAATTTAAGGCCAGGAAGGCCCTTATCATCCCACACACTAAACTCAACAACCAAACTAGACCAGTATATTAGAGCTGATAAGAGACTAAACTATTGTATCACAGGCAGAGAATAGGAGGGACTGACCTACATCAAACCCCATGTCCTTTGTAATGACAGTGAATAGATTAAAACATACTTTTTTTTTTTAACAAGCACCTTTCTGCTCACATTCCATTATTCACCTTGTGCAGAAGATAAGCAGAGGACCAGCACAAAGCTTGTGTAAACTCAAATCTTATTTAAGTTATTTATGTTCACATGGGAACACTGCTTTCAAAATAATGCTTAAAAACAAAGCAAAGATTGTGCTGGTTTTCTTAGGGGAGATGAAGTTCACTGTAGCTGTGCAGCGATTCGCTTTTATTATGAAACCTTTTTGTTTGCTGCTGTTGAGAGCAGTAAGAACAGGATTCCATAGCTAGAGGTTTCGCTTAACATTGTATAAGATATTGCTTGACTCACTCCTTTGATAACCTGGGAAAACTTAAAACCACCACTTTGTGTCTCGGGAAAGCACCAAGTCTGCGTTAACAAAAGAAAACTTTTAGTAAAAGTGAGTCCAGTATTAATTTGGGAAAACACCGCCATGGTGATGCAAATGTATCCAAACTACAAGTAAACACCTGCCACACAGTATCTTGGGCAATGTCTTTTGCTTTATTTGCCCATCTTGCATTGCCAAAAATTGTTGGATAAAGGTCTCATTAACTTGCTACTCCCCTTTCCTCTGCTGCACTCCACTTGCAGATCACTCTAGTTCACCCAAAGCAATTGAATTTAAAGGTATCTTCACATGGGGTCACTGCTTATTCCTGAAAGCAGAGGAGTTGAGCAGTGACTCTGCTCACTGTCTTTGCTGTTGCTTCTTTCTCCTTAGTGCTGCTTTTGTTATTGCTGCCACTTCTTGTCACTGGCTCTTGCAGCTGCCAGCAGGGCTTGTGTTATTTCTGCCTCTATTTACCTCCACCTTTGCTGCTGCTGCTCACTGCTCTGGCTGTCACTGATTGCCATTTCTAAAGTGCCATGTTCTGAGTTTCCCTTCATGGAGTCCCCGAGTCTGAGATCCAAACTGGGCTCAGGTATCTGCACTGCAGTTTCATTGCTCCACAGCTCAAGTTCCTTCCATGAACACTGCACAGCTGCCATGGACCCCTTGTAGATGACTAATTACAGTGCACACATACCTTTACTGATTCCATCAGATAGAAGGGAACCTCACAGCTACTACACCTTCTGTGTTCATTGAAATACAATCCTCACATCAGGCCTAAAGCTTAGATCTTAAACTTGCTAATCTGTGATTTCAACTCTAGTAAGCACTGAGCAGAAACAAAGATTCTCATTTGAGTCTGATCAATTCTTTCTTCAAACACTGGAGGGAAAGGTCAAAGGGTAACTAGGATTGTTTAAGTAGAGTTGACACCACTATGTAGGAAGACTTGTACCCACCTCCTCTGCCTTCTGCTTGGATTTGTCATCCTTACCCCCCACTAAGCTGGTGAGATTCACTTTTGGGTGACTCACTCAGTCAAGGCATAGAATCATAGAAATGGGAAGGGAACGTGAGAGGTCATTAAGTCCAGTCCGTTGAACTCATGGCAGGACTAACTTTTCTCTTAAACCATCCCTGACAGGTATGTGTCTAACCTGCTCATAAGCACTTCCAGTGATGGAGATTCCACAACCTACCTAGGAGGCTTATTCCAGTGGTTAATCACCCTGACAGTTAGGGATTTTTTCCTAATGTGGAACCTAAATCTCCCTTGCTATAATTTAAGTCCATTGCTTCTTGTCCTATCAACAGCAGTTAAGGAGAACAATTTTTCTCCCTCCTCCTTCTGACAACCTCTTAGGCTGTGTTCACACACAGGGGGTTATTTCAATACGGTTGTTTAGAAACAACTTGTATCGAAATAATGCCTTATTTCGAAATAACTTAATTCGAATTAAGAGTTTGTTAATTCAAATTAAGGAAAAAACTCAAAGCAAAATAGCAGGTTCAGGCAACAGTTATTTCTAAACAAGTCACTGTTGTTTTGAAACAACATGTTCATACGGCATTGTTTCAAAACAATTGTTTCGAAACAATGTTGTTTCGTCCCCACATGGGGTTTAACTTGTTTCGACACAATGCCATTGTTTCGAAACAATGGTACCCGTTGTTTCGAAACAACTGTGCATCGTGTGAACAGCCTGAATCTTATTTTGAAACAAACTCTGTTATTTCGAAATAAGAGGGCTGTGTGAACACAGCCAACGGTACTTGAAAACTCTTATACTGTTCTCTCTGTCTCTTCTTTTCCAGACTAAACAAATCAAGCTCTTTCAATCTTCCCTCATAAGTCAAGTGTTCCAGAACTCTAATCATTTTGTGTTGGTCTTCTCTAGACTTTCTCCTATTTCTCCACATCTTTCCTGAAGTGAGGAACCCAGAACTGCACAGAGCACTCCAGTTGAGGCATAATAAGCGTAGAGTAGAGTGGAAGAATTACTTCTCATGTCTTTTTTACAATACTCCTGTTAATACATCCCAGAATGGTGTCTGCTTTTTTTGCAATGATGTTACACTGTTGACTCATATTTAGACTGACACTCAGATTCCTTTCTGCAGTACTTCTTCCTAGGAAGTCATTGTCCATTTTGTATGTGTGAAATGGGTTGTTCTTTCCTAAGTGGAGTTCTTTGCATTTATCTCTTTTGAATTTCATTCTATTTGCCTCAGACCATTTCACCAGTTTGTCCAAATCATTTGAATGCTAAGTAAAGTTCTAGAGGAGTAGATGTGTAAGTCTATTTCATCAAAACAAAAGTCCTATGACACTTCTAAGGACTGTCAAATGTATTTATGACATGAGCTTTTGAGGGCACAATTTCATTTCATCAGATTCATGAAAATGAAAATGTGGTATTTTAGCGGTATGCATCTATGCAGAAAACAATTGGTCATAAGGCCAATTCAAACAATTCCAAATGGATAGTCTGCTCGTCTATGTCAGTGAAAGTTGCTTTGATTCAAAATGTGTGGAAGAGAGAAGCAAGAGCTGAGAAGGTGACAATGGTAATAGAAGGGAAATCACCTTTTGTAAAGAATTAACCATTCCACATCCCTATTCAAATCCAATGTGAAGCTGTCTAGTTTGCATATGAATTCCAGCTCTGTAGTTTCACATTGGAGTCCGGTTTTAGGGGTTTTTTTTTTAACTTGCTGAAGTACTATAATTAGCTCCCTCCTATCCCCCCAGAATATCTGGGTAGATCGAAAGATTCCTTTACTTGTTTTTGAATGTTGCCATTCTCAATGTCTGATTTGTGTTAATTTATCCAAATGTCTACATTGTTAATTTTATCATCCTACCTCCAGCTTCAGTTGGCAGCCACAGGCTCTGTGACTCAGTGCTCAGGGCTCCAACTTTCTGTTTAGATGTACCCTTACTGTACAGCACAGAATCTGACCCCACTGGTCTTCAGACTAGGTTCACTGTAAATTGGTGGGGTGACATGAGTGAGCTTGCTTCTCTGCTTTTAGTGCCTGGGTGTTTTCAGTTTCAAAGGCTGTCACTCTAACACCTTTAGTGAACATTAGGACCAGTTTCTCAGCTTGAATAAATAAGCATAACTTCACTGAAACCGTTAGAGCTATGTTGATTTACACTAGCTGAGTCTGTGACACATAAATATGTATGCCACTGGAAAAAAGATAGCAACTTGCATGTTTGGCTTCCCATTTCAGTGTGGCTGAGACCCATAATTCCTATTAGATCAGTATCACTCCTTACAAAATTGTAGTGAGAATATTGTGCTTTCACTTTAAATTGAATGTCATCTGCAAATGAGTGTAAGAATAACACATTCCTTTCATGCTAGAAGACTTCCATATTATTATGAATTATGTATATATAAAATACTATGCAAAAAGTCTTACTTGATCTAATGCTAGAATATCTAAGTCATACGAATATTCCACAACTGTTTAAAATGAGTGTACATGGAATACTATTTTTTGCAAATTAGAGTAAATTTTCAGTAACTCTTACTCCTTCTTACTGTACATAATATATATGTGTGTGGAGTAAGGATGAGTAAGACTGTACAGAAGCCATCAGTTTCTATCTTATTAGTAATATTTATGTTCTATTATAAATAGTAAAAGTTGTGCATTCTTTTCTTTAGCTTTCCTTGTTCTAAAAGTGATTTCACAAAACACTCCCTTTAGATCTATTTACATTTGGACTGTACACATAAAATATGATTAGTTTGGCAATATGACAGCCATGCAAACATGCTGACCCCCATGAATTCCAGCTGAGAACTGAAGGGGTCTTTTGACTTTACAAAGGAAAATAAAAATAGAGTTCACTATGTGGTGGTCTTCCTTGAACATTTAGAACATTGAAAACCTATATCATGTAAGCTTACTTTTCACAAATAAAGCTTTCTTTAATATGAATGTGGACTAAATAAGCATATCTTGTGTTTTTTTATTCAGGAAAATCCCTGTCTTTATGCCTGTAAGTAATGACTTCTTCATTAGTCACTTGAAATGTGCACTCATCAAAAGAAGACTATGTCAGAAAAGTAAAAAAAGAAAAAGGATGTATATTCAAGAATAGTGTTCAGAACATCCTCAAAAAAAAAGAAGTCGGATAACTACTTTGACTATTCACTCAATTTCTCCTATTATCCATAGCTAGCTTGAAATATGTATTTCTCATGTAAAACAGTTTGTGTCCAATCCCATTCTCCCCGAAGTTAGTGGAAATTGGATCAGAGCCTGTGTTGTATTGTCTATACTATACCTCTGACCTCAAAAGTATCTTAAGGCTTGCTGATACCTCTGACCTCACTTGCTGACACTGAAAACACTATGCTGTGGCAGCTGTAGTGCTTCAATGTAGACAGTACCTACACTGACAGGTAGGATTCACCTAATGATGTAGATAATCCACCTCCTGAGAGCAGTAGCTAGGTTGAAGAACGAGGTTAAAATCTAGAGCTGTCTTTCCAGGAACCTCAGCTGGCTTAACTATACTGTTCATGGAGTGTGAATTTTTCATAGCTCAAAAACTGTGGTTATGCCAAAGGTAAATCAAAGAGCTTTTGCAAAAGCTCATATTATTCATGGAATACCCCTAACAATATTCACAGTTTTCTGAGTTACGATCTGTAGCCTTAAAATCATAATGAAATACATTTTAAATGTAAATTTTGAAGATTTATTTATCTGCTACAGCCTCAGTTGAGTGTTCTCTGTTTTTCAGGTCAGAGTTGATGACATCACAAACCCCTAAAACAATCCAACTATTTCTTTTGCCATAGTGAGTGTTTTTGGTGTTGTCAGCTCCTGCACATATACTGCAGAAACCAGAATTATAGTCTTAGCCAGTAAATAATGGAATGATTTTCAAAGAAGCTGAGCACCAACACCTCTTACTTCACTGCTTGGCATGTTATAAAACAAGGCCATAAAACTGGAATAGGAAGAAAATTCTTTTTCTGAGTTTGTGGATCCTAACATTCAATTCCAGTGCTCCTTGAACCTAAAGACTCAGCACAAAAAATCCACTGTACAAGCTTCATTGAAACATGGCCTCAGAGATCTGAGTTACTGAATAAAAACTCAACTGGCTGGAAACTGAACAGAATGGACAACAGTTCCAGATGTTTTTTTTTTTTTTTTTTGCTCTGAAGTGTTTGCTAGAAGACAAAAGCCATGTGTTTAGGGAAGACAAACTGAACCTGCTAAAATAAGTAATAGAAAGGTGACTAATCCATGGGTGGACGGATGACCAAAGGTCAGGGAAGCTGAAGCTGTAATGGAGAGGTGAATAATCCATGGATGGAAGGATGACTAAAGGTCAGATACAGAGACTCCATGGAAAGGAACTTAGAGAAGGGAGAATAAAAGGGAGCAGTTGGAAGTTCTGGTGGTAGCAAAAGAGAGATTATTCACTCCCAGTAGATTGTGTTGTGATTGGGAGAGAATCCTGATATGGGTTTATTGATTTTCATATTGTTTTTAAGTAGGGCAGGTATAGAGAGCACATGATCTTTTACCAGTGAGAGAGTTTGAACTATCACGTTTTCTTTCTTGACAAAACTGAGGACCATTTTAGTGATTATCTGCCATCTGTTGGTTTCAGTGCTTCAGCTCCCTCAGAGTCCTCTGGAAAAAAAAAAAAAAAAGCTCCTTTTTGACGAAGGGTTGAATGTGCATTCAAAGGTAGCTTCAGCTGAGCAAGTGCCTGGGTTAATCCCCTTAGCACACAGGGACAAGGCTGCCACCAACTCTAATTGATTCTGAAATGAATCTGTATAGAAAATTAGAAGGTTTGGATTCCCATGTGAGCTTCAATAAAGAGCCAGGATGTAAGCCTGACAGCTGAATGGATTCAGAAATGAAAATCTGATAAGCGGCTTAAAATTGTACTTAAGTCCAGAAATGACTTGAATGCTCTTGTTAATGGCACATTGTATATTGTCACCTAGTTAATTATCTCTGAAGATGAGTTCTTGCAGAGGAGAAGATATGCCAGCCTTTCAGAGCCTTTCCTCATCACATATTTATTAAATTCCACCCTCCTCCCTAGTAGCTGGAAGGCAGAAAGAAAGGATTAGGCAACTGCAGTTCCTCTGTGACTGTCAGTTCACTGTGCCAAACTTCAAAAATGAACTGTTGCATGTACTGTCACAGACATTTCCTTTACATCTTAATTTGCAAATGAGGAACTGACATTTGTTATGCCTTGTATTTGCACACGGTTCCACCACATGAAAAGCAAACACTGTCACTGCTGGCTATTTTGTTTATTCCTTTGCAGATAGTGTATGGCCTATTTAGAAATTTTCTTCAGATTTGTATTTTTTTTAAACTAACTGAAATAGATAGTCATGGAGCTACAAGTCCTCATATTTTATTCAGGAAGCCAATCTGCAGTTCATGAAGTGTGCCCTGCATTTGAGAGCTATTTAAAACAGTATGTTCATATCTATTTTCATTTTTGCCTTGCTATAACTTTTCTATATATGTTTACCAGTGTGTGTGTCTATAATGTGTATGTGTCTATTGTGACATGGTCAGACTGGATGGTTTCCGGTGAGTGCTAGAAGGCCAATATACCAGCCCCAAGCTGAGCAGGTTAATTAGCCTATCTGGGGCCAATCAAGGCCCCACTTAAGACTTGTTAAAAGCTTCCCCTCCAGAGAAAGGGTATGTCTGGAGTTTTGAAAGTAAGAGAGAGCAACCAGAGGGTTTCAACAGGCAATATACTGTCAAGAGCCAGAAGGGGTTAGGAGACAGAACAGTACATTGGTAGGAGAGAACCCTGCAAACACTAAGATAGGGAGGGGAAAAGCTTGTCTGAAAAGGGCAAAGGACCATTCCATGGCCTGGGGAATTAAGGGAAGAGACCTATACGAGGGCACCCAGTGATGCTAACACAGATGCCAATGACAGCCTTGCTGGGGAATTTTTGTAAAATGTCTCTTAGCTGATAGGACTGGTAGTGAAAATCTTCCTGTGCTGGAAAGGAATAACAGTCTGGAATTACCTCATTCCATTAGAGTGGACGTTCATGTGGACTGATGTGAAGTTTTACACCCTGACAAGTACTGGTCTAAATCACAACATTTTATGTTCTGTCAAATTAGTAGACAGAAAGCTGACCCTAATTTTATGGACAAAGAGGAAGACCCATATAGACTTCACTAATCCCTTGGAATGCATCACTATCAGCTATTGGCCAAATATGAAGTGCAACATTCCAAGACGGCTTGGTTTATGCCTCCCTTTCTACTCATTTCCAAATAGTGTAGAGTTATGAAGAAAAAGAGAAAGCAAAAGCAGCAACTGGACAAGTCAGCTATCTCTATTGCTTCTTTGACTTCTTGGCTAAAACATGAAGGATTGGCAGGGTTGGTGATCATCCAGTCCAAATGACAAGGAGGCACTGAAGAGGCTCTTCTATAATGAAACTCTGCTCACAGGACCTGATTCAAAATTCATTACAGACAACGAAAAAATCCCAGTAGAAAGCAAAGTGCTATAAATCAGGACCAGAGGAAGATATTTGTGTGAAAAATGTTTTCAATATAAGCATAAGAATCAATATAAACATAAGACCGCAAACCAATTTTTTTAGGATAATAGGGAATGCTTTTTTTTGTTTGTTTTTGTTTTTAAGGAAAAAAAGACAGTTGGGATTGTTCTAGAGCAGTGGATCCCAACCTGTGGTCCAGGGACCCCCAGGAGTCTGCAGACATGTTGCAGGGGGTCCACAGATCCTCTCCCTATCAGGGCCAGAATCCAGCTACAGCCCCAATGCTCCCTGTCAGGGCTGCCTTTCCTGTCCCATGGCCTGACCCTGGCAGGGAAATGGGGCTGCAGCTGCTCCCGAACAGTGGCAAGGGCAGGGGACCATAGCTGCTGCAGTTTGGCTCCCCAGTGGCGCAGGCCATGGTGGCAGGAGCACTGCTCGCCGGCTGTCTCAGTGGCACTGCCAGAGTGATGTGGGCCAGAGTCTGCCCGTGCAGGCCAGATTATGTAATTAGCCAGGGAGGGGGCCTGCACATTTTTTTTTTTGTTAAAAAGGGGTCCGCAGCCTGAAAAGGGTTGGGAACCACAGTTCTAGAGTTCATTGTTCCAAGAAACAGCCGGTATTTTTGCCTCCAGATTTTGTGTCAGGTGAGATCCATTGAGGCTTCTTATGAAGGCTAGTTGGAATCAAACACAACTCTTGCAAAGACCAAGCAGTGGGTTTTTAGTTTGCTGGTATGATACTATCAAAAAGACAATGAACTCAAGGTTACCGAAAATATCTGTGAGTTGCGTTTAAGGAACACTCTGTTCCTCATTTCATTTGTTCCCCTTTATAGTGATGTCGAACATCCAAACTCAACTCTGATTTCATAGACAAAATGTTTGTAGGTATGCATGAAGGAGAGCACAGCAATCCTCTCTCTATTCACTCCTCTTTTTTCCACTGTTACATAGAGATACAAGTGATGATTCCCTTTATATGTAGCAGTACAGGAATCTTTGGCACTTTACAGATAACTGAACTTGACAAATTTCTGCCTCGAGGAGCTTACAAATAGGAATAGATATTGCACAGTTTGGGATTATAACAAAGAAGGGTAGTGGAGGGACTAGAAGGATGAGTGAATTAGAGAACTGAGCTTTTGTGATTGTTCTGTACGTATGATGCCAGTCTTTTCTTTTTAATCATTTTTTTCTTTCTGATATATTTAAAATTTTGGGTGATGTTTAGGATGAAGGTCAGCCTGCAGATTTAGGAAGTCTGAATGAGTACTGAAAGTAATAATATTCAAGTAAGAATTTGTAGAGGATGGCCACAGGGATCCTGCTTATTTTCAGAAGTATTGGGGTATGGCAGATGGAGGTGGGAGGATAGAGAGATTATAAAGCTGAGCTGATTTGTGAAAGCATATTGCACAAATAGCAAAGAATTAGGAGTGAGATATTAACATGGTGGAGCTATGGTCTTTTAACGTAGTGTTTGCTTTATTTATTTTCCTTTGTCTATGTTCCTGATTCTGCAACCTTTATCTATGTTGAACAGTTCTTACTTATTATCTGATTCATTAACCCTTATTTAACTTGAGATAATACCTTAGTCTGACTAGTCCTGTTCATTTCAAAGTATTCCCTGCTGAGTAAAGGTATCAGAAACTCAGCAATAGAAATACCTATTGGCTTCATTAGAATTAAATGTTTCTAAACATGATTAAGGCCTGAGAGGCCTTAATACTTTTATACTCACATATTACAGTATTTGGATATATTTAAAATATCAAAGAGCAGCCAAATGAAAGCAGGGATTAACGTAAGCCAGAATGCCCTTGAACTGCCCACGAATTTGTGAGGCCAGAGTTCCAGGGCCCTGAAAAATAGAAAAATCAGGCAGAATGCATTTTCCACGCTGTCCTGGCCCGGGAGCTATGGCCAGGCTGGGGGAGTTTTCAGATCTGCTGCCCTGAGCATGCTCAGATGAGTGCCCAGGGTGGGAATGGCCTGGCCTGGGACGATGAGAGGCCACTGAGTCCAGTCATCTGAATTTATGACAGGACCAAGTATCATCTAGCGGGAGTGCAGGGGACAGCATGTGAGGCTGGGATGGGGTAGAGGGGTGGAGGGGGCAGCATGTCAGGCAGGGATGGGGCTAGGGAGGTGGAGGGGACAGTGTGTGGGACCAGGATCAGGGTGAGGGGACAGCATGTGAAGTCAAGACCAGGGTCAGGGGAGTGGCAGAGGCAGAGTGTGAGGTCGGGATCAAGGTCAGAGAGGTTCAGGGGGTGGAGGGGGCAGTGTATGAGGCCAGGATCGGGACCAGTATTTTTATAGAGTGATAACTATATTTTTATGGAGTGATAACTGATGCATTTGATACTGAGAAGTGGTTGGAAATGCCTACCTGGGCTGGGTCCCACCAAGCGTGAAGGGGGCCAGGACAATACAGGAATGGGACCCAGAGTTTAGGAGGGCTCCAGGACCATCAAATTCTACTTTAACCATTGAATGAAAGAATCCCATCCAGTGCTCTGGAAGAACCTACAATGGTAAAAAATATTTAGTAATGGAAAGGATCCAGCCCATTAATTTAATGACTTTCCTTCTTCATCACCAGCAAAGGAAAAAAGAAAAACTCTTTTAGTCAACTACCTCAGTTCTTCCTGCTAGGGAATACTGAAGGCTCCTTCCTAAACTATTATTTAATGTATTGCAAACCTGCCTTAAGACTCTATTCAGTCAAAATTTTCAAGTGCAGTTAAAGTAGGCAATCAGTTACCCCATTAGAAAATTTCCAAGACAGAGGTTAAAGCAACTACTTTAAGAGAAATTGTCATGCGATTTTTAATAGTCACAATGGTCAGGACTTTTGTCTCTTACACTTCCTCCATAAAATAAACTTTATATTTTTTGCAATCTTCCTCTGATTATCTCATTTAGTCTCTTTATATAAGGAAAAAGTAGATGTGGTATTTATAAGTTTGATGATATAAGAAATAACTGAGTAAGGAAAAAAGCACAGGGAGTTTTTAATTTAAGTAATTCAGTACATATGGTAACACACAAAAGATAAAAGATGTAGATGTTTTGCCAGGAGCGTTGCTGGGTAGCAAAAAGACCCGGGGCACAGGCCCACAGGCTCCACCTGTGCTAGACACTCCCCCTGTCATGGGTCCACCCCCAATAGGCCACACCCACAACAGACACCCTCCCCTCCCATGACCCAACAGGCCCTATCCCTATCCTGGGTCCCACTTGAAACTGGAATTCACATGAAATATTTTGAAGTGGGGAAGTTCCACATGAAATGGAAATTTTGGAAACATGGAAATATGATGTTTCTGAAAGGAAATATGCTCCCTGTGGCCATGCCAGCTAATGATTAAAATTGAAGTTGTCAGTTTCTAGTCGACAGCTGTCTAGGCACCAATGCAGTCTGACCATGTAGATTACCACGGATTATCCTGGTCCAGAGTGTTTAGCCTCTGTCACACTCTCCCACCACAGAGAGGCCCCATGCCATGTTGTGATACAACTCCTTCATACCCCTCTGCATTAAAACTGTAAAATGAGCAATCATTCACCTCCAGTGTTCCCTACAAATGAATCAAAGTGCTGGCAATATTGTCTTAAAAGCTCACAGACCATGTGAGGAGGACATACAAAAATTCTCCTCCTCTGACAAGACATATTATTCCCTATCTCCTACAGGTTTCTGTTGCTAAACATCAGGAGTCAGGAAGATCAGAAAACAGGAGTGGGAGGGAAAGGTGGTGGATCAGACCATCCCTGGGACTTCCAGTCAACTTGTTTAGGCTCTCCAGGTACTGGAGAAGTGGATGGCATCTAGGTGCCCAGATGAAGAATGACACCCTGCTGACCCACGCTGAAGACACCTACCTCTGCAGTTCTCAAGATTTTAAAATAGAGCCCACACCTTCCCTGAACTTTGCTGTAATGCTTTGCCCTCCACTTTGAGTGGCAGCATGAGATTGTGCAGGGGAGTGGAGGGATGGCAGCACAGCAGCTGCAATTTGCCATGCTGGACTGCTTATACCACAGGGCAGGAAATTTAAAAAGGCTCTGACCCTCTCCCAGCTTCCAGGTGTATGCAATCCAGGTAGGGGAAGTTGGGGAACTCATGAGGCAAGCAGGCAGGCTGGCTGGGGTTGCCAGTGCAGTGATGTGAACAGGGTCACACCAAACTGGCAGACCAAGCCAGACAGCCAGGCAACCTGCCTTCTGCCAGCAAATAGCCAAAGAGAAGACAACAAAGTGAACTGAAAACAAAACAGAGAAGCCTCCTGCAATATTCCTCCCACCCTGCCCTTAGCTCCTGCTAGACTCCCACTCCCCCTTCTGGGGAAACAAAGCAGAGAGGAGTTAGCAGCAAAAACTAAGTAAGCCCACTCTTACAGGAAAGAGCAAGTCCAACCCAAAAATATAGCATTACTGGGATCACACTATCCAATGCAAGACAGACAACATTACAGGAATTCACAATAAAGTATGGCAACTGTAAAACAAGCAAGGCATTTTCAAAGAGTAACAAATTTATTTATTGCTAGAGCTTTTGTGGGTGAAATCCCACTTTGTCAGACACTTGAAAATGGTTTCCAAATGGGATTTCGCTCATGTGATGAATAAATGTGTTACTCTTTAAAAGTACCACAGGACTCTTTTCTATTTTTACTGGATTATACTAACATGGCTACCCCCGCCAGAACTTTTCAGTAAAAGGACGGTTACTTTGCGGCATGCTCTAAGCTGTGCTGGCGCGCTGCAGCACAGCCTGCTGCAGCCGCCAGCACAGGGAAGGCAGCCAGCAGCGCACTGCCAGCAGCCAGAGGCCCTTCATAGAGTTCCTCTGGGGCTGGGAGTTTTGAAATCTCCCGCCCAGAGAAGCTCTAACGGAGCATGCCCAGAAAATCTGGGCATGCTCTGTAGAGCTTCTCTGGCCCCAGGAGCTGTGGCCGGGCCATGCGGCTCCAGCCACAAGGTAAGTTTGTGGGGGCGGGGAGGCTGCTGGGGAGCCGGGAGTGGGCCGGGGGGGCGGCTGGGAGCAGGCCCGCGGGGGTGGGGGGGCTGCTGGGAGTGGGTCAGCAGGAGCGGGGGTGGCCAGGAGCAGGCCTGTGGGGGTGGGGGGGCCGCTGGGAGTGGGGGCGGGGGGGGCTGCAGGGGGCAGCTGGAAGCAGAGGGCGGGGGGGTGGCCGGGAGCGGGGGTGGGGGGGCCGCTGGGAGCAGGGGGGGTGGCCAGGAGCGGGCTGCGGGGGTGGGGGGGCAGGAGCGGGCCCACGGGGGGGTAGCGCAGCAAGCGGGGGGGGCGCAGCAAGCAACATGAGTTGCTCAGCTGCCACCATCTCTTAGAGGGAACATTGCCTGGTACATGTACTTATGCTGTGCACAATTCATAGGAGGGCAAAACCGAAGAGCAGAATAAATAGTGACATTAAGTAGTGATATCATTGGTAGGTAAAGCCTCACTCATGATCTCCCAACAGAACTCTCAAATCACGGGAATTTTTTCCCCAGGCCCAGTATGCTAATATTTGCTCAGTCCTCTGTAGCCACAATGTAGGGACACAGATAAAATGAATAGACTTTACCTTTAAAGCATCTGTTAGGCAACACTGTATCTGTTCTTTAATATCATAACTAAAATATTTAAATCAGTTTAATAGACATTATAACCAATATTTTAAAAAGCTTCATGTTGTAAATTTGGAACTCATTTTACATTCTTGATGAAATTCTTTAAGATGTAACTGTAGGCAGGCACTGTGGCCTGCCTCAGAACCTGAGCTAGACTGCACCAAATGCCCCCTCTGGCCAACCCCAGGAACTGCAAGGCTCCCGCCCCG
Organism: Podocnemis expansa; assembly: GCA_007922195.1. Classification (NCBI taxonomy): domain Eukaryota; kingdom Metazoa; phylum Chordata; order Testudines; family Podocnemididae; genus Podocnemis; species Podocnemis expansa. The sequence goes on along the minus strand of ML681979.1, from coordinate 42,975,317 downwards.
GAAGCTGAGGGGCGGGGCCAGGCCAGGAAGGGGCGGTATAAAAGCCCCAGCTGGGAGTTCACTTGTAGCTAAGCCCTCAAGGAGGAAGGAGGTGCTGACCCAGCGGGAGCTGGCTGGGGCCAGTCAGGGCCCAACCCACCAGCCAGCTCCTGCCTTTAAGGACTCCCAGCGCTATGGACCGCCCAGCCTTCCAGGCCCAAGTGACTGGGAGGGGCACCAGGAGGTGGCTGACTGGGGCGGGTGTTCGCGAGCCCGCTGGGCCCCACTGCTGCCGCCTTGCTCCAGGGCGGCTTGGGACGGCGGGGAGGCGGACCGGCTGACACCCTCTCGGCCCTCTGATTTAGAGGAGCTGCCCTCGGCCGAGGAGGAGGGAGGCGCCCCGTACGGACCCCAGGACCTGGAGGAGTTGCCTCCCGCAGAGGAGCCGGCCGAGTACCCCGACCCGACGCCCATGGACACGGAA
>ML681979.1:42958896-42968900 GCA_007922195.1 Podocnemis expansa | reverse complement strand
TACCCCTGGATTAGACCTTTTTTCCTAATAATTTATTTGGTCCTCCACTTCAATAAAAGAAACTATAAGACTTTAATGATGCAAAGAACAAAGTGCCAGTAAACCATCTAATTCATTTTTACACAAGAACAAAATAAGAATTGGGCCTAATAAACCTAAATGGCAATGATATAATAGGGATAAATGTATTCGGAAACCTTCAAATAAAAATAGATTAGTAAATGAGAGATGTCCCTATGTGAAGCTAATATTCTAGTGCAGCCAGTAACTATGGAAGTACAATGTAAGCTATCCATCCTGAAAGCTTCTGAACCAATAGAATGTGCTAAAGGGCCAATGCAACTATTAGAGACTGAGTACACAGAGGTGTTGTTATTAATAAAATGTAGAGGCAGTAGAAGCAGACTAACACAATCATTTAGAAAATTATAATAGACATCAAAATATCCTCTAGAATGTCACAAGATTTTATCATGCCCCAGTTATTTCCCTCATGTAGGTAACTCAAGGAGAAGCTTAGAAAGGAGCGTAAGAGGGGGCATTGTGACTGACAAATCACCACTGGCCCTCAGTCCTGTTGGGTCCTCTGAGTCGGCTCTCCTCCTCCAGAACAAAGGACTCACAGGTGTAACCCAGTGCAATCACCCATGCTCGTTTATTTATAGCGTATACATATATAATCCCAATCTCAAAAGAGGCTCTTTGGCCCTGAGGCTTTGGACTGTTCATCCTCTCTGGCCAGGAGAAAAACTGAGGAATAGGATTCCTGTCCTTCTTGGCTACACCTTGCCTCTGGTTTCTTCCTACCTGGCTTATACCTCCTACCCAGCTAAGGAGACAGCTATTATCTCTTACCTCATTATGCAAAGTTTTGGCTTGCTCTAATTTGAATGTTCAGCCGTTGCTTACTCCTTTGAAGGCTAAGGTCCTACTGGCCCACCTTGCCACAGCCCAGGCAGCTGGGTTGTGGGTAGCAGATGAACTTAGAGGCTTATCCCTTTCTACTCTGCCGCAGTGATTAACACAGCCCCAACCTGATGTAGTAGCAAAATCAGAAGAAGAAAAAAAAAACAAAAACAGGAAAATAGATCCAGTCATCTTGACTTAAAACATGAAAGAAAGAGACAGAATACAAAACTATTAAAATAAGGCATCAGCAGTGAGCATTTTGTGGGTTGCACTGGCAAGAGAAAGCTATCATGGAAAACGCATTTTAAGTGGGACTGAACAGATGACGCCAGATGTTTTGGGGCTGTCCAGTTTTCGCTATTTTTTCTTTGCTAGAGAATGGCACAGGAATAGTTAAATTTACACCACTGGCCATCTTTTTGCTTTTCATGGCAGCTAGAGCACATATTATACCTCTGAAGCCAATTCTGTGACCTTAATTATTGTATCATCCTCTAAATGTAGCAATGTAAATACACCATTGAAATTACAGTTTTGAATAGCAGTTCCTTCCAGCTGATCCTTTGAGACATCAGCAAACTTCTGGAAAGCTGGGGTTCCTTTTCCATTCCAGATAAAAGGATTCTGATAATTGGTTTGATTGGTTATAGCGGTTGTAACTGAAAGCCTGAAACTTTAATTTTAGAAAATTTGCATACCAAATATAAATATATTTAAAACTGTTAAAAGTAATATAACTTGCAATAAAATATGTTGTTACAGAAAGTATTAATTTATTGCATTAAAATTATTTAAATAAGCATTTAATATAAATTGATATAAATAAAGTTCCTGGGAGGGGGAAGTGTTTTTTCTAATTTGTTTTACGGAAAGAACCAAGATGAGTACTCTCCTGGGTATTAGTGGGTATGGATTCTACAATGGTGCATGAGTTTGGATCATGTGAAGCCAACAGTGACAATCCAGTGGACTAAGTCTAACAAAACTGCTGTCCCAAACTATAATTTCAGTGGTGTATTTACATAGTCGCATTTAGAGGAGGATACAATAATTAAGGTCATAAGGGGGACTGTGCTAGATGTAAATTTTCTAATACGAACAAAACTGAGTGAAACACCTGTTGCAGAAAGCTCTCACTGGTGTTTCATTGCATTTGCCACCTTTCAGGCTTGGGGGAGACTTTGAATTCTCATAGTGCCACCCCTTTACCAGGGCTAACACGATGTAAATGGATGCATCAGATTAAAAAAGGGAAAGATATATGGGGAAGAACAGTTACAATTGTACAGTGGTAATGTAATATAACAGATAGTGGAGGAATATTTGTCTGTTCCACTAGTCCCCTTGTAGTCTGATGAAATAAATAGCTAGTTCTTTTGTTATAACTAAGATATCAACAAATAGCATTCAGGTGGTAGATGGAAGAAATAATATTACAACATTACCATGATATGTAAATAGTCCTTACATGCAAATAAGAAAGGATGGTATTTAGTCCCTCATACCAGGATAGTGAATGTAAAAGAGGATCAATCCATGTCAAGAAGAAAAAAAGTCCAAATCTTTGTAATTTCAAATGGACATAAGTGTCAATGAATGTGGATAAACAAAGGAAAGACATGGATATATGTAAGTGATATGTCATCTGCACATCAGAGTATATCAATTATAAATGCTGGTCCAAGAAAAGATAGGCTCATGTTATGGTATAAAGGAGGAGAAAATCCATGTATGATATTATGCAGTATTAAATAGCTCCACTCAGGTCTTAAAGGAAAACCCCTCCTGTGCTTTTAGGGTATGACCTAAGTTCATAAACAAACAAAGAGAAACCATACAAATATGATAGCTCAATAACAATGTTAAAATAAGTGATGTTTTATTTAATATCATTGATCAGTGAGGATGATATATTAGGATAGCAATTCATTGTGTGCCTCAGCAAAAAGATATGTAAAAGAATGAGCTAAGCCTGCAAGCATCTTGATATAAATACTTAGTAGAAAGTCATGGCTGTGAGAAGAGTGATCAAAGTCAACTTTTATTTTCTTATTTGTATAAAGGTCAGTTAACTGTAACAAGGGAAAATAAAAATGGAACATGGAGAATTGTTGCCCCTAATAATTTTAGTAATATTTTTACCACTCAAATAGATATGTAAAACTGAAAAATTAACATTGATCCTTGCATAATAAAGGAAGATTCTAAAAGACAATTAGTAACAGATACCACTTATTCTTTAAAAAAGGTGTGGTAAACCTAACTTCCATGAACATTTCATCCATGCATCCACAATGTGTTAAATGTACTGAGAAGGAGTCCTGTGGCACTTAAAGACTAACAAAGTTACTTATTGCATGAGCTTTTTGGGGAGAAAATCCCACTTTGTCATCTTCCTTTTGCTGCAAACTTCTGATGAACCACAGAACCAGATGGAAAGGGAACTCTTTTACCAAGTCATGAACATGAGGAAAGGCAAATTTCACTTTTTTTCGTATGAAGTTCTAGCAGCAGATTGAAACTTCCATGGTGGAAGTCACTAGGATTAAGGAGAATGTTTTATTATTCTTCACTTCCACCAATGATTTTGAAAAATAAATCCTTGGAGAAAAAAATGTTTACAATCAGGGAAGTTTTGTAAATAGTTTCATAGTTTTTAAATTAATGATATTCCCCAGAATGTGACAGTTTACCAGCCAATATAAATCAGCAGCATCAGAGCCCAAGCATAATTTTAACAAGCCCAGTAAAAACTTGTAACATCCCCCCCCAACCCCTCTAAGGGGGTTACAGCCTGTCCCAGGCCCCTAAGGCCTTTGGGCCCTGGTAAAGTGTACCTTTCTCCTTCCCCCATTTGGGCCTTGAGCATAGGTCTATAAATAAATGGATTGACACTGATTTATACCAGCTGAGTTTCTTGCCCGCTATTGTGTGAAGCATTTGGCACTACAAAGACCAAAGACCTTTGCAGGCATTAATGAATTTGACTATACAATACACCTGTGAAATGGGAAAGTGTTATTTCACAAATGGGGGAAACTGAGGCACAAGACCATTAAGGAATAGCTTTACAAAGACGGACTTGGCACATAGGCATCTAGGTCTCATTGAAAATCATTTTGGCACCTAACTGTCATTTGTGCCTTAGAAAATCTCCCCTTTAATGACTTGCCTTAGATCAGACAAAAACTCTGTGACAGGACTTGGAATAGGACTAAATCTCCTACATTCCACTCTTAACTTTAACTATAATAAAATCCTTAATCCCTGTTTTGAATCATGTAGAGCAGAGTTGTTCAGCGTCTGTTCATATTTATTAAAGTTCAGTATAATACAGATTTTGAAATGGTAAGAGTGGGCATGAACAATACAAGGTATTGTGAAGGCTGATCATGCAAAACACATAAATCTCTTTTCATACTGTAATCTAAACACTTATTACTTTACTTACCTTGGTATGGAAAAATAGACTGGCCCTTCATTTTGTCAAAAGAAAATGTGCCATGATATATTTACAGTCAGTAAAGACCTAACTAAATGACTTGACCTTCTCTTTTGCATTTGTAACTTCCCTAACTGTACATCAAAAGGATGAGTACTACTTCCCCACCTTCTTCCCTTGCAGTTTTGCACAATATAATCTTTTGAAAGGTGAAATGTTTGACATCTCTTTCTCTCAGGAAATTCTGCACCTATTTTGACAGTGCTATATCTAGCATGCTTTTTTTTTTTTTCTTTCCCAAGCAAACCTGTCTGGAAGAAAAAAATAAGAATAACCTATCAGCTTTTGTGTTTGTTGCTACGGGTAAGCTGCATAGCAACGAGACTTAGGACACTGGCCTATATTCAGGAACAAAATGGGGGGAAATAGCCTTCAGCATGAGGTGCACACTGTTTAAAAAAATCATTATTTATTAATGCTTTTGAACACACAAGATACAGGGACTCTAAGGTAAACTTTGACAGAAGATTCACTTAGGAAAGTAAAGAATTAATTATAGCTGTTCACTGGGAAACCCTTCTTTATGTGTATGTAATTGAGTTCAGAAAGGAAAATTAAATAAAGCTGTAGAAATTGATGTAAAAGAAGTGCAAGAAGCAGATGGTAGTGCTTTGCTCAATAACTGGAATTTGGAGCCCATATTTTCAGGTAATTGACTTTAGTGCATAAGTGAGATTTTCTTATAGGTTACGTTAGAGTTTAGAGATGGCAAAGTCCTACTGGACTATCTAATTTATCTTCTTGCCCATGCAGTAATATTACTACATAACATATATTCTAGTATTTTGTTCAGACTTCAATCTGAAGGCTTTTTTTCAAAATTCACTCTCTTCTTCATTATGGACAAATTAAGGAAAATCTAAACTTTGGCCTCAGTCCCTGTTAGCATGTATGTGCATTGATCTGCTTTGTCAGTAGTTGGAGATAGACGTGGGGGGGGCATTAATATCAGAGATAAAATACTGTTCCGCTGCATTTCTTCACTGTCTTACAAGTAGAGGTGTGTGCACAAGTCCTGAGAAAACAAGTGGAAACTTGTGCAAACTCCCATCTTGATATATTGAAACTTGCAGTCTCCAGGATCTTCAGTATTAAAGATGATACCAACTATGTGACATATTGTAAAATTATCTATATGACATTTGAACTACCGGCTATACATAATCAAGTTCTGGATACAACTTTTGTTGTTCTGTTTGGACTATCCAATTAAGTTTTGGACTGTCCAAAACTTCTTTTCCTTACATTTTCTCTAAAAACCCATTGTTACTGAAACGGGTTTGAGCTTCCTGAATTCATTTGTATTTTAGGGTGATTTCTCCCTCCACCACCTTCAACTCCAAAATCCACTCCTCTTTATCTCTTTATCTCTTGACTAAAATGTTCCTTTGATTCAAAACTATGTGAAGGGAGGGGACAGTCTGGTCAAATGGGGTAAAATTCTACTTCTCATAATGATATAATAAATTACATTGGGTATGTCTACACTGCATCTTTAAGTCGACTTAAGGGTCTTTAAGTCGACTTAAACAAAGCTCTGTCAACATTGCAGGGCAATAAAGTCAACTTTAGCATCAGGTAAAGTCAACTTTATTACTTCCGCTTATAAAGCCGACTTTACAGTTAAATCAACTTTATTAAGTCAACTTAAGGCAATGTGGAGTTTCTAAGTAGACTTAATAAAGTCGACTTAGTGCAGTGGGGCCACTAAGTTGACTTTATAAAGTCAAATTAAGCCAGGGCACCCATTTAAAGTCGACTTCGTAAAGTCGACTTAGTGTAGTATAGCCTTACTAAGTCAACTTAACATGGTCGACTTTAAGTAGACTTTATTAAGTCGACTTAATAAAATTGACTTTGCTTTTATAGTGTAGACATACCCATTGAAAGCAACCTTTTTATCTCAAAATAATAAATTAACCCCTCTGAAATATAGATGAAACCTTAAAAAACCTACTGGTACATGGGCTTTGATTCTGATCTTGCTCCATCAAAATCAACTGGAATTTTGTCACTGACAAAGAGGTCAGGACTATTAATTACTAATTTGCTAAAGTTCTTTAAGGGAAAGAATTTTGTATTTCTTACATTTCTTTCCTGCTAGGAGTTTCATTTAAACTTGAGCTGCTCATAAAAAGTTGCAACGTTAACATCGATAGAAGTACTAGACAGCAATATTGTCAGTTTCAATCATTCAAAAATTATAAAACAGGCCTCCTAAAAATCAAGATAGTGGCTTAACATTAATAATGTTTTAAAATAATAAATGTTGGATTCCTTTTATTTGCACTCTGGGCTGGAATATGTAGGGTTCACATTTTCAAGCTCTTTTTGCTTTTCTTAGGGTTTCTTAGGGTTAAAACTAACAAAAATACCTGGGATTCACAGATAGTAACAGGGCTGAAACAACTGAGAGTTTAAACACCAAAGTCATGGGATTTGTGACAAAAATGCAGGAGTTGACAACACTGTTCTTAAATTACACATAAGTGAAGATAGTTTTGACTATCAATATACCAAGGCTATGTACTTCATTGATTAATATATACCACTGAAATATTTTGTACACAGTAGAGGTTTTTTTAGTGGTTCCAGTACCCTAGGGAGAATTTGACATAAAGTTCAGTTATACAGCCTAAATAATCACAGATATTTGTGTCAAAAGACAGATTAACTAATGACCAGAAAGTAATATTTCACCACTACTATACAAGGAAAGGGAAGTTTGTAAAACATTTTTTAGAGCTAACCATTTTTTGCATCTAATTAAAAAAAACCCACCCTCCCACCCACCCCACCAGTACCTTTTTAATCCAGATGGCTGACACCTTATTCCACTAGTAGCCACCAAAGTATTAAAGAACGCTACATTCATAAAGGACTTCAAGTCAATGTGAGTTAGCCACCCAAACACCTTTATGAATCTTACTCATACTCTTAAGGGACAGGGTTGTGAGCCCTATCACAGGACACAGTGCATTTGCAACTCATTAGCTGCCTGCCAATGGCAAGCAAGTGAAGGCATTTGGTCCATAGAGGATGGAATTTCCCTGAAGGAAAGAAAAAGGAAGGTTTGGGTGAAGGTTGTTTAAACAAAGAGGAGAGACAGAAGGAACAGCAGAGTTATCCAAGGGAGAGAGTTGCAGGAACACAGGAGAACACTAATTGGCTAGGTCTATACTACAAAAGCTATGTCAACTCAGTGAGTCCACCCTTCTCTTAAAGTCGACTTAACAAAGTCTGTTAAGTCAACTTAAGACAGTGTCCTAATAAAAAATGTGTTTGCTTAGGTCAACTTTACTGAGTCTACTTAAACACACACATATTATTACATAGGGCTGCTTAAGTCGACTTAGATGGCCACATTGCATTAAGCTTACTTAATAAAGTCAACTTAATGCCTAACTCTGCTAAAAGAGTGAGAGTTGAGTCAACTTAAGGAAGCCCTTAAGTCAACTTAATGAGCTCCAAAGGTGGCCAGGACTTTGCCTAAGTCGACTTAAGCTTGTAGAGTAGACACAGCCATTGTGAGCTACTGGAGATGAATTCTGAGAAAAACTGGTAGGAGTTGGGAACCCCTGCAATTGCTGGAAAATTTGCACAGAGGCCCCTAGGAATCAGGCAAAGCACCAGCATCATCAATGTAAGCTAAGCCCAGAAGCAAGGAGTTGACTTTTGAGAGAAATTTTTAGGAGTGGGGTTAGGACTCACAGGCAACAAGGCCTGAGAGGGTAACAATCGAGGATGCTCTTTGACAGAAGACCAGACTGCGGGTCTGCAAGAGAATAAGACAAAAGGCACTGGTCCTGAAGGGAGGTTCTCTTGAGTAGGGGTTGGAGAGGAAGCTTGTGGGAGTGAAATACTGTGTGGACTCTCTTCTCAAAAACCTGAGCTGGGGCTAGAGGGGAAGACTTGTAGGAGAGAACTGAGTTTTGAATATCTCACATAAAAGGCTCCAAGTGGCCTGGAATGGGGCCTAAAAGAACTGGAACAGAGTGCTTTATGCTTGTTGTGTGGGTGACCTGTGAATAATAACACTGGAATGAGGTTGAAGAGATGCTGCGTTGTTATCTAGTTTTACTTCAGGGTATTGAGGGGAACTGCTTGTAATGCAAAGGATCTTTCGATTATGGCACTGTATATGAATAGAAGAGTTTCAATTTGCCTCTGAGAGAAGCAAAGAGATTCCTTTACACGTGCAGACTAAAGGGAAGCTTATCAGAGCACTGTGGGAGTGGGGAGAGGGAAGAATTTAACACTCCTTTTGCATATACTAAAGCACTCCTGTGCATTGTCCCCTTTGGCTTCAGTGAGACTTCTTGTATGAATAAATGCTGATCAGTGAGTGAAGGTCTGGAACACTTGACTTACGAGGGAAAACTGAAAGGCTAGGTCCACATGCAGCTTGTTGTTTCGAAAAAAGTTATTTTGAAACAAGTCATTTCAAAATAAAGCTCTTATTTTGAAACAAGTTAAACTGAAATAAGAAAATCTACAAGTGATATAAGGGAAAAACCCCAATCGAAATATCATGTCCAAACACAGGACTTGCTATTTCGATTTAGGAGAGGGGCATGATGGGTGGCGTGGCAACATGACCCCCCAGCAGGGCCATGTTGCCAACCAATCCCCTCCCACTGGCTCTCCAGAGCCTGTGGCTGGGGTAAAACCGCGGGGTGGGGGTGGGCAGATGGGGACGCCCGTCTTCCCCTGGCTTCCCCCGCTGCCCCTCTGTCCCACCAATCTAAGTGGGGCCATGGGTCGCCTAGCCCCTGCTACCCCTTTCCCCACCCCAACCTCAAGGCAGGGGCAGGGGGCTAGGAGACCCATGGGACTGGGAGCTGCTTGCTGCAGACCGCGAGCAGCTCCCAGCCTGTTCAATTTCACAGCTGTGAAATTGACCAGGCTGGGAGCTGCTTGTGGTCTGCGGCAAGCAGCTCCCAGCCCAATTGCGCTCCTAGACCCCTGCCTTGAGGCTGGGGTGGGGAAAGGGGGTAGCAGTGGCTAGGCGACCCATGGCCCTGCGGTGGGGAGCCTTCTCTGCCCCTGCCTGTGCTGGGTGGGCAGTTCCCCCCGAGCCCAGGCAGGAGGCAGAGCGGGTGCCCTCAGCCCCTACCCACCGGGGTGGCATTCTCCCAGCCCCTGCAAGGGAGAGAGTGGGGGTGCAGGGAGAGGGAGCTGGGTGCCCCACTCCCCCAGCCCCTGGCTGCCTGGAAGCAGCCAGGGAAGGTGGGGCTGGGGCTCCCCTGGCTGCTTGTGAGCGGTGGGGAGGGGGCTGGCTCCCCAGCCCCTTGCAGGCTACAGAGGGGCAACCCTACCTTGCCGCTCACATGCGGCCAGGGAAGCCCCAGCCCACAGGATGCTGATCCCTGGCCAGGGTGCTGAGGGGTGTGTGTGGGACTTCCACCCAGGGTGCCAGACCCCTTATTTTGAAATGAGGGTTGTTTTGAAATAACATGTCATAACGGAATTATTTCGAAACAACCCATTTCGAAATAACCGCCATTTCAAAACGAAAGTGCTTTAAGCCATTTCGAAATGACAGCTCTTATTTTGAAATGACGGGCTCCATCATTTCGAAATAAGAAAATGT
>ML681979.1:42853895-42958796 GCA_007922195.1 Podocnemis expansa | reverse complement strand
AGTTCCCCCGCCACTTGTAGGCTGGAGGGGCTTGGGACCCGGCAGCCCCCCTCCCCACCACTCACAAGGGGCCGGGGGAGCCCCAGCCCACAGGTTTCCTGGCTGCTTCCAGGCGGCCAGGAATGGGGCACCCGGGCTGCCCCACTAGGGAGTGGGGCAGCTGGCCAAGCTGCCTGGAGTGCCTGTCACCCCCCCCACGCCCAGCAAGGGGGAGCAGCAGGTTTCCCCCGCTGCTTCCCCTTGCTGGGGGTAGGGGGCGGTGGGAACCCCAGCTGGCTTCGCCCACCACTTCCCTTTGCTGGGGGCAGGTGGGGGGAAGCAGGCTGAGGCATCTGACTGCCCCCTGCCCCCAGCAAGAGGAAGCAGCAGGGAAGCTGGCTGGTGCACCCGCCTCCCCTGTGCACCTTCGCTCAGCACCCTGGCCAGGGTGCTGATCCCTGGCCAAGGTGCTGAGGGGGGTGGGTGGGATGCTCCTCCCAGGGTGCATAGCACCCTGAGAGGATGGTCAAATGTTATTTGGAAACAATGTTGTTGTTTTTTTTTTTCAAAATAACGTGTTTGAACTGCATTATTTCAAAACGACCGTTTTCAAAATAAGCACCATTTTGAAAGGAATGCGGTTTAAGCCGTTTCAAAATGGGGGCTCTTATTTTGAAATGATGGGGTCTGTAATTTTGAAGAAAGAATACGTCATGTGGACTAAATTTTTTTATTTCGAAATAACCACTGTTATTTCGAAATAAAAAAAGATGTGTGGACATACCCAAAGAGCTGGGTTTGTTTAGTCTGGAGGAAGGAGACTGAGAGGGGACATAACAACAGTTTTCAAATACCTAAAAGGTTGTCAGGAAGATGTGGAGAAAAATTGTTCTCCTTATGTGTCGATAATAGGACGAGAAGCAATGGGAGGTTTAGGTTGCAAATTAGGAAAAAATTCCTAACTGTCAGTGGCTATGTCTACACTGGGGGAGAGGGGCCTGAAAGTTGATGTTACAAGTTTGACTTTAAGTCAACCTTGTTAAGTCAACGTCAAGCTACGTCTGTGAAGATAGTGACCAGAAATACTCAGGGTGCCCCTCCTCCTACCCCTCCCCCTAGTCTGGATTGGGTACCCTGAGCCCAATGGGCTCCAGGGGCCAATCTGGACTGGGGCTGATCTGGCTCCCACCCTCTCAGGAGGAGCTGGGAGCTGGCTCCTGCATCCAGCCCCTCTCTGCCAGGGCCAGCAAAGAGGGGCTAGGACCCTAACCTGGCTCCCACCCCCTCTTTACTGGCACTGGGGGCTTAAATCTGGCTCTTGCCAGCCCGGACAAATGACAGGGGGGTCAAATTTGCCCCCCGTCACTTATCAGGGTAGGAGGCACCGCAGCCAGGTCAATTTCACAGGCTGGACTCTGCAGCCTGGTCAATTTCTGTGAAATTGACCAGGTTGTGGAACTACCTGCCAGGGGTCAAGGACCCGACATTACCCCTGGCCGCTCTCAAGTAACCAGGGGCACAGGACCTGATATTGGTCCTGGCTGCTTGCTGGAGAGCAGCAATGTGGGGTCACAACATCACCCCTGGCTGCTCATAGGGGGTCAGCGGGGCTGGACCCAACATCTCCCCTGGCCACTTGCAAGCAGCCATGTGCAATGTCAGTCTCCCCTCCTGGCCACTCGCAAGTGACTGGGGCAGGCTGGTTCCACACACCCCTGGTCTCCCACAAGGGGCCAGGGGTGATGTTGGGTCCTGGATGGGGCTCTCAGCCCCTTTCTCTAGGCTGCAGGGTCTAGGAGCCTGCTGGGAGCCCATCTGGTTTTCAGAAGCTTGAGCTAGCCAGCCAGCAGCTCTGAGTCTGGTCAATTTCACAGACTCCGGGTCTGTGAAATTGACCAGGAAATGTTCACTTTCACAGGCACAGAATCTGTGAAATTGTCCCGACTCCTAGCTGCTGGCTGGTCAGCGCAAGCCTCTGGGAGCCAGATGGAGGAAAGGGTGGGGCCTGCCCTGTGAAGTCAGCTTAAAAGCCTAAGCCGATTTACAGGGCAGGAGTTATTAAGTCAACTTAAGCACTTGCTTAAGTTGATTTAAGGTTTTCTAAATATAGATGAGGCTTTATTTAAGTCGACTTAAGGGTCTTTAAGTTGACTTAAAGCTCCAGTGTAGACATACCCAGTGTGATTAACTAATGGAATAAGCTGCCTAGGCAGGTTGTAGAATCTTCATCACTGGAAGTTTTTAAGAGCAGGTTAGACAAGCATTTGTCAGGGATGGTTTAAAAGGGTATTTGGTCCAGCCATGAGTGCAGGGGATTGGACTTGATGACCTCTCATGGTTCCTTCCAGGTTCTATGACTGTATGATTCTATGAAGGGCTGCCCAATTGGGTCCAAAGCTAGGTCATTCAGTAAAGGCTTGTTGCTTGTGATTATTTCAAAACTTTTTTTATACTGGAGTTTAGGTGGTACATTGTCTCCAAGACTGGGTCCAAACAAGGCTGCTGCTCTGAATATATGTTGGCTGAACAATGTGTATACAGTATTAAGAGGAACTTTGAAAATGTTTTAATAAGACCTATTATGCCTCTATTCAGATTTCCCCACTGAATATATTAGATCAGATTGCTGGAAGAGAAAATTGGATGCCTGGCAAAGAATATCTGATCATATAAATAATGCTGAGGTAAATACATAAATCCCATTGCTACTTAATCAACTTATATGTGGACCTGCTAGGCACAACTCCAATATGTAAGCTGAGCAAGAATTGATACATAGACCAGATATACTCTTTCCTTTCCTAAAATCACTCTGGTCCTTAGGGTAAACTGGTACACCTAATAGTTACAAGCTATGTCACATCAGCCTTTCCTTCCCCTTGCTAGCAGGGCTGCAAGTGGATGTGGCCTGAGGGAATGGAAACTGTGACAAAGTGTTCAGTGAGTGGGTGGTGGCGCCTGTTGCCAGCTGTATGGTAGGCAGGTGCTACTTTGTGAACACTCTGGCTGAATGAGTTTTGTTTAGACCATGTGGGGCTTGTCTCATTCTTTCAGATGCCCATCATGATTATTTTTAAGATGCCAGTTGGTGGTACAACCTCAAATTAGTTCCTGATTTGTGCCCTTGGGCCGATGAAGAACCTGGGAACGTCATGAAGGAATGAAGTTAAGTCACATGGAGGAAAACTAGCTCACAGAGCTTTCAAATCACCTGTGATAAGTTGCAGGATATGTGCCATTAAGTTAGCTAGAGAGTGGACCTGATTCTGATCTCAAGTTCACAGTTGTGAATTAGGCTTAACCTCATTCCAGTCACTGGATGTACATTACTTTAAAATGGCATATGAGATTGGAATCACGGTGTATGTGTTTAAGAAAGTATGAGTTGTATGAAATGATGATTCAAAAGGACGTATTGTAACAAACCCAGTGCTTCCACTCAAACTTGCGTGATCATCTACATGTGCCGCAGAAACACCCACTTATTGCAGATTCATTGTTCTCATGGATATGGCACAATAAAAGATTATCTGCATCCCTTAAATACAAAACCATAACATTCTGCAAGTTCCTTTTTTTTTAAAGAGCTAGCCAGTGTCTCCTCTTCTGATGGTCCAGCAACAACTTCAATACAATGAAACTCTATCAATTTATGATATGGCTATTTTCCCTAAACGTATTCCAAGCTTTAATTGTGGGCAACCCATTCCATGACAGCAGTAGATTGGTTCAAATAAATGTGACAAGACTCAGATAGTTATTTGAACCTCTAAAGTTTTTGGACCTCACTTCTCAGTTATCCAAAGGTCACTTTATATTTCTCTGGCAGCACAAAGGTGTCTTAGAACGGATCTAAATGAAAATAAGCAGCTTGCATAGGGAGTCTTCCAGCAGTCATGTAAGGTCTGTATACTAGCCCTTTGCTCAACTCCTCATGTAGGAAGCAGGTTGGGAGTGTCCTGGGGTGTAGCTGGTTTTATGGGCTGATTTTCTGCAGGGAGAATGGGTGTGTCCACACTAGAGTTTTATTTCAAAACAGCAGCCATTGTTTCAAAATAAAACTTGTGATGTCCACACGATGTTTTCTTATCTCGAAATAAGGAGCTTCCTTATTTTGAAATAAGGAAAGTCATTTTGAAACTATGGTTTCAAAATAACCCATCTGGCTCTATTATATCAATATGCCTGGCATATCGATACAACAAGTGACCTTCACCCCAGGGTGCATAGCGGGGGCGGGGCAAGAGGCTTGGGAAGTGGGGGCATCCCCAGGCTCCTGGCATGCCGCCTTTCCCCCCGTTGCTTTTTCCCCAGGTGAAAGCCAGGCAGGAGATTGGGTGGCAACATGGCCCACCAGGGGGCCATGATGCCACACCTCCCTGGGTGCCCCTCTCCCCAATCGAAATAACAAATCCTGCCTGGACTTGCTGTTTTGATTTGTTATTTTTTCCTCAATTCAATTTAAATCAAATTGAATTAAGTGTTTTATTTCAGTTTTGCTTATTTTGAAATTAACTTATTTCAAAATAAGCAGTCAGGTGTGGACATAGCCAACGTGTTGGTTTTCTACTTCCTGATTTTATTTTTCTAGGATTGAATTTCTGTTATCTGTCAAGGGTATCTAGAGCATTTGATTGGCCTTCTTTTTTACATTTTTTAAATGGTCACATTGAAACAAAAATACAATAAATATTTCTCAGAAGAGCTGAATGCCAGACCTGGTAAAGTATTAAAATAAATGTACATGTAACTACTATTTGAGTCCAAAACTGACTAGACAGAAGCTCATGTTCCTTCCCTTGTCCACTAGTAATTAGTGAAGAATTTAACACAATACCAAAAGGATCCTGAAACAGTTCTGCTGAGCTGTTATTGGTATATTAACTGGATTGTTATTGCTAGCTACTGGCCTGAACTGAAATTTGCCAACTGACCTTTCTAAATTGTTATTTATCTTACTTTGTACTCTGAGACCTTAACTTCCTCCACACAAAGCTCTTTTTCAGATTACAGATATTGTTATCACAGTGGAAGGTCACTTTAAATCTGTTCTTTGGTTCAAATGATGCTTAAAATCAATAGCAGTGCCTGGAATTTTTCCACACCCTACTTGGCTCAGTGGATAAACAGGGGCCTTTTTCAAAACAACATAGAATTTTTCTGTTCAAAGTCACCTTTAACAAAACAAAACAAACAAAAAAGATATCAAGAAAAAGGCATCAGAACTTGTATTTGTTGATTTCATTTCAGTATGTTTTTGTGATTTATTTATATCACCCCAACAATTGCTGCTGGAAGGATGCTCTGGGATAAAAGATTATATTCATACAGTTTGAAGCTGATCTCTGTAGTTGGTAGAATGGTAATATTTGTTGTAGAATAGTCATATTTTTTTCAGATAAATTATAGTGTGTAGTTACAGTGAATAATTAAACTCATGTCCAAAGGCACAGCTGGTTTAAGAAGGCACAGCTCCATTACATCAGCCTCAGTCTGACAGTCTGCAGAGCAATGAAATAGCCCTGCAGCCCCATGAAACCAAGTCAGCTGGTACAGGAAACGTACAGGTTTTTATTAGTTGTGTAGACATATGCATAGTCTATTTGGACTTTCAGAAAGCCTTTGACTAGGATCCACACCAAATGTTTTTAGCAAAGCAAACTGCCATGGAATAAAAGGGAAGGTCCTTACAAAGATCAATATTGGGTTAGAAGAAAGAAAACAAAGAGCAAGAATAAGTGATCAGTTTTCACAGTGAAGAGCCGTAAATGGTGGGGTCCTCCAAGGAATTGTACTGGGACATGTGCTCTTCATCATATTAATAAATGATCTGGGAAACAATATAAACTGTGTGGTAGCAAAGTTTGCAGACAACATTTAATTGTTCAAGACAGTTCACTCCAAAGCTGACTATGAAGAATTACAAAGATATCTCACTTAACTGAGTGGCTGGACAGATTACATTTACTATTGATAAATGCAAAGTAATGCACACTGGATTAAATAATCCAACTATATACAAAATAACAGTGCCTAAATTAGCAGTTACCTTTCAAGAATGGCATCTAGGAGTCATTATCTATAGTTCGTTGGAAATATCCATTCCTTTAAGTTTGCGGATGATACCAAACTGGGGGGAACGGTAGACACCCTGGAGGGCAGGGACAGGATTCAGGGAGACCTAGACAAATTGGAGCAGTGGGCCAAGAGGAATCTCATGAGGTTCAACAAGGATAAGTGTAAAATCCTGCACTTGGGATGAAAAAAACCCATGTACTGCTACAGGCTGGGGAGTGATCAGCTAAATAGCAGCACTGGAGAAAAGGACCTGGGAGTCATGGTGGATGGGAAGCTGGATATGAGTCAGCAGTGTGCTCTTGCTGCCAGAAAGGCCAATGGCATACTGGGCTGCATCAAAAGAAGTATTACCAGCAGATCAAGGGATGTGATCATTCCCCTCTATTCTGCACTAGTGAGGCCACATTTGGAATACTGTGTCCAGTTTTGGGCTCCCCACTACAAAAAGGACATGGACAAATTAGAGAGAGTCCAGAGGAGGGCAACCAAAATGATCAAAGGGCTGGAGCACAAGCCCTATGAAGAAAGACTGAAGGAACTAGGCTTATTTAGCCTGCAGAAGAGAAGACTGAGGGGGGATTTGATAGCAACCTTCAACTACTTGAAGGGTTGCTCCAAGGAGGAGGGAGCTCGACTGTTCTCGGTAGTAACAGAGGGCAGAACGAGAAGCAATGGTTTCAAGTTACAGCTGGGGCGGTCCAGGCTGGATATTAGGAGAAACTTCCTTACTAGGCAAGTGGTGAAGCATTGGAATAAGCTGCCTAGGGAGGTGGTGGAATCTCCATCTCTGGAGGTGTTCAAGGCCCAGCTGGACAAAACCCTGACTGGGATGATCTAATGGGAGTGGTCCTGCTTTTTTTGGCAGGGGGTTGGACTAGATGACCTCGTGGGGTCCCTTCCAACCCTATGATTCCATGATTCCATGACAGTCAAAAAAGATAACAGAATGTTAGGAACCATTCGGAAAAGGATGGGTAATAAGACAGAAAATATATAAATATAAAAAAAAAACATGGTATGAAGACACCTTGCATATTGCATGCAATTCATGTTGGCCCATCACACAAAAAGTGCAAAAGGTATGGAGAAAAGCAACAAGATTAGAGGGATAGACATTTTCCAGATAAGGAGAGACTTAACAGACTGGGAAAGTTCATCTTACAAAAGACTCACCTAAGGCAGTGGTTCCCAACCTTTTGCAAGCTTGGGACCCCTTTAATAGGCCAAAAAATTTTGCAGTAGTGGTGACGCCATGGGCAGGATCCGGCCCATGCAGTCAAAATTTGACCCATACTACCACAATCTGGACAGGGAATGAGAGCCGCTACAGCCATGGTCCCCTCTCCTTTCCCCTCCCCTTTCCCGTCCCCATCTCTCTCCCCTTGCCAGCAAGCAGGGCTGTCGTGACCACGGCTCCCAGCCAGCCCTTGCAGGGGAGCAGAGTGGATTGGTGACTGGAGGCCACATCATCATGGCCCCAAGCCAGCCCCTGCAGAAGAGCGAAGTGGCAGGCAGCCCCTGCAGGGGAACGAAGTTGCGCTGTGCCATGCCAGCATCTGCAGCTGGCAAGCAGCAGCAGCAGGAAGCAGCCCTCTGCGTGTCCCCGCTCCCGCTGGTGTCCAGCCCCAGCAGGGAGCATTGGGGCCACAGCTGGGTTCGGGCCCCACTGAGGAGCAGTGCCATGGACCCTCTGGAACACATCCATGGGCCCCCAGTGGTCTGTGGACCCCAGGTTGGGAACCACTGGCCTAAGGGATATGATAGAGGTCTATAAAATCATGTCTGTGTGTAGAAAGTGAATAATGAAGTCCAATTTACCTCTTCACATGACAGAAAAATTGAGAATTACCCAATGAAATTAGTAAACAGCAAGTCTAAAACAAACATAGGAAATTGCTTCTATAAACAAGTTAACCGGTAGAACTTGTTGCCAAGGAATTCTGTGAAGACAAAGAATATAATTGTTCAAAAAGGAATTTGATGACTTCATGGAGGATAGATCCATCAAAGGTTGTTAGTCAAGATGGTCTGGTCTGTAGCCTTATACTCAGGATGCCCCTAAGCCTTTGACTACCAGAATTCAGGTCTGGTTGGCAAGGAATAGATCATTCAATAACTATCATGTTGTGTCCATTTCTTTGGAAACATCTGGCACTGGTCACGGCCAGAACACAGGATAGTGGGTTAGGTGGACCACTGGTTTGACCCAGTATAACTATTTTTATGTATTTATGTAAATCGAGCTATGGCTGCCTATCCCATAGGTATCAGCCAGTGGCCTAGCATTTTGCCTATCTTGAGAAATTTTGTGATCTGTTTTCTTTTTATTTCATAACTGTTTGAATATAAGGCTCATCATGTCATGTTATCTATTACATTCAAAACAGTGATATAACATTAAGTACTCAGGCTGGGAAATACTAGAAATTAAGATGAGTAATTTAACATTGATTCAGCCACATTGCACACCCTTTATATCTTCGGGTATGTCCACATGAGTCTTTTATTTTGAAACAACACTGATTGTTTTGAAATAAAAAAGACTTTGTCCACATGTCGTTTTCCTGCTTCAAAATGATGGAGCCCGTCGTTTTGAAACAAGAGCTGTCATTTTGAAATGGCTTAAACCATTTTCATTTTGAAACAATTATTTTGAAACAAGTCATTTCGAAATAACGCCGTTTGGACATGTTATTTCAAAACAACGCTTGTTTCGAAATAACGGTCCTGACCTTCTTCCCAGGGTGCAGACCACCCAAAGGAAGCAGGAAGTGCTGTCCCGCACCCGTGCCTGCCAGTGTGCTGACAGTCCTGTTCAGGCATGGCAGCATGTGGCTCCACTGCCCCAGGGGGGTGACGCTGTGCCCCCATCTGGACCGCTGAGGATGTCCAGTGCCTCCTCAGTATCTGGAGGAGGGAGGACGTTCTGTCCCAGTTCCGGGCTAGCCATTGGAACTGGGACATATAAGTGGACATTGCTGCAGAGCTGTCCGCTCAGGGCCATGAGCACACCACTGAGCAGCTGCGCTCGAAAATAAAGGCCCTGAGGCAGGACCTTGCCCGGACCAGGGAGGCATGGGAGCTCCAGGGGGCAGGTAGCATTGCTACCTGCCCTTTCTATGACAAGCTCCATGCCTTCCTGGGGCCGGAGCCCAGTGGCCTGCCAGCTGGGGCCGTCAACACCAGCCAGCACATGAGTTCGTCCTCTGGCCCTGAGGCAGTGGACACTGAGTCCAAGGTGTCCCTGGATGTCAGCCAGCCTCCTGCTGCACCGCCACCAGGAACAGAGACTGCACTAGGGACCCCCAAGCTGTTCCCTGCCCCAGAGGAGGAGGAGGAGCCGAGCGTGGAGGAGCAGGGGCCTGAGAATATCCCAGCCTCTGGGGAGTCCGAGCCGGACACGGGATCATCTTGCTGGACCTCTGGAACCCCTGTGGGTGAGTCTTCCTCTCCCGCAGAAGCATGCAGAGCTGGGCCTGTCCAGGTCACGGGCAGCGAGGGGGTACAGGGCCAGGCACTGGGGCAGGTAGGGTACAGGCTCGGCTGGTGCAGAGGCCCTCCCATGGGCATGGGTACCCGAGAGATATGTGGCACCGGGGTCACAGGCCCCTGTGTGCCTGGGGTTGTTTAACAGAGGATGGGTGTCAAAGATGCAGCTGCATCTTGGGCGGGGTGGAGAGCATGCCGGCCATACCACTGGTGAGTGGCGTTGGGAGACTCCCTAGAGCAAGGCGTGGGTGAGTCGAGCTCACCATTGTGGGCACCACTGGCATGTGTGCCTCCAGAGTACAGTTACCAGATGTCAAGCAAAAGAAAAACATGGTCTCCTTTTTACCTTCATCTTCTTCTTTTTATCCTCACATTCTCTGTATGGCAGGCATTTTAAATTACAGGATTTTCTCAGGCTTTTTACTATAGGGGTTAAAGTATCCTGGAATGCAATAGAATACCTTATTTTTAAGGGATAGTGTTCCAGGGCCCCCTAAAAACGTGAGAATATCCCATTAATACTACATTTTCTCCCATGTGTCCTCCAATGTCCTCCTTTTGGTGCTTCCCTGTCCTCCTTTCCAGGCTTTGGGATCTCGTAGCCCTATCCCGGGGCAATGTCCCACAGGATCCTGATCCCTGCTGACAGTCAGGGCAGAGGTGTGCGCTGCGGACAGGCTGCACACAGACAAGGCCAGCAGGCAGCAGGGGCCAACTGTGTTTTATGCTTCCCTCCAGCAGGTCTTCCAGCTGCCCACCATGCTACACTTGCAAGCCCACACGGCAGACCGAGACCACTGAGGAGGAGGAGGAGGGCCCCCCGGATGTGCGGGGAGATTCTGGAGAGCTTCTATGAGCTTGGCCAGAGGACAGAGGCATCCACCCAGGCATGGCGCCAAGAACAGGCCAGCCACCAGGACTCTGCCCTCCACCTGCTTGAACAGGCAGCAGCCACGGATGACCACGTGTTCACTGCACTGGAGTGGCAGGTGCTGGCCCTCGAGCGCCTCAGTGACTGCCTGACCACTGCGGTCGAGGACCTGGACGGCAGCGTCCACCAGCTGGTGGACCGCATGGCCCCTCCAGCTGCTGCAGGAGGTCCTCTGACTGGCCTTCCCCGGAGGTGACCCTCCACCCAGGGTGGCCATGGGCAGGGGCGGGGAACACCACCACCCCTGGACCCCCCACAGGCCCCGCCTAAGGACTCCCCTCCCACCCAGACTCCCCAACTCCCTTCCCCAGTCTCCCCCTCCAAGTTGCAGGCCCTCCCCCAGACTTCCCCCACATTTCCCCATCCCTTAACCTGCCCCAGGCCTTCCCTGCCCCAACCCCTGTTCTGTTAAATAAATAGTTTTAAACACATATTATTGATTGTGAGTGGTTTTATTGGGGGTAGTTCACAGTGCGGGTGGATGGCAGGGGAGAAGGGGAGAGACAGTGGTGTAGGGCAAGGCAGGCCTGGCCCTCAGAGTTCTTCCATGGCAAAGGTGTTCATTAGTGAATCACAAACTGTCACAGCTCTCTGTGATGGCTGCTTCCATGGGGGCACAGGTCTGGGTTGCTCGTAGTCCCTGACGAGGAGTTGTGTCTCAGCTTCCCATGCAGCGGCAACAGTCTTGCCCCGCACCTCACAGAAGTTGTGCAGGGCCACGCACACACTGATGACCTGCAGCATTGTCCTCTCCACAAGGTGGAGGCGCGTAAGGAGGCACTTCCAGCATGCCTTCAGGTGGCCAAATGCCTGCTCGACCACCTGGCAGCAGCGGCTCACACGGTGGTTGAAAAGCTGCTGGCGGGGATCGAGGGGTCCTGCATACAGCTGCATGAGCCATGGGCAGAGGCAATTGGATGCGTCTGCAACAATGAGGATGGGAACCTCTACTCCTCCAACATTGATGTTATGAGGGGGGCAAGAAGGTGCTCACCTCCATGCCTTGGTACAGGGCAGAGTTATGGATGACCCTGGCATCATGGGCCCTCCCTGACCATCCGATGTAAGTTTTGAAAAATGCACCCGGGGTCCACAAGGGCCTGCAGGATGATAGAATAGTACCCCTTCCTATTGTGGTAATCAGCAGCTCTGTGCTCTGGGGCTTGCATGGGGATTTTTGTAGCGTCCAGGATCCCTGCACAATTGGGAAAGCCCAGTGAGGCCATGCCAGCAATGGTGTCCTGCAGCTCCCCTTGTGTGACCAGACATTGCAGCAGGATCCTGTTGATGGCCCTGGTGACCTCTAACAGAATGTTCCCAGTGGTGGACCTCCCAATTCTGAAAAGGTGCACCACAGACCTGTGCAACTCCGGAGTGGCCATCTTCCACAGAGCTATCGCTACTCTTTTCTCAACAGGGATGACAGGTCTCATGGTGATGTCCCTTCGGTGCAGGAGCAGGGCGAGTTCTGCGACCAGGTGGTTGAAGCTGTCCCTGCTCATGCGGAAATTCCTCCGCCACTCGTCGTCCCCCAGGTCCGGAGCACTGCCCACTCCCACCAGTCTGGGCTGGTCGCCTGGTCCCAGACCTGGCAAAGCACAGAAGGGGGCAGGGCAAGTAGCTCTGCTCTGCGGCCCAAATGGATGATAGCCTGGGGCACAGGCTGGGCACCATCAGGGTCTGCAAGCAGAGTGTCCCACAGCACCAGGACACTCTGCAGGTGAGCAGAAGGTCTATTTGTTGCATGGCGCTGGCTAGGCAGCCGGGCAGAGTCCATGTCTGCGTTTCACAGTGCAGTGCTAACCAGAATAGACAGGGAAGTGAGGTCATTGCCAGCTTTTATAGGATTGGCTGGCAACATGGCTGCCAACGTGGCCCAGTGAGGGGGCCATGTTATTACACCTCCCGTGGTACTCTTCCCCTGAATTGAAATAGCAAGTCCTGTGTTTGAACATGCTATTTTGATTCCAGCTTTTTCCTTATTTCACATTGATTTTTGGTTATTTCGAATTAACTCATTTTGAAATAAGGGCTTTATTTTGAAATGAGTCATTTTGAAATAACTTATATCGAAAGAATGCCCTGAGTGTGGACATAGCCTTATAGGATAAAGTTTGGGCCTGATTCCCCTAAATGGAAACATATAAAGATATATTGTCATTTGCAAACCTAATATGTGTACTTATTTGCTGTAATTTCACACACAAATTAGATGTTAGCTTGTAAATAGCCTTTATTTATCTAAGGATAAAATTTACCAATCAGAAAAAGGCTTGAGTGGGACTGATATAATGCATAGGTAAAGGTAACTATTTGTTTGCTGACATAACCTGATTTATCAGACAAATCACATTAACTGTATGCTGATTAAGACCCACATTTAGGAAAGTATTTAAAGAAGTTCAATGTGTGCTTGTTTTTCACTTACTTGAATACGATAGGATACTTGACTGCTATCCTAAACAGGGACTTTTTCCTGACAGGAGACCAAGTGCATTACTTCACATATTTACTTCCTATTATCTTCATGCTCAGAGAACTTAAAATAATAATAGGTGTCTGCAGCCCTGCCCTTGTAATGTTCTGCTTGTGGCACTTCCATTTAAATTGAGGACAACTCTGTATGTACAAGGCTGGCAGGATTGGTCCCATATTAAGTGCTATCTTAAAGTTGATATTTAGCAAAGAGAGCATCAATTGAAAATGCATTATGGGTGGAAACCTGGCCCCACTGACTATAAAGTGGGCCATGTTTATGCCCTTGGCAAGATGCCCACTAAGTTAGAGGGTTTCATCCAACTTCCAGAGAAATCAATGGGAATCTTTCCATTGCCTTCACTGGGAGTTGGATGAGGCCCAACTTGCATTAATGTCAGCTCTTGCTTGTTTTTAAAGGAAAGATGAGAAGGGATGTTAACAAGGAGTGGAGGAAAAATTAAATACACTCTGAAAGGTACTTTTAGATCAATAAATGCACCTTTTAAAGTGTAACATGCCTTCTTTAGAAGTAGGGATCCAAAATGTGCCACCATTACATCTGTGCAACAAATTGGCTATGTTCACACAGGGAGGGCTTGTTTCGAAACAAGAAGTTTTGAAACAAGCTGTTTCGAAATAACTCTTTATTTCAAAACACCGTATTTTGAAGGACAAAAACAGCGTCCTCGAAATAAGGGAGCGAAATAGCAGGTCCACAGTGTGGACATACTATTTCGCTGGGGGAGGGGATTGCAGGCACCCACAGAGCGAGGCGCAGGGCTGCGCCTCACCCAGGGGGCTTTAAAGCCCGGGCTGCCCCCAAACCTGGCGGCGGGGTCCTGGGCGCCTGGCTGGAGCCCGCTGCTGCAGGGGCCAGAGTGCACGCCGGTCCCGGGATTCCCTGTGCAGCCCTGTGCAGGCAACCGCAGAGTGCAGCGCAGCCAGGCGCTGCACCCGCGGGTGTCCGCTGTTCCCTGCAGACACCCATGGGGTGCAGCGCCCCTCTGCGCTGCACTCTGCGGGCACCTGCAATCCCCTCCGCCGTCCAGCGGACACCCGTCAGCACCCTGGCCAGGGCGCTGATGGTTCTCTGGCCAGGGTGCTGAGGGTGCAGCCCTTCCTCGCAGGGTGCTTTGTTCCGAAACAACATGTCCGCACAGGGCTGTTTCGAAACCACTGGTTTTGAAACAACCCTGTTTCGAAACCAAACAAGATTTTAGCCGTTCTGAAAGAACGGTGGCCATTTAGAAACAAGCAGTTTGCTTGTTTCAAAATGACCCTGCGTCGTGTGGCCGTGGCAGTTCTTATTTCGAAACAACCTCTGTTGTTTCGAAATAAGAAGTGTGTGTGTGAACATACCCATTGACTTCAATGGAGTGCAGAGATGTAACTCAATATAGCCTTTGACCCAAACCTTTTCTCTAAGGGTATCCTTTATGAGTGAGTTCCCCAAAAGCAATGCATTTGATGCCTGATTAAAATGACTTCTTTGCATTGCCACAATGGCAGAGAGCAGCTAGAGTATAAAAGTGGGTCTGATTCTTTAACTGAATTATAGTGTTTGCTACCTACAAAAGCTATCTGACTGTTGTTATCTCTGCTCTCAACTAAAAGCAACTCCTGTCTCTAGCCTATCACTGTTTATTTCTTTTTTCCTCTTCTATTATTTAATTTTTAATCATATTATATATCTCTATGAACTCTATAGGAATCTGTTTGTGTGAAAGGTATTGTATACAACAAATTTGCATTATGCTGTGCTATCTATACATAAGAATCTATTTTCTGTAACCATGAAAGCTGGTAGATGCAGCTGTGACAAAAGAAGTAACAGATCAAAGCTGTCAGACGCAAAATCTGTCTTGACTGCTGGCTTAGTTCATTTGGTCTCCTCTCCAAAGCATTATGTAAAATGCATTGCTTGCATCTTTCAGAGCAAGCATAAGGTTTTCACCTTTCCTTAACCGCTTTGTTATTGTTTCTTGGCAGCTAATGAAACAAATTTACAAAGATACTTCACTACTTTTCCCAGATAAGTCAATAAGAGTTGCAGGGTATGACAGAAGCAGGATTTACTAATTTTAAAGAATGTTTGAAAAAAAATTGGAAATGTATATACAGTTCAAATTTGAAAACACAGTAAAGGAAACTCATTCTGCTTCAGTGTTAAGAGAAAAAATTATTCAAAACATTACTAAATAATTATAAATTAAAAACTGCTTTCAGATTTTCTTTACAATGTGGGCAGGTTCAGGAATTTAAATTATAGAGTTTTGGAGGCAGCTCATGAACTGGAGAAGTGTGTGCGCTTCCCATCAATAATGAGGACTCATGCCCTTGCTTGTTCCTCCTTGTGCATACCCTTTCTTTACACGTAATTGTCTCTTCTTCCTTTTTCATTAGACAATATTTTTCATTTTGCCTAACTCTGTGTAACTTGAAGCTTTTGTTCTGGACATGAAGCACAAACTACTCTGTTGCCTCTAATTAGACATTTTCTTGCAGGTTATGGTTTCATGATCATTGGCCAGTCAAAGTGGAGAAGATTTTGTTGCCTTTCTACACCTCTGCTGTGGAATAAATAAACTCCAGTTTCCAGAATTAGTCATTCTGGTGGTCTTAAGCTCTTAAGGTCTTAAGAATCAGCTCTACTGTAAACTGATCATTTCAAATAAAAACAAATAAATAAAGAGGAAGTGCATAGCCATGTAGCTGTGTTACAGAGAGATTATGGTTGAATTATATTTCCATTTGGATGCTGAATGGGAATTGGTTGAATGTGAAATGGGCAAATTACTCCTTAGATTTCTCTAATAGAAAATCCAGAAGATTAACTGCCTAAATGAAAAATGTCTCAGAAAAAAATTGAAAATTAAAATCTTTATGCATTTCAGGTTTGGTAGCTTTTGAGATAGTCATAGCTTTGGCCTTGTGTGGATATTGCACCAATGCACACATTGCTGTTGGTGATGCTAAAAATACTTAAAACATAACAGTAAATGTGAAAATGTTCCTAGAGATCCATGTTGCAGAAGTTAGGTTTTTTTTCTCTGAATTGGACATTCAAGTAGATTTGAAATGAAGGATCAGTAGAAAGGCACAGGACACAACAAGACTCTTAGGCCTTGGTTCAATGAAGTCAGTGGGAATTCTTATATGCTTGAATTTACCAGAGCTGTTCCTAGGGTATGGTAAACCAGGGCAATGGCCCTGGGCACTGCACTTTAAGGGGCCACACGCTTTGTGCCAGGACTCACTGGGAGGCAGGCAGCTGCTGCCAGGATCCCAAGTTTTTGCTGGGACTGGGTGGGAGCTAGGTGGCTGCAGCTCTCTTCTGACTGGAAGCAAACACCAGGGGGCAGATGGTGGTTGCACTTGCTTTCCAGCTGTGCACTGAGACACAGCAGGAGA
Source organism: Podocnemis expansa (assembly GCA_007922195.1). Lineage (NCBI taxonomy): Eukaryota > Metazoa > Chordata > Testudines > Podocnemididae > Podocnemis > Podocnemis expansa. The sequence goes on along the minus strand of ML681979.1, from coordinate 42,942,430 downwards.
CAGGTGGCTGCTGCCACAGTACTGGCTTCATGTTGGGATCAGCTGCAGGTTGAGCAGCTGCAGATTACCTCCCAACTATGTAGAGATCGACTGGGAGGTGGGCAACTTCCTCCAGGGCCCTCCCTTTGCCCTCAGCCCTGCTGCATGCTTGTTGCAACCCTGAAATTTACCACCATGCTCACTTGCTGAATCAGACCCCTAGTTCTTTGTAAAACATTGGTGTGAGTCTTTGAGTTACTTATATTTTACATTAGTTACATGTTACACAATGGTATAATTTCTTATGCTTCCAAAGCAGAGGTGTCAAACTCATGGCCCCCAGGCTGGATCCAGCCTACTAAGGGTGCCAATCTGGCCCATGTAGCTGCAGGCTGGACTGTACTTGGGAGCCTTCTGGAGCAGCAGCAGCAGTGAACAACAAAGACAGGCTGCCGCTGGCAAAGCATGGCTAAGCGTGCTTGTGACTCACTTGTGTGATCCAAGTCACAAAACAGAGGAAAAAAGGGAGAGCTCCAGCCAATCCCAGCTCAGCGCTGCTGTGGTCTGTCAACCAATCAGTCTTTTTCACAGCAGGATGGGCTAAGCTCCTGGAGCGCCCCTGCACCGCTTCCCACCCCACCTGTTTACTGTCAGTCAGTTGGCATGCTAATTTGATTGACAGCCCATCACACAAATCACACATAAGAATGGGAAAAGTAGCAAGGTCCTGCATGGGAATGAGCCAATCAAAGCTAGCCAGGACTGAGCCCAACCAAAGGCCAGCATGCTGAATGACTGACAGTGAGTGGAAGGGGTGGGGGGAGGCAGGAGCCCAGCCTGCCTGTGGCTGTCACTGTGACAGACTGGTTACCTGCCACCACCCAGTAAAGAAAGTGGAAAAGGAAGGGGGAGGAAGTAGAAAAGGAAGGGCCATCCTTAGGGGGAAGCATGAGGGGTGACTGCCCCTGGCCCCATGGTTTCCTGGGCCCCATGCTGTCCTGCTGTGAGCATGGCAGTGCGGGGCCCACACTGCTGCCCCCCCCCCCCCCGCCCATGGCTGCACTATGTCCTGCCCTTTCCCCGCTGCTTTCAGTGCAGGGCCAAAGGCAGCAGGGAAGTGGGGAGCAGGCTGGGAGCATGCAGAGCTAGCCTCTGCTCTGGGCCAGCTTGCCCTGCCCCCAGGACAGGGAACAGCCATCCCAGGGGTGGAGCAAGCCAACCCAGAGGCCAGATTTTGCTCTCTTGCCCCTCCCCTGGGCTGGCTGTTCCGCCCTTGAGGTGGGGAAGGCTGGCCTAGTGGTGGGAGGGAAGAGCGGATCCCGGTCCCTGAACCGGCCTGCCCTGTCCCCCCAGCTCAAAGAGAGGGTACAGGGGCCCAGCCACAGGCTAGCTGCCCCAGGCCTTGCACCCCTGTAAGGACAACCCTGAGGAGGGCGAAGGGGTGTCCAGGAGCTGCCTATCAGGAGAGGGCCTGGGAGCCATTGTAGGGAAGGGGAACCTACAAGGCAAGGAAAAGGGAAGGTGTCCAAGCCTGTGAGCTTGGGGAGGAGAAGGGGGGGGGGGCTATGCAGCTCTGAACATGACAGTTTTAGGGGAAAGGGTTGGGGAGCCTGATCGGACACATGGCCCTCATCCGCTGTCTTGCCCCCCAGTGTGGGCCCCCCCACTGAATGAGTTTGCCACCACTGCTCCAAAGCTTTCTTGGCTTAGCAAGGGGGTAAGGGAAATAATATTCTCCCTCCGTGATATGTGTATAGCTAGTCTACAACTCTTCCTGCAATGTATGGTCTATTATCTGAATGTTGTTTATCCTAATCGCTCACCATCACGAATGCGGCCCTAAACTTTGGGCATTTCTTCCTTGTTCTGGAGGTATGAGTCTTTCCGTCTAATTTAGCAGTAAGTTTAGGAATGTACTACTTTTGCATTCTTGTAAACTCAGAAAACCTAGATGTCTTGAGTAAGAAATAAAGGTAATTTTTTAGCAGATACAGGTTATTATTTACACTCTCAGTGCTGCAGGAAAACATTGTGTAAATAATGGATAACACATGGTTTTTCATTTATTTATTTTTTATAGTTATTGTTATTGACAAACCATATGCAAAAACTGGGCAAAACACATTAATAAATGCAAAATGGATACATTGTGTGTGCAGTTTACAATGTGTGACAGTAAACTGTCATTTCTTCTGGATGCCTAATGGATGCCTATCTCAATTTATAGTCTTCAGTCCTTGGATACTTTCTTTAAAAAGATTGCTTGGCTGGAGTGTGCTTGTGCTATTGATCCTCTGTCTCTGAAAATTCAAAAACCATGATTGTGTAACTACCTGCATTGACTAGGCTCTAGCTCTCAATTCTAGACCTCACAAGAACAAGTATTTCAAAGTCAAAAGGTATAGTTTAGACAGACAATTTTGAAATCTCCAGGATGAGCTGAGAAAGTGTTCAGACACTGCAATACCCTGCTGAAACACTAAACACTATTAGCTGTGGGGAAATGACCTATGTGCAAGTGCTGAATTGACACAAATGAAAAATGGACCGAGAAATAACATGTCAAAAATAGTTGGATTGGCAGCTACTTTCATGCTATAGTTCAGCTACCTCTAAAGTGAAACACAAAGCTGCTTCAGAAAGCATAATAAAAGAATAGGACAAAAGTGAAAAGTACCTTATTCAAACAAACACTAAAAGAGAATGTAAATAAGGCAGAATGTAATTACCTGAGTTGAAATCTGTGTTTAATATTATTGTCCCATGAAAAGTACAAGAAGATCTTCAGTGCCAACACATAAACATATAAATGAAATTGTCTCACGCACCTTCAAAATGCTTGAGGCACTGTGATTTCTGTGTGCATTTCTCTAAGGGGGAAAGAATGCCACATACATAAAATTACATTATCTGTAACTGTAAATTCCATAATTTTCTTTAGAAATGAACTGTAGTTTTCAGTTAACAGCTAAGATTTTATAAGGATTGAAAGAACCAATAAGAAACTGAGGGAAAAAATACACCAGTGTTCTTTGTGGGGTGGGATTTTTGTTTGTTTTTTGTTGCTTTTATTTCTTTGTTTCTTGATGTATACTAAGTGGTGCTTTAAATACTTCTGGGTATGTCTATACTGGAAAGTTTTTGGGGGATAAGGAGGCTTATCCTGAAAAAAACTTTTCCTTGTCTGGGGAGCTGCTTTGCTTTTTTTGAAATAAAGCTCTCTGGTATATCAAACCATTGGAGCACTTTTTCAAAAAGCAAAACCAGGCTTATTTGGAAAAGTGCCATTTTTTTTTTCAAAAAGCCTTTTCAAAAAGAAAAGTACCCCAGTATTTTGAAATACCAGAGCATTTTTTTCAGAAAGGCTAAACCTCATCACTTTTTGTAAAAATGGGATTTTTTCAGAAAAGCCAGCCTATTTTTTCAATTGGATCTCTCTTTCTTTTTTCCTGAAAAACCGAGTCCAGTGTGGACTCTCTTAAAAAAAAGCCTGACTTATTCTGATACGGAGAACTTCTATCTTGAAATAACATTTTTCAAACTAAGGTTTTTTTAGAAAAAAAAAAAACTATTTCAAATTTATTTTAAAATAGCTTAATTATTTTTTTTTAAATCTGGGGTAGTGTAGACATAGCCTCTTTGTCCAGTTACATTCATTCATACCATTTCCCACTGATATCCTTTCTTGCCACCAGGTCCATTTCCCACTGATATCCCTTCTTGCCACAAGGTACAAGTAACTTCCCTGGAAGTCAATGAGAATCACTTGTATGGAGACCACATTGATGCAATTTGTTATTTAATACGAAAAATAGGTCTAGGTTGCTAGACTGTAATGTGTTTTTTTTTTTTTCCAAAAGAATGCTTACTCAAACCTAGTGGCATTATTTCAAAACAACTATTGGCTACTGCTAAACAAGTTATCCTTTCATTAGGTAAGCCATTAGCAATTAATTATGCCATGTGTGAACTGCAAGAGGTTTGTAGAAGGGTTCAGTTTGTCTAAACCTAAGAAAATCAGATTCCCTCCCCCCGCCCCCAAATTATAAAAGCTCCTGCAACTCTTAATCATCATGGGTCTTATCCAGGTCCTTTTGAAAGATTCCGATGCAGCAGAATCAGGTGCATAGAGCCTTTGACGATGGAGTCACGGTGCTCTCAACAGGAGACTTAGCAAGCTTTTAATATAAGCCAATATTTTCAAGGTTCAGTTAATAAGTTTGATGTGGGCCTGCTGCCTTTGGCTATGTCTACCTCTGAAAGCTTAGTTTGGACTTGCTTAGTTTGAACTAACCAGTTCCTGGTTAGTTTGAACTAAATGCAGCTTTTTAATTTGAACTAACTTCTTAGGTCGAACTAAAACAGTGTGCCTAGTTTGACCTAAAACAGCTTGAACTAAAAAGCTTGGTTAGTTCAAACTAACCGCTTGGTTCAAACTTATTTAGTTCAAACTAGGACAGCTATGTAATGCTAGTTTGAACAAAAGTTCAAACCCAGTTTGAACTAAGTGCTCAGTTCAAACGAACCATTCAAACTAATTAGTTCAAACTAAGCTTTGCTTAGTTCAAACTAAAATATTTTTTTAGTTCGAACTAGGCAAAGCCTCGTGTAGACAGTGAGCAAATTAGTCTGGATTAAGCCTCCTTAATCTGGACTAATTTGCTAGATAGACATAGCCTTTAATGTAAGTATTTCCGGGATACACTGGCAAGCCCATCTCTTTACTCTGTGTAGTAGAAGCCAGAACAATCTTTGCTGTATCTTTCTGATATGCCTCTTGAAATGTTAAAAGCTATTCTGGAGCTTGGCACTAAGGGATTTGGGTGCAATATGTGTGTCTCACTTCAGTAAAATATTGAGAGGCAACCATATTTATTCCTGTAAGGTGGCTTGAGCTCTGACTTTCCTGAGGGAAAACTGCATTGTTGAAGTGGCAAATATTGAGAGATTTAGATGTGGCTTTAGTCATAGTACTTCCGGTGACTGTAATGAGTTGTCCATTTAATGCATATACATTACTTTGAAAATATATTCTGTACTGCTCAAACAAACAAACAAACAAACAAACAAACAAACAAACAAACAAACAAACAAAACCAAACAAACCCTGAAAAGAACAATGAGATTCTAAGGGGAAAAGGACACTTTTTGCAATGTAAACTAAAATGCAGCTTCCTCTGACAGGTATATGAGATAAACAGAGAGATAATAATGATATTCCTTGATTAGTCTGGCCCTGCCAACTTTATTTATTCTCTGATGTATTCATTCCACTGTGGCAGATTCCTGAGCAAGCATTAATGAATTTATTTTAAAAGCACATCTGTTTAGAAACCACAGTATTAAGCAGAGCCGCTCAAAGCAGTTAGCTATGGGAAAGTAATCATTGCAGATAGAAAACGAGACACAAAAAGATGGTGTGACTTGTTCAAGGTCATGTAAGCTATCCATGGGAGAGCAGGAAGTAAGACCCAGATCACCTTTGGCCCAGGACTTTACGTACATGATCATGCTCCCTTCCTTTGGGTGAAATTCACCCTTTTGCATAGAGGTAGGGTGAACAGATAGCATGTGTGAAAAATGAGGATGCTTTTTGGAAAAGGAAGGGGTATAGTACATACTACATAAGGCAAAACCCCTAATATCTGGGCAATCTTGATCTTAGTGGGATGCAGGCTAGTGAGGTTTTCAGCATAAAGTAAAGGAGCACCAGTGCTCCTCTGAAAGCGGATTCACATATCTTGCCTATCAATAGCAGGTGTGCTTGGCCCTGCATCCACTCCCCCAGAATCATCCCTGATGCACTTCTGTGCAAGGGGAGGGGCATGAAGGCATTATAGAGAAGCCTCCGTGTGCTTTGTGCTGAGTTTTCACTTGGTGAATTCCTCTAGGCCCTTTTGTGCTACACAGGTAGTATAAAGAGACTAGAGCAGGAATCAACATACGACTCACTAGTTTCCTGTTCTGCTAGTTCCATAGTAGATTGTTGGTTTTCTTGACTTGGTTATTTCAGAAGGCGGTCAGCTGTGAGCATTTAAATGCCTTGTCAAAACTTATATCCCTTGTTTTAAGCTATCTTTATATGCAGTAGAGGGTAAATGATTTTTACAGTGTCTTGGCTTGTCTTATACTTGATTTTGTCATGTTGACAGCATGGAGCTCTCTCTGAAGCAAACACACAATGAGCTGTGTCTTGTTCTATATGTCTGATGTTAAAAAGCAGAGCCAGACAAAGTGCACCTCCTTGAATGGACATTGACTGCTGAGCTCCTAGCAAACACTGACAAGTTTGCCTGTGCTAGAAGTTTTGTAGGATGTTGTATATCAACCAGCGAGAATAAAAACATAAAGTGCTTTGGGATTGGGACAGATTCTTAGTTGGTGTACGTCAACATGGTTCTGCTGAAGCTTCAGTACCCCTTGGTTTCTATGTGACACCCAAGATACTAACACAGAATTGAAGGTACTGTAGTATGTAATGTGCACAAATTTCTGTGTTTAATAGTGACCTGAAATAGCTCTAGCTGAAAAGCAAAAATGTATTTTTTAATACCATAGATGTTAGCTGGGATTTAAAAAAAAAAAACCCAAAACACATCATGAAAAGGGCAATCCTGTCTTGTATTTTTGTCCTATAGGTTGTAGGAGTACGTTTCTGGATAATGATGCAGTTTATATGAAATATAACTGTCATTTAAATTCTCTGTTGAGTTACTCCCCACTGCCTGTCTGTCAAAGAAGCTTGGCAGAAGAAAGCTTTCTTGTACAACTATTAATTTTCCCTGCCTATATATATAAGAGGCATCAACTGTGAAAACAAATCTGCACACTTGCACCCTTCAAGATACCTTTTGGACTGAATATTAGAAAGCCTATTTATTAGCCTTAATTTCTATTGTGCTTTATCACAAGCATAATATTACTTCTATTTTCCACTTTCTGAACCATTATAGCTCTTAGGATTTCAAAACTTTTTGCTTATCTTTTGCTGCAATTCATCTGCCAAATAAACTTCAAAATATTTTTTTTTGCCCTTTGAAGTATAAAACTGCAGTCCTGAGGTCATTTGCATTTGTCCATTAAGCTATAGTGGTTCTTTTTTTAAAAAAAAAAATCAAAATGACAACCATTAACGACAAAACACCTATTGAATTTTACTTTCTCTTTCTGCTTATTATGGACCTTATAGAATGATAATAAGTAATAACCTTAAGAAAGCATACATGAAAATGAGTTCTGTTCCATACTGTATGTGAGCAACAAAGAATTCCCACATGTCTTTGATGATTCTTACTTTCTAGCAGCTTTTATCTGAAATTCCATGTTCTCAACCACATTGAAATGTGTTATTAAAAAGTAGTTAAAGTTCTCTTTCTGAAGTGCTTAATCTCACCCCAGTTAATCTCCTCATCCACACTCTCCTAAGGCATGCCAGCCGCTGTTTTTCATTGGATTTCAGTTGATTAAATAGTCTGATTTAAGGCTAGTTAAGCTGTGTTTCAATTGTTGCAGGGCGGTATTCCCTCTCAGTTCTAAAATCCCTTTGTACCTTTCTGGAGGTTTTTTTTTATCTCTTCGGCTAAAGAAGAGACCAGTCCCAGCTGGATATAAGAGTACATCCTTAGAAATCCTCCCTCCTTCTCCCCCAGGCTAATGCATTTACTTGCTTGCTTTCTTTTCTCCTATCTTCCCATGACACTCACAAATAAAGCTGTTCCACCATTTGAGGGGAAGCTCCATCCCCCCTTTTGACTTTGATTGTAAGTTCAGAGCCAAAAATGTTGGGAAAAGAAAAACCCACACAAATAATTAGCATTTGTCAACAAGAACTATTATGCTGCCAGGTGCAGAACAAAATTGCATTTGTCACTGAAGGACTCAAGTATGTCCTGACGAGGGCGTGAAATTAGCAATTTTTACAAAAATGCTGAGATACTGACATTTCTTTTTTTTTTTTTAAATCCCAAATAAGAAAAATAAAGGCAATTTTAACAATCAAGAAGTAATAAAATCAGGTTAAAGTAGCTATAGAATTGATGAAGATAAGGCTAGGGAACACTTAGGGAGATTTAAAAGTTTACAAATCAGGCAGTCTCAGTGATATGCATTCTAAATTATTAATGCATGTTAGCTAATGAATGAACTGTACCACCAATTAAAATGTATTTTTGGAATTCCATAAAGAACTTGGGGGAAATACTGGAAAATTAATGAGAAACAAATTTGGGAATTTCTTTTCAGAAAAAAGAAATATGCAGGCAATTATTTAGGGCTTGATCTTATTAGATGTTGACCACTATGAACTAGCAAATCACTGACATGTATGCTTCACTTTAAACATTTGGGTGGTTTCATTGACTTCCATAGAATTATTCATGCAATCAAAGATTAGAATGTTTTGCTTTGATGGAATGGTGCCATACTGATCAGCATCCTGCTGGATCCTGCCCTTTCCTGTCCTGCAAGTCTCTGTCCTATTCCTAGTGAAATAAGAGAACTCATATTAAAAGAAAAGGGCATGAAATATCTAGAAGATAATGCACCCATAAGCAATGGACACTGTGGGTTGGGAGGAATAAATATGAGCAGATACGTTTGATGACCTTTTTTGAACTGCAGGGCAAGTGGATGAATAGAAATGTTGTATTTGGATTTTAATATACTAATAATGTCTTAAGAATCATTGCCTACAGTAATTAAAATTGGCTTGGGTATGAATATGGTGCATAGATTGAAAGCTACATTCAAAGACATAAACAAAAGATAGTGTCACTAGTGTCTCAAGATGCAGAAAGATGTCTGAGGGCATGCTACAGGGATCTGTTTTAAGTCTGTGCTGAATACCTTTACTAATCTAGAAGAGAGATAAATAATATTAATTACATTTACTGATGATACTAAAGAGAAATGAGAATAGGGTATTAATAAAAAAGAAACCTAATTATCTCAGAAGGAGGGCTAGTAAAAAAATTGTGTGTGTGTGTGTGTGTGTGTGTGTACACATGTTGTGTGACACAACAGGACACAGATTTTGGCCAGAGTCAACAGGCACTATCACAGTTTAAGAATAAAATATAATAAAAGTAAACATCCATATGAAATTCAGCTTTGAAAATGGAATTTTAAAATGGGGGGGGCAGATATTAAATGGAAGCAAGAAACTGGAGAAGCAGCAATTTTAAAAAGAAATAAACAAAAATGGAAAGCAATTTACCCATGACTTTGGAATAACATATGGCAGCAAAAGACACCAGTGCAGTTTTCAGCTACATCTACAAAAGATAACAGGTCAAGCATCGAAAAGATGAAACCCCTTTTGTGTATGGATGTTTGTGGAATTATTGGTTTAATTCTAAGAAAGTCAACACAGACAGATATTAATGTTAGATTTTGTTCAGAAAAAAAGTTATGCAGATTATAATTTACATGTCTGACATACTTTTACTAAGTGAAAATTCACTATTCTATAATGATATTTTGATTTAAAGATTTTATATCCAGGGAAGCAGTACCTAAAAATACCATTGTAAAATAACTGTGTGTAGCAAGAGATGCCTAGTTTTTTTTGTAATGATATGTTTGATGTAATAATTTCTGGGAGGCAAGATTAACCTATTGTTAGATTCATCAAACATTAATTGCAAATATAACAATACAGTAAAAATGCTGTTTATTATGATTAAATTATGAGTACATGGCTCATATGTCTACAAATATTAAAGGGCTAGAAAACCAATTTGGGTTCAGTGGGTACACAGATTTATAAAAGATGTAACAGTAATAAAATTTTAGAAAAGGAGATTGAGGTTGAATATCTGAGGAAAAGATTCCTGCCAATGCAACATGTTAGTGTGCTAAAGTATTTTAGTGGAATTAGGAGAAGACCCAGCACTTGAAACATCAGTCTGATGACCTGTGTAATAATTGAATAGATCTGTCTATGTGAAATTCACATAGTTTCATGGTATTATCAATGTACTCCAGGAGAAAGATGTTATGGGCATCAGAACCATATGTGATATACCATTTACTCTCCCGACACAGAGAGTGGGTTTTATCATGAAGGCTCCAAATCATTAAATAGCTTAAGCATGTTCTTAAATTTAAGCATATCTTAAGTGTCTTGCTGCATCAGGGCCATAAAGCTTGCAGACTCCTCAGCCTGGAACCCTGGGATGATTAAAATAATTTATGAACCTAGTCAACAGCTGATTTATTGATAAAGTGCCTGTCATCTACTTAATGTGAATTTCTGAATCTGTTTCATTAATATTTTAGCTAACAATCATGTTTCTGAGCTATTATTTTATACTCTGAATTTATGTGAATAGACTACTTTAAATATCTCTGTCAATATGACAAGTATGTTTTTTAAGCAGCTAAACCACAAAGCTACTGAGGCAAAAGAGGCTAAGTGGTCTTTGAGGTTTTGTTTTCTCAATAGGGTTAAATCACTACCTCTCTAAGAATTTGAAATTTACTTTCAATAAATAGCCTAATTCAGAATTCCTCTGTTCTGATTGGTTCAATAAAAATACACTTTTTTTTTTAATCTGGATGAAATCCTAGAAAAAATGCATTTCTTCTGATAGATCAGTCATTCTTATTGTAAATCCTCAACCAACCAATAAGGGTGCAATCTGGAATCTTAAAAGGCAATATTTATGGCACCCATCTAACAGATAAAATGTTCATTCTCATTCATTAGGGAAACCCAATGATCCATGGGGGCCATGACAGTAATACTAATACTTAGCAATTTTATGATGCCTAGTATTTTCAAAGCATGGCACAGATATTAAATTATTAATCCTCTCAACACCTTGTGGGATACATGGATAAACATTATCCTTGTTTTAAAAATATAGAATCTAAGACTCTGTCTACATCAGTGGTTTAAGTTGACTTAAAGCCTCTTAAGTCAACTTAAGCAAAGCCCAGGCTACATTTGGAATTTATTAAGTTGACCTAAATGTTTGCTAAAGTCGACTTAATAAAGTTGTTAATAAACTTTACTAAGTCAATTTAAGCCAATGTAGCCTGGCAATAGGATTAAGTTGACTTAACTGGCCTCCTGGCCACCTTTCTGGCAACTAGCAAGTTCCTGTCCTGCCCAGTTCTAGCACAGGATAAAGCCCTGCCCACCTTGCTCCACCACCAGAGCTAGCCAGGACTCCAGCTGTGTTGCAGGCATGGCTGAGGGCATAGCCAAGCAGGCCAGGAAGCAGGCTCCATTCTGGACCCACCAGGAGATCTTAGATCTCCTGGCTGTGTGGAGGTGAGGCTATATGCTCCTGGCTCCAGGGCAGCCAGAGGACCTTGGATGTGTATAGGTCCATCGTGGAAGCACTGGCAGAGAGGGGCCACACCTGCACTGCCCAGCAGGTGTGGTTGAAAATCAAGGACCTCCTCCAGGAGTACCACAGGGCCCAGGAGGCCATGCTGTGCTCCAGGGCAGCCATCACCACCTGCCCCATTACACCGAGTGGCACGCCTTCCTGGGACAGGAGGCTGATGATGACCAGACAGCCGGCACCATCAATGCTGCTGAGCCCCCTCCAAGAATGATAACCAGGGGAAGGTCTCAGTGGATGAGGACATGGGGCTGACCCAGGGTTGGGAGGGGACACCAGAACACTGGCACAGGGCACTGCACTGGACCCAAACAGTGCCAGCCTGGAGCTCAACCCAAGGACACAGGAGGAGGCTCCCTGCACCCCGGATGAGGGGGCACCACAGCAGACTCATGGTGCACGTGCTGGTGAGTTCTCCCTCCCTGCAGGCATGGAGCAGCAGACAAGTGGGACAGGGGCTGTGGGGGACAGGGCCCAGGGACAGGCAGGGTCCTGGGGGGGGATCAAAGGCAGCCCCATGGAGACACAGGGCAGGGGAGTTGTGTGGTGGGGGGACCCAGAGCTGAGCAGGGTGGGGGCCTGACAGAACATGGGATGGGGGCACTGTTGACGCAACAGTCATGGCTAGACAGCATGCACCCGAGACCATCGTCACATGGCCTCGGGAGAGACCCCAGGAGCAGGGTTGCCTGGGACTCACCATCCTAGGCACTGCACATGCCCCATGCAGCAGAGCACAGAGGTATATACTTAGGGGTCCTCTACCAAAAGACAGTGGCAGTAGGAAGCAGGGGGATGGGCATGGGACAACCAACTGCTGTCAGCCTGCACTCCGCACTACCTAATGGGGTGAACTCTTGTTCTTTGCTTCTCTCCTGCACCCCCTGAACCTGTGACACTGGCCACTCCTGGGGTGCATCCAGCCCGGACTCGGAGGAGGAGGGGGCATTGCTCCAGGGAGATGATCCTGGAAGACCACCTCCAGCTTGCAGAGCCTTCTCAGGAGGATCTCCAAGCCTGGCGTGAGTGGCAGAGGAAGGAGGAGCACACCCATTGCTGGGTCAAGAAGGCCCATCTGGACCGCCTGCTTGACCTGATAAAGTGGCAGACACACCCTGAAGTTCCTGTCATGGGGCTGAGGCTCTCATTGGATCAAGGATCCTCCTCCATGGGTACCCCAGCATCAGCCTTCCCTGCTGGTGGCCCAGGATTTGGGATGGCCGGCTGCAGGCCCAGGACCTGCTGGCCTGAGGCTGCTAGGTACCAACCCCCACCTCCACCCCCTCATTTCCCCAACCCTTCTCATTCTCCCTGAACCCCCCTTATTTGCCCTGAAACCTCATCATTTCCAAACCCCCTCACTCCAGCTGAACTCCCCAACCCCACAGCTCTCCCACTTCTCAGCTCCCCCAATTTCCCCCCATAAATAAAACATATCCACACCATCATTCTATGTGCAGTCCATCCTTCTATTGTTTTGGTGATGGGGGTGAGATGGGAGCTGGGGGAGCAGGAATGGGCTGGTGGGGGTGGTGACGGCAGCTGGAGGAAGGTGCTGTTTTTTATCTGCAGGCTCCACAGCCACTGCTCATTGTCCCAGGTGGTGAGACCAGGCCAGTGCCACCAGTTGCTGCTGGTTTCTTGTGCCCAGATGTGTGTGTGCACAGAGGACACTCTATCTATGCCAGTTCCCAGGTGGGCAAGGCATTGGGCCTTCTGTGGCCTGCCCCTGTGCTGGCAGTTGCTGGTCCAGAGCTGGAGGGCAATACATGGAGGGTGTGGAGTGCTGTGCTGGCACATTGCTGGGCATGTCAGGGTCCCTGACCTCCTCAGACTCCCTGTTCCCATGCACGGTATGAAGGATGGTGTGGTCACTTATTTCCTGTAGTAAAGGAGTGGCCAGGAGAGAGCAGTACTTCTGCTGTGGTGCACTGTGGGCCAGCTACCCACAATGCACCACTCCTAGAATGACCTAGTAGCTGCCAGGATAGACATGGCTAGTCTCCTGGCATTTTGAGAGTGGACACTCTAAGTCAGCTTAATAAAGTCTACTTTAAGCCAACTTAAAGTAGACTTTATTAAGCTGTCTTAACTAAGCCCTCTAGTGTAGACATAGCACTAGTGGTGGTGCAAGCACTTTTAGCCTTAGTCCCTTGATCTAGGCTGTTAGACTCTTTTCCGTAGGAAGTGCAAACATCCCCTCTGTGCCCAGCCATCAGTGGGAGTACCATGCCTGGAGAGCTTCAACCTCTGTGTTTCTGAATATTGACAGTTCAGATAGAGTAATATCTCATTTGAAAGTGCTGTCTTTTATGTCATATAAACACAAAGTCAGTTTATCTTTGTATAAAATGTCATTCTGCGATGTGTGCTGCAAATTCAGCAACGAAACTGCTCTTAGTAGATTAAGTATCTGCTGCAGATTCAGGTCGCAGAAATAATATTCTAATTTAAGCTGCTAGTGGGCAAATACTTACCATGGAGAAAAGGGGGTTTTAGTTGTGATTTGAAATCACCTCTGGGATTTTCACTATTCTCACCTGAGTTTTTAAAAATACATACTGTTTGTTTCCTCAGGATAGATGCTATCATTTCCAAACAGATACTGCATCAGATATTGGTAGATGTAAATATATTACACTACTGTTACACTTGCATTACTGTTTCTTCATAATCTTTGCCTTGGAAATAAAAGAAACAAGATGTAGGAGTCAAATAAAGCATCATATATTTCTCAGAAATCCTAGTCATCATTCTTCTTTTGGGTTCTCTCACAGTTGTGCTTCCCAAATTCTTCTTTTAGATGGTTATACTCCAGTTGATCAATTTCCATACCGTTGATACAGCTCAAGCAGATTCTGATTATTTTTGGTTTTCTCCCTCAAAAGAAAGAACATAATTATATGTTTGACATTTATATCTCAGCTACTGCTTTAGCTCTACTTTGCCTTCTTTGAGTAGTACTACTGGTGGGTCTTATGATTAAAATGTTTCTAAGTGTTCTTCCCTATGTTGTTTAAGCATGAATTATATTTTATCAAGCAGCTTTTTATATGTGATCATTACTTAGTGTGTGTTAGGCTTTTTTCTAATATTTCTTGTGAATTTACTACACATGAGAATATTTAGATTAACCAGTCGGACAACAAATGGCACTATAAATCCATACAGAAGCTGAAACATGTTGTGTCAATGCTGAAGGCTATTCCCATATGCAACCACCACCTTTCATCCTTCTTTAATTAAAATCCTACAAAGATTCCCCTGAAGAGATATGCAGACACAAACTATACTATTTTTCTGTATCTTCTTTCATAGTTTTGGAAACCAATAAAGAATCCATTTGTTTGTAACCGAGTTGCCAGAGTGTAATGGGGAAGGGAGATAAAAACCATTGAGAGTTAGCACAGAAACAGAGCCCAATGTATGTGAGCCCCTGAAGGCCATTAGTCTTTTCTGTGAATGTAGGGAGGGAGGCAAAACCCTTTTTCCCTGATGGAACAATTGTGAGGAGAACATTAGAACAGGGTTGTTGTCATTTTCCTCCCTCTTAGCCTCCTCCTGTGATGACTGATTATGAAGGGCTAATGGAGCTAAGCCACCAATAATAGCGACGTAAGAATGGCTAATGTAGTGTGAAACCAACAAGGAGTCCTGTAGTGTGGTTATAGACGTATGGGTCTCAGGATATTAGAAAGACAAAGTGGGTAAGGTAATATCTTTATCTTACTTCTTTTGGTGAGAGAAAGAAGCATTAGTTCTACATTGAGCTCTTCTACAGGTCTGTGGAAGGTACTATTGAACATCACAAAAAAATGCAAGGTGTAACCTATTGTTTAGCGTAAGTAGTTAGCACACATTGCAAGGGACCATTCAAGATAGAGAAACCCATTAAGAGTTCTGCAGTAATAGTACAAAACCAGGGGGTTACCGGGTTGCAGACTGTTGTAATAAGCAGAGATTATATGTAATTGTTGATACGGAACAAGGGACACACTTTAAAAATTATGGTTCTATGCAGCAGGATCAGGGCAGCTCATATAGACCCTGGCAGAAACTGGGGAAGGGGGGAACATGAATCCATGTGCCCCCCCACACCTCTGGTTATAAGCAAAATGTCCAGTTTCTGATGCTCAGAATGACTGTTCTGAGTGGTGCAATATCATTTCCTATCACTGGGCAGGGAGAGCTTCTGGTGGGCTCAGGGCCGGCCCAAGATTATTTGCCACCTTAGACGCCTGTGATTTTGGTGCCTTGTCCCGGGGGGGGGGGGGGGGGGCATGCGGGGCCCCCCCACCCCCCCCCCCCCCCTCCCCGTGGGGGGGGGGGGGGCCGGGCGGGGGGCGGGCCCCCCCAGCAGGTGCAGGCTCACCCAGCTACCCCCTCTCCCTGCACTTGGGGGGGAGACAGGCCCAGAGGCTGGCCCTACACTCCTGCCCCTCCCCTGAGCCAGGGTTGGAGTGAGCCAGTCAAAGGACTGGGCTCCACTCTCCTGCCACATCTCTAGGCCAACCCTTTGTGCTCCCAGGGTAGAACAGATGGCTCGGGGAGGGGCAGGAGAGTTGAACTTGGATTCGGGGCTGGCCTATTCCGCCACTGGGCTGGCTGTTCCCCACCCTAGGGATGGGGCAAGACAACCAAGAGCAGAGGCCGGCTCCACATTCCTGCCCCCTTTCCCCTCTGTCTTTGGCTCCGCACTGAAAGCAGTAGGGAGGGGGCGGGGACAGCCTTGCTGCAGGACAGTGCAGGGACCACTGAACCTCTGGGCAAGGGGCAATTGCCCGTCTCGCCTCCCCCAAGGGACGGCCCTTACCAGTTCTGGAGAACGCCCTTGGTGCCCCCTATTGTTTGGTGCCCTAGGCGACCACCTAGGTCTCCTCTAGCATAGGACCACCCCTGGGTGGGGTTGGAGCTGTGCCAGACCTTGGGGCATGCAGCAGTATACCTGTACTCAGCTGAGGGATGCTGCAAGAAGCAGAGAGAGGACATACAATTCAAAGAATGCAGACATCTGTGGGAGTAGCCCCAGAGAAGCAGAGTGCCATGTTGTCTTCACATGTCTCTTGAAGCCTATGCTCCTACTTTTCCAGATTCAGCAATATTATATGTGTTGGAGCATCAGAAGTAGTTTACCTGAAACAATTGTTTTGTATACCGGCCACCGCTTACAAGCTCTTTTGATATCATACTGGACGCCCCCACAGAGCATATATTTTAATAGATTGTTTGAGACTGTTCACATTTTTTGTTTTGTTTTGTTTTACTTCACTAGGAGCTTTTGTTGTAAATATGGTCAGATTTTAAAATATCAATAGTACATTCACAGTTTGTATCTGTACAACATATTTAGTACTTTCACAGCAGGTAACAGATTTATAATTTTAATATAGATTTTAGTTCTCATACATTACTTACTTTTTAAATGCTGACATCAAGATACGATTAAGAAAAACATATCCCCACGTTTTCATGCTGTGCACAGCAGTTAAAAGTAATTGTGTCTCTCTCTTAGAAGCAATGTGTGGGTTCTTAAACTCTAAAGTAATAGACACCTTCTTTTGACTAAAATAATACCCTTTTCCTCAGGAGGGAAAGCTGTTGTGTTGTACAATAAACTGATTTTCTGTTAAGGTTGTTTCCAGCTTGGAATTCCATATGTTTGCATGGGGAGTCTGCTCAGAACTTTCTCCTTGACAAACAAATGAAATGGGTACACAGTAAAAAGAGGGAAAATACTGTATAGAATATGGACCTCAATTCTGCAAAGTGAATTCAGAAAAACACTTAAAGATACTGTATTCTTAGTGTTAAGTCTTTGAGTAGCTCTTGACATTCTGAAAGTGTCATTATGACTTTTCCACATCTAAGTACCTGAAGATTCTACACAGATGCTTTGTATTCCAGAGACACAAATACAGTCTTCCTCACCCCAGCAACTCCACTAATCTTCCAGTATCATTCTGTTGAATCCTACTCTGCCCCCATACCTGACTTTAATGAGACAACCTCTCTTCTGGATATCTTTTTGCTGTGCTCTGGCTGCTCACATGAAATCTTGTTTTCCTTGGCCAGATGAGGTACTGGAAGACTAGATCCAAAGGGGTAGCTATGTTAATCTAGGTCAGCAAAACATGCATAGAGTCCTGTGGCACTTGAAGACTAACAAATTTATTTGTCACATGAGCTTTTGTGGGAGAAAATCCCACTTCATTGGTGTCTGACAAAGTGGGATTTTCTCCCACGTAAGTTCATGCAACAAATAAATTTGCTATTCTTTTAAGAGCCACAGGCCTCCCTGCTTGTTTTTTTGGAAGACTAGAGAAGAACTAACATAATAATCATCCATAAAATGGTGAAAAAAGTGGAATCAGGAATCTATAGTTCCAGTTACCATGAGCTCAGTACCTAGAAAGCTACTATAGAAAGGTATGAAGCATTCAATTTGCAAATATTTGAAGGATAAATGGGTGATCAATGCAGTCAGTATGGATTTATTAAGAACAAATCATGTCAAATCAGCTTTCTTTCTTTCTTTGACAAGGTGACTGCTTTGGTGGATAGGGGAATTCCATAGACATTACATACCTGGACTTTAGTTAACTTTTTGATGTAGTCCCACATGACATTCCTGTAAGGAAGCTGGAAAAATGCAGGCTCAATTGAATTACCTTGAAGAATATACATAACCTGTTAAAGAACCACAAGTAAAGTGTAATCATTACTTCCTATCCTTCAACAGGTTAATTACAAATCAAAGTTTCAAAGAGAAACTACAGAGTTAGAAAACATATGCAAATTTGATACCATTACCTTGGATTTGAACATGGAAATCAGCTGGCTTTCCTATTACAAAAGGTGATTTTGATCCCTCTCTCTTTCTCCTCCTAATATGTTGTTCCATACTGTTTGAATCTAAACTGCTTTGATTTGCTGAACTACTCTGATCTGATCCTATAACTTACACTTCCCTGCATGTATTTTTCCTCCCATTCTATAAGGTCTCCATCTTCAAGTGTATAAGAAAGTGGGATTTCTCCTATGAAAACTCATGTGACAAATAAATGTGTTAGTCTTTGAAAGTGCGAGAAGATTCCTTGTTTGTTTTGATGAAATAGACTAAGAGGGCTACCCCTTTGGATCTTATTAATGGAATGATGTCAGGTTGGGAAAAGGTCTCAACTGGGTTTCACAGGGATCTGTTTTGTGTCGAGTGTTATTTAGCATCTTTATTAAGTATATGGATACAGGAATAGAGAGCATATTGATTATATCTGCAGATGACACAGAGCTCCTCATATGACCTCCTCCTGGATCATAGGAGACTGGGATATTATGGGACTCCTCCTCCCAGTAATGCTGTCTGCACCCTTCCCTCCTTCTGCCCAAACTTCCTGTGTTTCTTACAAGCACCCTGATGGCTGGGGGGTAGGGAGGGTATGTGTCTATATAATGTACCTCCCAATACTTGGCTTTGTCACTGCCCCAGTTAGCCATGGCAGGAGGAACAGGTTAGTGAGTAAGTCATCCAAAAGCAGCCCCAATCCCACAATGACCTAATTCCTGCCTTTGGAGGAGCACATAGGCAGCTGCCTCTCATGCTGAGAGGGGAAAGGGGAGGATAGGTAGGGGTAGGGAAAAGAAAGGAGAAGAGGAAGTCAGTCAGAGACCCACGCAGTGACTGTGATGAGGGGTAGGAAGAGGCCTGGGGGGGGGGAACTTTGGGGGGGCCTGGGGGTGGGTTTTGGGGGCGGGTAGTTTGCCTTTCCCCCGCAAAAAACCCCCATGCTTCTCTTGCTTTTTTTTTTTTTTTGTAAAGAACAGTCAGCTCTGCAGTCTGCATTGGGTGACTGCACTTGGAATGACCCCAAAATTAATTCTATCACTCTTTAGTACTTTTAGAATCTGATCATTAGATCTAATGTTCCACAGCAAAGTTTTGGTAGTTCAGTAGTCATCTCTCCCTGAACTATAAAAAGCTGTGACACTTAATTTTGCATTAAATCTGATAAAAATAATTTTCTCCCTGGATTTGCATAGGCAACATACAAAGCACTCACACAGTTCTGAGCGCTTTCCAGGAAAAGAGCACAAATTCTGAGACCTGATAAAATGATGTTTTACAGGTGAGCTAGACTCTATTTACCTCACTCAGCCAGTTAATGCATTTCCTTTTCCAGTCTAATGGTGCTGATGAACTTGGGAAGATTTGCATTTCTTGGGGAGAATTATTCAGTCTCATTTTCCTAGCTCTATCCTTCTGGGTTTTGTCAGCCTCTCCTTTTATCTGTTTGTTCAGCCTAAATTAAAATCCATACAAGAGGACATCATTCTCTGTGGACATTGTACAAACCTACAATGAAAAATCTTTTAGTCATGGCATTTGGTATCTTGATTCCTTTTTTGTACTGGAGTTGCATTCTTAACAGCATCCGCCTTTGCACTGGCACTAAATAATTAAGCACAAATAAAGTATGTTCAAATGACATTAACACACTGACTTTAACTCCCCAAAGCCACAATACCAAATTAAGTAATCTTTCTTATCATTAATTCACATTGTAAGCCTATGTATTGTAGCTCAGTCATTTTTTCATGAATGTGAGGTGAGAAAAAATATATTTAAACTCAATCTTTTAAGGTAGGATTTTCATAAAGATTTTCAAACTAAACTTCTAAATCACCTTCAGCCATTAAACCTTATGGTAGCTTAATTTTTCTAGTAATGATTCTTGGTTTCAAAAAGAAAAGATTTTACATTTTTTGCAGTTCCCTAACCCTGCATAACTTCTATTTCTATCTAAATTACAACCTCTTGCTCAGAGAGTCAATGCTTGTCTATTGTGTGTATTCATGATCAATCCATAGTGTATGGACAAAAAGAAAAAAACACAACAACAAACAAACAAAAAACAATAGCAGCAATCTGAGTAACTCTTGAGCCCCAACTCTCTGGAGAGGAGGAGTGCATACAAAACTTAAGAGAGAAAAGGGAGAGGACATGATGCAGAAGATGTCCCTGTGTAGGGGAACGAGAGAAAGACACTCAGCTGGTAAAGTGGAGTGGAAAGGTGAGCCCTGTGATTAAGAGCTGTATTTTTCTAGATCAGTTGATAATTCTCCCTATGCTCCTTATTTGAGGGAAGTTTTCTTAATTGCACATTTAAGTCATGCATGCATAAGTAATACACTCTGAGCACTTTAAGGAAAAGTAGAGCTCTGAAAGGACTTTCCTATATAAGACAGAACTGGGGTCCTGCCTGCATCAGTTTATCAGCCTCATTCTTTTTCTATTAAATCAATGACATCCTCTCAGAGGAATACCAGAGCCCTGGAGGGTTTAGGTGCCTCTCCCTAATCAACTGACCCCATTTAAAGATAGAGGGTGAGAGCCTCCTCCCTGGTTTGGATCCTTGCCAATGGATAATGAGCCACAAAAGTGCTAAAGCCTCATATCTGGCACAGGAAGATTGGGGTTTCTCCTAGCACAGGCACTGTGTGAAACAACCTCTGAGGAAGCCTCCATAAGCCCTGAAGTCAGAGATGTGAGCAGGGCAGGGCTTAGAAGTGCAGCCCAGAACCTCTTTCTGAATGTTTGGACACAGTGGTTAGGTTTAGGCCTGTGTCTAATACAACTTAGTATATACACTGACTAACTCTACAGATAGAAGATTGAGGAAAAATCCAAAAGTGTACTTGCCTTAGGAGTCATGGAGGCAACAATCATATTTTAGCTATGTCTTTAGAAGAGAAAAGAAACCATTTCACTGCCTAATAAAACATGAACGCCAGTAGAGAGAATTCAAACTCATATATTATACAAGTATTCCTAAACATTAATCCTAGAGTTTGACAGCCCTGGTGGCTTTAAAAAGGCAGTAACCCCAGTTCATTGTCAGTCACACTATGCTCTAGTCTACACTTGCTGCACTTTTTGGTGCCAGTCAATGGGAGATACTCAAGGTACATAAAATACCTTGTGTATCTCCTCTCACCTTACTAATGCCTACTTATCTCTCCCTACACACTGCACTAAGGCGAATGGCAATGCCATCTGGTCACCTTAGCACTATGCCACTGCCAGGGTTGGAGTTATCAATGGGAGCTCCAGAGAGATTGAGCAATGTTGACAGACCATGGAATCACACCCAGTAGAGCACATTGACAGTGGCAATTTTGCCACTGTCATTATAGACATAGCGTAAGAAACCAATAGCAATGTTTCTGTCACTTCCTCATTCAATATTAGTATTTCTCTTGATACTCCCTCTGTTTATATGACAATTTGGGGCTGTGTGGGAAAAAATGGTCCTTTTTATGGTAATTTAAGCAACACCATTCATTGAAAATTGTCTGCATAGAAGTCTAAATAGTTCCTATTCAAATTCCTGAGACAATATTGAGTATGTCTACACTGGAGGTTCTGCTAAGCTGACTAAACAAGGTCAACTTAAAGTTGAATTAAAGTCAACTTTGTTAAGTTAACTTAGAGTACCCACATTCCAAACTCCTGTAGACTGCCCACGTCCCCACTGGAAGCTGCTAGGCCAACTCAAGGCTTAAGTCCACCTTATTAAGTCAACTTAAGGGCTATGCTCCATCTACATTGGCTTAAGCTGACTTAATAAGATCAACAAAAGCCTTAAGTTGACCTTCTGAGATGGAGTTAGTAAGTCAACATAAGGAAGAATTTAAATTGATTTAATAAATTCCCAATGAGGATGAAGCTTTCCATAAGGTTAAGCTGAGCTAAGGTTCCAATGTTGACATACCTATACAGATTTAAAAATGAGTGAAAAATTGATCTGGGAAAAGCTTGACACAACAGGTGAGTTCCAGAAAATAGTGCACCCATCGGACCCAACAAAAACTTGTCGATAGGAACAAAGGTTCTGAAATTTTAAACTGGGAATCACAAACAATAAATTAAACACTGCTCTGACAGCAGTGGTTCCTGCATATGTGAGCCTACTTCAGCCCATAGATATGTGGAATATATCCATGCTCATCCTGCTGAGCCTATCTGTGGTATCTGATAATTAGTCATAGCCCTTAGGTTGACTTTATAAGGAAGACTTAAGCCTTAAGTCAACCTAGCAGCTGCCAGTGTGGACAAGGGCAGTCTACAGGAGTTTGGAATGTGGATGCTCTAAGTCAACTTAACAAGTTGACTTAAAGGTGACCTTGTTCAGTCGACTTAACAGCGCCTCCAGTGCAGACATACCCAATGTTACCTCAAGAATCTGTCTCTAAGGGTATGTCTACACTTAGACTTGAATTTAAATTGATGACAATCAATTTGAATTCAATTAAGTGCATGGCCACAGTGGCTTTCCTCAAGTTGAACTGAAGACCTCCTCAGTTCAAATTGACAAAAGCTGACTTTGAATTGGTCAAACTTCATTTACTTCGAAGTCTGGGTCAATTCGAACTGAAGAGTTCGAATTGACCCAATGTGGCCATGTCAGTTGGAACTCACTGTGAGTTTGAATTGACATGGGCTGACCTTCTTCCCAGGATGCATGGCACTCTGTAAGGAAGAACAGCCCTTTAGCACCTGGGGCCAATAGCCCCAAAGGTGCCTGCCCCCCAGCCAGATGGGACTTGGGGGAAATGGGGTTCCTGTCCCCTGGCTGAGGACAGGGAACTCTGCCAGCGCTCCAGCCACACTGGCTGTGGGGGGAAGGCACCCCCATGCACCGCTTCTCCCCAGGCAGCCATGTGCAGTGAAAGCACCCCCAAGTGTGGGTCCTGCAGAGCTGGCTGCATAAGAGGGGGCATCTTCCCCACACACAGACAGCTCTGCAGGAGCCAAACACCAGGTTGCCTTCCCCGTGTGTGGCCAGCTCTGTAGGAGCTGCCTGTGGGGGTACCTTCCCCATGCGTGGCCATGAGGGGGGTACCCTCCCTGTGTGCAGCTAGCAGGGATGGAGCCACATGACCAGCACAGCTCCAGCCCTCCTGGGTGGCGAGCCAGGCTCTAGCCCTGTGAGGGAGTATTCCCTTCCCTACAGGGGCAGCCCTTCTGGGGCAAAGTGGGGAGAATCCCTCCCACCCCTTGCAGGGGAAACTTCCTCTGCCAGGCTCCAGCACTCTGAGCCTGGCAAGGGGCAAATCATCCCATGCCCAGCTCTAGTCTGCGGCTAGAGCTGGGCATGGGATGCTTTTCCCTGTGCCTGGCTCAGAGTGCTGGAGGCTGGCAGGGGATTGGTTGTGGCAGTGGCTGTTTATGGACATCTTGCCACACTGCCCATGGTGCCCCCCTCCAGTTCAAATTGGCAAGTCCAATCCATGGACATGACAATTCAAATAGAATTTTCTAGTATAGCCCTGTCAATTCAAATTGACTGAATTTGAATTAATAATTATTAATTTGAATTGACTAATTCAAATTCAGTAATTTGAATTGAAACTCTAAGTATAGACATAGCCTAAGAGTCTATAATGGTGAACAGAAACACCCTGAAAGGTCTCAGTTTCTCTCTTTTAAATAAACCACAGAGGATGACTAAAGACAGTCATTCCTCCACCTCCAAAGCTACAGTGTCCCATGAGGCCCAATTCTCTTCCCAAGTTTCATTCAAGGTTTATATGAAGCTCATGGACAAAGGGAGAAAGATCACATGGAATGAAATGTCAACAGTACAGAAAGGACAGCCATGCTCTGGCTCCTCTTTACATCAAATGTAAGAATCAATCTTAATATCTACCCAAACTCAGTAACTGGTTAATGCTGAAACTAGGAAAAAACTGACACTACACTGGTAGGACAGGGAACACTTTAAGGAAGTTTCTTCCACAATGCCACAGCCTATTGAAGACCTGTAAAATCAGATTATTAAACTGGATCCAAGTCCAGGGAATCCTTACTGATTCCTGAGCCTTGTTTGGATGTTTAATTAGCCATAGCCAGAATACTGTGCCTCAACCAACCAGATGTAGATATGGCCACAATGATGTATGAATTTATGACCTCCATGTTTGGTTACTATTAGAGTCTTTTGAACCCATCACCCTGGTACAGTCTTTGGTATTGTAGGAGCTGCAGCCACCCACCTCTCCATAGGAAGAATCGCCATCTGTAGCAATAGGACTAGGGATGCACATCTCTGGATCTGCTGCACTTACCCTTTAATTACAGTTGGATGGAAACACTGTCCTTTGTGCCTATGTACACATACACAGCTCAGGGAAAATCCCAGCACAGGAAAAGACTTAGGCAGTTCTCGCTGAGGAATGCGAGTAGTCCTTGACACTAGTGGAATTATCATGCTGAATATTAATCAAATTGAGAATGTGTCACACAGTGATGCTTCTTGGCCTCCATTTTTCTTCCTTCATTGTGTTATATGTTGTTTCAATTTCTTTAGAGATGAACCACAAAGGACATTTTAAAAATTGGTTATTGTCCTTGTTTAATTCTTTAACAGATAAAGAAGGAATTTAAAGTGTTTTTCCCCTTTTTTTCTCCCTCCCCCCATGTTTGTTTTGTGTTCAGTTTTTATTTTAAGACTATCAGTAATGTTAATATTCATCCTATATAGTTTAGCTAGCAGGAGCTCTTGCTAAAATTCAAACACTTTAAAAGGACAGAGAATGTTGACTTTGGGGGCTTTTCAACACTAGAATATTATACCACTTTAACTATAACTTTATAGTAAAAGCAGCACAGCCGCCTAGTGTGAGCACAGTTACGACACTAAATGAGTTTTGGTGTAGATACTCTTGTATAAAAAGAGAATAAATGTATATTACTTTTTAAATTACATCCACATTAAACCTTTAATCTACATAACCATTGATTTAAAAATATATATACCCATGAAGTAGGATGATCATATAGGAAGTGTGAAAATCCAGGGATGGGGCCTATATAAGGCACCTATTATTTTATATAAGAAAAAGCTCCAAATATTGGGACTATCCCTATAACTGGGACATCTGGTTACCTTACCTGAACTAAATAGTTATAGAGGTAAAATGTTTATGTGTAGGACATTAAATAAAGAAGTCCTTCACGTAAAATATTAAAGAGACCAATTCAAGCAAGCAATTCAAACAGTTGCATAAATGTAAGCGTATGTAGTCTCAATTAAGTGCTTAAACTTATGAATAAGTTAAAGTGCTTTTTCAAATGAGGAGCTAAGTCATCGTTATTGACCAGATTAAAAAAAAAAAAAGGTTCCCATACTCTCATTAGAAATACGTTTTTGTTTCTTGTACACTGTCTAAAACTCTGCGATACCAATATTTCATCAGTTTTCCTGGAAAGGGGGCAAATAATTTGTTTTGTTTTATTTTGTTCTTTTTTGTTCTATTTTGTTCTGACAACCAAACCAAAAAAACAGGTGAAATATCCAGTTTGGTTCTGAAAATGTTTAGATTTTGTTAGCAAATTTTAAAAGTCAATGATTCAGAGGAAGAATTTGAATCCATCTTTCCTACCTCCAGCTGGATGCCTTAATCACCAGGCTAAAGTCATTCTTACTCTCTCTCTCTTTGACCCAAAGAATATTTAAGTATTCATACAAAATGAACAGTTTCAGTAAGAAAACAAACAAGGAATTGGATGGCACTTTTAAAAACTAAAAAATTTATTTGTTTGTTATATATGTATTTATTCTTTAGTCTTTAAAAATGCCATCAGGGTCCTTATTTGTTTTATTGAATTAGACTGACATGGCTACCGCTTTGGAACTGGTCAGCTTCAATAAGAGAGATTCAGGGCAGCCTACCTTAGAATAACCTCTAGACCTGTGGTCAGGGCATTCAGCAGTGGGAGAGCAGTTTGAGGGAGATCTGATTTCAAGTCCCTGCTACAGAGTGGGGATTAAAACATAATTTTCCCACATTCAAGGGAAGTGATCTAAATCCTGGTATAATGGTTATAAAAGGTCCTATACATGTTCACTGTTATTTTACTAGCTCTGGGGGAAAAAAAAAAAAAACTTTCCCAGCCAAAACTAATTGGGTCAAATTCACAAATAGTAATTTGGATCATCCAAAATGATTTTTGACAAATCAACATTCATTCAGAAATTTTTGCTTTACCTTACTCTCTTATCATTGATGAGTATGTTTTATGGCAGACAAAACCTGGATTTCTAAGAAGAAAAAAAATCCAAGGAGTCTGTTGGCACTTCTAAAGACTCACAAATTTATTCATCTCATTAGCTTTCATGGGGAAAAAAAATCTCACTTCATCAGATGCTAGAAGACCTGGATTTCTCAAGCAAAAAAATGCTGTTTCTTGTCAAAAGCCATTATATCCTTTTGTAGGTCATCTTTAAATAAATCTAATTGCTCATCTTGTCCTCTCTTGCCTGGAAGGGGAATGTCCATGACCCAAAATGATAATGATAGAGCCATGATCAGATGTGCCCATTTTCCTATGAATGCAGGAATTCTGAAGAATCCAGCAGGAATCCTCCAAGGCTAAGAATTACCTTGACAATCAAGATCTTGATAGAAGGTTCACAGTTAATGGTGAATTATAGTCCCTGCCAGTTGCTCAAAGTTACTCTAACCTATAGTGTTCTGTGTAACGTGGTTGAACATTAGGGTTCAGGAGAAGCCTTTTTGAGTAAAGAGCTTGGCGTTGTGAGCAACCTATCTCTTTTCTATACCCAGTGGCCATTTGGGAACCAGGGACTGAAATGCAATAAAGGGGTCTGTTTATATTTTGTTCTGCTTCTTGACAACCAATGTGGAGAATCAGAAGCAGGGTTTGTTCCTGATCAGGAGTCTGGCTTCAGTGCCACCCATCAGTGTTTGAGAGAGTTTGGATTTCATTTGAGAAGCTTGCCCTGATCCTTGCATGTTCAGGTGATTATCCCAGGATGCCAGGGACAGAGGAGAAAATATTTTTCAGAGGACCATCTTCTTTTGGTGAAAGAGGTAAGCTTTTATGCTTCTATCCAATCTGATATAATTTAACAGAAAATAAGTTTTCTATTGGATCATTGTACCCTCCTGTAAATTTAATACAAAGAATTTTTATTATACCACATATTTAAACTGAGGTACGTGCCATCATATGTTCAGTGCTTTCCAAACACACAAAAAAAGATTTATTCTCTGTCCTGAAGAGATTTGTACAGAGTTGTTCAAAACATCTACAGAAAGGTATCATCTGCTAAATTGTAGAGCTTTTTTTAAAGTAATTTCTGCAGGACCCTATTGAATCCAGTAACACTTTTTTATTCCTTACTCAGCCCTCTCATTATTGCTTCAAGGTGTTTTGGTGTTCCAGCAAAGAAGAAAATATTACCTAAGATTGACTTATTGGTACTGTTTGTTCTGATACCCTTATTGCTATTCAAATTCACAATTACCTTCTCTACTGAAAAGGAGGGGGTTTATAAGCAAACCCTTCTCCATTTACAGATCAATACATGCTGAATAAATGTTCAGTACACTGAATAAATAGAGGTTAGGAATAAATAGTCTGCACTAGCCAATCAAGTACTTATATTAGCAAATTAGTGTATATACACACAAGTGTAAGTTGACAAGGTAAGAACTCATGAGGAAGACAGGCAAAGTAGAACTCCATTTGGCACCACTGAATCCTTTTAGGCAGCTGCAAGGTTAAATCGTCTTTGTATACACAAAATAAGAAGTAAACATCTCCTGACTGCTAAAAAGGAAGGTCATCTATTATCTTTTCATCTCTGCCCATTCCCACCACCTCTCTGTACCCTGCACTGCTGAGTGTAAGGGAGCAGATAAGCAAAGGGCTTCAGTTTTCATTTGCACACACGTGACTTTTCTTCATGCTAGCAGTGAACTGTAACAAACTTGTGCTCCTTGTAAACACCACACAAGAAATTGAGGTACCAAGGCCAAAATGCATATGTGGAGTTTTAAGTATGGTGATTTTAACTGCATGTTTTTACAAGGTTATCAGGCTGCAGTTTTCTGAAAACCAAGTTTAGGACAATAACACTATCCCAAATGAAACCTGAATATGATATCCTGAAACACAAACAGCATTTCCTTCAGGGCATGTAATGTATTCATCATAAGCATTGAGCTATGAAATAACAAAATAAAACCTAACAAAATTACATGATAATGAAATAAAGTTTGAAAGAATGTTTTTGCCTTCCCAGTTGAACCTTATCAATCTGCTAATCTGACTGGCTAGTTCAACATTGCATGAGTTACTGTAATTGTACAATTGCTGCATTTAGACTACTCCATTTTTCCAGAAAATTGATTGGCTAAACATACCTAAGTACTTTATTATGATACAGAATTTCATAAGGAAAACAAAAAAAAATGTTGATATTTAGATCTATTGAAAAGAAAATATAGTGCCCATTTTTTAGCTAATATAATTTTGTATGAATTCATTAAGTTAAACAGAACTTCATATCCATTTATACTAGAGGAGGATCTGGGCCCTAGTTCTTATATATTTTACATATATTTTTCCCTTTAGCGTAATCATGCCTCAATTGTCTATGATGTCTGTAATCATGTCAGATTATGTACTAAATTCTAGCTGCATTTTCCTTACCAGAAAAGTTTTATTTAAGGCTACTACTATGCACAATCCCATTAAAAATTAAAACTAATAATCATTCTGGCAAGAAAACCCATAAAGACTTAGTTACTTTGTCATGGACTTTACTAGAATGAATTAAAATGTAAACCTTGAACTTGGGAGACATTTACTGATCAAAGTAAAATATTAATCCAATGTGAATGTAAAGTTGTCAGTACAGGAATGGGTCTTTAATAGTGTGTCTTTCAAGAACTAATGAATGCTAGTGAACAATATTAAGTCATGGGGTTAACATTCACATCATCAATACACTTATTCAACATTTTTGTAAGGAGGGATTCTGCCCACATTCATTTGTGTTTCCATAACATCATGGAGTGTAAATTAAACGTCTGTTCCTCAAAGCTACTGTTTTTGTGCTGCATGATTTAATAACATCAAGCCTGGATATTTCTTAAGTAGGAAAACTACAGTTTGTACTGTGTTTTGTGTCACATTAGAGTCAAATTTAGTAAATCACACTATAGTGTCTTTGGCATAATATCATCTGTAGCATAACGTTGATTAATATTCTGTCCTACCTACAGTTTTATGTAATTATTTGTATTTGTTCCCTTCATGGCCAGATCTATACCCATACTCATGGGTGAACATATTATTTCTCCCTACCATTCTGCAATCACTTGCTCGTACTGAGAATCATCTGACATATGTATGATACATAATTGAATATGATGGTGTTGATGTTACTGATAAATCCCTTTCCTTAATATTAAAATGGAATATTGTGTGCAGTTTTCATCCCCAATGTTTAAGAAAGATGGATTCAATCTGGTACAGGTGTAGAGAAGGGCTGCTAGGATAATCTGTGAAATGGAAAACCTGTCTTATGACAGAAGACTCAAATAGCTTGGCTTGTTTAGCCTAATCAAAAGAAGGTCGAGGGGAGATATGATTATTTTCTATAAATATATCAGAGGAAAAAATACCTTTGGGAAAGAGGAATTATTTGTTTGGTGCCTGTGTGGACACAAGAACAACTGGATATAAATTGGTCATCAGGAAATTTAGACTTGAAGTTAGACACAGGTTTGAAGGAACATTGAAAGGGATTGAAATTCTAGAACAGCTTTCCATGGGGAGCTGTGGGGGCAAATAAATCTAGCAGGCTTCAAAACTGAGCTTGCTAAATTTATGGAAGGAATGGTATGATGCAATAGCCTGGCTTGGCAATTGGCTGATTTTTGACTACTAGTGGTAGATATGTTAATGGCCTGAGATGGGACATTCAATGGGGTGGGTTCTGAGTTATTACAGAGAATTCTTTCTTCGGTGTCTGGTTAGTGAGTCTTGCCTTCCAGCTCCGGGTTTAATTGATTGCCATATTTGGAGTTCAGGAGGAATTTTTCCCCAGGTTACACTGGCAAAGAGAGGGAGGGTGTTGTTTTCCTCTGTAGCACTGGGCATGGCTCACTCGCTTGTGGATTATTTGTATCTTAATGTCTTTAAGCCATGATCTGAGGACTTTAATAACTTAGCCATATATTAGAAGTTTATCAAAGGACTGGGTGAGTAAGGTTCAGTGGCCTGAATTGTGCAAGAGCTCAGACAAGCTGATCATATTAGTCCTTTCTGACCTTAGAGTCTATGGCTATGTCTGCACATGCGTTGTTATTTTGAAATAAGTCCTTTCGAAATGACTTATGTCAAAATAAAACCCTTATTTCGAAAGGGCTCATTTCAAAATAAGCAAAACCCCACAATCGAAATGGCCATTATTTCAAAAGGGATATTCCGAAATAACGCTGATTGGCCTGTTGTTTTGAAACAGTTCTTTTGAAACAACCGGTCTACACAGTGTTGTTTCGAAAGAACAGGTCTACATGGCGTTATTTCAAAATATCCCTTTCAAAATAACAGCCGTTTCGAAAACATCGAGGTTTTACAGTTTCAGAACGACGATTCTTATTTCGAAAGGATGGGATCCGTCCTTTCGAAATAGGAAAATGTCGTGTAGACCTAATTTCTTTTATTTCGAAATAACGAGTGTTATTTTGAAATAAAAGTGCAGTGTAGACGTGCCCTATGAATCTATGAGAACACAGCGGCTTGCTTACTGAACAAACTGTATTACCTCTGTGCACACCATACAAGGGCTCCATGGTCTTTCTCGGCTGCCAGTTGATCTCCGGGTACAGCTGATTAAGGTTTTGATTTTGACCTATAAAGTTGTAAATGACCTAGTGCTTTCCTACCTGAAACACACCCATGGCTATGTCCACACATACATCATTATTTTGAAATAACCCATTTTGAAATGAGTTATTTCGAAATAAAGTCCTTATTTCGAAATAAGTTAATTCGAATTAACAGTCTGTTAATTTGAATTAAGGGAACGCCTGCTTTTGAAATAGCCGTTGTTTCAAAATAGTTACTTCAGAACAAGGCCGTTCGGACATGTTGTTTCGAAACAGTTGTTTCGAAACAATGGTGTTGTTTCGAAACAACGTGTCCGAATGCCGTCGTTTCAAAACAACTATTTTGAAACAATGGCTATTTCGATTAGATGCAAGGTTTAACGGTTTCGAAATAATGGCTGTTGTTTCGAAACAATGGATCCCGTTGTTTCAAAATAATGGTGTGTTGTGTGAACTTGCCGCTTCTTATTTCGAAACAACCTCTGTTGTTTCGAAATAAGAAGTCTGTCTGGACACACCCCATGTGATTTAGCCACAGTGACAATTAACAGAAGCGTTCAAGCTGGAAGAGTTTAAAAGAGAAGAGGTTGCTATCAGATATTCTAGATGCGGGCCCTTCAGCTTTTGAGCCCATTACTTCACTTGGCCTGAAAAAGCCCATATCTGCTGATCCTCAGAGTAGGCTATAGTATTAATCTGGTAAGATGCAGAGCAGGGATAATGGCTCTGCAAGGGTTTCACAGAGTAGCTGTGTGGTTATGCCCCCTTATGCAATTTTATTTTAAATAACTGTCAGGTCACCAGGGCACCCAGGGTGGATGTGGGCATGTGAATGAGTAGGTGGTAATTTATTCAAAAGATATAAAATACTTCAATAAATAAAATTCACAAAAAGCTAATTTTAAGCCTGAATGCTCTAATATTCATCAAAAGCAAATTTCAAAGCATAAAATGAATAAATACAATACATAATTGGACTATAAAGCGTAGGGGGCTGAGGGAGTATGTTTGTTTATTTTACCTCAAAAACATCTCTCCTGGCCGTGAGGGTCATTACTCCTTGCTACTCTGCAGGGGGTGATCAAAAGTGCAGCATTTGAACAATTGCATATAAACATATTATTCACTAGCTGACTTTGAAAAAGTTCCTTGGTGTTTTATGATACATTTTGTAAGGATTTCTCTGCTGGGCATAACTGAGTGCAGCACCTGAGCTTATTCTTAACTTTAAACATTTAAGCGGCCCATTTGCCATCAATAAATGTGTTAAGTGAATTTTCTTTTCAGATGGTTCCATATTCCATTCATTTCTAGTTCACAGTACTTAGTTAAACTCAATTCTTAGCCCATGAAAAGTAAGATAATATCTTACTAAACATAAGAAACAGAGAAACAGGAACAGAATACACTGTATTATATTCTTGGCTAAAACCAGGTTGAATTCTACCCCTTATCAAACACAGGCATTTGCGCATTTCTTTTGTGGAAATCTTATATTCTAATATTGAAACACTTTCCCCATTCAATCAGAATTCCACAGGAGAATTATGTAGCAAAATGTTCTTTGCTACCCAGTACTTTAACTGCATGAAATGTTTAGGGAGATCTAGTTCA
The DNA here is from genome assembly GCA_007922195.1 of Podocnemis expansa. NCBI lineage: Eukaryota > Metazoa > Chordata > Testudines > Podocnemididae > Podocnemis > Podocnemis expansa. The sequence continues at coordinate 42,909,776 of ML681979.1, read as the reverse complement.
CTACCCTTATTGGATCTAAGAGCAATTGCTTTAATGTAAACATTTCATTTGTGTTACATACACTACACCTACAAAGACATTACTTAGAATCCATTGAATTCATTCTCAAATAGGTTAGTTCTAGGCAAAAAAAAAAAAATTCATATTTTCTTTTGATTACATTTCACTTCTTATACTCTAGCAATTGAACATCTTTGCAATTTAGGTCCATTGGTTTAAATTTCAGGACAATGAATAAATAGATCATGAGGGACACGGTTTCTTTCTAACCTATTCATTCTTAACCTGCTCATCAAGACTATATCTAGACACTCATTAACTCAAGGTTAAATAAAGGCATGTTTACATGAGCACCTACTTCATTGCAAACTGCAATGTAAATCTACAGTGCTCTCAGCATGCTGTTCATTAACTGCCCCATGTAGATTCTAATGATGCCCACTAAAAGTTCCATAGGGTGCTTTGATGTATTGCAGTTTGAAACAGCAGTATCTCAGGCTATGTCTACACTAGCCAATTAGTCCAATTAGCATGCTTTGTCCAGACTAGTTTAGCCCATGTCTACACTAGGCTTTTCCTAGTTCAAACTAAGAAATTTCATAGTTTGCAGTAGGCAAATCTAAGTCTGAACTAATAAGTTTGCCTGGTTAGTCCAGACTAAGTGCTTAGTTTGAACTTTAAGTTCGAACCAGCCACAACGTAGACACAGACTAAGGTTTAGTTTAAACTAAAAATGTTCAAACTAAACCATTAGTTTGATCTAGCTGTGCGTTGTAGCCTGATATGATAATTACTCTGGAATTTAGAATAGCCAATATGGATTTTACCAAAACCAGTTTGAAGGATAAGGCTCCTGGTTCAGAATCTGACCACAGATAAATTAAAACTTAAATAATTTCTTTATGGAAACACCCACGACGAGAAGAGGTATACAAAGTTAAGGTAGTTATAGCAATTTTTATTACTAACAGCAGAAAGCATATAATTGATAAGAACTCTAATTGGGGAATGTATAATGAAATAACAGAGTAAACCTTACGTATTCAGCAAATCCTACACTGCGAATAATAAGCAATAACCAGTTATGACTGATATTAAAACTATAAAATAGCTTACAAATTACAAAGCTACAATTTGCTTATGCTCACACCGAAGGAAAGGTGTTCAACTGAAGAGTAGAGCTAACTACTCTGATGTTATTTAACTAAAATAAAACAATAAAACTAGCTAAGGGTGGGAAAGAGAGAGTAAGTTTGGTTCTGTGAAGATTTTATAAAAGTTGAGTTCAGGCCTGATGACATAGAAACTTCAAAGAACCCCTTCATTTTGAGGCCTAAAATACCCTTTTTTGCACATTACCTCATTCCCCCTAGTTCAGATATGGGTATGAACCCAACAAATTATTGGGGTGCTTTCAGATTATTGGTTTGGGGATTCATGTGTTAATTGACATATTTTTCTCCATTACCTTTTTTCCAACTTTCCTATTTTCTGCAGACTTGCAGTTTAGAACCTTTTTCACATGTTTGTCTGTACAACATGATTAAAATAGCCTATCCGGTACTCTTTATCAAACTCAGCAACCTGCGGTCACCCCCTCCCTAGTTATTTTCCTATTATAGCATAGCTGATGCTTAGAGACCTTACTGCTTTCACAAGATTTGTGAAACGTTACTATTGTGAAGCAGTTGCTTGCAAATTTTCTATTTAGGTGAGAACACTCAGGCCTAATGCTAAATTTACTTTATGCTAACTAAAACACTATGAGATCATAAATTCTTAGACTTATATAAAGAGAAATAATTCCTCTCTCACCCATATGGGTGGTATGTGTCTTCCTCAACCTCGGGTCCTCTACCAGGTTTATATTTATATAGAAAGATAAAACGTTATGCGCATACAAGCTCAATGTAAGTATGGCTAAAGGCTACAGCATCCTAGTTTGAAATAAAAAAGTTAGTTTGAAGTAGGACATTCAGCTAATTTGAACTAAAAAAACTGTGATTAGTCCGGACTAGCCAGAGGTTAGTTCGGATTAACCGCAAACTTTTTTAGGTCAGACTAGCAAGTCTGAAACTGAAAAAAAAAAAAAGATGTGGACATAGCCTCAGGGTCTGCTAGGAAACTTGCGTGGATCAGCTGGGTGCACATGGACAACGTATGGCATGGAGCTTGCCACACAAGTGCTAGTTTAGAGATGGTCTAATTTGCTTACTTCAAAATACTCTGGTTGGATAATTATGCTGAAATAACTATCACAACAGAAACATTAGAGCTTGTGTCTATAGACTTTTTGCATCTAGAAAGAAGCATATTTACATATTTTTTTAGTCACTGTAGTAGACCATCTCACTAGGTTTGTTCAGGTCTATCCTATTGCTAGCAAGTCAGGTAAGACTCTAGGGGATAAAGTTTTCTTTAACTTTTTTTTGAAAAGTGTTTTCACAAAAGGATCCATCATGATAATGGTGTAACTTTTCTCAATAACTGTATTAAGAAGCTTACAAAATGGCTTGAACATTGAAATAAATCACTCAATCCAATGGGCAACTTCAAAGGCTGAACTGAACTATATTCCTATGTTGAGAAACTTTGAGTAACTTCTAAATTGGAAGGATTGCTTTAATAGAGTAGTCTATGTCTAATATCAATATGATACAAAATCCGACTATTGGACTGGTGAACGCCAGTCCTCATTTTTATCACTTCTAAGTGCCTATTTATAGACCTTATCTGCATTCTGACCAGGAAGGAAGTAATATCAGTAAATGGTGTGATAGTGCCTCACTATAGTATGGCTTTGTGCTAAACTGAGTGTTTTATAGTCTAGAAAATGAATACATTTTTATTTATTAATAGTTTTCTATATAACCTGCCATATGCACAGTGACTTTAGTTGGATGAACACTACACCACTAGGGATATGTCCACGCGTCTCCTTTATTTCGAAATAACATTGGTTATGGCAAAATAAAAAAGATTAGGTCCACATGACGTTTTCTTGTTTCAAAATGACAAACTCTGTCATTTTGAAATAAGAACCGTCATTTCGAAACAGCTTAAACCCCATTCATTTCGAAATGGCTGTCATTTCAAAATGGTTATTTCGAAATAACACTGTTTGGACATGTTGTTTCAAAACAACACCATTGTTTCGAAACAACTGTTTTGAAACAACATGTCCAAACAGTGTTATACGTTTCAATAACAGGCTTTCCCTTAATTTGAATTAACTTATTTCAAAATAAGGACTTTATTTTGAAATAACTCATTTCAAAATAGCTTATTTTGAAATAATGATGTATGTGTGGACATAGCCTAGGGGTGATATTTTTGATATCTGAAATGAAAAGCTGGCTGCATCCGCATGGCGATGTGTAGCTACACACATAAGTAAAACCATTTGGCAGCAGTGAGCCTTTTCCCCACTGCAGGCAGCTGATATATCCTTTCTCTGTTGCCTCTCCCCGCCCAGGTGTGGGGGAAAACTCCAGCAATGGTAAGACAGCAGTTCGGCTCTGCTAAAAATATCATTGGCTATGTCTACACTAGAGGGCTCAGTTAAGTTGACTTAACAAGGTTGACTTTAAGGTGACTTAAAAGTTAAGTCGACTTAACAAAAATCTACTTAAAGGCTACGTCCACACTGGAGGGCTCTGTTAAGTTGGTTTTGTTAAGTTGATTTAACAAAGCCTATAGTGTAGACAACCCTATCTACAATGTGTTAAGCTGACTTTATAAAGGCGACTTTAATGCTTAAGTTGACTTTAAGGGCTGGAGTTACTAAGTCAACTTAAGCAAGTGCTTAAGCTGACTTAACAAAAGTCCAATGTGGACACGTCTTTCCTTAAGTCAACTTAAGGAAGTTTAAGCCAACTTAAGTCTCCAGTGTAGACGTACCCATTGTGGATAGGAGAGGTGCTGCTTGTGCACATAGAGAGCTGTGTAGCATACATAGGCACAAGGTTCAGGTGTCTCTTTACTCACCTATGACATACCTCACTGTTTACATCACTACTATAGCCATGCTAAGGGCATTTGAAAAGTATATTCCCTACATGTCACATTAAGGAGTCTGCAATGTGGACGTACCCTTTGAGTTGCATTGTTGTGCTGTTTATCACACAGGAACTGTTATTTCATCGTTCCAAAGGGGTACTGTTATTTCATAGCTCTAAACAGGGTAGCTGTGTTACTCTAGCTCAGCAAAACAAACAAGGAGTCCTGTGGCACTTAAAGACTAAAAAATTTATTTCTCGCATGAGCTTTCGTGAAAGAAAATCCCATAGCATCAGAAGTGTCTGATGAAGTGGGATTTTCTCCCAGAAAAGCTTGTGCAATAAATAAATTTGTTAGTCTTTAAGTGCCACAGGACTCCTTGTTTGTTTTGCTGAGCTTTAAGTGCCACAGGACTCCTTGCTTGTTCTATTATTTCACAAGCTATTTGGGAACTTAACCTATTCAGAGCTATTCTGTTGAAAAATGTGGATACAATTGCCACAGAAAATTCCCGCTGATTACATAAAAAGGCATGCAGAATTTTCCACCTTCAGAGCTTGTGAGAAGCAGTATGACATTTACTCACTTGTGAACAACTGTTCTGAACATATGGAATGTGTGGAATGCTGCTAATAAGTTCAATGTCTGAACTGAATGTTATTTTTGGTTAATAGAAAAGTTGGGATGCTGTTACATTTATGAGGGAGAAATGCCCTCTCCTTTTATGGGATTGAAGCAAATCTCAAAAGGTCAGAGGGGACATAGTCTTGGAAACACTGTGACTTGAGGCAGCAGAACATAGTGCTCAAAAAAGACTCAAGTTTTTTAGATCCTGTGCAAGCAATGAATGTGTTGGGTTTTTTTGACTGTCAGTTTAATAAAATGCTCCTGTTGTAAACCATCTCTGGTCTGGGAGCACAGCATTATTGTCTTGAAGAGCACGTACCATTTTAGTTTCCCTCTTTGTCAGTATGTGTATGTTAGCCATAGTGGACACTATGCTGTACCCAGCATGTGGGCAATTACGTTAAATGGACTATATTATGTCTTTTTCACAAAGCTCTTCCTTTTGGTTCACTCATGTCAGGATATACATTGCACATATCTTGCTAAGGTGAAGTCAATTTTGACATAGGAGGATAAAAAATTGCTCAAAGACAACATTGCATAATGTTCTGCCCATGTACAAGCATGGGAGATACCTTTATATTTGACTTGTTTGGAATGTGGTGTCCAAAATAAGAAGTAAAGAAACATGTAGAACAACTAAGTAAGGAACTGATAAGAACAGTTGGTTTGGACATTAGATGACATGCTGAAAGCTTTCTAAGTTGTAAACAGATTAAGTATTAATAGAGGTAGTTTTGAGGGCATGTATTTTGGAAAAACTCCTTTTATATAAGGTGAACTGAACTTGCTGTGAGAACCCACTTCCTGAAGCATTGGTATGGCATTAACATTCTTTTGTTTACTGTACTGCTTCATCTTTAGAAAGTAAATTGGCTGCGGTTATTTGGTCTCTTGAACACTTTTAATATCACACCACAACAGTCAATCAATTGGCTATACCTTTTAGTAGTATAAGCTTATTTAAAGCATCTCATAAACATGAGCAAAAACTGTTACATAGAATGCACTCAAATTAGTGATTCATGCCAAAGTCACTTACAGTGCTTTCGGGGCAATATTTTAAAGAACTTTAGAAACATAAATGTGTAAGTCAGAAAACTGAGTTATGCCTGCATGGAGTGTGCATGCAGAATTACAAACTCCCCCACAAAAATGGATTTTGTAATCAATTTAATACATTCCCTGATGGAATATAGTATTAAAAGGCAAAAATATACACCCACCAATTCTTTGTTTGGTTAGCTGCAAATATATCCTTCAGAGTTAAACTCTATTTAGGAAGAAAAGTTAATTTAGACAAAACAGAGCTAGGTGTTCATGATTTTTCTGACAAGAAAAAAAGGCTAAATTTATTCAAAAGCACCTCAGTATTCAAGGGCTCATTCACTGCTCATCAGCTAATGTGATTTATGCCATCATGTGCCAGAAATGCCCTCTAGCCTTATGCGTTGGACAAACAGCACAGTTTCTGTGCAAAAGAATAAATGGACACAAGTCTGATATCAGAAATAAGAACATTCAAAAGCCAGTAGAGGAAAACTTCAATACCTCCTTCTCACTCCACTGGTGATTTGCTAATAACTGTGCTCAAACAAATAGATAAAAAATTGAAACATCAAAAAGAAACTGCAAAATTGGAATTCATATGCAAATTTGACTCCATGGACTCAAGCCTGCATAAAGACTGTGGGTTCTTTTCCCATTACAACAGGCAATTTTGTTTCCCTTGTCCCCTTACCTCCCTTCTAAATGCTGTACTATTCAAATCCTAACAATTGTCCTAATTTGCTGTTACATTCTGACCATATCGTATGACTTATTCTTCCAGGCATTTATTTTGCTCCCATTCTATAAGTTCCCCATCTTCAAGCATCTCATGGAGTGGGGCTGTCTCCCATGAAAGTTCATGCAATAAGTACATCTGTTTGTCTTTAAAAGTACCATCAGATTCCAAGTGTCTTAGAATCCTATGTCCCCTAAACTTTCAATGAGATATGTTCCTAAGTGTTTAAATGAATTTTGAAAATAGAATGTAGTCACAAAAATCACTTAGGGTATATATATACACAGCATTTTGGAGCAAAACTTTCAGCCTGGGTCGATAGAGTCATACCTAGATGGGGCTTACACTACAGCTGTAAAAACAGCTGTATAGTCAATACTTTCTATTTCCAGCGTAGACTCTGAAAACTCGGCGGAGGGGGGATGGACTTCAGAGCTTGAGCTCCACTTTTGGCCTATGTCAGAATTGTGCTGCATAATAATACTTGCAAAACAGCTCTGAATTTTTGTCAGTGTTTTACATGTACCTGCATGATATGTAGTACCTTCTGGCCATCAACAATCATTCCACAACAGAAAGGAAAGGTAAAAATAGCTCTAACCAAATAACATGGGCAGCTATGAGATAATAAGTATGAATGCAGACAGTTCATTCCTACTTCTGCCTGAGACTTCCCGAAAACAAGATGCAAAATCTAATAATCATTTCACAAATGTGTATAATGAAAAAGTAAAGCAGCAGTGCACTAGTCAAAAGTAGAGAGATGAATAGAGGTTTAATCTATCAGTGTCTAAGCAAAATAATCATCTCCTGCTGGAGGACTGCTTTCATTTAAGTATTGCTTTTTTGATAAAATCCCAGCTTCGAAACAAGGATTCATTTGATAAAAATTGCTGGTGACAGCATCTGCATTTTCTTCAGAATGCTGCCCTGCTTCTTGCTAAGTGTACTGCTGACATGTTTAATATTGAACTTCAACTTAAAAATTACTATCACAGTAGATGTTTATTAGATTTAGCTGGCTGAAGTAAACCTAGACACAGTGTCCACAGTACAATGTAAAAACAGATCTTATTTATGTGTGCTGGGAAATGTTGTGCATTTCTTCCAGGAAAAAAAGGGAAATCAAAAATAGCAAGAACAAAACACCCACCACGCAAAGTATTATGAATGTTGTTATTGCACTGAAGAAAATTGCAGAATGTTGGTCTAACATAATGTCATATTTGAAAACATTGTGATACTATGTAATACAATTTATTTTTATATAACCATCTTAGTACACATTGTTGGAGAAAGCTTCACAGAAAGAACAAGTCATAAGTTCAATGCTTGCTTTAAGCATCAGCAGAAAAAAAATCACATTTCTGGGGGGGGGCCTCAATCCTCTTTATGAAAAAAAAATCCACTAAGAATTGAATAGGTATTTAATTTATAGTGTTCATTAGAAATTTTTCTGAAAAATCCATATAAATTAATATGTTGGTAGAATGCTATAGCAGGAGTAAAAAAATATCATATGCAAGAGACTGGTCCAAATATCTATATATCTATCTATACGCACTGCTATATAAAAACCTATATAAATAAAATCTAAATAAAATTCTGTGTAAGGCAGGCTTAGAAGCTGTCCCTAACAGCTTCTGGGGGGCAGGCGGGGCAACTAAAATCTGCATGGGTTTAGTATTTGCATGAGCACAAAGAATATATTAGCATAAATACACTATGGGTGCAGGCAATATGGGTAATGGCATTTGGCGTTAATCTGATCACAAATCTGTCAATATCTGTAAGTCTACTGAAGAGAAACATGAGATACTGTCTTTTGTAATATGCTACTCTCTTGCTGGATCAAACTCTGTTTCGGTTAGTTAAAGGGTAAAAGCTACACTTGGCAAAAAAAGAAACTTGTAAGAGAGGCCACTGCCTGTTTCAGCCAGAAAAAGTTAAGACAGGGATGGAGGGTTGCATAGCTACTTCTAGAGATATGCCCTGAGGCATTGCCTTACCCCCTGATCCCTTTGTCAAATGATAGATTTGGCTAGGCTTCTCATGAGGCCTTTTTTTGTTATTTTAATGGAAGAAGCTGTTTGCAGAGCTGAAATCACTGAGAGGCAAACTTTCTCTCTGAGCTGAAATCAGTGAAGAGGAGCAGCAGATGGAGTGAATAACCAGGGGGCAGAGCCAGCGGACGGTGATGGCAGCCAGTGGCAGGCTGGACGGCATGAGTGACCAGCAGGCAGAGCCTGTGGACAGGAGGCAGAGCCAGCGGATGGCAAGAACAGCCAGCAGTGGAGCTGGCAGACAGCAAGTGGAGTCAGCAGCTGGTGAGAATGGAGTGTGAGTGACCTGTGTGTGGAGCTGGTGGACAGCTGGCAAAGCCAGTGGACAGTGAGAGTAGCCAGTGGTGAGCTGGATGGCGTGAGTGACCAGCGGGTGGAGCCAGTGGACAGTGGGAAGAGTCACCGGTGAGTGACTAGTGGGTGGAGCTGGGGGACACCAGACGGAGCCCAGAGGACAGCGCTAGTGGACAGAGTGAGTGACCAGTGGTTGATGCCAGCAGACAGCTGGCATGAAAGACACTCCCTACATGCCATGGGGTTTGTTGGAAGCCTGTTTTGCACTGATTCTCCAGATGAGTGCTGGGTTTGCTAATAAGTTCACATGTGCTGTTATGCTGTATGGGATCATGTTGGGAACCTGTTTTGCACTGATTCTCCAGATGAGTGCTGGGTTTGCTACTGAGTTCACATGTTCTGTTATACTGCGTGGGATCATGTTGTGAAACTGTTTTACACTGATTCTCCAGATCAGTGCTGATTTTTGTTATTTGGTCTTTTACATTCTGTTTTTACTACTATTAAAAGTTCTGCATTCTATACTCAGACTCATGCTTGCGAGCAGGGAAGCATTACCCCTTTGGGGTGCCCAGGAGATAGTGTATGATTTCCCAAAAATCTGGGTGGGGGTTCAGGGTGGTTGGTGGCGTTACATTATTTGGAAACCCCTAGATATAGAACCCAGCCCTTGTTCTGCCATCTCACCCTGGCAGAAAGGTTACATCTATATTTTTTTTTCCATAAAAGATTCTAGGGCTATGTCCACATCTACATCATTATTTCAAAATAAATTATTTCAAAATTAGTTATTTCTTCTTCAGATCTCCTTCAATCTCCATTTCTATGACAAAGAGTGACTAATAGTAGTACAATTAGAACTTGGCTTCCTACATTGCACACATATTTCAGACAAAATTAATGTTCAGTTGACTAAAAGAGAACACTGGCATGTGATATTGAGAAGTCTTCTTATGCCACCAGAAGGATAGGAGGAATTGGTGCCTCCTTTTGTTTTATAAAATAGAATCTTTCTGCCTGATTTTCTGGTTGATTTTATGTTCAGAAGACCATCATCTTTCTTGTAGTCTGCTTTGTCCCTCTCTTAACAGTCCTTCCTTCCCCAACATTTTTAATGACTTTTTGTCAATCTCCCCAGGTATGCTTTTTCATAAGACTCTGGGATGATGAATTCGTCTTCTTTTATCTCTCTTTTTTGCTTCTATCTTCTCTTTTGCCTCCTTCTTTCTTTCCTCCTTACAAAATATTTAGTAGGAAGCTGTTTCCCTATCTTTATTTCAGCTGAATCCTGTGTTGTTTCTGCGTCACAGCAGACTTCAAAGTGGGACTTACCAGCTTTGGGAAATTTCACTTTCTGCTGACCTGTGTGAGCAAGAAAGTTATACATACCCAGAAAATTTTGCTTTGAAGTATGTTGCCTATAAATGGCGGGGGGTTGGATTAGATGACCGCATGAGGTCCCTTCCAACCCTATGATTCTATGATTCTATGTTCCTGGGAATTGTTTGACCAATTTGTTCTTAAAAAACTCCAATCATGGAAATTCCACATCCTCCCTTGGAAGCTAATTCAATAATTTAACTATCCTTAGAATTAGAAAGCTTTTCTTAATATTTAGATTAATATTAACCCCATTTGTTCTTGTCCTGCCTTTTGTGGACAGGGAGAACAATATGTCACTTTCCTCTTTATATCGGTCCTGAACTTATTTGATGATTGTAATCTGGTTCCATCCTTTTGTCTTCTTTTCTCAAGATTAAACATTCTCAGTTTTCTAACCTTTACTCATAGGTTGAATTTTCTAAACCTTTTATTGTTGGTGTTGTTCTTCCCTGGAGTATCTAGAATTTATCTACATCTTTCTTGAAGTATGATGACCAAAAATGGACACCTTACTCCTTCTGAGGCATCTCCATGGCCAAGGAGAGTGGGACACTTATCCCCTATGTCTTACATACAACACTTCTCTTAATACACCTCAATATTAGCTTTTTTCACAACTGCATCAGACTGTTGACTCACATTCAAGTTGTGATTCACTATAATCCCCAGATATAATTCAGCAGTACTCCTGACTAGCCCCTTTTTAGCTATGTATTTCATTTTTCCTTCCTAAGTGTAATAATTTACATTTGTCTTTATCAAATTTCATCTTATTTATTTCAGATCAATTCTCTAATTCTCTATTTTTTTAAAAATCAAACTAAGAGTCCTGTGACACTTTTAAAAACTAAAAAAATATATTTATTGCATGCTTAGGTGGTCTTAGCAGATGGGCAGTGCAGGTAGCTGCCCAGAGCCCTGCAGGGGGAGGGTCCCACACCACTTCAGGCAAGCCAGCAGGGGGCTGGCAAAAGCCATGGCGGGGGCCCATGATGGCTCACTAGGGTCTCCCTGGCAAGGCTGGGGAGCCTGGTGTCAGCCCACAAAAGGATGGGAGAGTCAGACAGTGGACTGTGGTGGGGCTGGAGTGCCCAATGGCAGCCTGCACTGGGGCTGGTGGAGGGGCCACTGGTGGAGGGGCTGGAGGGGTGCTAACAGCCTGTGAACAGGCCAAGGAGCCTGTGAGTACCCTGCCACAAGGCCAGAGAGCCTAGCTGCAGCCAGCAGTGGAGCCAGGCAGCTGGTGATCGCCCTGGTAGTGGGAAATCTAAGAGGCTGGTGGGGGCCAGGGAACCTGGTGTGGGGTCATACAGGGGTGGGGGCCCATGGGGGGGCAGGGGGTCTCTTAAGGCCAATTGGGGTTTTGCTAGAAGAGCAGGGACCCTGCAGGTCTGTCGGGGCCCCATCCTTGACTTTTGCCCTGGGCCCTGGAATCGCTAAGACTGACCTTGACAGCAAAAGGTTTAGGTTTTGTGGAAGAAAATTCCACGTTGTCAGACACTGATGAAGTGGGATTTTCTCCCACAAAAGCTTGTGTGATAAACAAATTTGTTAGTCTTTAAAAGTGCCACAGGACTCCTTGTTTGTTTTGCTGCAGTAGACTAATGCAACTAACCCTTTGGAACTAATTTTTTAAAGTCATTTGGAGTGTCCTTCAACATATTTGTAACTCCTTTCAGTTTGGTGTCATCAACAAATTTTATAAACATACTCTCCATCCTATTATCCAAGTCACTAATGAAAATATTGTATAGTATCAGATGAAAGACTAACCCCTATGGAACCCCATTAAATACACCCTTGTACACTATAATAATGAAGTACTGTTAAACTATTATTTGAGCATAGTCTTTCTTCAAGTTATGCACCAACTCTATAGGAAGTTTATCTACAGTATATTTCCATAATTTGCTTATGAGAATATCATGTGTAACTGCCAAAACCCTTACCTAAATAAAGATACATCATGTCTACTGCTTCCCCCATCCACTAGGCAAATAATTCTGTAAAAGATGAAAATTAAGTTGGTTTGGTTAGATTTCTTTTTGATATTATTTATTACCCAGTTATCCCATAAGTAAACAAAAATGTAATAGGATTTTCCAGTATCTTTCCAGGTTATCAATGTTAGGCTTACTCATTTATAATTTCCTCAACCCTCCTTGTTTGCCTTGGGTAAAGATGTTTATCTTATTCTGGTCCTGTGTGACCTCACCCATTTTTGGGTGTGTCTGCACTGGAGGCAATGTTAAGTCAACTTTACAGGGTTGATTTTAAGTCAACTTTGTTAAGTCGACTTAGAGAGTTCACATTGATAACTCCTCTCAACTGCCTGCATCCACAATGGCAGGTGCTAGGCTGATGGAGGAGTAGTGCATTGTGGGTAGCTGTCTCTGGTGGCCAGAAACTCTGGGAGGGGGACTGGAGGCCAGTTAGGTCAACTTAAGGGTTTTCTCCATCTACATTGGCTTCAGTAGATGTAATAAGGACAACTTAAGCATTAAGTAGGCCTTAAGAGGTGGTCTTATTAACCTGACTTAAGGAAGTGCTTAAGTCAACTTGATAAAAGTCCAGTGTGACTGCAGGAGTCTGTAGGTTGACTTAAATTTCCTTAAGTTAACCTAAGGCTCCAGTGTAGACATGCCCTTTGAGTTCTCAAAGGGTATGTCTACATTGGAAGCTCTATTAAGTCGACTTAACAAGGTCAGCTTTAAGTCTACTTAAAGTCAACATTCCAAAGTTGACTTAGAGAATCCACAATGAAAACTCCCGTTGACTGCCTGTGTCCACACTGGCAGGTGCTAGGTTGACCCATCCTGGTAGCCAGAAAATCTGGGAGGGGGCCTGGACGCCAATTAAGTTGACTTAAGGGCTATCACCCATCGAGTACATCTACACTATGTATTTAAGTTGACTTAAGGGCCCTTAAGTTGACTTAAAAAGAGCCCTGTCTACACTGCAGGGCAATAAAGTTGACTTTAGGATCCAGTAAAGTCGACTTTATAAGGTCCACTTATAAAGTCAACTTTACTGTTAAGTCGACTTTATTAAGTCGACTTAAGGCGATGTGGACTCACTAAGTCAACTTAATAAGGTCTACTTAAAGTTGACTTTAAGTAGAGTTTATTAATTCAACTTAATAAAGTCAACTTAGCTTTTACAATGTAGACATAGCCATCTACAGTGGCTTAAATCTATTTAATAAGGTCAACTTAAGCCTTAAGTCATCATTAAGAGGAGATGTTATTAAGTCAATTTAAGAAAGTGCTTAAGTTGACTTAATAAAAGCCCTGTGTGGCTGCGGGGGTCTGTAGGTCAACTTAAAGTTCCTTAAGTAGACCTAAGGCTCGAAGTGTAGATGTAGCCTTTGTGCTTTTATACTCCTCCTGAGCAATTATTCCATGTTTCCGTAATTCCTTTATGGTTCTAAGTGTATTAAAGAGCTCCCAACAGAGCCATTTTCTTTTTGCAGTGGGATAGTTTGCAGTTGTGCTTTAGCATTATCTCCTTGAGAAACTACTAGGTCTCCTGAATTCCTTTATCCTACTGACTTTCTTCCCATGGGACCTTACCTGCCACTCCTCTGGTTTTGTTAAAGTCCACTTTCTAAATACACACTAGTGCCCTTTGATTAAATATTAAGTTTAATCTTTCTCTACTCTGCCCACATCTTTCAGGAGGAATGGAAAGAAATGAAGAATTGGGTGCCTAAGGGGAAAGATTATATCAATAGTGATTGAAGAGACATACCACCAGCAAGACCAGAAGAAGGAAGTAAAGAAGAAAGAAGCTGGCCCGGATTGAGAGGACTATAGTAAAAAGAGGAGACAAAAAACAAAAAAAAAGACCAGAAAGGTAGCAATGTAGGAAATCAAAGTGGTATGGGGAAGATATGAAGTTGTTAAAATCCAAAACTCTTTCTAGCCCTTGCTGGTTACCTGCAGCTTTGCTTTTTATTGCAAGGCTTAAGGAGAAGACAAAGAGGACTGATTTTTTTTTTTTGTAATGTCAGAACGTTTCTGCTGCAAATATTCAGTGAGAAATGTACCCTGTTGCCACTATTCAGTGCAATTCTGCAGAGACATGTAGTTTTTCCACACATAAAATTAATTGTGTTCACCAAATCCATCCATTGATATGGTAGTTGGGTTTGAGTGACTTTCATCAAATGACATTGTAGGTAGCATTTTCAAAAGCACCTAAGTTTCATTTTCACTGCCACTTGGCAGCCTAAGTCTCATTCACTTTGGAAAATGGAATTTTGTTCTTAAGTCCGTTAGCCACTTTTGAAACTTTTACCCTGTGGCATTCATTACATTGAATTTATGTATGAAATATATTCTGGTCTTCTGAAAAGTCCCCTATATTATTGTGGCTTTATTGTTATTTTGTATTGTGGTATCACCATCTGACCTCTTGTTGGCTATTTTGTGAGATTACTTATGGGACTTAACTATCAATCTGTATCCTGTGCATTTAACTCCTTGTTTTATTAAGTTATAGTTGGTTCTTTGTGAGGAACACTTCTCTCTCTCTGTTTTTTTTTTCATTTTTTCATTTGTTTAATTTGAAAATGTTACCATGATCATCAATTCATGAGACAGGGGATAAAGTTCCATGTCTCCTTGTTTTTTGGGTTTTTTTTTTTTGTATGTTTGCTTGTTTTTTTTTTAATATGAGACCACATTGCTTCATCTCCACAATATTTTGGAAATTTGCATAACTGGATTAAAAGCTCATTTTTCACTATATTCTTTGAAGACAAAGTTGCTACTATATCATTGTCAATTGGTTTAAAATCAATAAGAACAATATTATATTATATTATATTATATTATATTATATTATATTATATTATTCCAGTTTCTTAATGTACAACAATTGAAAATTAGAGCTCTTTGGGTGTTTTTCCAAGAAATGGCTGAGTGAATACTGTATAATTTAATGTTATTGGCCTGAGATATTTCATCTTGCTGATATCTGTGTTAGCAAAGGTGGTCTCCTGCCTTTCAGTACAATCACATATATGATGTGAATATTTCTAAATGATGAGGTTTATTTTGTGCCCAGTCCTGCAAGTTACTGAACACCCTCAACTCCCAGCAAGTACTTCAACTTCCAGACTCCCAAAACCTTGACCAATCTCAGAATGTTGGAAAAGGAAGGACTAAACTGATATGTGCCCTAATTCATTCTATACAGGTCACAAGCATTTTGGTTAAATTTGAGACCCACTAAAAAATGCATTAGAATGGAACACATTAGTTTTTAGGTCCAATTTCTTGTTGGCTTTTGTAAAATGCAAGTTCTGTGATGCTGCATTTTTTTTCACACTTTATTCCTCTTATAGTCCTAGAAATAGGACAAAAATTATAGTACTTGCAATCATTAATCTTACTGTTCGTGTAGCACAGGCTCTTATTCAGTTTGAAAACACCTTTTAATTATTTCTTTTCCTCTCAAAACCAGGAGTAAACATAAGTGTTGTTAAACCCCTAAAATGTTTGTAAAATCTCAAACTTTAAAAAAAATAATACTTTCTAGGTGGTTTCAGTAACCTTTTTACACCCTTGTTTTCCTCCATTCACATTGAAAATGTCTAGCTTGCTTGGATAAATTTTGTTTTTTTTTCAGAACCATGGATGATCATCTGAATGCTCTCTTACCTCTGTGATGATTAGACTGAGAATTCGGGCATATTCTATATGCAGTTCTCCTTCATGCTTGCACACATTGAAGATGGGTTCTGTAACTATGGACAGATCAGAAACAATAGTTTCATGACTTCAACTGCAGTGAGTAGTATTGATTTTTACAAAAGGGTTGCAGGTTCTTTTACATGCAGATTCCTCTTCTCCCCCCCATCCTCACAAGCTGCTGCTTCCTCACACTCCCTATTAATGATACGAATATTGGCAGGATAATACACCAGGTGAAACTCAAAGGCTATGTTCACACAGGGCAGGCTTGTTTTGAAACAAGACGTTTCAAAACAAGCTGTTTTGAAATAACTTTTTTATTTTGAAACACCTTATTTCGAAGGACAAAAACTTTGTCCTCGAAATAAGGGAGCGAAATAGCAGGTACACAGTGTGGACCTGCTATTTCGCTTGGGGGGGGGGGGATTGCAGGCACCCGCAGGGTGCAGCGCAGAGGGGCGCTGCACCCCACGGGTGCCTGCAGAGGGCTGCAGCACCCGCGGGGGGAGGCGTGGGGCTGCGCCTGACTCCACGGGTGCCTGCAGTCCCCGCCCATGCCCTTGGAAGGAGCAGCTGCGCCGGGGATTCCGGGGGCTGGAGCTCACTCCCGCCCCTGCAGCAGCGGGCCCCAGCCAGGCGCCCGGGACCCGCCGCCAGGTTTGGGGGCAGCCGGGGCTTTAAAGCCCCAGGGGTGAGGCGCCCCGCTGAGCCCCACCTGGCGGGTGCCGGCAGCCCAGTGCAGGCACCCCCCCGGTGGGGCGCAGGGCGACGCCTCACTCTGCGAGTGCCTGCAGTCCCCAGCAGGCACCCGCAGAATCAGGTGCCGTGGCGCGCCTCACTCCGCGGACACCCCTCAGCACCCTGGCCAGGGTGCTGAGGGGGCAGCCCTTGCTCACATGTTGTTTTGGAACACTTTGTTCCGAAACAACATTTCCGCACACGGCTGTTTCGAAACCAAATGAGGTTTTAGCCATTCTGAAACAACAGCGGCCATTTTGAAACAAGTGCTTTGCTTGTTTTGAAATGGCCGTGCGTTGTGTGGCCATGGCAGTTCTTATTTCGAAACCACCTCTGTTGTTTCGAAATAAGAAGTGTGTGTGAACATACCCAAAGTTCCTAGAACCAATGTCCTTTTTCAGGTTTTATTACAGCAAAGGTTGTTTGCTTTTAAAATGGATACTTTTTTCTATGCCACAAGGTATAAAATAACAAGGGTGGAATAGCACACTCCATCATATTCACACAATTTCATTGATTCCCATGAAGTCCCACTGAAGTCATAGAGGGCAGCATTGACCCTAAGTGACCTTAGTTACAACAGTTTGGAGAGCAGCAAATTAAATTGATACAAAAAAGATGGAGCAACATCTATATAAATAGTCTTCTGGACGTGGTGACTATGATATGATAAAGTAACACATAAAATACAGAACAACATTATTTACAGCTATAGGGTGGAATATTGACTTAATTACATGTAAAAGAAAGGTGAGGTATCTAGATAACCAATTAAAAGCACAAGGTGGTCCTGATATAACTTTGTTTTGTCGGATACATCGTTTTCTTTAGGAATGAAAGTCTGTTTCTTTGTTTTACAGAAATTGTAAGTCCGAAATGACAAGTAGTTCAGGGGGAAAAAAAACAATCTTGAGTATCTTATCATAAATATGAATGTTTTTTGTAGGAGGGAAATGTAGTTTCAGATACTCCCAAAGGCAAGTTGTAGCAGACAAGAATAACACTGCAATTTCAGCATTCTGTGTATTAGTTACCCAGGATGAAATTCACTCCTGGGTAGGAGAAAGGTACTGTGTAGGTCTAGTGTGTGACTTAAGTTCTGCATTCATCCAGGGCACGTGTGGGAATTAATTGGTGCCTCATCCTTGTTCTGAAATTCTGCAGTTGAAGTCATTTTCCATAGCTAATTTATTTTAAATTATAAAAGGACCAAACTGAATATATATCAAACCCGAAGCTGTACTCCATGGAACTTCCCAAATCCTGTCCCTATAAAACTGTTTCTGAAGTCCAGATGACTGATATTGATGGATGATTAATTTAGCAGGAGGAGGAGGAGGAATAGTATGAGTTTTGTTAATCTTCTGCCACTGCTATCAGAAACTATAATTCATTGTGTAACTCTGTGGAAAACTATCCACAATAATGCCAAGACACTGATCTCCCTGGATGCATTCACATAAATGCATATATGCTGTCAGGCTTCCAAAAGCTTGATTAGCTCTATCACCTCAGCAATTCATCCTCATACAAAATAAATTATTTTCTGATTTATAATTGCCACTAACAAACCTTCAATTAAAAAAAAGACTGCTCTGGGGAGAGAGGCTTTTTTTTTTTGGTTTGGTTTGGTTTTTCTTATCAGGCTGTCAGTGGAAGGTAGAAAGTTGTCAGCTTTTTCTCCACCTACAATGCAACTTACAAAAAGAAGAGTTTCCAGAGAAAAAACTAAATGGGGAAACTTCTTTTTAAAAAACACATTTATAGCAAATATATTTGGCTTGTTCTGAATGAAAAGCCTTAAGCCAGGTTCTCACCTCTCCAGCCTCTCAAAGAACTTATTAAAGGGGCTCTGTCAGATATAATCCTCTTTACTTCACTTTATCTCCTGCTGATACTGTCTTACATGGGATTGTCTCCACACAGAGTGCCTAAGGGACCTTGACTCAGATTATGAAACCAGATATGCATAGGATCTTAGTTACACTAGCATCCATTTTGATATCAAATATCTGGGACCAGCTCTCATTGGCTATGTCTACATTGTAAAAGCTAAGTCGACTTTATTAAGTCAACTTAATAAATTCTACTTAAAGTTGACTTTAAGTAGACCTTATTAAGTCAACTTAGTGAATACACACTACATTAAGTCGACTTTGTAACATCGACTTTAAATGGGTGTCCTGGCTTAATTCAACTTAATAAAGTCGAATTAATGGTCCCACTGCACCAAGTCGACTTTATTAAGTTGACTTAGTTAGTCCACATTGCCTTAAGTCCATTTAATAAAGTCTACTTAACGGTAAAGTTGACCTTATAAGTGGACCTTATAAAGTTGACTTTACTGGACCCTAGAGTCGACTTTATTGCCCTGCAGTGTAGACAGGGCTCTGTTTACATTGACTTAAGGGCCCTTAAGTCGACTTAAACACATAGTGTAGATGTACCCATTGACAGAATACTCTTACTTTTACCCAAAAGTACCATATGGGTAAAAAAATAATATAATATAATATAATATAATATAATATAATATAATATAATATAATATAATACAATATAATATAATATACAAAGGTTTGCAATATTGAATGTTGGAAGGCAATTCTTACATATACAAAATGTTATAGTAGGAAACCATACTGCTGCTAGAGTTGCTACCATTCTGAATAAAACTACGATCTGGAGGACAGGATAGTACTAACTTTTCACCTTACTTTTCTCATCAGGTGAGGCTCTCAACCACAGCGAAAAAACATTCTGTGCAGCTCTGTAGAGTAGATGGAAAGATGCCCTTTCAGATCCTCCAGTCCTAAAGCTGCTGTCTACTCCTCTAACCCTAGTTTTATTTATTTCTCTAAAAAGATACAAAAAACAGTATTGTACATTCTGCTTTTCTGTTCAATCCATTCTTTTTTAAAAGAGGATATAAAATTAAATTGGGTAAACAATGATAAAATCATTGAAGCCAGCTGTTCAATTACTACAATCATGAATTTGAAAGTAAGCAAGATTTTAGTTTAAACTCATGCTGCATACAGATCAAATAGTATCTATTTCATTAAAAAAAAATGAGGCAAAAGAACAAAAGATTCAGCAGCTATGCATAGCCTAATTAGTGAACAAATGCAAAGATACAGTGTGAAATAAGCTTTTTGGTGATACTGTAGACCAAATTTTGACACACATAAAAATTAAACAAAAGAATCCATTCCTGTAGTTTCATTTGAAGTCAAATTCCAGACATGCTTCAGTAAGTACTAAAGATCAATACCTATATATCTTAAACATACAACAAATTTT
Source organism: Podocnemis expansa (assembly GCA_007922195.1). NCBI lineage: Eukaryota > Metazoa > Chordata > Testudines > Podocnemididae > Podocnemis > Podocnemis expansa. The sequence goes on along the minus strand of ML681979.1, from coordinate 42,889,884 downwards.
CAGTGGTATTCTATAGCTCTTTAGAATGAGTACTAGTTTTGAGGAAAATGGCTTCTCCCCCCCCCCCAGTGGCTTATTTGAATACTGTCATCTATCTTTGTCCCCATGCATTTAGTTCCATCCTCAGTTCCATTTTGAGCTTTAGGAAGTCCAAACTCAAACTATTTATCTGACATTGAATTGAAACAACTTTTTAAATATCAGAATCACAGAACTTTATATGACAAATGAACTGAGGCACTCTTGAAAATGATTCACCTGAAAATGGGCCCTGATTTGCTTGAAAAATTCAAGAACTATATTTTTTTTTTTTCCTAGAAACCTGCACAAAAAAGTGATGGTAGTGGAGAAAGAAATGCACATTTTTAAAATGAATGAAAACCATGAAAAGTAGCTATAGAAGTATAAGGCTGTTTCTACTTACTCTAGAACTGGGCCTATGAGGGGGAGAAGGAGAAGAAAATGAAATAACAAGAAAATACAAAATTCTAGTTTAATCTATATTTAATATTAACTGGTTAGTCTCCTAGGAAGAAATAGTAGATACATATATGATTAGTGTGAGCAGAATCCAAATTAAGGACCCACTTGTTCAATTTATAACTCACTGTGGTAAAATTAACCACATAGATATACCTTTGCAGGGTGGGAACCAACTGAGCATAATGACAGAAAGCATGCTGTGGAGTTTGCCCAAGAGAAAAGTTTTAAAGAGGAAACAGAGAAGTGAGGACTGTACTTTACAGTAAATCCACAGATTAAGAAGGGGCATTCAAATAAACATTATATCAAATAATTATTCAAAACAGCCCAATAGATAGAATGACAACAACTCTGAAATAAGACACTAGACCATTACTTTAAACCAAGTTATTTCAGAAACCATCCTACAAAACACAGGGGAAAAATGTTGATTTTCTCAGAATCATAAAATCATAGAAACTAGAAGAGACCATTACAGGTCATCGAGTTCATTTCCCTGCACTCACAGAAGGGCCATGTACCACCATTAAACTTCTTTACCAATCAAATAGCGTGTGGTCTAGTTACAGTTAATACTTCAGAACATTATCCTCTGAAAGCTTGAAAACTTGTTCTGCTTGGGTCTGATGTCACAGAAGGGGTTTTATTTGGGCAAATATAGTGAACCTAGCCATAGTAGACATGTCATTAGCATTTGCTGTATTCACTATGCCAGTATCTTAAGCAAAAGAACTGAAAGTCATTATGGCTATATCCACACTATGCTTTTAAATCAAAACAATGACCATTGTTTTGATTTAAAAGTTGTCATGTCTGAACAACGTTTTGTTATTTCAAAATGATGAGCCCCGTCATTTCAAAATAATGAACCTTATTGTGAAATGGTAAAACCTAGACTGAAATTGAATAGTGTAGTGGCTAGCACCTTTGCTTAACATGTAGAAGGTCCTGGGTTCAATTCCCAGGGGGTTAGACTCAATGATCTCATAAGGTCCCTTCCAGCCCTATGATTTGATTTGAAATGGTTGTTTCAAAATAATGCCATTTGGATGTGTTACTTCAAAATAACCATTATTTCTATTTAACACTTTTGCCCTTCTCCTTCCCGGGGTGACTTCCTTTTTCTATATATTGGCTGGCAACATGGCCCTGCCAAGGGGCCACGTTGCCACACCTCCCATGTTGCCCCTCTTCCGATTCGAAATAGCAAGTCCTGTGTCCGGACTTTGTATTTCAATTTGAGGTTTTTGCTTATTTCAATTTAAGTTAATTCAAAATAATGATTTTATTTTGAATTAACTTATTTCAAATTAATTTATTTCGAAATAAGCGCCTACGTGTGGACATAGCCTGTGAGATATGAACAGGAAAATCTCCATTCAAAAAGGAATGCAACAGCAGTGAGAAAAAAAGAATTTGATTAATAATGCTGTAACAACAGTAGCTTAATACAATAACCAGTCAACATTTTACAGATTGCCAGATGTAAGAACAAAGGAAAAGTTAAATCGTTTGTATTATATATTATTAGGGCTTACTGTGGAAAGAGTCTGCACTAAAATCTTTGTGCTACAGCAAGCTCATGGATTCACTAGGAACCTTTTTTTCCTCTAGTTTGTAATTACTATAACAGCAAATGAACTTCTTAAACCAGAACTGAAAACCTAATTAGTGTATAGGCCTTGTGCTACACCTCTATACAGAGGTAAATTTCAAATTCTATTTCCTGTATAAGCAAGTAATGCTATGGCACAACATACAGACCATAAATGTGAATATAACATACAGTATGTGTTCACTCTCTCATGCACACACACCATTTCAGCACACTTTACCTTTTTTTTAATGCTTGCTATAGATGGTTACATTTTTTGTATTATATGGTAACTCAGTGTATATCTTCAATTTACTTCCCCCTATGTTTCTATCCTATCTGTCATTTTCAGACGTAAATTCAGTAGCTTTAGAAAAAATGCATTGCAACTTCTAACTGCCTGTGTGAATATTAAACTACTTGTTAAACTGAAACCAGTCCATCCTTCATTACCATCAGAATACTTTCTCGAGCTTTATCAAATCTTTAAGAATTCCTGCACTTTCCAATTTCCAACTTAATGGAAATGAACACACATGCTTCTAAATGAGCAGAGATGCTAGTTTTATCTTTCAGAGAAAGTGACACAGTGATGAAGAATGACATTGACATTCTTTGATCAGTCTCCACTGCTTGCATGAGCTATCCTGTGAATATGTTGTATATCAGGTTTGTAAGCATGGAAGATAACCTTCTTGGACTTGCATACAATCTTAAATGGATTGTTCAAAAAATGAAGCTCAGTTTTTTCCTGAAAGAAAAAAGAAAAAAAAATAGTGGGTGAAACTTCGTTTTAGTAAGGTATCTTTCCTGAATTTTTAATATTATCTGCAAGTTCTAATGTGTTTTTTAAAGTATTCAGAAAATAAAAACTAATCCAGTAATCCATTTATTCTTAGATAGTGTGACTAGGGTTAACCAGAATAGAAAATGACCTCTGACTGATTAATCCTAATTAAGGTTTAGCAAAAGATTACTTTGCAAACTCCTATGTCAACTTCTACATGTCTGAAATATAACTCAGAGGGCCAGACTTTCTGGTGCATTTGCACAGCTCACAAGCATACAGCAGGAGTAACAGCTGAGGCAGTAGTCATCGAGAATGAATGCAGATTGCACAGGACTGATTCTGCATCACTATTGAGTAATTTGATTGGCACCTATGCCACTTAGCTTCTCTGATAGCAATATAAAGAGACAAAGGGATGGTTCTAGTACGGAGGGGGACATGTTTAGCAGAAGCTGATGTTATAATTATCCTGCACTCATAAGGGGATTAAAATTCCACTAACCCTACCAGGGTAAATTAGAGCAGACCTTCACTTGATTTAAATCCCCCTGAACAGTAAGCAATTATCTCAAAAGAGTATCTATGATGGTTGGTTAAAAGCATCAGTATGTTCTGTCTGTTTTGTGCTGCTCCAGAGTTCCAATACAGCTGTAAAGCTAAAGTTTGAACATGATTTCTGATGGCTTTTCTTCTCTGGAGCATTGGAAAGCAGCTGGAGTGTACTGGTGAATCTGGCTCCTTATGTGCCCTTATATATTTGCACTCATACTCCTCATGCAAATATAATGATTGGTGGTGCCACAACAACTAGCACCAGCTTCCTCTTGTCCTGTCTGCAACCTCCACTGGCACACAGGGGTGCAATGAATCTCCGTCAAGGTGCAGCCTGCACATGAGAGTCACAAAACACCACTACAGTCATCCACCAATTTGTCCCCTCTGCACAATAGAACTGCACTTGTTCCGATCTATCCAAGGATTCTTCAGCTGCTGAGGGAGGGAAAGATTTTTCCCACTAGTGAGACTAAACTAAAAATAATAGAAGCAAGGCATACATGAATTACTTTGAACTTGTTAAACTGTACTCTGAAGGATGTCACTCCTTGGCTGCAAAACTGAAGGAAACTCGTATGACAGAAAAAAAATTATACCAAACTGAAAATTACATTTAATAAGAATCTTGAGATGGCAACCAACCTTGAGCTTGCTGTATAGGAGACGTGTGGAGAAAGGGGAGAGAAGCTTTTTTCAGGTGAATGTTCTCTCTCATTCCTATAAGGTGCTAGGAATGTGTCAAGCACAGACCTTTATGAACACTATTGATGAATAGTAGTTTCACAAATATACTCTGTAGTTGTCAAACACTAGTATAAAACCAGCAAACCTGCTTATATTGATAGATCATGCTCTCCATTTAGAATTTGTTGTAACTGTAAGGAATGCTAGTTCCTGTACTTTTTGAAGTGTGGGTACAACTTTGGAGTATAAATATAACTTGAAAAGTGGAAAGAAAAAAAAACCTGCTTAAAAATAAACATTGATATTATCAGTTGAAATTATATCTATATATAAAATCAAATTTTGGCAACCATATATTTGCTTATGTAGCTGTTTGGTTTTTATCAATTTAAATTTTTGGTTGCATGAAGTTACAGGTTGAAGCAATTTTTTAAACTGTTGCAGGAAATGATTAGGGTAGAGCTCAGACACTGGGAAGTCATATAATAATAACTTAACAACAGTAGACAGTGAGATTAAAAAAGTTAAAGATTTCTAGCTGTCAAAGCACAAAGTGTCAATGTTGTATGTCAAAATATGCAAAGAAAATAGCCTTACATAAAATTCTACTAAATTCTCAGTCCACATTTTTAGTACTTTGCATGTCTGTTAATTTCTGTTATTATTGATGGTCATATTTTACATCAGTTTGTGTGCGTAATATCAATGTTTAGTAACATTTACTGTTAAAAAATCTAATGATTCCATATATAATACTTCATTATCTGTATACTTAAAGAGCACAGAGAATAGTCATCTACTGTGATATTGCCAGCCAATCTAGTCTGTCATAGGCTATGTCCACATCTGGTAAACTTAGTTTGGACTTGCTAGTCTGAACTAAGAAGTTCAAGCTTAGTTTGAACTAACCACTGCTTAGTCTGAACTAACCACAAGACCGTTACTTTGAACTAACCGCGTGTTCTAGTTCAAACTAATGCTTAGATCAAACTAACTACAAGCCAGTTAGTTTGAACTAACTGGCTTAGTTCAAATTTCTTTAGTTTAAACTAAGCATTAGTCCTAGTCTTGCCTGCGCCTATTTCAAACTGAAGTTCAAACTAAGTGCATAAGTCTGGACTAACCCCTGGTACTTACAAGCTCAAACTAAGCTTTCCTTCGTTTGGACTAGGGACAGCCTAGTATAGTCATGGGTGAAATTAGTCCAGACTAAGCCTCCTTAGTCTGGACTAATATGCCAGCGTAGACGGAGACATAGTGTTTATGAATGGATTTACTTTTACATAAGTAAAAGCCTTAAGTTTCATATGAGGAGAGGAGAAAGAGACAGATTTACCAAGAGTCGAACAGGAAGTCTCTAGCAGAGGTGGTAACTCAGAATTTCTGAGCCGCACTCCTGTGCCTTGATTTCAGGAAAATCCTTCTTTAGTCCTGTTAAGCTTGGGCAGAAGAGAACAGATGGAGGGGGTTGAACTTTGATCCATTCTGATTTCAGTTCCTCATGAAGGAAAGAGCTGGGTGGCTTCCTGAAAGCCGTATTTCCATCAAATACCCCACTGTAGCTCATCACAGAAATAGCTTATGTTTGCAGGACATGGGCCCAGTTCTTGCCACCCTTGTGGATTTGAGTAAGACTATCTGAGGAGCAGAGTATGATTTAATGTGAATAAAGGTGGCAGAGACTAGTAGTCCATAAGATCTGCTCAGTGGGTCAAGTTTTGTGTGGCTGCTTTTGCAACACATAGCTCAGCTACAACAGCCCGTGTCCCATCCTCACAGAGCCACTAATGTATGCTCACCAAATACAAGGGAGTAGGAAGACAGAAGAAAAAATTTGGAGGGGGGGGTGTATAGAGACCGCAAGTACAAAAAAGATGATGGAATAAAAAAGCTAAGATGAGAACAGAAAAAAGAATAGAGACAGGCTTCTTGAACACACTGAACACCCATTCCTTGAGCTGCAAGTAGGTGCTGAGTAGGAAGCTCCTTCCTCCCTCTTAACAGCTGTATATGGCTCCTCTCTCTCTTTCCTTCCATTTTATCTGGGCCTCCAGAACTTAACTGTAGCAGTTATCTCCACAATGTTCCAGCTGTCATATGGGAGAAGGGGGTTTAGGAACGGATCCTTTGTGGTAAGTTATAGAGGTATTAGATGGCTGTTTCTCCCTAAACAGCTTGTTAGCAAGTATACTTGCACCCCTTGAGCCTAACTGAAATCTCACTGGTTTGTTCTTCTTATTTATTTGGCTTTCTCCTTTTACAGGAAAAGACTAGTGCTCTTATATCATGGTTTTAGCCTTTGGTCCAAACCTTTGCTAATAGCACCCACAGAGCTCTAGAGAGAAATGTTTGTTTATCTAATTAATTACTGGAGGAAAAAAAATAAAAGCCATTTCAGCCAACCAAAAAAAAAAAGCAAACCAATAATAAGAATAAGAATAAGAATAAGAATAAGAATAAGAATAAGAATAAGAATAAGAATAAACTATACCATATAGCTCTGCTGTGTTTGTTTTCTTTTGTGAATTTTAGATTGAAACAAGTGGGAGAGAAACCCCCTAACCTTCCTTTTCCTATAGAATATTTTCTATTTACATTTTCTATTCATCCCCTTCTTCATTCAACCAGCACTGAAGAGCAAAATCCCTTGCTAGGTTTACTGTGGAAAATCACATTGTGTTCTAAAGCAATAATCATTTTAGTCAAAGATAAAGTTTTCAAAGGTTGAATTGGACCCCTGTGTTTCCCTTAACTAGACACCTGAGAATGAAAAACACAACTGTCAAGATGTCTCCTAGTTGATGTTACAAGAAACTTAATCCATTTACTCACTAGTGTGATGTCCTGCTAGGAGGAAGCAAGCACCTGCTAATTAAATGCTTCAGATCTTTATTTAAATACCTACATTGCATTCCCAAGGAGAGGAATGTCCAGTGCAAATTTTTTTTAACCAAACTAACTTGTTTTATTTAAGTCTGGGTTGTAAAAGAAGCATAGCTGTTGTTAGCAAATTAGTGGTTATGGTTACAGTAAATGGAAAACGCAGGAGCAATCAGTACTACAAATTATTTCAAAAGTATCTTGAAAAACAGAATAAATTACAATGTTACTAATGGGAAGTAGATGGTCTTTAAATTGTAAACTATAAAACTAAATAAAAAAAAACAAATGATTCTGCATCAAAGGATGTGATTTCGTAGACAGACCTTATGTCTCCAGATGCTGGGTTGAAGTTGATACCACAAAATTGAAGTAAACTCCTCAGATTAAATTTATAATTTATGGATGAAATTTACCCTGAAGTTTACCCAAGAAAGGCTCCTTGGAGCTGATTCTTGCACACAGTTTCACATCGGTAGAGTTACTGTTATTTCATACTGTTGCACATAAGCATGATCAGCAAAACAAGGAAGGAGTCCTGGTGCATTTAAAGACTAACAAATTTATTTATCACATGAGCTTTCGGGGGTGGTGGGGATCCTACTTCATCTGATGCTTTGAAGATGCGGGAACTTTCAGAATGGGAGAAAAATAAATTAAGGAAAGTGCCAGTCATAGGATCAGATTCCACTCTAACAACAAATCAAAGCAGTTGTTAAGATTCAAACACTGGGAAACAGCACATAAAGGAGGATGAGGTCAAATCACCTGTTGTAATGGGAGAAGAATCCATAGTCATGATTTAATCCTGCTGTCACACAATCACATTTGCCTGTCTATTCCAATTCTGCAGTTTCTCCTTGAAGTTTTGATGTATTACCCATTTGCTTGAGCACACCTATTAATGATTGCCTCATCTTCAAAGCATCTGATGAAGCAGACTTTTCTCCCACAAAAGCTCATGTGATAAATTAATGTCAATCTTTAAATGCCACAGGAGTCCTTGCCTGTTGCCTGTTTTCCTGAACTAGACTAACACGTTTGCCCCTTTGGAAATAAGTGTGATCAGAATCTGGCTGCACAGCAGTGTGAAACAAGGCAACATCTGGCTCTGCTGAGGGAAGAGGGCAAGAACGCATCTTAAAGAAGCATTTTGTCCTTACACTTAGAAAAGTAGCTATTTATTTGTTTTTGTTTTCTTTTAGCTTGAACAAATGTTTCTATGAAAAAAAAACATGTTTTTTTTCAGCCACAGAAAGTGATAGGCTGTTCTAATGAGGGATATCTGACATTCTAGATAAAGAACAGAAGAATATGACAATCTTGTAGTAAAAAAAAAAAATCTGTATCAACTGAAAAATATTTACTGTTCCTGTTAAAAATTAATTAACAAAACCAGGCAGCCTTTTAACAGGAATCTTTATCACACTTCCCTCATTTTCATTTAAATGCAAATTTGAAATCCTTTCTCTAAGCCAATAGAAAGCCAAAACCAACCATAGCCACCACTTAACTAATGATGCAATTATGCTGTATAACATTAGTTCCAAAAGGAGAAATTATACATACTGGAAATATTAAAAGAGCCAACAAGAGTGAGTATCATCTTGTCTATTATGAGCCCATGTTTATGAGGCTGTGGACCAGAAAATCTCTTTACTTCACATAAACTTGTTAAAATGATAACAATCTCCCAATTTACTTCCAATATAATGCACTATTTTTCTTTGGGGTGGGTGTCCTTTCAGGGCTCTTCACAGGAGGAACTTCCCTGTTCTATCTGGTAAAAAGGATCTCTATTATTGACACAGCATGGTGCTCCCTCTTTTGGGTTCCAGTGAGAGTTCTGACTGAGCAGTGGTGTATAGACTCGGGAGGTGGGGAAGGGCCTGGCACCCAGGCACCAGATGCAAAGGGGATGCCTTCCTAGCTCCACACCAGGGCTGAATTTGAGGGGTCCCAGGTTGGCCCAGACTGCCCAGTTTTGGGATGCCAGGACTGCCCCCACCCTCCCACTGCATGGGTGGCTGCACTGGATCCCCTGGTGCTGGGAATGGGAGCCAGGGTCAGAGGCCGCACTGCCCTTCCTCCACTCCACTCCCAATGCAGAGCAGCATTCTTGGCTGTGGCGCCTGCTGTCACCAAGCCTCCCCTCCCGAAGGGGCAGAGAGCAGCTAGCACAGGGCTGTTGCTTTGGAGGCAGGGCCCTGATGCAGGCCTGTTGAGCAGAGTTTGGGCTGCTTCACCTTCTGCCCCACTCATCTTTCACCCCCAAAACCAGCTGTCCAGTGCCAGCTACTCTCCACCCTAGGGGGAGGGATGGCTGGACGGGAGCAGGCAGAGCATCCAGGAATGCTGCTCTGCGTAAGTAATGGAAGAGGGCATCATGGCCTCTGGCCTTGGCTCCCCCCCACAGCACCAGGGGCTGTGGTGCAGCCCACGTTGGCACCCCAAAATTGGGCAGGCTGGGCCGGGAACCCTCTAATCCGCTGGGACCTTCCTACCCTGTGTAGGGAGGGGCTGCACAGGGTGGGGGAGAGGCAAATGTGTCTTGGCCCCTGGGCACCACATAGGTCTAGTATGCTACTGTACCTGAGTTCTGGGTCTGCACTTGGAAAAGTGCTGGGAGCAGGAGTGAGTATGGTGGCCTGAAGTGGGGATTAGGGGTGTCGCTGGTGCATGGAACATGGGGCCCATGCCTTGAATGCTGGTGCCAGCGCCCTGAGTCCTGGTGGGGCCGTGCCTCTCCTGGTCTCTGGCCGGATCGGGCCAGAGATCCAGAGCCCAGCCACCTGCGGCAGCAGTGGCCGCTTCCACTCCTTCAAAGGCAAGGTGACCCCGCAGCCACCGCTGCTGCTCCCTGCCCTGTCCCCGGCTGGGGGCATGGCCTGCAGGCACAGGGTGGGGCCTGGGCCTTTGCCCCAGGTCATTCCCCAGGGCAGTGACGCCCCTGGTGGGGATAAGCAACAGTCATGGCCAGGGAACATCCATGGTATCTGGACTGCTCAACAGCTGCAATGGAGGCAAGCAATAGTGACATGGATGGCTGGGGATTTGCCCTATAGGTCTGGTGACAAACTAATGGAATGATGCAAAAGGATGTGGATCTGGTCCAAGAGGTGACTCTAGCTGAACCCTTTAATAATAGTAACCATAAAGTAATTAAATTAAAAATTCTCATGTGGCAGAATGCTAAAGAAATCACCACAAAACATTTTACTTCAAAAAGTGGAATTATGTAAAAATGAGGAGGTTAGTTAAATAGAAATTAAAAGAAACTGTCACAATACTGAAATGCCTAAAAGCTCCATGGAAACTTTTTTTTTTAAAACACCATAATAGAAACTCAAACTTCATCTGCACTTCAATTTTTTTTTTTTTACACACACACACACAAACAGCAAGAGGAACAAGGAAAAAATGCTACCTTGGCTAAACAACAGAGTAAAAAGGGTAGGTAGAGGCAAAAAAGGCATCCTTTAAAAAATGGAAGCCAAATCCTACTGAGGAAAATAGAAAAGAGCATAAACTCTGACAAGTAAACTGTGAAAGTATGAAACAGGCCACCAAAAAAAAAAAAATTGAAGAGTAACTAGCAAAAGACAAAACTATCAGCGATCTTTTTAAAGTACATCAGAAGCAGGAAGACTGCCAAACAATTGGTGAGTATGTTGCATGCTTGAAATATGTAGGGGCACTCAAGGAATCCAGGGATTGCTATGGAGAACAAAATTAATTTTATATATTTGTTACCACTGCTGCAGATGTCACAGGTAATGAATGTGATGATTTTAGTCACCAGGGCCAGATGATATTAACCCAAGTTCTGAAGGAACTCAAATATGAAATTGCAGAACTACTAACCATACTATGTCAGCTATTCCTTAAATCACCCTCTGCACCAAATGACTGGAAAATAGCCAATGTAATGCCAGTATTTAAAAGGCAACTCTGACAATTGCAGGCTGGTAAGCCTAACTTCTGTACCATACAAATGGGTTAAAACTATAGTATAGAACAGCACTATCAGACACACAGTTGAACACAAACAAGATGGTGAGGAAGAGTCCACATGGCTATTGTGAAGAAATTATACCTCAACAATCTATTAGAATTCTTTATGGGTTTGACACCCATCTATACATAAATGATGTGGTTTATAAAGCATATTTGGATTTTCAGAAAGCCTTTAATAACATCCCACACCACAGGCTCTTAAGCAAAGTAAAGAGGCTTGTCATAAATGAAGATCCTTGATTGTTCAGGACTAGGTTAAAAGGTAGGAAAAAGGGGTAGGAAATAAATGCTCTGTTTGCACAATGGAAAGAGGTATATAACAGAGAGCTCCAAGGATCTAAACTGAGACCAGTGCTGTTCAATTTATACACAAATGATTTGGAAAAGAGTAATCAGGGAGGTGGCAAAGATTAAAGATGTTACAAAATTAGTAAAGGCAATGAAGTCCAAAGTTAACTGTGAAAAGTTACAATCTCATTAAACTGGTTGACTGGGGAAAAAAATGGCAGATGAAATTCAGTGTCAATAAGTGCAAAGTAAAGCACACTGGAAAACAATCCCAACTATTCAGACAAAATAATGAGGTATGAATTAGCTGTTACCACTCAGAGGAAAAGGTCTGGGAGTCATCATCAACAGCTTTCTGTAAACAGCCACTCAGTGTGCATTGGCAGTCAAAAAAGCTAACAAAAGTTAGAAACCATTAGAAAAGGGAGAGATGATAAGATACTTCATAAATCCATAGTACACCTTACCTTCAAAATACATGTATTAGAATTGGAAAAAGTACAGAAAAGCACTACAAAACTGATAGGGGATATAAAACAACTTCTATGTGAGGAAATATTAAAATGACTGGGATTATTAATCTGAGAAAAGAAACATTTAAGGGTATGATATGATAGAGTTCCATAAAACCATGACTAGTATGGAGACAGTGACCATGTCTACATCTAGAATTTTATTTTGGACTTGCAAGTCTGAACTAAATAAGTCTGAGATTAGTCCGAACTAACCTCAGGCTAGTTCAAACTAACCCAGACTTTTTAGTTCAAACTAGCCATGTGTTTTATTTTTAACTAAAGCTTTAATTCAAACAAGAATTTGCAGCTAGTTTGGACTAATGGCTTAGTTCAAACTTTTAAAGTTGAAACTAGCTATTACTTTAGGTCTTGCCCATGCTTAGTTCAAGCTAAAGTTCAAACTAAGCATGGAAATCCGAACTAACCACTGGATCATACTACTTCGCACTAAGTTTTGCCTAGTCCAAATGAAGAAATTTCTTCGTATGGACTAGGCAAAGCGTAGTGTGGCCATGGATCAAATTAGTCAGCACTAACCTTTGTTAGTCCATATTAATTTGGCAGTATAGACATAGTCAGTGAGATAAAACACAAGAACTCAGGGTCACCCAGTGAAACCCTTCATAAAACACAACAGGGATTGCCCAATGAAATTAATTGACAGCAGGTTTAAAATAAACAGAAGAAAGTAATTCTCATAAGCTTCCATAACTCTTACTTTTATAGTACATAAGCAACATTTAAACACACACACACACACACACACACACACACACACACACACACACACCATGAGTGATACTGGAGTCTTTAATCTTGTTTTCAACAAAGTGACATTTAACTTTGGAATTTAAATTGCATTAGATGGTTTTGAAATTTTTAATCTATATCTATATATTCTATGCTATATTTTACAATGATGTACAACCTCCTCCAATGTTATTAAGGTGGAAAGTGAAGTGCTCGGAACTTAAGAAATGCCAGACTTAAGGTTCTATGTGCAACCTTAACTGTGCTGCCTTGTACACCTTCTTGTTTGCTTCCTTTCTCCTGCATTCTCAGATATACAGAGTGTTCACCAGGTTCTGACATTTATGGGAGATGGCTGGATTTGCAAGGGATGGTCTGGTGTGTCCTGTAGAATTGCAACACAGCACCAAGCATGTTGCAACCCACAAAAGGTTGAGAAGCATTGCTTTAAGTCATTCTTTTTTTCTGTTCCTAGGTCATCCCCATATTATCACTTGATGTGGAAGTTGCATTGGTGAAAACACATGGCTGAAATATGACCACCATCTTCTTCTAACCAAGTTTAAAGAATCAGAAGATTAGGGTTAGAAGGGACCTCTGCAAGTCATCTAGTCTGATCACCTGCTCAAAGCAGGATCAACCCCAACTAAACTACCGCAGCCATGGCTTTTTCAAGCTGCACATTAAAACATCATAATGATGTAGATCAGGGGTCTCAAACAGCATGCAGCCCCTAAAGCTATTTCCTGAGGCCCACAATGACACCATTATTACTCATATTTGCAATATCATTGTATGGAAAGGTTTCAGTGGTGCAGCCCTTGGGCTACCGTACTAATCTTCATGTGGCCCTCTACTAGTCCTCATGCAGCCCTTGTGGTGATCTGAGTTTGAGACCCCTGATGTAGATTCTACCACCTCTGTAGGTAAAACTTTTTCATTAGGAGGATGGTAAAGGACTGGAATTGGTTATTCCAGTCCTTCATCACCACATCAGTAAAACAGTTCTTCCTAATATCCAGCCTAGAACCCCCACACTTCAGCTTGAGACCACTGTTTCTAATTCTGTCATTTATGACCCCTGAGAAAAGCCTTGCTGCATCCACCCTGGAATTCCCTTTCAGGTAGTTAAAAGCTGCTATCAAATTCCCCATCATTCTTCTCTTCTGAAGATTAAACAAACTTAGTTATCTCACCCTCTCCTCATAAGCCAAGTATTCCAGTGCCCTAATAATTTTTGTTGCCCTCTACTAGACTCTTTCCAATTTGTCCACATTCAATCTGTAATTGGGGCCCAGAACTGGACACAGTACTACAAAGAAGTCCTCATCAGTGCCAACAGAGGGGAATAATCACTTCCCTCAGTCTGCTGGCAGTGTACCAACTAATGCAACCCAATATGCCATAAGCCTTCTTGGCAAAAGGAGGACACTATTGACTCATATACAGCATATTGTCCACTGTAACCTACATACAGGTCCTTATCTGTGAAACTAATGCCTAGCCAGTCAGTCCCCAGCCTGTAGAAGTAAATGAGATTCTTTTGTTCCAAATGCAGGGGTCTGCGCTTCTCCTTGTTGAACCTCATCAGATTTCTTTCGGTCCAATTCTTTAATTTGTCTAAGACTTGGTCTATGCTGCCAGGAAAATTCAGAAGCAGTAAATGCAGGACCAGCTCGAGTGGCTTTGGTGCCCCAAGCTGACTTTTGATTTTGTACTCCACTCCAGCATAGGGGTCATGGCAGGGGGATGGAACTTGGGCTCCACTCCAGGCTGGCTTGCCCTGCTCCAGGAGGGGGAACAGCCAGCCCAGGGGCAGAGCAGGCCAGCCCAGAGGCTGGGGTCTGCTGTCTCGCCTCACCTCTGGGCCAGCTGTTCCTTCCAGGGGACAATGACTGGTTTGGGGAGGGGGAGGGGGAGGGGCAGAGGCAGCGGGGTGGCTTTTAGGCTGGCCCATCCCACCCCTGGTAGCTGCCCTTAAGTAAATAAATTGGCCCTGAGTCAATCATAGTTGTGCAAGTTATACATAGCTTCATGCCCTCTCTAAATCTACCACTTCCCACAGTTTATTCTCATGTACACACCTGTTGAGAGTTTAATCCACCCCATCATGCAGATACATAATGAAGATATTGAACAAAATTGGCTGCAGTACTTACCCATGGGACACTGCCTGTTACCATCTGCCAGATAGATACTGAGCCACTGTTCACTCCCCATGGGCTATGTTTACACTAGTAAATTAGTCCAGACTAAGCAAGCATAGTTCAGGCCTAATTTGAACCCTTTTTACATGAGCCTTTGGCTAGTTTGAACTTATAAAAAAAAAAAAAATTCTTTGAAATAATCAAATGTTACTTCAAACTACTTAGTTCAGCTGGCTAGTCCAAACTAACTGCTTAGTTTGAACTCATTTGCATTTTTAGTTTGAACTAGGTCAATAGAGACATGCTAGTTTTAACTAAATAAGTTTGAACTAGCAGTTAGCTCAAACTAAATACATTTTTCTTTAGTTCAAATTAACTTTTAGTTTGAACTTGCTGGGTTTTTTTTAGTTCAAACAAAAAAGTTAGGTCAAACTAAAAAAAAAGTGTTTAGTTCAAACTAACTTCCAACTATTGAGTTCCAGCTAATCAGGTTCGAACTAAGATTTTAAATGTAGACCTAGCCATTGAGCCCAATGATCCAGCCAGCTTTATAGCCACCTTGTAATCCATTTGTCCAACCTCTACTTCTGTAACTGGATGTCAAGAATACTGTGGGAACCCATATCAAAAGCTTTGCAAAAGTCAAGGTATAACACATCCCCTGTTTTCCCCACATCCAGAAAATCAATGATCTCACCACAGAAGGCAGTCCCTTGAGTCAGACATGACTTTCCCTTGGTGAATCCATTCTGACTGTTCCTGATCACTTTACTTACTTCCAAGTGCCACAAAACTGATTCTTTAAGAACCAACTCCATGATCTTTTGTGGGATTGAGGTGAGGCTAACTGATTTGTAGTTCCACAAATCCTCCTTCTTCCCTTTTTTGGAGTTGGGCACTATAGATGTTTGCTTTCCACTTCTGATATTCTGATATCCAACCCCCCGCCAAAAAAAGCAGGACCACTCTCACTAAATTATCCCAGCCAGAGTTTTGTCCAGCTGAGCCTTAAACATCTCTAAAGACGGGGATTCCACCACTCCCCAGGTAGCCCATTCCAATGCTTTACCACTCGCCTAGTAAGAAAGTTTTTCCTCATATCCAGCCTAGACCTCCCCAGCTGCAACTTGAAACCATTGCTCCTTGTTCTGTCCTCTGTTACTACTGAGAGCAGCCAAGCTCTGTCCTTGGAGCATCCCTTCAAATAGTTGAAGGTTGCTATCAAATCCTCCCTCAGTCTTCTCTTCTGCAGGCTAAATAAGCCTAGTTCCTTCAGTCTTTCTTCATAGGTCTTGTGCTCCAGCCCCTTGATAATTTTTGTTGCCCTCCGCTGGACTCTTTCTAATTTGTCCACGTTCTTTTTGTAGTGGGGTGCCCAAAACTGGACACAGTATTCCAGATGCAGCCTCACCAGTGCTGAATAGAGGGGGATGATCACATCCCTTGATCTGCTGGCAACACTTCTTCTGATGCAGCCCAGTATGCCATTGGCCTTTTTGGCAGCAAGAGCACACTGCTGACTGATATTCAGCTTCCCATCTACCATGACCCCCAGGTCGTTTTCTACAGTGCTGCTACTTAGCCGATCACTCCCCAGCCTGTAACAGTGCATGGGGTTTTTCCATCCCAAGTGCAGGACTTTGCACTTGTCTTTGTTGAACCTCATGAGATATCTATTGGCCCGCTGCTTTAATTTGTCAAGGTTTCCTTGAATCCCGTCCCTGCCCTCCAGCGTGTCTACTGTTCCCCCCACCTTGGTGTTATCTGCAAACTTACTGAGTGAGCAATGTGTCCCATCATCCTGATCATTAATGAAAATGTTGAACAGAACTGGCCCTAGGACCGACCGCTGGGGCATACCACTCGTTACTGGTTGCCAACTAGACATTGAGCCATTGATTTCTACATGCTGAAACCGTTGATCTAGCAAGTTCTCTATCCACCTTATAGTCCACACATCCAACCCATAGTTCCTTAATTTGCTGATGAGAATGCTGTGGGAAACTGTATCAAAAGCCTTGCTAAAGTCAAGGTATATCACATCAATGGCTTTTCCCACAACCACAAATCCAGTCATCTCATCATAGAAGGCGATGAGGTTGGTCAGGCATGATTTACCCATTGTGAATCCATGCTGACTGTTCCTGATCACTCTATTTTTCTCCAAGTGTTTTAGAATGGATTCTTTGAGAACCTGCTTCATGATTTTTCCAGGGATTGAGGTGGGGCTGACAGGTCTGTAATTCCCCAGATCCTCCTTTTTCCCTTTATTGAAGATAGGCACTACATTTGCTTTTTTCCACTCCTCCAGCACCTCCCCTGTTCGCCATTAGTTTTCAGAGATGATGGCCAGTGGTATTGCTATCTCATCGGCCAACTCCTTCAGCACCCTCAGGTGCAGGTTGTCCCGCCCCATGGACTTGTGCACATCCAGCTTCTTTAGGTAGTCCCTAACCTGACCTTCCGTCACCAAGGGCGTCTCTTCTTCTCTCTAATCTGCCATATCCAGTGGAGATGTATTTTTTCAGTAGTGCCAATCATGCTACTTTTCCAAATCTCTTCAAGTGTATGAAAGTTTTTGATGCTTTTTGGCATTTGTTGCTTGACATCTAGCATGACGTTACCATCATTTCACACTTCAGTTCCTAACTAGGTAAAATGAGGTACTTATGTTGTGTCTTTAGTCCACTGTGCTGATTGCTTTTGGGGCATGGATAGCCATAGATTTTTTCTTCCTCTTGATGAGCAAATTATCTATCTATCTATCTATCTATCTATCTATATATATCTTGTCTCGTCCATGCAAGAGATAGAGAGATGGGACTGTGGAAGACAACACTGGAAGTCAACTCAAGACAGCTTGCACAAGTGGCCATTAAGTGCGGCATATACCAAGGTGATGCGCTGTCCCCGCTGCTGTTCTGCGTTGGCTTGAACCCCCTCAGCCAGATAATCACAAGGACTGGATATGGATACAAGTTCAAGAGTGGAACTACCATCAGCCACCTCCTCTATATGGATGACATCAAGCTGTATGCTAAGAATGAATGAGACATCGACTCACTAATCCACCTGACACGGATCTACAGTGAGGATATTGGGATGTCATTCGGACTGGAGAAGTGTGGCTGGATGGTAGTAAAGAGAGGAAAGGTAGTGAAGACTGATGGGGTGGAACTACCAGCAGGCCACATGGCAGACATACAGACCAGCTACAAGTACCTTGGCATCCCACAGTCACATGGGAACCACGATGAGGAGGCAAGGAAGACAGCAACATCCAAGTACCACCAAAGGATAAGACAGGTCCTGAAGAGCCAGCTCAATGGGAAGAACAAGATCCACGCCATCAACAGGTACGCCCTGCCAGTCATCAGATACCCTGCCGGTATAGTGAGCTGGCCAACGGAGGACATGGAGGCTGCCGATGTGAAGACCCGGAAGCTCCTCACAATGTACGGAGGTTTCCACCCCAAGTCCAACACCCAGAGACTGTACGCCAGGCGGAAAGAAGGCGGGTGGGGTTTGGTGAGTGTCAAAGCCACTGTCCTGGATGAAACCCAGAGCATCCAGGAGTACATCAGTAAGATGGCACCCAAAGATGAGCTGCTGAGAGAATGCCTGAGGCAGCAGCAGACATGGGAGGAAGATCAAGCAGAAGAAGTGCCATGGCAAGACAAGACCCTGCATGGAATGTACCATCGACAGATAGCTGAGGTGGCTGACATTGGGAAATCCTACCAGTGGCTGGAAAAGGCTAGACTAAAAGACAGTACTGAGGCACTGATCATAGCAGCACAAGAGCAGGCACTGAGCACCAGATCCATTGAAGCAGGGGCCTACCACACTAGACAGGACCCAAGGTGCAGGCTGTGCAGAGAGGCCTCAGAGACCATCCAACACATAGTGGCAGGATGTAAGATGCAGGCAGGAACAGCATACACTAAACGGCACAACCAAGTAGCTGGCATTGTGTACAGGAACATCTGCACAGGATGACACATACCACCCGTAGGGGTGAGAGGGGAATTATTTTTTTTTTGTATATGTATGTATATATATGTGTATATATGTGTGTGTGTGTGTGTGTGTGTATATATATAATAAATTATTATTTATTATTTATAAAAATTCCCCTCTCACCCCTATGGGTGATATGTGTCATCCTCAACCTCAGGTCCTCTACCAGAGGCCTGGGAGTTTGAGGGTTCTGCGCAGTATCTTAGCTGTTCCTAGCACTGCACTCTTCTGGACAGAGAGCTCTGATGTTGTTCTTGGGATCTGTTGGAGCCACTCTCCCAGCTTAGGAGTCACAGCCCCGAGTGCTCCTACCACCACTGGGACCAGTTTGGCCTTTACTTTCCACATCCGTTCTAGTTCCTCTTTCAGGCCCTGGTACTTTTCCAGCTTCTCATACTCCTTCTTCCTGATGTTGCTGTCACTTGGCACTGCTACATCTATCACAACCGCTGTCTTCTGGTCCTTGTCTATTAGCACGATGTCTGGTTGATTGGCCAGTACCTGCCTGTCTGTCTGGATCTGGAAGTCCCACAAGATCTTAGCCCTGTTATTCTCCATGACCTTCTGTGGGATCTCCCATCTGGTCTTGGGAGGGTCTAGCCCATACACCGTGCAGATGTTCCTGTACACAATGCCAGCTACTTGGTTGTGCCGTTCAGTGTATGCTGTTCCTGCCTGCATCCTACATCCTGCCATTATGTGTTGGACTGTCTCTGAGGCCTCTCTGCACAGTCTGTACCTTGGGTCCTGTCTAGTGTGGTAGACCCCTGCTTCAATGGATCTGGTGCTCAGTGCCTGTTCTTGTGCTGCTATGATCAGTGCCTCAGTGCTGTCTTTTAGTCCAGCCTTTTCCAGCCACTGGTAGGATTTCCCAATGTCAGCCACCTCAGCTATCTGTCGACCAATGTCAGCTACCTCAGCTATCTGTCGACAGGGTGACTGGACAGCATAGTGGTTAAGAGCCCTGTAGTGGTTAAGAGTGACGCCCTTTGATACAGGAGACTGGGGTTCAAATCTTGGTGGGAACCTGTTTACCTTCCCAGTAGGGGTCCTTGGGCAAAAAGACCCTCTAATGCCTCACTTGCCTACTTCAAAGATGAGAGTGACATGAACTTGGAGAGTCATGCTGGCTTGGATGTCATGTGGATTAACAAGGGCCATGCCAGATGTTGGGGAATCAGGACAATCTGATGATAAGTGGTCTACTGGAACAAACCATGCATGGATGAGATATATATATATATATATATATATACCTTTGCCTTAGTTCAGTTGGTCTCTGCAATACATTCACTGATGTTTAACATCTCTAACTGTGCTATCACTATTAGCATACCCATCTTTTGATGATTCTGGTAATTTTTCCTGGCATTTCACAGTATGCCTTACCTTCCCTAAATCTGGCTCTGTGCATGCTATCAAAACCCTTCTGTTAGTGTGCAGAATTAATAACAAGAGGTGCTATGAATTATGATTTAGTCTGCATTAGTAATACATGCTATCTTTTTCCACAGAAACCCTGCCTCAATCGGTGTACAGGATGGGCCTACTCTGGGAATGAATCAGTTCAGCTCCCCATTTTAACTTCTCATTAGATCAGGCAGATACTACTTGCAACAGGAAAAATTAAAGGATATGCTGTCTATGAGGGAGAGTGAAACTCTTTCCTCACGGTAAGATTTATCCCTTTTCATCACATTGAAGGATATTTCTTTTGGTTTTATCTCTTCCATACTCAAATGACATATTAAAAGAAATAAGAATAAAATTTTCAGGAAGCGTCATATATATCAGTCGTGATTCAGTTATCAGTCATTGCAGCTGATAAATAGAAACATGTTATCAATCTTCCCCTCCCACCCTCCCAAATATGCAATATTAAGATCTATCCAAATAATCCAGTGACTGTATAAACAGTCTATTTCACTGCTTTTGGGTTCAAAAGTTCAGGTCAAAAGTGTAGTTTCATGCAAATTATTTTGCATATGAAAGGCTTCTTCCTGTGACTTTCCATATTTCTACACTAACAATCCATCCCCCCCCCCATTATAATATTGAGCATGCTGGGAAGAATGATACAACACACAGGATAAAATAAGCTGACACATACAAAGGAGGCATGAAAGAAAGCTTAGCTCCTGGTCCTTTTCCCTCCTCCAGAGCCTCTCTGAAATGCCGAATAAGCTTCTTATTTGATCTTAGCTTAATGCAAGCATCAGCTGTTTGGTGTGGAAGAAGCTGACTTAAAACCAAACCAAGCCAACAACAAACAAAACTCCAAAATCACTCAGCCCAACACTTGACTCTGAAAGGCTTCTAGTAATTGGTGGTCTATTAAGGCTCCTCCTAGACTTAATCATACTGATGTACAGAAGAGACCTAGCTCTGTGAATCAGCTAACCAGCCCAGTTCTCTTAATTTGCTAGCTAGCCAAGTCTTGCTAAGTTTACACTATTGCACAGTGGGTGGCTTTAAATTCCCTGCTGTTCTTAGTAGCAACAGGAATTTTTCGGGAGGAGGCAGCAGAGGTAGTGCAAGCAGCAGGGATTCTGTAATGGCTGATTCAGTTTCTTTCATCGAAATAAGGGGCTAATCCAGTTGACACACCGCAAAGTAAACAAAGAGTGACATATTTGTAGACAAACTGTCACACTTTAAATTATTCACAAAAAACAAATTATTTTTGAATTGTAGGCATAAATTTTAAAAATTCTGCCAGCCTCAGCAGCTGGTACGTGTTTGAGAGAACTAACCATTAACTGGAGAAGTTAATTTAAATATAATATTCTACTCCTGCTTATATCCTTCGTAAATCTCTCTAGCACATCAACTTAAAGAAATTTGCAAATTTAGTTTGCTCTGTAGAAATATGGTAGCTTTTTTTTTTTTTCTTCACTTAATGCTACAAATTCTAATAGCTACTGGTATATTTTTCTTCTTACACTTAAATCTTTTTGCAATTAGCCTTCACTGAGCTTTTCTATTTTTAAAGTTAGGGACAGCAGAGTTTTAGTTTTTCATATATAAAATTGGTGGGATTTTCAAAAGCATCCTGTGCGGGACTAGTTCTGCTCCCATTGACACGAATGGAAGAACTTCCACAGACCTCAGTGAGACCAGGATTTCATTTCCAGAGTCCCCATTTCCCATCCTATTATAATCTTAGAGGTAGCTATCAGTCAAGTAAATTCCTTTACTCTGCTGGAAGAAATTACAACAAAATTAAATATATAAATAAATAAAGTTATCCCAAATGCAAAACAGACAACTTTGTGCAAACTGGCATACATTCATGCGGCTATATATTATACATATATGTACATCCACAGTGTTCATGGCCACTGAGAGTAAGATATCAAGATATCTTGCACTGCCACTAGAACAATGTCTATGCAGTTCAAAGGGTGAAGTCCCTGGCTAGCATATTTACCAAACTGAAGAGATTAAGTAGCAATACCATTAGCAGCTGCAGGGGCGAAGGTAAGGCAGAACGCAACGGAATGCCATTCCAGGGCCCTCCATTTTTAGAGGGCCAGCATTCGGGGCCCCTAAAAATAGAATTATGGGGTGGAACGCAGCATTCCAGTGTGTTCCACCTACTCTCTCTGCAGCAGTTTTAAAAGTTTCCAGCCTGGGGGAAACTCCCTGCCAGCTCATGTTTAGAGCATGCTCGGGGCTGGGTGAAGGGGAGCCCAGCTCAGCTTATGGTGTGGCTGCTCCACTCCTTGCCACTCAGCTAATGTGGCCAGGTAAGCAGGCCTGGGGTGGGCCTGGGGGCTGGCTTGGGCTGGACACAGGGAAGGAGCAGGAGCTGGGCCTTCCCCAGCCACCCAGGGCTCGGGCTGGAGCCAGAGCCTGGGCAGGGGCTGGCAGTGCAGTGTCATGCAGAGGGTGCTCCAGCTCCACAGGCGGTAAGGTGGGCTGAGGCCAGGGCTGCTGCTGCTGCACAGAGAGGCAGAGTGAACTCATGCCTGCCAGACCAGCCCCAATCAGGGTCCAAAGCTCCCTACGGTTGCAGAGGGGTGTTGGCTGGGCGAGCAGCCCAGTGTCCCCTTCGCATATGGCACCAGCACCTCCTGCTCCAGGCCCCAAACTCCCCTGCTACAACCCTTCTCTGCTCTAGTCTCCGACCTCCTGCTCCCACCTACCCTTCCCAGCCTCCATTTCCTGCCCCTATTCCTTCACAATGCCTACCTCCTGCCCCAGCCCTCCACCTCCTGTCATCACCTGTACCCTCCCTGCCACATCTCCTGCCCATGGCCCTTTTCACCACCCTGACACCTCCTGCCTCCTGCCCTCCCCTTCACTGCCCCCATCTCCTTCCCCTGCCCCCAGACACCCCTTCAACACCTCCACCTCCTGCTTCTGCTCTATTGCTCCTCATCCCTCTCTCCACATCCCAAGCTCTCATCCTACCTGGGCTGGTGCCCAGACAATACAGGAGGGGGACCAGATGATTGGGGGGTTCCAGGGCTTGCCAAATTATACTTTAACCCCTGAGCAGCTGTTCTGTCCAACAGTTCATTCCAGAGAATTTATGGCTGCATTTCAAAAATAAAGCTATGGCAGTGAGCCCTCACTGACTTGGAGGACAAACAAACAAGGAGTCCTGCGGTGCTTAAAGACTAACAAATTTATTTTCTGCATAAGTTTTCATGGGGGAAAGTGTCTGATGAGCTGGGATTTTCTCACACAAAAGTTCATGCAAAAATTAAATTTGTTAGTCTTCAAGTGCCACAGGACTCCTTGTTTGTTTGTTTTACTGAACTAGACCAACACAGCTACCCCTCTGGACCTTGACCTGGAGGAGTTAGGGTTAGTGAGATCTATTATTAGAGACAGGAATGAGCAAGGCATAGTGACCTCTGCTGGCATGCTAGAGTGAGTACTGTTTTGTGGTAAAAAGGAATTGCCCTCAGTAATATATACGTAGAACTCTTAGAAGACACCTTAGGATATCATGGACAGGAGGAAGGTTAACCATTGAAAAGTTATATTGTTACTAATGTAGAGGGCACACATTTTGGGCAGTCAATGTAGGTCATAAGGGTAGCCCAAGAAGGACATTTGTCCCAGTTTTAAATGGGATTTTTTGCAGAAGCTATTTGGGTTTTGGCTAATGGTTCAAAAGTCTCAGGCAGAACTTAGAAGAGATGGCATACAAGGCGTTGTAGTTGTTGGCAGTTTATTTCTAAATTGTAAACATTCTCTACTGCATATATTTTTTCAGCTTCATCAGTCTACCACAACTGTTACGTAGTTGCAATAGAAGACCCAATCACACATACCTTAGACAAGACACCTGTGTGAAGATTCATATTTATTTAACAAGACAATGTGTTTCTCTATTCTAACTGCAACACTTCATACTTTTAATTGTCAGAATAATTTACCTTTTGCAACGAGAATCTGAAGACTGAAGCTCAACAAATGTGTGTATGATATTAATTATTTGGCCCTTTCTTGTACTTTGCAATCTTTTAAAGAGCTGCTAATGTTTACCATGCCATCAAAATGGAATGTTACTTAACTAGGCAATGAAGCAGTGTTCTGTGACACTCACTTTCAAATATATCTTTGAGATCTTGCCATCTTTCGTGTATCCCCCTGATAATTAGCTCATTCACAGAACATTGGCATTTTCTTCACAATTAGTTTTCAAATATATCTATGTATCTAGTCCTTTTTATTCTTCCCCTAATTCTTTTTGGCATTTATGGGAGACAGTATTTCAAAGTATCATGCAAATAATCTTGGAGTATCAGATGATAAATTGGGTATTTGAAGAACTAATTGTCTTCACCGTTAGCTTTCAGCAAGAAAGAAGTTACTTTTAGAACAATATCAATTCTTGCGGTTGCAATATCCAGAGAGCAGTTAGATACACTACGTATGAATTACTTTTACTTTTGATTAAGCTTAGATGGCATTAAGCACAATAAGAAATAAAAATAGTGACATCTTTGGGAGACAGCACTGAGAATATCTTCTCTCCAACAGGCTGTATCTCAACTGAGCACAAAATGGCACTGCTTTCAACCTTGGCAGACTCCTAGAATCTGAAGAAGTGTAGAACATAGAAATGAAAACATAACAGCATCATACAGTGCACTATTTATATGTTTATTTTATATAGCATCTGCTACTGTGAAATGCTTTACAATCTATCCGCCTGATTTTTCACTGCTGTGCCTCTTACACAGTCATTTTCACCTGCAAAAGGGGTTTATGATTAGCAGACTGCCAAATCTGAATGGCATCATTTTACAGAGACTTTGCTTTCACTTTGCATTAGTGTAAATGATTAAATAATTTGCAAGACAGTGGAGAATTAGGTAATACAAATACTAATAAAATATTTAAGCGTTGCCTTTTCATGGGTGGAACATGATGACAGTTTAATATAATATGCATTGTCTTCACAGAGCAGATTAAGATAGGAAATAAAGAAGAAAATAGAATATAGCAAGCACAGTGATTTGAAAACTCTTGCAAAAGATAACACACATAGGATCTTTAATGACAACAATAATAAAGACATGGGTATTGTTTCATCACAACATTAGCATTTCTAAATCTATAATCCCTTATTTTTGACCACCAACACAACTTTACGTCATTTGTACTCATACAGGAGTTGACATTTGTTTTAGTTTTCACTAGGTTTGCTTGGATGGTGATATTTCAGGCATTTTATCAGACATTTGTATATCTCTTTACAGAACAAGAAAATCATTTTTATGGTTGTGTTTTTCTCAACAGCAAATTGCCTTTTTAGCCTAGCAGAAAAAACTACAGTATTCTATTCTATCACATGAATCATCAACAAAATTACTCGCTAAGTATTTCCCTCAGGTTTTGTTATAGGTGGAGATGAAACATGAAGCTAAAAGCAGATATCTAGATTTGAAAAAAAAAAAAAAAACATAGTAAATTTACAACAGTTAGAACAATCTTGGTTAGACTTGCGAATTCAATAAATCTGAGATGCAGATCATTGACAGCGAACAAATATGTAGGACTAGCATGTTATTCATACAGATACCTTTATTAACAATAAATACATTTTTAAATATCTATAGACGTTGAATGCTGGACTGTGCACTTGGAAAAGACTGGTAGGCGGCAAGTGGCCCTGTGGCTAAAACTGAGCTACTTTTCCATTAAGTTCCCATCTTTCCATTTTTCTACGTGTCCTAACAGCAACATTTAACACTTTTTTTATTTTTGAGGGGGTGGTAAATAAGTTTAGTATATATGGGAAGCCTGGAATCCAAACCATGGTTTTTACTTGCACTGACAACTCTGAAATCTCTCTAATCTATACTGACATACCAGGACTTGGTTGCTCCATTAATGTTGCTAGCCCAGGCATTATAGTGAACCCACAGCAACATGAACTTCAATGCAAGCTGTACAGGACTGACTTAAATTCTGAGTAATTATTCAGGTGTCTAACCCACACTGAGATCCACGCCTCCAACAGTTTTACTGTTCTGGTGCCCACATTTGATTAAAGCTAGCTTTGATATGTCTTCATCAGCTTCTCTTACGCACTAACTGCATCATAGATATGCTAAAAGTGGAATTTTGAAACACACCGAAAGACTTAGCAGCTCAAGTCTTACTGCAAGTGGGTAGAATTTATGTTCCCAAATCACTTAGGACATTTTTAAGCCCCATCCTAAACTCCTCTCTCTAAAGATTAATATGGGTACGACGACATTCTGGAATGGGTTTCAATCCTCATGAAGTCAATGGGAGTTTGGTTTGAATAAGGATTGCATTAGTAGTTGAGGTCTAGCATGTGAGTAGTCTTGTATGGATGCTCAGAAGAGAGAAAAAATACACACATGCAATGCTGAACAGGGAGTTTTTTGAATCCCAGCCTTCCTAAGGTGAATGGGGAAGGGGAGAATAAGGGTGGAGTAACAACCAGTGGAACTTGGTCAGGGCAGTTATATTGCCTATCTATATAATCTCTTTTTCCTTCCTGCCTTTAATCTTGAACCAAAAACTACATTTCCAGATTCACCTGCTGGAATGGTACATTTAAGCCTTCTTCCACGTTTTTGAAATAAGTTATTTTGAAATAAAGTCCTTATTTCAAAATAAGTTAACTTGAATTAAGAAAATGTTAATTCAAATTAAGGGAAAAGCTCAAAGCGAAATAGCATGTCCAAACACAGGACTTGTTATTTCGCTTTAGGAGAGGGGCACCATGGAGGTGTGGCAACACGGCCCCCTCCCTGGGCCATGCCCCCACCCAATAAAGGCTCAAAGGAAGGCACCCTGGGAAGGAGAAGGGCAAAAGTGTTCTTTCAAAATAATGGTTATTTTGAAATAACACGTCCAAACGTCATTGTTTCAAAACAACTGTTTCGAAACTATGGCTATTTCGATTTCATGCGAGGTTTTACTGTTTCGAAACAACAGCCCATTGTTTCAAAATAACAGAATGCTGTCTGGACATAAGAAATTTTATTCTGAAACAATGGCTGTTGTTTCGAAATAAAACTCTCATCTGAACACAGCCATACAGATTTGTATGAATACAGCATTTTCAATTACCTGGCAATTCAGATTTAAAAAAAAAAATCAATGAATTAAAAAGTAAAAAGTAAAACTAATTTTCAGTCAAATAAAACATTTTTTCTCAGCAGAACCCAAATGCTTTGTTGAGATTTTGATCATTTTTAAAGTTTCTTTTATTGTTTTTTCAATAGAATTGAAGGAAATTTGGAAACAAAAAGATGTTTCAAGGTGAACAGTCACAGTGTTTGATTTTAAATATGTGCTTTGAACCTAAGTGTTTTGAACTTCAGAATTTTTTTTTTTTTTGTCAAGACAATTCATTGAAACTGACACGAATTCACAGAATGTTTTTGTGTCACTGAATCTATATATATCCTTGGGGGGGGGAGGTGCAGCTGAAAAAATTCATCTACATTTACTTATAAGCTGCAATTTTGAGTGTACTCAGACTGTTAGATATCAGGTCCTCAGATTCTTTAATTTTTCTAATCAGTAATAAAGGATTTGCAAAAACATTCTATATAAAAAAAGATGGAATAGCATAAGATTGTGGCTCACTAAACTTTTTTTGTCCACACATCTCCTTTATTTCAAAATAACACTGGTTATTTTGAAATAAAAAAGATTAGGTCCACACAACGTTTTCTTATTTCAAAATGACGGGCTCTGTCATTTCAAAATAAGAACCGTCATTCTGAAACAGCTTAAACCCCATTCATTTCGAAACGGCTGTTATTTCAAAATGGTTATTTCAAAATAATGCCGTTTGAACATGTTGTTTCGAAACAACACCATTGTTTTGAAACAACTGTTTCAAAACAACATGTCCAAACAGCCTTATTTTGAAATAACCATTTTGAAATAACAGCCATTTCAATAGCAGGCTTTCCCTTAATTCGAATTAACTTATTTTGAAATAAGAACTTTATTTTGAAATAAATCATTTTGAAATAACTTATTTCAAAGTAATAATGTATGTGTGGACATAGCCTTATAGAAACTGTGATTTAATTCACTGGAACCTTTGTTAATTTAGTAATTTAAAAAAAATTGTTAAGCAACTTCCTTTTAGACATTTGCTCATCTTTTCTCTTCTATATTGTCTCTTTTTCACCTCTCTACTTTTTATTTTCTGCTTTTACCCTTTACCTCTGCTGTTTTCTTTCTCATTCCTATCCACACCTTTTGCATTTGATCCCTTTGTAAGATCAGGTTTTCTCTGATCAGTTACCTTTCCAATCACTCTGAAGCCATTCTGTTTTAGATAGCTCTTCTTATTAGTCACTAGAATAAGAGATAGTGCTTCTGCAACTATTGTGTAAATACACATATGGTCAGGAAGATTACAAAAATGGCCACACTATTCACATAAAGGGAATGTGGATTCTAACTAAGGGAAGTGATTGTTCCACACAAAAATAATTAGAAAGAATCTACTTTTCTTTTTTAAAAAACTTATTTAGAGTTCCTGGATCGCTATTAAGTACAGATTATTGTAAGATAGAAAAATTGCAATACACCACAAAATAATGATCTTGTAGAATTGGTCCCGCTAGATTGTTGCAACTTTTGCAGTCCTTAGAATGCTTCTTAAAAAAAAAATAGCACAAAGAGCAAAGATGCACATTTAGAAATTGCAAGTAATTTTTGAAGCAAACAATACGTACAATGGCACTATTGAGTAAATTGGGAGCAGCTGCCTGCACTGCCATCACAGCTGTTTGCAAAGTATATAATTTATATTTTCTGCAACAGTAAGTGGGAAAGCTTTTAAGAGATGTGTTCATACTTTTAACAGCTCTTTTCTCCTGTTTTTGCCATTGTACACAGACACACACAAAATTCTGTTTTGACAGAACAATTAACGTTCATCTATTTCTTATTATATTTTGGATGTTATAGGTTAGGAGCTGGCCTCTTGTCTTTTTTAATCAATTTTCTCCTAACAGATGGGATTTTGGATCATTCTGCAATGCAGAAAGAAATATATAGTTTATTTTCCCTACAGGTAGCCATTATTTAATTATATGTAATTGATTAAGTTAATTAAAAATAATTATGCCTTCTATTCCTGTAATTCATGAGTACTTCTGTAATCCATTTGCTATGAATTTCTGTTTTCTGTTTTGTCAAAGAACAAAGCAAAAAATGTGTCAAAACAACATTTAGGAAAGTGCAAAGATGAGATTGTGCAAATAGCCTTCATAACTTTGATACTGCCCTCTTTATTTATTATACATTTTGGAATACAATCTTTAGTTAAAAAATATTTTTTTCAATTAATTCAATAGAATATCTTAATTTTTCTTACCTACTTTAATATAAAATTTGATACTGATAATTAGCATAGTTTGCTCTGTGGTCTTTAAACAGTTTGAGAAGTTGACTCAAAGTGTGTAGTACATGAGACACAAAAAGTAAATGAGAGACCATGGACCAGTTGGTGCACTATACAGAGAATGATGAGAAGGCTGCTACAGAGCATGGCCAATGCGTCAATGCACAGTGACGTAACAGAGTTATCCTTTGGACAAATGTGTAATTCAGGTTCAGGGATGGTGTAGGTCCCTCACCAAATGGGGTAGGCAATCTAGTGGTGGATGATGCAGAAGAAGCTGAAGTACTCAATGCTTTTTTTTAACTCAGTCTTCACAGGCAAGGTCATCTCCCAGGTTATTGCCCTGGGCAACACAGAATGGGGAGAAGAAGAGCAGCCCTTGGTGATGGAAGGTCAGGTTAGGGACTGCTTAGTGAACTTGGACATGCAGAAGTCTATGGGGCCAGATAAACTGCATCTGAGGGGACTGAGGGAGTTGCCCTTTGTGATTGCAATGCTACTGGCCATTGTCTTTGAAAACTTGTAGTGATTGGGGGAAGTCTTGAATGATTGGGAAAAGGCAATTATAGTACCTATATTTAAGAAAGTGAAAAAGGGGGAGCCAGGAAACTACAGATTGATCAGCCTCATCTCAGTCCCTGGAAAAATTATGGAGCAGGTCCTCAAAGAATCCATTCTGTAAAATTTGGAGGAAAACAGGGTGATCAGGGACACTCAGCATGGATGCACCAAGGGCAAATAGTGCCTGACCAACCTGATTGCCTTCTATGATGAGATGACTGGCTTTGCTGATACAGGGATAGCCATTGACATAATATATTTGACTTTAGCAAAGCTTTTAATATGGTTTCCCACAGCATTCTTGTAAGTAAGTTAAGGAAGTATGGTTTCAATGAATGGGCCATAACACGGATAGAAAGGTGGCTCAGTCATCCAGCTCAGTGAGTAGAAATCAATGGCTCAATGTCCAGCTGGCAACCAGTACCAAGGGGTCTGTCCTGGGGCCAATTTTGTTCAACATCTTCATTTTTTATTTGGATGATGGGACAGATAGCATAGTTGGTAAGTTTGCATGTGATACCAAGCTGGGGGGGGGAAATGTTAGGTATGCTGGAGGATAGGGATAGGATTCAGGGAGACCTAGACAAATTGGAACATTGTGCCAAACAAAATCTCATGAGGTTCAACAAGGACAAGTGCAAAGTCCTGCACTTAGGATGGAAAAATTCCAGGTACTGCTACAGGCTAGGAACCGACTGGCTAAGTATCAGCTCTGTAGAAAAGGACCCGATGGTTATGGTGGACGGGAAGCTGGATATATGTCACCAGTGTGCCCTTGCTGCCAAAACAGGCCAATGGCATATTGGGATGCATCAGAAGGAGCATTGCCAACAGCTTGAGCGATGTGATTATTCCCCTCTGTTCAGCACCCGTGAGGCCACACTTTGAATATCGAGTCCAGTTTTGCGCTCCCCACTACAGAAACGATGTGGACAAATTAGAAAGATACAACAGAAGCAACAAAAATTATTAGAAGGCTGTGGCACATGACTTATGAGGAGAGACTGAAGGAACTAAGCTTATTTAGTCTGCAGAAGAGAAGACTGTGGGGGAATTTGATAGCAATCTTCACTACTTGAAGGGATGCTCCAAAGAGTAGAGAGGTAGGCTATTCTCAATGATGACAGCGGGTAGAACAAGGAGCAATGGTTTCAAGCTCCAGCTAGGGAGGTCTAGGTTGGATATTAGGTGCAACCTTCTTACTAGAAGGGTGGTGAAGCACTGGAATGGGTTGCCTAGGGAGGAGGTGGAATCTCCATCTTTGGAAACTTTTAAGACCCAGTTGGATAAAACCCTGGCTGGGATGCTTTAGTGGGAGTAGCCCTGCTTTCAGCAAGGAGTTGGACTAGATGATCTTATAAGGTCCTTTTCAGCCCTAATATTCCATGATTCTATGAACTGAGTACAACTAACTTCTGTGCGTAGAAGAATGGAGCTACTCAAGAGCACCTCCTTCTGCCTCAGCTAGGTTCCTTAGTCACATCAACAACTTATTATCAATGGTGTCAAAGGCAGCTGAAGGAACAGCACAGACTTTTGAGATGAAATTCTGGTTCCCTGAAGTGAATAGCAAAATACTCACTGAGTTCATCCTTAATCTTCATCCATGTCCAAAAAATGATTTACAAGGTAGTCTGACCCAAGGACCCTGAAGCTGTAAGTGGCAAAAAGCACAATGGCATGGATAATATTCTAGAAGTTATGTATCTATACTAAAATTTATGTCCTTTGAGGGCTTGGAGTTAAGGCAAGTCACCAGGAGGTGACCAAAGTAATCTTCCCTGTCAAATGAAGTGTGTATTGTGATTGTCTGCCTCACAATAGAACCCTATTTGCATAGTGAGACATTGGAAAAAGAAATATTGTGAAATCTACAAGAGGGGAAATTCACAGTGGTCAGTGGAGTTGGGGAGTTGATCCCAAGCAGATGATTTCTTCATGATGTGGGGCAGAGCCATAATACTGGTTTTGGCGCCCCGGGCACATTCCGAGAAGAACATGCTCCTTCCGATTAGCAGAGCTTGAAGCCAGTGCCACAAAAGCTCCCTCTTTAACAGAGCAGCTCCACTGAGCCGCTCTGGGCTGCCCAGGGCTTTGGCCTGTCAACCCCACCACGGTTATGGTTCTGATGTGGGAATGCAGTAATGAGATGCCTCCCAATTCTAGCGTCCCAGAGGAAGCATTACCAGTAGTCTCTTTGCAATATACAAATATAAAATAAATTTTGAAATCTGAAAATTCCAGAGATGGCCAGAGTCCATTAGTTCCTAATCAGAACTTACCCAATAATTTTCCCTTGAACAAGATTTGTTAAAGGAGAAGAATTCTCTAACTATTGTCCACCGGGGTGGATCAAAGTTATCTCAATGCCATAAACAGTCAGAATAGAATATGAAAAATATAAACAAAACAAACAAAACAAAACACAAATTCTAGCCAAAACATACAGTAACAGACCTACCCTCTCAATATTTGCACAGTGGAGAGACGTAAATGGTAGGGTCCCACAACAATCTGTATTGGGACCAGTGCTGTTCAACATATTCATCAATGATCTGAAAAAAGGGGTAAACAATAAAGTGGCAAAGATTTCAGACAATATAAAATTAGTCAAGGTAACTAAGTCCAAATTTGACTGGGAAGAGCTATAAAGGGATCTCACTGAACTGTGAACTGGAGGACTGGACAACAAAAATGTCTGAAGGTATTCAATGTTGATCAATGCAAAGTAATGTGCTTTGGAAATAGCTATATTTACAAAATGATGTGCTCTAAATAAGCTGTTACCACTGAAGAAAAAGATTGTGGCATGATCATGGATAACACTAGGAAAACACTCAGTTTGCAATCAAGAAAGTTGACTGTTATGAACCATTAAAATGTGTTAGATAATAAGACTAAACATATCATAAGGCCACTATATAAATACATGATATGCTCACTCCTTTAAATACTGTGTTCAATTCTGCTTCTCCCATTACAAAGAAAAGAGAGAGAGAGGGAGAGAGGTAACAAAGAAGACCACCCGTATAGGGTGTCAGCACATAACTCAACAGACAGGCACCTCCTGGTGATTGTCTTGGGGAACTGCTCAAGTGGACAGTGCATTGGGTGCCCTGTATTCCATGTTTTTTATGGACTCCAGTCTGTACCTCAGCACTCTGGCCTAGTCCCTTTCAGGTCCTCTTTCCATGGTACAGTCTATTCCCAGCTATTCCATTCTGTGTCAGTGGCTGCCAGTTCAGTCACCACACACTGGCCAGCTGGAGGAGCTGGGAGGGACCTAGGCCCTTCAATTTCCCTGGGGCCTAACCCATGGATCCCATGTGTCCCAATTAAGCACCATGTCAACCCCCAACTCAGTTCTGCCCACAGTTCAGTAGTTCATCTGAGCCATATCTATGCCTCCTCCAGGTACCTTTCACCCTTGTATCAGACGCACGGTTATAACTAAGCCCTCCCGCAGCCAGTTAAATAGTAAATCCTTCATCCCCACAAGCCAGAGGAAAACTGCCTACAGCAGAGCTTCAGACTTCTTATACAGGCTCCTGGGCCATGATTGGCCCTTCAAGCTAATGATTGACTCCTACCTATAGTGGTGATTCCCTTCTACTGAGTTTAACCTCTTTCCTGCCAAAGTAGGCAAACCAGAGTGGAAAGACACTTTAACATAGTATTATAATTCAGTTTACCTTGGAGTATATGTGCCCTTGTCTGTGCCCTTTCAAAAATTATAAAGTATATACATTAATACAGTGGTTGTCAAACTTCTTTCCTTGGGACCCAGCTCCAGACCCCTCTGCCATGCAGCAACCCTCCACTGAAAAAAAAGTGGCAGCCAGAAAATTGAACAGTGACTATGGCTGCGGGGGGTGGCAGAGTGGGATCTCTCATAGCTTTCATCCTTTCTTTTGTGGCTTCTTTCTATTGCATGCTCCAAGTCTATACATCTAATCTGAGATCACCTACATGGAACATGTATATGGTGATCCCACATGCCATGCTCCTGTCTCAAATAAGGAAGTATGTCAAGTCTCTAAGATTGCATGTAGTAGCCTGGAGTGGGAGGTGACTAGGTGGAGAAATGAGATGGAAATGCTGTGACAGGGGAAGGAAGAAAGAGCCAATGCCAGGCTGGAAAGAAAGGTCCTGGAAGTTCCTATCTTCGGATGAGCCTGTCCAGGTTCCTCCAGGTCCTGCTCCCTTCTCCACTGCCCAGTTCCAGGAACTGAAGCAGCCCTTCTGGGTTCCATTTTCACCTCTGCTCTTCCTCTGCTCCCTGAGTCTGCATGAGTTTCCATGAACACACAATTGTCCACAATATTCTGTTTTGGTTGACTTGTTACTTAGGTTTTCTAATTATAGAAAAAATACCATACTTTCTAACACAGCCTTCTACTAGAACAGTTTGCTTTTCTCTTCTCATTTTAATTATCAGTCAGAAAATCTCTGGAAAGAGTTTTTATTAAAATCTACAAGTTACAACTTTTGTTGCAAGCAAGGGAACACTCAACCCACTGAAGAAAGAGGCAAGTCCTAATTTGCAAAAATAACTGTACCACCCCCCCCATAGAAAGCTCCCAGAAATGGTGAAATAAGGGGGTGTTCAAAATTTTTTTCTTTTCTTCATTGGGTCTGTTGATAAAAAAACTCAAGGGTTGCTTGCCAGTGATCTCCATCCTTTTCATATGAATGAGAGAAGCCCAAAGGGAGACAGTAAGTCAGAGAGAAGGAGGCATAGAGATTGCCTGAACAACCATTCACACCTCATTGTTAATTCCAACAATTGTTGTCTCAATGTTCTCTGGAGAGCTGCAGTAGCCAACAGAGGAACAAGAGGCAGTTGCCTCCCTCCCCTTCTCCCACCTACAGCTCTGGTGCTGTGACCCAGTACCAGCAGATCTGCGACCCAATACTGGGTTGGGACCGCAACTTTGGTGACCACTGCATTAATATATAGGTCTTTGCACATCTTCTTTCTAGTGTTCCAGGACTAGACTTTGGATGGAGGTTTTTGACTGATGGTATAACACAGATGTGGCCAAACTGTAGCTCAGGAACTTCATGTGGCTTTAAGTGAAAAAGTGTGGCTTGAGGAAGAAAGCCAAAGGAAAGCAGCCTCAGCCTAGGAGTTTTAAATCTGATGCTCAGGGAGAAGCCCCAGCCTGTGCCTATTTACCAGGGTAGACATATTGGATGTTCAGACCGGGCAGGGCTCAAGCAAGGGGAGCAAGCCTCAGCCTGTGCCTAGCTGCTAGAGCAGTCAGTAAGGGAGGGAGAGTCAGCCCAGGTGAGCCACTACAGGGCCTGGGGTTTAGGGAGCTGCAACAGGAGGGAGAAGAGGCAGGACAGCTGGGAGAAGCAGCAGAATGGTCAAAGAGGGTGGGGGCCTAGTTTTCATGGTAACCTTAAGTAATTATTAGAATCTGACATTAGTAGGATCAACATTTCCCCTCTTTTTATGATAAAATTGAAGTTTGCAATGAATTTTAAATTTAGTAATTTTGGAGTAGGTCAAATAGCTATACGCCTCAGTGCGGCTCTCAAAGCTTTAATAATCAACTTGTGTGATTCTTGAGTTCAATAAGTTTGGCCATGCCTCGTATAATGCCTAAATTAAAGAACTGAATTCACAGTTTTAATATGAAGGCATTGAGAATTGGGGTGATCTACAGGAGGTGAGAAACAGCCAGGAAAAAACAAACTAATGTAGATTATTTGTTCATTCTTAAATCAGTCCTATACTTATTGATTATTTTAAAGTAACAGTTGTTATTTATTAATTATTATTATTATTATTATTATTATTATTATTATTATTATTATTATTAT
>ML681979.1:42785995-42853885 GCA_007922195.1 Podocnemis expansa | reverse complement strand
ATTATTATTATTATTATTATTATTATTATTATTATTATTATTATTATAAACCAGAGCTACCATGCTGGTTCTTTTCTTTTTTGTTTTATTTTTAGATAATTGACCCATTTATTTCTAAATCTAATTTGCAAACCTTCCATTTTTAACATTTATCTGGTGCTTCCTCACAAATTCCAGAACTCCTGCCAGCTCAGCATATTGCATGAAGCCAGAAGTAGAACAGCTTACACTACAGATTTCTCTCACAGCTTCACATGCTGAAGAGAAAAGCATCCTGACCTTCTATGACTTGTGACAGCTAGCACCTTTTACTGATGAGAAAATTTTGGTAAGTTTTTTCATGTGGGAAGACTCATATTATTTCCACCTGCAGATGCTAAATCTCCTCCAGTCCCAGTCTCACTCCGTCATGATTCATTTGCTCTTAATGTGTGTCTCCCTCCTGCCTGACCACCCGCTCCCCCCCCCCACTCCCTAACCACACACTACAGCCTCCCAGAAACTTCATCCCCTCCCTCTCCTCTCCACTCATCCTTCTCTCAATAGATGTGACTAAAACTAGCAATGCAGGATCTACACAGGATGTTCACACAAGTGAACCTGTGGTTGAGAGAGGAGCGGGTAGAGAGAACACGGCATCTCGTCTTACATTGGCCTAGAACTATGTGCAGATACTGGCCCAGAGGACTATTTTGTTCTAAGATACTAATATCTCAGCCCTGAAGCTCCTCCTCAGAGGCTTTTGGATATTGGCATATCTTTAATTAATTACCTTTCACTCATGGTTATATTCCTTGCCTTTAAAAAACAGTGATGTCAGTGTCTCGATAAAAAATGGATAATGTCACATCATTGCTTGGCAGTGTCTCGCTTTAAATTTGTATCATGGGGGGTGGGGGGAATAGGAGCTAATTCAATTTACATAAAATTAGAGACATAGCAAGAAAGAACAACTTTAATGATAACCTTTATTATATGGACTTACATTTTAAGCTGAATCAGTGAACCTAAAGTATTGTTTGAGGAGAAACCTTTCATATAGACTCATTGTCAGGCTTTAGTCTTTTTAAAAACACACACAGTCTTTCAGAATTTGACCTTCACTACTGTAGATGAAAATGGAGTGAAAATGCTTCTAGTTTAAGGGAAGATTACAAAGGATTTATTTTGGATTTAAAAAGTAACACTTAATATTGAAAATTTTGGTTTGATTCCATTCCAATATGGAATTGCTGCCCTGTGTATATGTGTGTCTGTGGCTATGTCTACACTTACTTTTTTAGTACACACTTGCTAGCCCAAACTAAAAAAAGTCTGAGGTTAGTCCGAACTAATCTCAGGCTAGTTTGGACTAACCACGGCTTTTTAGTTCGAACTAGCCGCATGTTTTAGTTTGAACTAGAACGTGCAGCTAGTTCAAGCTAATGGCTTAGTTCAAACTTTTTAAGTTCAAACTAGCCATTATTTACTGTATTGAATGTGCGTAGTTCAAATTAAAGTTCGAACTAAGCACAGAAGTCCAAACTAAGCACCGGGTCTTGTTAGTTCAGACTAAGCTTTGCCTAGTCCGAATTAAGAAATTGCTTAGTTTGGACCAGGCAAAGCCTAGTGGGGCCACGGGCCAAATTAGCCTTGACTAAGCTTCCTTAGTTCAGACTAATTTGGCAGTGTAGACATAGCCTGTATATATGTAAATATAAACATGCATGTATGGGTATACACACACACATATTTAAATGAGAGATAGATTTGCTAGACTACATATTGCACAAAACATAAAATCCAGGAAATAAAATGTTAGCTAACCTGAACTACACTTTTCAATTTTCATTCTCAGTCCCTTCCATTCCACACAGCCCACATCTCCAGTCTCTTCCTGTGGAGCTAGGGCAGAGTGTCCTGATAATGTTTCAAGGCTGTTCTCATAGAAGTCAACAGAAATTTTGGAATTGTCTGACTGAGTTCAATAGGAACAGAAGCAGGACACACTGCATTACCTTTCACATCTAGGACTTCATCTACATTTGCAAATTAGTCCAGGCTTAGGAGGCCTAGTCCGGACTAATTTAGCCTATGGCCATACTAGGCTTTCCCTAATCCAAACTAAGAAATTTTTTAGTTTGGACTAAGGAAAGTTTGCTTCAAACTTGTAAGTACCGCGGTTACTCCAGTCTTATGCACTTAGTTCAAACTTTAGTTCGAACTAAATGTGGGCAAAACTCAGGCTAACACTTAGTTCAGACTTAAGAAGTTTGAACTAAGCCAGTTAGTTTGAACTAACCACACATTCGAGTTTGAACTAAGTGTTATTTTGAAATAGAACGCATGGTTAGTTCGAACTAAAAAGTTTGCAGTTAGTTTGAACTAACCTCAAACTCCTTACTTCAGACTAGCAAGTCTGAAGTAAGTTTGCCAGACTGAGACATAGCCAAAGTCTCTGCATAGCTACTTTTCAAACTCTAGGCCTCCAACCCATCCACTTATTCTGCCTCTCACATACACTGCTGCTACTTCTTCATTTTCCTAAAGCCTTGCTCAGCCTATCACAGTCTTCCCAGCCACTACCACCAATCCTGGTTCTCTGCTTGCTTCCCCAATTTCTTGCTCACATCCACCAGCAAACACAGCACATCCTTCCTTAACCCTCATATCCTTCCACAGTGCCATCTCTGCCTTAGCCCTACACTTCCCTCTGCTGCTCAACCTTCCTGCCTGGCTCACAGGACCTATATACAGAGATCAGTAAAAAGCAGGGATAGAGGTAGTTGCTGCATTTAAAATGATGGATAGACAGACAGACAGATAATTAGATAGATAGATAGATAGATATGTTTTGATGAAGAATGGAACCAAAAACTTTGGGTTTGACTGAAAGTTTGGCTCTACTCAGGGAGTCAGAAGAGCAAAGTTAGAAAACAGAATGCTAATGAACAAATCCAAACAAAAATTTAGAAAAAGCTATATCCGTATGAGTGTTATAGTACAAATTTGTTATGGTGATCTCTAGAGACAGCTGTGGTGTCAAATGATTAAACCCAGTCAATAAAAATGCATTCTGAGATGTGTTTTTATTATTAGATTACAAATTAATCTGCACTGATCAGGCATTAGAGAGAAACTTACTGAAAGACTCAGAAAGTCAGGTTCACATTAAAAAGAAATCTTTCTGTTGCCAAACTGTTGATATTTTCATTTATTTCCTGACATTTAAAAACCCATCACCCAAGTATAGGCCTTATGGTGATAACTCATTGTATATATTGCACAACAGAAGAACATGCCTGTTTTCACAGCTAAGCAGACTGATTTTAATGAAATTGAGCCAGTGGTATATTCTCATTTCAAACAAGGCAAGCTGTAGAGCCTTTTTTTTTTTTTTTTTGGCCTGAGAGGCAGGCATACATCAACTTGAGCCTGCTAACAGAATTGTGACAAAAGAGATGCAATACTCTTTCTGATTCCATCCCTCTACCTCCTGAGACACAGCTCCATTGGAACACTGATACTTAGCAGAATCTACTAAAAATACAGCAGCTGTTGTTGAGTGAGGGGTGGAAAAAACTCTATTTGCAAGCAAAAAAAAATTAAACAAACACATTAAAAGATAACTAAAAAGTGCTTTGTTCTTTTCAAACTCACACAGACAGAGACACACACACACACACACATTATATAAACCTACTTTAAAAATACTTTCAAGAGAAATAAACTCTCGGGGGGATTTAGTCCGGAACTTGAAAGCAGATTAGCTACTTTTTCTTGGCTTTGATAGAAATCCTTTGTCTGTCCGCACAGCTATGGTTTTAACTAATAATCTATGGATGGGAATCATTGTGAGTTCATTTGGTTCTTGGGTCCCAAACAAACCTGAGTTTTTCATAGAGTTATATCTTTGGAAGATAAAGGTTAGTTCTTTAAGTCTGATTATCCTTGTCACTTCGAAGCTTGCAAAAACACTAAAAAGTATGAGATTCAGCAAATTTCCATGAGTGGACATTTAAAACAGCAAGGCTATATCTACATTGCAGAGCACTTTCGAAAAAATGTTTTTTGAAAAAAAAAATTGGGAATCTACAAAATAAGCCAAATAACTGTGATTTGGAGGATGGAATCACCTTTTCTGTAAGCAGAGGATACATCTCTTTGGGGGAAAATTGTAAAAATCCATCTTCTCAGCAAAATTGAATTTTCTTCCATTTAGCCACGATAAAAATGTGACGTTTCTAACAGAGACTATGGCTGTGTTCACACAGTCTCCTTATTTCGAAACAACGGAGGTTGTTTCGAAATAAGGTTTTGGCTGTTCACATGACGCACAGTTGTTTCGAAACAAGTTAAACCTAGTCTGTGGGCAAAACAACGTTGTTTTGCAATGGTTGTTTCGAAACAACGCCATGCGAACGTGTTGTTTCAAAACGACGGTGAGTCGTTTTGAAATAACTGTTGTCTGGAATCGCTATTTCTATCCGGCTTTTTTTCCTTATTTCGAATTAACATTTTGTTAATTCGAAATAAGTTGTTTTGAAATAAGCGTTATTTCGGTATATGGTTGTTTCGAAACAACCGTATTGAAATAACCCACTGTGTGGGAACACAGCCTATTTTACCATTTTACTGGGGAAGGAAACACATCTTTTTGCAACAATGTCCAATTTTTCTGACTGAAAAGCCTGCCTTTTCTTATCAAGAGGTTCTGAGATATAAATGAGACACTTCATTTTTCTAAAAACAACTGGAATATTATCTTTTTTTTACCAGTTTTACCAGAGACTGTGTGTGTCAGATTCTCAGCTATTGAAGTCAGTTAAGTATAGCTAAGGATCTCTCCCTTTTCCCCATAGATTTTATCACTGATTCCCTTAATCTGGCCTCTTGCTTTCCCTTATGTCATATGTGGGAAGATAGCAGGGGTTCATTGCTGGATCTTTCACCAAGAAATATGTTGGGTTCATTCACAATGCACATGTTCTGCTTTTAGTAGGCCAATTTTCTGAAACAAACCATGGCAGCCTTTTTAAATGGCAGTATTCTTGGGAACTGACATTTCAAATATCAATTTATGCCTCAGATAAATGAAAAGATCTGTTAGTTGTTAGGCCTGAGTGAAGCTGTTCAGTTTTGTTTTGTCAAATTTCCAGAGCAAGTTCCAGAGCCTGACTCTTATCTCACATGGTGTAAATCAGGATAAAATCTTGGTTCTTATGATGTTATTAGAAGGTTAACTGTTAACA
Source organism: Podocnemis expansa (assembly GCA_007922195.1). Lineage (NCBI taxonomy): Eukaryota > Metazoa > Chordata > Testudines > Podocnemididae > Podocnemis > Podocnemis expansa. The sequence continues at coordinate 42,848,654 of ML681979.1, read as the reverse complement.
TAAATGGAACCAGAATTTCACAACAAGAATAATTCCATAGAAACCAGTAGAGTTAGTTGGGTATAAAACTGGCATAAGAAGAACCTCAGTGATTTTATTTCTTTGAAAGTACATGGTATTTGTGAGATTGATCTTCATGGTAAAAATGTTTTCAGGAAAAACTTAACTCCCCATTAGATCATACTGGTTTATATTCAGGGGAAGTATATAACAAAGGAAGCATTTCTAATACTATTTGGAAATGAGAAGAATGATGTGCTTCAGTACTAGAGGCCATATAAATAACTACATAGCTAATTAGGAAGAAGTAACTCATCAGCTTGTGGCACTGAATTTTACTAGCCTTGACACTTGGCATCTCATAGATGAATCGAGGACAACCATACTGGCCTCGATAATTTAATACCTTGTTCATAGCTGAAAAAAAAAAGTTTAGAAAGAAATGTGTAAAACTAAGTTTTAGTTTTGCTTCTGAGCTTCTTGAATTAAGGCAGAACTAGAAGCATGAAAATGTTTCAAAATATGCTATTTTCATAGCATTTTTGTCTGAAGAGAAGCAGAAGTATTAGAAATTCTGTTGTAGATAAGAGAACAAAAAGACAAAAATGTTTTTTTGCAAGATATTCAATCAATTTTGCATACTTAAGAGATTTATACAGTCTGGCTGAGTTTTAGATGAGCATCTTACCCAGAATGAACCTACAAACTTTTGAGGTTCATCCCTTATTATACAGATCTCTACATATCCTTGACAATTTCAACTCTATGAGTAGAGCTTTGCAATTCTGAAAGGTCTCAGGGCCATAACCAAGTCACTCAATACATTTTTTTTTCACAGCACTAATTGAATATATACCATCCTGAACTACTATTTACAAAAAGATTAAATGAAAGCCATATAATCAATCTAGTCAAATAATTAAATTAAATCAAATGCTATAGATGAGGTACATTTCTTTTAAAAAGGGTAATGTTAGAATGTTAAGTGTAAACAGATTTACCATGAAAGAACATGCCATTTCTTAATAATTATACTTTTAGTTGTTATGATTCATTTAGGGAAGTATTGAAAATATAATCTTTCTATTTAAGACAATTAAATCTCTTGCCTTTGGAAGCACATGCTTTCTTTTTTTTTTTTTTTTAATTGTCAATGAAACAAGTGGGTTGAATTTTGCTAGTGAACTTGGGAATATATTCCACGATACCTTTCAAGTTCTATTTACAAAAATTCTTCTCTCTGCAACAGAGAGAAGCATTTACTAGCATTTGTAGACTGATTAGCACAGTAAGACTTTGAACTTGTTGGTAATAATAACGTAGTAAGAAGTGTAATAATAACAACATAATATCTTATAACATTAATGACATTGACAATATTTTTAAAAGAGTATTTAGAAAATCCACAGGAGTAAAAATTTTGCAATCATTGCACAAAACAATTTAAAAATAATTTCAGTGGGTAGTACATTTTTTAATTTTTTTTACCTTCTCTTAAATATATATTTTCCAGAAATTTTCACATTTAAAAAAATAAATTAAAATTAAATTAAATTAAAATTTCCTGAAATATTTATATTTTCACAAATATAAACATGAATTCTACATGGATAATGAAGCATGTTTTCCAAGATATCTGCATTTAAACTCAACTGGAGTCAGGAGAAATATTATGAATTTACAGAAGTATAACTGAGAGTGCAATTTAGCTATGGGTTATTATTCATGCCAAGAAAAGAGGTAATCTTTCTTGTATAGCCAGAACCTTTTTGTTTTGGTTTGGTCTGGTTTTTGTTTGTTACATTGAGTGTTTCACTTTGCAACCTTAGCCTAGCAAAAGTGTAGTATTAGGTTTTGTTTTATTGACTAAAATAAATATGAAGAACAAATAACAGTTGAGTACCAAAGAAATTCCAGAATATTATACAAACTGGTACAAATAAAATTTCAGATAACTGTACAAGACATAGAATCAAACCTTCCAAATCAAGGGTCATATTCTTCTCTATCTTATACCTCATGGATATTTATCTGTGCACAAACTGGATGTAAATCATTCTAATTTAGTAGTCTTTTACTCACCATTTAGCACTAGTTTTCATGGGGATAAATGACAATGTAAGATTCAGTGAAAGCATAGAACCATAGGGTTGGGGGGGACCTCATGGAATCATCTAGTCCAACCCCCCCACTAAAAGCAAGACAACTCCCACTAAATCATCTCAGCCAGGGTTTTGTCCACTTGGGCCATAAATGTTTCCAAAGATGGCTATTCCACCACATCCCTAGGTAACCCCATTCCAATGCTTCACCACCCTCCTAGTGAGAAAGTTTTTCCTAATATCTAATCTTGACTGTCCCAGCTGCAACTTGACAATGACAACTGATGATCAGGCACAGAATTTACCAGTTCATCAAATTTGGTGATTTTGGCTATCAATCTGAAAACTCCAAGCATAACTGAGAGAAGTCTTCTAAACTTTAAATATTCTTAGAGACTTAATATTTTCATTTCTCCTTTTACTCCTTTATTTTTAGACTTGAATTACCATTTCATTTTTGTTAAATTGCATAAAAGTGGTAATCCAGGATCTATGGTATATAGTTGGCATATTTTGTTATTTGCATTAATTTATATGCTACTCATGCGTTCAAGTTAGAAATCTACTTTCAAAACCATCATCGACATCTGTAAGTGCAAAACAACTCTTATCTTAAATGCCTGATGTGTTCAGTTACATTGTTCTGCATCACAATAGGCTGATTAAGCATGTATTAAAACATAAAATGAAATCATCTAGTCAGGAAGAGAAATGCATTTTAAATGTTCAGTAATTCAGATGAATTATCTATTCTATCCTAGCAACAAATTTTGAGTGATTCACAAATGTCTGTCCTGGGAACCTGTAGTCCGATGTTGCTCTGTTGAAACGAATGAGAAGTTTGCTGTTGACTTTGATATATGCTGGATCAAGCCATTAGAAAGACAGGGGTGGGTCGGTGGGTGGCTGGGTGTGTGTGTGTGTGAGTGAGAGAGAGAGAGCTTTTATCACTAAAATTACCACCACAGATATAAAACTTCCAAAAGCTAAATAGTGCTTTTCTTCTCCCATGTCCTCTTTATTTAGAGAGAAGAGCAAATATAGAAATATAGGACTCATGGAAAACAGAGCTAGTGCTGACTGCTAGTCTAGCTATTTTAAGCACTGACCCCATATTTGTATTGAAATTAATATTAAGAATTTCTCTGGTTTAAACAATGCTGTCAGCACAGACTTGCATATCTGTGTAGCTTAAAAACACACTACGTGGTTGGAGTAGCCTTTATTTGAGGTTGGTGAAAGAATGCTTTTGATTATGGGTTCTTCGGTTTTTGTTTTTTTGTTTTTTTTTAAACTTGGGCTCTTGCCGTATGTTTCCTGGATGGACTGACTAACCAGGGAATGTGCAGGCAATCTTTCTATCTTGTGGAAAAATGCCATGTGTCATTAAGCAAGCTGTCTTTGCAGAATGAACAGTGTCCAAAATGCCAGTGTGGAAAGATTAAAAGAGCTGGGATGCTCCACATCTTATCTTTGGAGAATTATTGACTCAGAGGCACCGTATGCAATGGTTGTCTACAGTAAGCATGGTCAAGACTATCATTAGGCATGCAATGCACCTGAGTCCTGTGTCATGAATGCAGTTTAAAAGCTGCCCTGCAACAGTAATTTTTTGGCACAACTTCAAAGGTAATATTCAAAGTAAAAAAGTTTACAACCATGCAAACTTATTTAGGTTCTTTATATGACCTGGTTTACTAGAATGGTGGGCATCTGCAGCTTTGTAAACCATTGCAGAGTAACAAAAAAAAAAAAAAAAGAAGAAGAAGAAGAAGAAGAAGAAGAAGAAGAAGAAGAAGAAGTTAATCTCTTTTGGCCAAAGTTTTCAATAATGCGACATTGGATTAATTTCAGAGAGTTTTCTTCTTGCATATCAATCCACTATCCCAAATTCTTAAGAGTACTGGAGAATATGTGAATGTCTAACTTGTCATCTGGGAACTGCTCTCTTATTTAAAGGAATTAATTCATCTCAGATTTTGAAAATCACTATGTTTGGATCCCACCTGGAACATAAAATAAACATTTGTCAGACACTGAGTCAAACTGGCAGCTTCAGTCCTCTGTCTTAAAAAGACTGAACTGTGGCAGTGAAGTAGAGATGACAGCTGCACCTGCTAACACTTATGTCATTTTAATTTTAAAACAGCATGTGTAATATTGTCCAATGAAAGCTTTAATCAACATTCTGTTTACAAGATTGATAATTCTATTTTCTGAGTGGTAGTTTAATTTGTCTGGGTATGTGTACAATATAATATATGTAATGGTGATATCCAAGTGGTAAAGTGAAGGGGCATGAGATAAATGGCACATGTACAGTGTTTGTATGAGACTCTCACCATATCATCTGTATATAGCTCTGTCTCTTTTGAACTAATTTAAGGATTTCCTCAGCAGCTTCAGGCTGTCATCTCTAAAAATTAACCTGGCACTGAAAAATTTATCTTCCCCATTAAATATGGAATTTTCTGCTTAAAATTACTATAGCCTAAGGTTCAGAATGGTCAAGGATCAGTGTTGGACAACTCACAGCTCTTCTGGACTGAAAATGTCATGACTTTAAGTTTGATATCACACACCTCTGGAGGTTTGAAATAAGATTTTTATACTGTAGTTTTGGAAAGGGGTTCCCAAAGATGACCAGGATCCATGGGTAGGAGTAAGATCAAACTTCACAATTTTGATATTTTTAGATATCAGGTGATTTCTGGAGGAGTTTTACAGTTATTAGTTGTTCATCCTTTCTCACTTCTTCTCTTGCTTTATATTAATCCCTATATATTTGGATTTGTGAGGTGAAATCCCAGCCTCATTGAAGTTAATGGAAAAATAGCCGTTAACTTTGAAGGGCCCAGTATTTCACTTCTGGTAGCGAGACTCACTTGCTTTTAAAGGTGAAGAGATGCAAGAAATAGTTCCACTGTGCTTTTGAAAACTAAAACATTCCTGTAAATTCTCCATCTTCAAGCATCTAATGAAGTCTCTCCCGACGAAAGCTCATGTGATAAATACATTTGTTAGTCTTTAAAAGTGCCATGGGACTCCTTGTTTGTTTTATTAGACTAAACTAACATGGTTACCCTTCTGGAACTTGATTCCTGTAACAATTTTCCATGTAATAGGTGTGTCATACATATATTACTTAACGGTATGATATCAAAGTTTTCATTAGAATTCTCTGGGAATTATCTGTACCACTCACTCAAAAGGAGGTCCAGAAGATGCAATATTCTGTTCCTAAGAGGCTTTTTAAAACTAACCCCACCTGTTGCATCCAAGGCACAATAACCCTACCTCCAGTGAATACTGGCAAATGTAAGTAGGATTTACTTTCTGATTTACAATAGAAGTAACATGGAACCTTCAAAGCAGTCTCTTTGTAGTCACTAGCAGATGCTTTTTCCTGCCCACTAGGAAGGCAATCATTAGCAACAGTAGGAAGACTGAGGTTTTGAACTTGCATTTGGAAAAGGTTAAATCCCTCACTATCATCTGTGTGATAAGTGTTAGAATGATAAAAATTACATTTTAACATCAGTTGGAAACCTGTATAAGTGAGAGTTAAATCAGGACCACAATATCTCCCTAGCCTTAAAGGAAGGGATAAGAGAAGGTCAAACTCTTGTCTAGTGGGTAGTTTCAAATTAGAAATATGAATGGGCTCTATCCTCAGGTTTACCATTGGTTTTGAATCTAAAGCCTTAAAAACTCTTTAAGGAACTGCTGAGCCATTTCATTTAGTAGTTCACAAAAGGGAGCTTTGGCAAAATAGACATCATCAAAGCCTTTCCCAGCATTCCTTTTGCACTCAACTATAGGAAACTCTGGCGTTCTCATAGAAAGGGGGAATTTGTTAGTAGAAGTAAATGGTGTTCTGCAACTAGTTGTTCATCCTCTAAAATGCCTAAGACTGAAAAAAAGTTTATATTTCAATCATAGCAGAATCAAAAGTGCTCCTAAATGACATTTCTTGTCTATGGTCCATTTGTTAAAGGCTCTAAGTCTTCTAGGAGGTATAGAGAAACCTATATGAAAACTTTTGCCTGATTTGTTGTTTTTGGGATTCATGCTGGAGGCCATGACTTTGACCCTAAACATTTCTTGATCCAAAAAGGAATTTGCTGGGACTCCACCCATGAAAGCTCATATGAAAAAGAAAGTTGTTAGTCTTTTAAAGTGCCACAGGACTCCTTGCTTGTTTCATTAAAAAAATATCCCAGCAGCATTTGCTTCTTTTGGCTTGTAGAGGTAGTTAGCAAACTTTCTGTAGAGTCTTGCTGTTACATTCATCATTTTATTGTTTTACCAAGTATAGACAAACTAACTAGTTCAAAATAAGCTTTGATTTTTTTTTTTTTTTTTTTTTTTAGTTCAGATTAGGCAAAGCCTAGTGTAGACATGGTTCAAATTAAGTCTCCTTAATTAAGGGTCCTTAATTCAAACTAATTTGCTAGTAGAGACATAGCCTGAGAGACTAAATCTGTGGCCTGCAGATGAAAGAATAGTTGTTCAGTACTTACACTGAAGAATGGATTCACTCTTTTATGCATTTCATCAACATTATGACTCTGCTGTCTGTAAATTTTGGAGAGGACCATTGAGAGGTGCTTATGAATGATAATTTGATCTAGGACTGGGGTAAACATCAAAATTAATTTACTTAAAATGAATAGGAGTGGAAATATTTTATTGCATTAGATTTTTTAAAAGCAGTTTTCAAATTTTCAGGGGGAAGTTGTTCTTGAAATCGAATAAAGGAAGAGAAACAATAACTGAAAGCCATTCCTTTTTTTTGCAATTTAATTTTTTTAATGTCCAAAGACCAACATGAACTGAAATATTCAATTCCAAATTGAAGTAAAAGAAAAAAATAAGCTTAGTTTCAAAATAAAATAAATGTTGATCAGAACAAAACATTTCCATTCAAAAATTCAAGCTAGTTGAACAGCTGTTTTTTCCCCCCTGTTGAAAAGGCTTTTTTGACAAAAATGTTATGATGAATTTTTGTTTGAGCCTTATGAGGAACCAGGGAGTGGCAAGAAAAGCACACATCATACATATATAATAGGATGGGAAGGAAGACATGACCTTCATCTTTCCTCTGGGTGAAGGAGTGAAGATAATAGCACTTGTCTCCCTCCCCCAACCAATTTTAGCCTAGTTTAAAGGAAGTGAGGAGAAGAGGTCAGCCTCAATAGTAGAAGTGCTGAGAGCAGTAGCACCCTTTCAGTAATCCACCCTTCAACACTTAGAGCTTCCTACCCAATAAAGTTTTAGTGGGAAACATCATATGATATACTAGAACTTCTTTTCTGTTGATGTATTGCCTCCCTAGAGACCCACAACATATTGGAGGGAATGAGTGAGAAAAAATGTACACTGTGGTGCTACTGGCTGACTGTAGCAGAGCAAAGGTGATCAAGCTTGTCTGTAGCATAGAGCAAGCTCTTTGATGTCCAGTTTGGGCCTAAATGACTCCCTTGGGTCCTGCAAACAGAGGCCATTATGCTGAGTTCAATATTTTTTTTTCCCCTGACTATAGCAAAATATCTGATAAACCTTCAAAAATTTGCTTTCCAAGCCATCCAGGGTGAGTGGGGAACAGATAATTCCTCTAGGCATCATTTCTTATGAAACATGAGATGAACCACTAAAATGGAGAAAATGACCACTGTTCATACTGTAAATGAGGATACCACAAATTATTTGTTGTGAGATAAACCTTACCTCCCTACTCAGTTCCAAGGGGGTAGCCATGTTAGTCTAGTTCAGCAAAATAAACAAGGAGTCCTGTGGCACTTAAAGACTAACACATTTGTTTATTGAATAAACTTCTGCAGGAGAAAATTCCACGTCATTAGACACTCCCCCCCCTTCAAAATGTCTGATGACGTGGGATTTTCTCCCATGAAAGTTCATGTGATAAATAAATTTGTTAGTCTTTAAGTGCCAAGGGACTCATTTGTTCTGTCTAATCAGGTGATCCATGAATATATATATAATGTGGCCTCATTATCCAAAGTGTAAACTGATTCTACTTTATTATTCCTATTCTGAAGGAAATTTAATTCAGGGAACATTAAGACTATACTTTTAACCACTCAAAATCAAGATCTACCAGAGAACATATAGACAGAACCTTAATTCTGCCCCTTGTCCATGTTATTTTTCATACGCTACTGTATGCCTAGTTTTCTACAACCACAGGTGCCCCTGGGTGGTATCTTTTATTATGGAGTATTACTAGGTCATGCTCGGCAGAGAAAATTAAAATAATTTATATGTAAGATGTCCAGAAGATTCTGTAGGGTCTTGCTTCATTTCACTACACATCTTACAATACCTGCAGTGAATAAGGCAAGGATTTCTGACAATTTAACATTTTTGAATATGCAACTAAATGATCATGTAGGAACAGAAAATCCAAAATTCCTTCATAACATTCAACTAAAATATACCACTATTATTGTAAAACTACTGCACATATGTAATATGTGTTTTCATTTGGCTATTCAGTATGTTCTTGCAAAACTAGTTTTTCACTTTCACATTCAAAAGCACTTCTCAGTGAACACTATTGCGTTACTAAATTTCAGTTTTAACACCTTGCCCATTTTAGAGGCAGAACTTCATAAAAAAAAGTTTGCAAATTTTTGTTTTTAGGTTTGTTTGCTTATTTGTTTTTTAATTTGTTTTATGAGTTGGCTGATTAGTTTTTGAGTATGGGGGGCTAACAAGAATGGTATATTTTTATTCTTTCCTCAAATACAAATGCCGGAATTGTTTGTTGCTCAATATTAAACAAAACAAAACAAATTAATGAACTTAAGTCTTCAGAATTTTAGTCTGAAGATTGAACATTTCAAAAAATTAGAAGTAACTAAATTAGACATAGAAATTTAATCATATTATAGGATAGTATTCACTAGCACTGCAGCGCTAATGACATTAGAAGGCAGAATCCTTCCATTGAGAATCAGGAGGTTCACAGGTGTTTTTTATAAATTATAAAAAATAAATAGATAGCATTCACGTTATTGCCTGGAATCCTGTATGAATTATTCATACTCTGTATATCTTCTGTTTACAGTCAAGGAATGCTAACAGTAACAATAAAACAGCTACTGAGTAATGAAATGCCATTCAAACTTTTATTACAAAGGAAGCAGATACATGAAGAAGGAGAAACAGCTCAGCATGACCCAGATTTGTTTCTCCATGAGCCATACAAAGGATTCAGCTACCTTTCTGTTACTGTGCTACTCACCTCCAAACCTTTTGGGGTCCTCTGTATACTGTCTAGGGCCTGCCTTGGAGGAAGAAGTGAAAACTAGTTAGGCAGTGGGAGAAGTGAGTTTGCCAGGGTGAGGCATATCATTGTCCTTTCAGCTCTCTGGAGAATCACTATGAACAATATTAAAGCTTGTGACTGTATGATATTTTTCCTGTAGAGCTCTGAACCTGTAGTCCTAAGGGAAATAATGATTAGGGAAAGGTCACATTAATAAACATCCAATGGAAATATACTTCTAGGGATTTTGGGGGAAAAAAACGGTGTGAAGATATAGGGTCCCTCCACAAATGAGTTTGGTGTCCCATGGATCTCAAGCTAAGGAATAGTCCTAATGGTTTTTTGGTTGACTTTCCCCCCAAAATCAGACAATCTGTGGAGTTTCTTGATCGGAATTTCCACAGAAAGGGGTGATTGGGCCTGTGTAATCAGTTCAGTTGATTTTCATCCCACTCACAAACTCATAAAATAGGAATCACTTCAAATGCAGATCAGTAATATGATCTATTGGACTGGTGCTCTGACTTTCCCACTAATGAGAACATGACAAGTGTATTGTGTGTGTGTGATAAGAGCTGGGAATTGCATATTTCTTGTTTATAGACCTGATCCAATGTCCACAAAAGTTAATGAGGCCCATAATATACAAATGAGTAAAAAATATTAGAGAGGATGGGTGTAATTTGCCAACTACAAACCTGTAAGTAATTTATTGCCCCAGAAAGGAATGATTATCAGCTAAGGAGATTATGGAAGGTGAATCAACCAGAAATATTCTTATTTCAGGAGAGATTTCCCAAAGATATTATCTATAATATAAGAAATAATGATTTTGTCCAGATATATGACAGTCACATATTTATTTACTGCATAGTATAGTGGGATTAAAAGAGACAACTGATTTAACTGAAACTTTTTCATGTTCTAATGATAAACCAGTGCTGCTTTAAAATGAATATTGTAATCTTATGAATGTTTTATTTTAACTGTACATTGAGAAAACCAGTACAAAAGAACCCTGCTCTTTTTCTTATTTATTTTCATTCTTTATATATTTTTGCAATAAAAAATTCATGCTTTTTGTTTTGTATCTGTCTGTGGCTTCTTTTTATTATTTTTGTCTCTTGGAATAAAAGGGCATAACTGAGATTTCTGAGAAAGTGCACTGAGTGCATGCTGCAGCATATTAAAATGAATAGTGGCCTACTGTAACCTATTTGAGGTTGTATTCCACAAATGGTCAGAGGATGTAAACTGGATAAATTAGCTGCTTTTCCCAAGACACAGGAGACATCAATAGTGAAGGAACAGAGCTGTTTATTGTGGCCAGAGGGGGAGAAAAAATATATATATAAAAAGATGGTTTAAATATCCATTGAGAAAATGGAGGAAATTCAGCCAATAAACATCAGGAACAGGTTGTTTGCAACTCCATTAGTCATGACAGTTTTCTCAGTTTAGGAAATCAGAAGGTGAATGGAAAAACTGGATTAGTTTCTCCTGAGGAGCTAAGTGGATTTGTTTATTTTTGCATTTACTGAATGTTTTTTTTTTCTTGTTGAAGCTCAATGGAAACCACTGTACTTAATAAATTCAAAAATAAAAGAAATTTAAAATATAAAAAAAATGAACTCAATTGAATCAAATAAAAATAAGAGAGTTTGAAAGCTTGCAGCATAGGGCGTGCAGGAAAAAAATTGCTTGTTGAGTTTTAAAATCTTCATGTGTATTCAAATGGCAAATTCCAAAGCACCTGATGAAGTGATATTTTCTCCCACGAAAGCTCCTTCAATAAATAAATTTGTTAGTCCTTAAAAAGTGCCACAGGATTTCTTGTTTGTTTTCAAATGGCAAAATCTTTATTTTAAATCGAGAAACTAGTTTATCACTCCTTACTCGGGTTAGTCAGGTAAGGAGTCCTAAATAACTGGGGGAATAACTTTTGCCCAGGAAATGACATTTCTGATCAGGAAACCACATAAAATATACAGCAAAAAAATATTTTTGCATTATCCCCACTTGGTGTCAATTAGCATAACTGGTGTCAATGCACAGCTAAATCAATTTAAATTAACTGGATATTCTATCCCTTGTGTTTACAAGATATCTTAGAAAAGCATGTAGCCATTTTGCATCTTCATAACAAATTACAATACAGTACAATTCCACTTCAATGACCTAAACCACAGCTAAAATCTTTTCTACAGTAGCATTATTTGATACTTTTTATATGCCCAATACTAAGAAGTAGTATGAACAGTAAAAATCAGTGGTATAGCCCTTACAACTTGCACTCTTACCTACCTAAACACATCAAACTTTTTTCAAATATGAAAATCTAAAAAAATAAAAAAAAGATACACAAAATTACTGAGGAAGCAATGGGAAGAGTTCACATAATATGCTAACTAGAAATGTCTATTTGGTTAGTAATGGCAGTATTGCCATGTTTCCACTGTTTGACACAATGATGGATTATTTATTTACTGAACAGCACTGGTGGCCAGAAAATCTGATTTTCATGCATGAAATCCATGAAACCTCAGCCACTGAACAACTTCTTTTATACATGGCAAAGGTCACCTATCAGGGGATTTTCTCACATTTTGTGTGATTGGTCATGCCTCGTTTCCTTCAAGAAAATATGATTTCCCCAAAGTGTGTGCATTTTAAAAGACTTACAAAGATCCAGAAAGTATTTCCTCTCCATTTGTGAAAAGCACAAAATATAGAGACTAACCAACAGGGCATGACAGACAACTGTTTGGAGTTAGAGACCATATTTAATTCTATCATTAAGGAAAGTCCCAGAACTCACTGAGGGAGCGAGGGTTCAAAATTAGACATTTAACCCTGCAGACTTGAAAGTATTTTAGAAACAAAGTCAATGTATTTGATAAATTAATTTTTCTGTACTGGGAATTAATTGTTATTTGTACCTACACTCCTTCAATGGGAAATCTAAATAAGATAAAAGATAATGCAGGCACAAGTTTCTGTAGCCATCGTTCATATGAAAAATACACGTTCATTAGTATATTCTTATGGGTATGTCCACACACACCTCTTGTTTTGAAACAACAGAGGTTGTTTCGAAACAAGAATTGGCATGTCCATACAACGAACTCCCATTTCGAAACGACGGGTTCCATTGTTTCAAAACGAGAGCCATTGTTTTGAAACGGCTTAAACCTTGGCCAGGGTGCTGAGGGGTTTCCCGTGGCCAGCAAAGGGGCACGGCAGCCCCCACAGGGTGAGCCACAACCCCACGGCTCACCCTGCTGCCTGCTTCAGGGGGCTGCAGCCCCCGGGGTGAGCTGCCGCTTGGCGGCTCACCCCACGACCTGGTTAGGGGGGCTGCAGCCCCCACGAGGTCAGCCCCAGCCATGCGGGTCACCCCACAGTCCCATTTGGGGGGCTGCAGCCCCCATGGGGTGAGCCGCAGCCTAGCGGCTCACCCTGCTGCCTGGTTAGGAGGGCTGCAGCCCGCCTAATGGGACTGCGGGGTGAGCTGCGGGGCTGCAGCTCACCCCGCAGGGGCTGCAGCCCCCCCCCCCGGGGGGAAAAAGCCCCCCCCCCCATGGCAACATGGCCCTCAAGGGGCCATGTTGCCGCACGTCCCATGGTGCCTTGCCCCTGAAGCAAAATAGCAAGCCCACAGTGTGGACGTGCTATTTCCTTTCCCCCTTTTTTTCTTGTATTGAAGTAACTTTTTGTTATTTCAAAATAACTTATTTCGAAATAACGCATTATTTCAAAACGGCTTGTTTCGAAACGGCTTGTTTCGAAACAAGCACTTGTGTGTGGACATAGCCTATCTGTCTTAAATGAAGGAGGGAAGAACTTGTAGTTCACATCATCCTTGCTGGATCCAGCACCTTTGAAAGATGACATCGCAGAGTATTTAGATTATGAACTCTTCAGGGCAGCGGCATCTCTTACTATGTGTTTGTATAGTACATTGCACAATGGGTTCCCCAATTTAGTTGGGAGTCTCAAGATGCCATTGTAACCATTCTAACACTACTGCTAGAACTTCTAGTAATTATACACTCCTAGAAACATGGCTTGCTGTGCATTTTAATAGGTCAAATATTATCACAGCATGGCTGAATGGGAGATTAATTTGATAGTTGCTAACTAATAAATATCTGAACTTCTCCTGTCCTTTAATCTATGTATTTTCGATAGTTTACAAGCAGTTTAGATGGTTAAAAAAGACTAAGTGTTCTGCAACAGACATTTTATGCCTTCCTCTTAAAAACTATTCCCCATTTTATGTGCGCATTTTGAGAAGCATCAGTCTTCTTTATAAGTGGCATTCTGTTCTCTCTATATAAAATTTAGAATATTGCTTCAATCAAAAATGACATCAGGAAAAAGTATCACATCTAAACTCTATCATAGTAACAGTGTTGCAAACAACAGTGCATAAGAGATAAGACTAATTTAATAACAATTCCTAATGCAGAAATATAAAATAACGGGTTACACCCTCAAGGGAAAAAACCAAATTATTCCAGAACTAACAATCCAAAGCATGATCCAAAAATAATATAAAGAGTAACTTTGACTGCTATTATTTTCTAATAATTTATCAAAACATAATCAGCTGCACATCAAAATACAGGCATATGAAAAAATGTTCAGGAAAGTTTATGGCTAATAAAGACTGAAGCTCATTTTAATGTCTTAATAAAGCAAGCATGATATTTACATTCTGATATGGTTTAATATAATTTTTCAATGTGTGACATTTAAATTAAAATATCTTTATGTTTTATTAATAGAGTACCACCCTAATATAATTTGGAATGCCAATTTTGGTTCTTAGCATCTCTGCCAGAGTTAAAAATGGCATTGTCATCAGTTCATTGAAAAGTAACAAAAGTGATCAAGGGGGGCAGAAGGCTTAAAGTGTAGTATTAGGGAAAGTTTTAACGAGCTAAATATACAACACATAAGGATGAAGATGATCCTTTAAAAATATATTAAGTCTAGCTAGTCACATTCTTAAAAAATTACAAAATTTTCTTCACAGGAGATCTTAAAAATTTCCTTGAAATAACCAGTTATATTATGAAGGCTATTACTAATACAAAAGGTGGAGTAACTAGGCTGAAATTAAGGAAGGGGAAATGTAGGCAAAACCTCTGTGGCAAAACCATGACAATGAGCTGTATTAGGCTGTGGAATAATCTCCCAAGAAAAAGTGTTGGAAATCCCAGTGCTTGAGACAATTAAAACTAGACTGTACAAAATCATGACCAACTGTACTATGGAGAATAAAACTCTGCTGGAGGGAGGTGGAGTAAATGAGGTAATAGAGTTCTTCCAGTGCTAACTTCTATTATTTTCTAATAATGTATAAGAGGATGCAGTGCTGCTCACCATGGAGCATAAAAACAAACAAACAAATGTTTGCAAGAATCTTGCTGTTCCATTTTCCTTTTTGAGCAGATCAGCTCATAAGTTTTATTGACACATCAACTTCCATGGAGTGTACAGCCCCTCGCTTTATACAGTTGCAAGGGTGCTGGTCTTTTGTTGTTTCTTTGTTTCTTTTTTTTTTTAATTGAATTGGAGTAATAAAATTATTCTTGAGCTCATCTTTTTTCCTGAGATTAAAAATTTGAGATTTGTTTTATGATTTAATTCCTAATAGAAAGTACCAACAAGAATGTGAATTCTTCTGCATTGTGTCACATAATATGTAATGGATATTCAGTGGCTATTTTACTTACAAACAGGTATTTTTTATTTGTTTTGTTTTGTTTTGTTTTGTTTTGTTTTTTAAACTTTTAAATTGTACATACACTAATTTTGTATTAATTATTTCCTAGGAACACATTAGTTTTTAATATTATTCTTTTCTGTCCAATGTATCACCAACATTTAATATTCAGAAATAGGCAATGGATATAAAAAATTGTTCACTAATCAAAATAAGAAGTTGTTGCAGGCAGAAATTCATTTAATTTGCAAAACAGTACCATTGCAAACTTGGTGAACATTTATTTTCCAATTTTGTCATCCTTATGTGAAGTAGGAACAATTGTTTCAGTGGTTACCATAGCTCAGTACTAAAGAAAGAAAGGAAATAAATAGAATAATCCCCACAGAATCAGTACTTTTATGACTTTGGAAAATAGCAAGTAATCATTGCTTTTTGTAGTTTGTGACAGCTTAAGTATAAAAAAAATCAATTACGAGGAAACTAGTATCGAGATTAATGTTGAAAATAAAACTACTGCTTAGGTACCTGCTAACAGAGCATTGATTTTTATTGTTTGAGAGAGGCTGGCTATATTTAATTTCTTTTATTGATTTTTTTGTCCTTAAATCCCATATTCAATGCATGTGAGATACAATGCAATTTCTTATAGCAAAGTAATGCCAGGCACCAAGCTTGTGAATTAATTTTACATGAGTGAGAACAGTGCTTAGTAATTTGCTGAGTATTTGAGAGCAAAACTAGTCATTTTCCTCTTTATTATTTATAAATATCAAGAGGTCCAGAAGTAGGCATACTGACGTGGGCTCAAATGAGAAGACCTTGCAGTAATTTCTAATATCTTGACTCTGCAGCACCTCATGTCTTATGCCTGGTGTACTCTGAATGCCAGCAATGACGGGAGGTTTCATGGAAGCAGGAAAACAGCTGTAATCAGCAAGAGTATCACGTGGCTCTATGAGACTGAATTGCAAATCAGAACGTATTTTTTAACAATAAGCCAATGAACAATTGACCACAACAGACCCACATAGCAATCAGCTACCAAAATTTTTCTTTGAGGAGTTTAACACAGTTCTTTTCTTTAAAATAAAAATGATCTCCATCCATGAGCATATATGAGAGAATTTTAATAATTTTTGCATCAGCAAAGTGAAGGCTATGTCGTCGTGGTAAAAGAAATACAAAGGTGTCCACCAAATAAATGTCAATTATGCTAATACAATAAATCAAAGAGGTAGAATGAGAAGGCTACAGTACTATATGTAGTTTAGCTACTCATGTTGTTAGTTATGTCATAGACTTCAACTTGACGGCAGCTGCTCTCTATGTCTCAATATGCCACATAAGGTGGGTGCTCTTTCCAGAGATTGCCTGTCATTCATAGACAGCTCAGTAGATGGTTTTTGCAAAAGCTAAACCTTATTGTATTTAGGAGTAGTAGAAGATGGTGACATTTGAAATTGGGTAAGCAAAAACTGACTTGTTAAGGTATTGTAATGCTCAGAACCAATCTTCTGCATCAGGTAAAGATAATTTTCTGCCTCACTCAACTTAAGATAGGCAAAGCCTGCCCTGCCTACCAGAGAATGTTTCAGGGCTTAATAAAGATGTCATGGCTATTCCATGAAAGGTATGATTATTTCTGGACATTGATCCATGCATATATCTTTACCTGCTTGAAGTCAGGTAGCTGGTGGCAGTATTGCCTGGTCAATTAACCAACTGTTATAATAAAGAAAAGGAGAATCCATATACATAAATTGAAGGTGCCTGGTTGTTTGCAAAACTGCTTTTCCATCCATCAGATTAGGTACTGTAAAATTTCATTCTTGTTCTTTTCCAATCTTGAACATTTGCATAACTAGAATTTGTCTGGCAAAATAAAATAAAGTCAAACCTAAGTCTTTCAAAACTGTTCTGTAAAAGAATTAAAGGAGATATCAACCCTGGAGCTGTATTTTTTATTTGGTACAGCTCAACATGTTTACATGGATTAATTATTATTATTAATTTATAATGCCGTAATGCCAAGGTGCTCTGTTCAGGGATCAAGGCCCCATTTTACTAGGTACTCTACAAACATACATATACTTTTAATTCTGGCAATACTAAAAACCTTTAAAGGCCATTGTTTCTGGAACCCAGACTGGTCAAATTCCACTTTCAGCATAAAATAAAATAAAATAACCTCCATATGCATCATTCAAAATTCAAAACAAGGTCCCACTTATGCAAGCTTTCTATGCAGTAAGTTCTTATTTGAAGCAGTGATGTATCAAAGGGGCAGTTGGGTATAAACTGATGACAGTGGAGTTGCAGAGATATCAGGGACAGCGTAAGCTGCCTTCTAGAATTGTTATTACTGGTGATGATTAGATTGAAGAAATGATCCCAGAGCACCTTTCAGAATCTGCCTTACATTTGCAAGACTAGAAGTTCAGATTTTTACTTTAGAACCAGAACAAACTTTGTCTGGGAATCATTGAACCCAGGATGCTATTTTTAATGCCATCTTTCAAACAGAGTTCTGCTCTGTAAATTAACAGCCTCTTCATCCTTGAGACTGTGGGTAAGTGGGAGGACATACAAGCTGTGCCAAGTTATCAGAAAGTGCATGCCACATAAATCCAGTTCACCTTAACCCTGCACAGCACATTCAAGCTTCTCAAAGGTGATGAAACATATTTTTAAAGGCAAGTCAACTCCACTAAAAGTTAATTCCTCAAGAGACTCCTCAAAGATTGTCAATATGCAGTGATGGCTTTCATCTGTTAGTCTTTACGTGCCACAAGACTCCTTGCTTTTCTTGCTTTACTAGACTAACACCCCTGCCCCTTTGGAACTTACTAAGGTAAGTTCTCCATCTTCAAGCGTCTGACAAAGTGGGATTAACTCCCACAAAAGGTCATGTGATAAATAAATTCATTACTCTTTAAAAGTGCCCTCAGACTCTTTGTTCATCATAGGATAACGTCAGACTTATTAATAAGGCCACATTTTTCGTATGTTTTTTTTAGTGAAATGCAACGTATGTAATTGTGTAAGGAAACCCTTTACACCCTTTGCCATAGGACAGACCCAACAAAGAAAACAACAGAATACCGCTGGCCATCACCTTAAATCTCTCCAGCACATCATTAAGGATCTACACCCTATCCTAGAAGATGATCCCTCACAATCTCAAGTCTTGGGAGGCAGCCCAACCCTTGCTTACAGACAGTCCCCCAGCCTGAAGCGAATGCTCACCAGCAACTGGACACCATACAAGAACACTAATCAAGGCACCTATCCCTGCAACAAACACCATTGCCAACTCTGCCCGCACATCGACTCCGGTTACAACATCATTGGTCCTAACCACATCAACCACATCAGCAAGAGTTCATTCACCTGCACGTCTACTAATATGAGATATGCTATCATGTGCCAGCAAGGCCCCTCTGCTATGTACATTGGTCAAACCAGACAGCCCTACACAAAAGAATAAATGGACACAAATTGGATATAAAAAATGACAACATCCAGAAACCAGTAGGAGAGCACTTCAGTCTCCCTGACTACAGTGTAGCAGAATTGAAAGTTGTCCTACTTCAACAAAAGAACTTCAAAAAGACTTCAGGGTGAAACCACAGAGATGGAACTCATATGGAGACTTAACACAATCAGACTGGGTCTGAATAGGGACTTGGAATGGTTATCTCCATACAAAAAGTGATTGCCTCTGTTCACACATTCTCACCTTCTAATCAACTATTGTGAATGGGCCTGAACTGAATTCACTTTAGTAGCACTTGCCCTCCCCATTCTAATGTTTCTCACCCTTGCAAGTGTATATATACCTCCCAACTGTAGTTTCCACTTCATGCATCTGATAAAATGGGTTGCAGCCCATGAAAGCTTATGTTCACAGAAATTTGTTAGTCTTTAAGGTTCCACAGAACTCTCATTGTTTTTGCTATATACAAACTAACATGGCTACCCCTCTGGAACTTTACATCCTTCATTGTCATTATAAATAAATTTAAAACGCACAGGGTATTCTCACAGAAATTACCAGCCTTAGGCACATTCTGAAAACCATGTGTATGCAATACTCTGCCTGAAGGCAGTGGGAGTTCTTCACATGTTGGATTTACAGATTGGTACTAATCTTATTAGACTCATGGCTTCCAGTTGGCAGCTAGAGTAGGGTTCATCTGTGATCATATTTTGCATCATTGTCAAAGTATAGTTTGAATGATACTGAGCAAAAACTGATTCCCTATTACAATTAAATGTGTTTGGCAGGGCACAGTTTAGTGGAGAACTCATGACTATGAGGTAAAGTTGTGGACTCATATGTTCTGTCTACACTAGCCAGTTAGTCTGGACTAAACAAGCTTACTCCACACTAAGTTAGCCCACATCTACACTAGGTTTTGTCTAGTTCAAACAAAGAAATTTCTTAGTTCAAACTAGGCAGATCTTAGTCCAAACTAATAAGTTCACCTGTTTAGTTTTGACTAAGCGCTTAGCTCGAACTTTAGGTCAAAATCGGTACAATGTAGACATGGACTAAGGCTTAGTTCGACCTAAAAGAGTTTGAACTAAGCCATTACTTTGAACTAGCTACACATCCTTTTTTGAATTAAAAAGTTAGGTTGAACTATGGCACATGACTAGTTCAAACTAAAAAGCCACGATTAGTCCGGACTAACCTCTGGTTATCCTCAGACTTTTTTAGTCCTGATTAGCAAGTTTGAACTAAAAAAAATAGATGTAGGAATAGCCCTAGAAGCCAGTGATGAAACATTCACTGAAGTCAATGAGGCAAGGATTTCACTTAAGCATAAACAATTATTTTAAAATATGCTTATGGAGTATAAGAAACATGTATTACCTTCTCATTCACAAGGCAGTTCACCTTCAGGAGATCCTTTTTTTTTTTTTTAATAGGAGGAACCTACTAAACCACACAGGCAAATGTTCTTCTGTCTGTTATGGATGCATGTGAGAAATCCGTACCTTGCTTTACTATGGCTGAAATGCATACACATTGGTCCTCATAGGATGTTAAACGAGATGGGGGACAAACAAGACTGTTAGAAGCCATTAGAGTCATACTACAGTCTATTAATATCTGCAACAATCATGATCAAAATTATACAGGCTCAAAAATATTTCCGCAAAATAATTATGTTTCTCTTTGGAACTGAACTCATTTTCAAAGAGTTTAAAATAATTCCTAGAGGAGCATACCCCTACCTTCACTATTAGGTTTTTTATCAACACCATCACCATGGAATATTTGGGGGGAAAAATGGAAGCTGTGCTTTACTATTAGTATTATATTTATTGGGCACGTCTACACACACAGGTTTATTTCGAAATCGGTCCTTTCGAAAGGACCGATTTCGAAATAAGGGAAACCGCGGTATCGAAATAGCTGTTATTTCAAAACGGATATTTCGAAATAATGGCAATGGGTCTAAAGCCATTATTTCGAAACATCCGTTTCGAAATAACGGCTATTTCGGAGGGGAGTAGGTTTTACTTTTCCGAAACGACGATCCTTATTTCGAAAGGACGAGGTCCGTCCTTTCGAAATAAGGAAACGCCATGTAGACTAAATTTTTTTTATTTCAAAATAACGGGTGTTATTTCGAAATAAAAGGGCCGTGTAGACGTGCCCATTATGTTTTTTCAGGAACAAAATGTAAACACGCCAGCAAAGGGCCAGAATGCATGGTCATAAGGGAAATAACTTCCTCTTCCTTTTGAAAAGGCATTAGACAAAGAGAGAGAGAGTGAGTGAGTGAGTGAAAGAATACATGTATAGTTATCTTAATACATCATCCAGTTGCTAAGAAAGCACACAGGCATATGCATGCACACACACTTTTCTGTGGCCATTGGCTTAATCCCAGGTTAAGAAAGGAAATTGATCTCTGAGCATAACAAATTGATAAAATATTGGCATCATTCCACTACTGAACATTGATTCAGATCCTGTCTTACAAATAGTTCTTCATAAATCTCAGGCCCTAGCTCACTCCCGAGTGGATTACATGAAGGGCTTTTCCCTAAAGACTTTCTGACTCACTCTCACGTCAGAAAGACACTCAGATGTTTTTTGTTTTTTTTTCCATATTGCTGGGTCAGGCTGCTGAATGAATCTACAATCACATACAAGGTCCTAAAACTTACTATCCTATGACAGGGTCAGACACTCAGCTAGAGTAAATCAGCACAGGTCCATTGAAGTTAATGGAGCTGCATTGACTTTTACACCAACTGAGGGTCTATTCTAATGCAAATGGTCAATAAGGATATAGTATGCAGTGAATTGAATGATCCTACCTCAAATTAAACCAGCTAACTCAAGACTTGACACATCATTGCTCACTCTAGAAGCATAGATGGATCAGACCTTAAGTCAGGAGTTGCATCAGAGCAGGGAAACAGGATGTTATGCCAACCAGAAACTATTGGCAGAATGTATTAAGTATGGTCATACTTTCAACAGTTTGACACAAAGTACTTTACTGTACCAGATGTTTATTTCTCCTAGCTGTACAATATAATTACTCCAGAAATCTGGTACTATATATAAGAACTAAGCAAACACTCTTAGACATTCTAAGTCAACATTTATGTTGTAAGAATAGATGTATGAAATCATTGATTTAGATGCAAGTCTCTCTTGTCCTTTTCTCTAGTGTCATTAGGGACAAGAATATCTAGGCACAGATTTTATTCCCATTGTGTTTCACGTTTGAATAGATTTTGTTGGAATGGATGCCAAATATAATTTACAGTAAACTAAGTCAGTTTCTTCTTTTAGCAGACACTAGAAGAATTTCTATGAGGCATTACTGGAAGTTCTGTTATCTCTAGCACAGTTCTAGTAGGTATTTCTGGCATCTGAGGATGGTTGTAAATTGGTTTCTGCAATATTCTGAAGGGGGGAATGGGACAAGCTGGGTATTCCCTTGGTGACTCTCTTCAAGCCTGTGAGTTATTGATCTAAAGGAACAGGCATCAGATTTCATGACAGTACTCCTTGAAGTAAGGGGGGGGGGATTTTTATAAAAATTTGTTGGCTTAATTCTACCCTTAGACACACAAGAATGACTCATTAAACTCAGCAGGAATTTCACAAATGAACTAGGTCTTGCATGGCTCGACCACTGCATCAACTACTATAGAGAGATGTAGAGCAGATGTGGCCCACTGCTCTTTACGTTTCAGGATTTGTGGCTTGTGGATCCATTCTGTGTATATTCCATTGGCAATGTCCCTTCTGTGCCTCCACTCTCTTCACCATTTTTCTCTTCCTTTTGTCACATAGAGATCAATTATCAAGATATATGTATTAGTGCTCTTCCAAGCTTCCCTACTACCCATGTTCTACCTACTCATAATTCCAGAATGATATAACATTCATGATCTGCACTGATATAGTTGATATTATGGCCATAAAATAATGAAATTAGAATAAACATAAAGGTTCTTGGAAGATTGTAATGTAACTACTTTATTTCTTAGACAACAGAATAATGCAGAAAGACTGAAAAAGAGAGAAAGAGAGTGTTCTCTCTGCAACAGAGAAGCAAAATTCAACCTACATTATTGTAAATTGTCTGTCTGTAAACTGACTCAGAAGAGAGCACCTCTTTGCTCCCCACTCTTAAACTGGTATCTTGTAATTCCAACATAGTCGTCATTAAACCATCATTAGCACCACAGACATTTTAAGTGCCTTGATTATATTTTAGTATTTCAATGGGATAAATAGGAAAGTTCACACTTCTCCCAGTTATAGTTTCAAACAGTAGATTAAGGGCTTGTCCACACCAAAAAGTTACGTGGCTATAACTGTAAATCTGAAAAAATCCTCAGCATTGAATGATATGCCAGACCAAGGCCTTATATACAGTAGAGAGTTATTGCAGAAAAAGTCATCTTACGGTGGAAAAACAAGCTCATTATACACAACTGAATGTTTCTTGTTGCATTACAAAAGCCCTGATGTATCAGAACAATAATAATGTCTGTCTATTGCGGAACAGCTCTTGCACTATAAAGTGTGTGTGAACGCTGACAGAATTTTCTTCTGCTGTAAATGGCCTCCAGAAATGTCCCAGAATTCCAAGCCTGATCACTCTAGTCTTCTGCTAGGACTCTGCTGCTCTGATGTGACTAGCCTCTCCTTCCTGTGAGTCCCAGGAACTTTTAATTTTGTTTCCTGTTTTCCTGGGGCATCATCAGAAAAGGGCATGAGCTGCTAATAGGTACAATAAATGATGAGAAGGAAACACAGCATCACAGGGGAACTTGTAAATTTACCCACAGTGCTCAGCACTTCTCTCCTTCTACCCAGGGTTCCTAGCACTAGAAGCTGTCAAGGAGCATGGTGGGATAGGCGCCCACAGTTCAATGCTCTTTCTTGCAGAAATTGAAAGAACAGTGTGGACATTTGTTTGTGTTATGAGCAGTGCAGGGTGAATGTGCAAATGTACTATAAATAAAATGTGTTTATTATAGAGCACAGATTTATTGCGGAACAATTTTCTGGTGTAGCCATGGCCTAACACATAATATAGACTCCCTCCCATTACTACAGGACTGTCTACAGTGATGTAAACATCAGAAATGCCGCTGTACTGCTTTAAGTGTAGACATAGCCTTAATGATACATTACATGTCACTGATGTCTAATTCACATTTGGACATTATATTTGCTACAGTCTGTCAGCTAGAACTAGTTCATAAAAAGGACTTTAGACTTTCATGACAAGATTGTAAAGAATCATGCTTCCAGCAGTGTGAATAAGCAGAGGGACATCTCTGTTGTGAGAAGGAAAACATACTCATTTTAACTGAGGCAATTGAAGTCTGTCTAGTGTTTTTATCACCAATGAACATCTGTGCAGCTAGATCCTGCATGATGCCAGTGTTCCACATCTCACATGCAAGAAGCTTTTAAAGAAGGATGAAATGGGATCTTGGTCAGAAATCCCCTAAGGAGGAAGAGCCTCTCAAGCCATTGCTCCAAATCATTGCCCATGGACATCCCCATAAAAAAGAGAAAGATAAGAACCAAAGCAAAGCAGCAGAAACAATACACTATATATCTTTTTTAAAAATATATATGTTTGAACTGATCTCTTTGTTACATGCTCTGTACATTGACAGCTTGGCACCAGAAGCTGCCAGATAAGTGTTTCAAATAAAATCTATAAATCCCTTACTCTGTGGAAGTAATACACCTTGCATCATGTTAGAAAATGTATTCCACTATTTCTTTCCTTTTCAGAGAAAGCATCCATACATTGGCAATGAGGGAGAGAATAGGATAATAATACTCAAGATGAAATCCTGGCCCCAGTGAAATTAGCAACAAAAATACCATTGACTTTGATGGGTCCAGGATTCCCCCACTCCCTTAGTATTTATACAGTATTTTTCATCATTACAGAATTTAGGGAATCTTAAATCGGCAAAATATACAACACCTTTGATGGTTATGTATCTTTTTGGTCTCCATTGCCATAGTATCTGAGCTCTTCACAGTCTTTAATGTATTTGGCTTCATTACACTCCAATGAGGTAGAGACACGCTATTATCTCATCTTTATAAATGTGGAACTGAGATGCAAAAATGCTAAGTGATTTACCTAAAGTCACCCAAGAAGACTATGATAGAGCAGGAAATGGAACCTCAGGTCTTCCAAACCCCAGGGGAGCTCCTTAACCACTGGACTCCTTTTATAACTGAGAAGATGACATCACAAAGGGTTACAAATTTGTCACAGGCTAGCCAGTGACTCAGTGACAGAACTGGGAATACAGCCAAAGAGTTTTGACTTCTTGTGCAGTGAAGATAATATTGCTTTAAATACTCAGAACTAGCCTTACCCTCTTATGACTCATTGAGGGATGAGGGAGTGAGGCATGAGTAAGTGGTCTAATTTATAGCACTGAATTAGTGAACGTTGCTAAGTCATATTGAGTAATAATGAAGGTCCAGTAAAAAGTAACCTATAATGATGGTGTTCTGAGACACAGAAAAAATAAGCCTGTAAGAAACTAAAAATGCTGAAGTACAGACGCATGGTTTGTGGGTGGAACATATATATAAGAGCAGCACAATATTTTTAGGATTGTACATTTCTCTTTTATTAAGACATCACATCTTGAGTCTACTAACAATGCAATGAAAAGAGACTTCAAATCATTTTATCCTACTAAGCCTAGCCGTCTGTTCAATTATCATCATAAAAAGAAATGGCTTTTGTTCTGCAGTTCAGCGCATTTGGTTTCCAGTAATTACCTTTATGTTGCTTTTTAGTTTTCTAAGTCTACAGAAAAGATCACAATGCGTGTAAAGTTTACATTCTTTTAAAAGTTCAATATCTTTATAACAGTAGATAACAATTTAGCCCTATGTCAGCAGCATATATTATGGCTTTGTGGGCTCTGTTTGATTTTGCCTGACATGGTCAGCAGTTCGTCACATTTGCACCTTAGAGGCAATTGTTATCCATCCATGTGTGAAAACAGTTATGTCTATTTACATTAAATTGCTCAGAATCATCATCGGTTATTAAGTGATAAATCTCAACGTTTTTTGTTAAAAGAAGAGCATTGCTGCCTTTCATCTCACATAGTCTGTGCTAAATTCAAAATGTCATCCAAAGAATCCAAAGTTTTTTTAAGCTCTGAAAAAGAATTAAAAATGTGTCCTCCCTGACTCAAGAAGAAATAAGCTTACTAACTGAGGAGAAAGAAAGAAAGAAAGAAAGAAAGAAAGAAAGAAAGAAAGTTTTATTTTTTCTATGTATATTATATTTGTGATTTATTTGTTACTTAATTTAAGTCACTATGGGAGAAGAAACATAGGAGGGTAACAAAGGGTAACAAATGAGGTAATATATTCAGCAAAATGCATATCAAAAGACAATGATGTAAATTATTTTAATTTACATAAATAAACTGTTTATATATGAATTGCATATGTTTAAAATGACTTCAGAATTGCAAATATGATCTTATCATTTAAAAATCTCTTAAAATACTGAGTATACAAAGAAATAAAATTATAATATTGACACCACTATATTGACGTCTTAATTACAAATTGCAAAAATAAAACAAAGCAACTTGGAATATTTATATATACCATTATTGCAAATAGTTTGTATTTAAGTAGGTGAGAAGACAGGCAAAATGATTCAAATACAATACATATCAAAACACAGCAAAATTGTTATCATAACTGGTCAAAAAGTATTTTAAATAAACCTCATATTAGACGTATTTTCTTTTTTTTTTCTCCAGAGTAATTTGACTTTAAGGACTAAATCTTCTTTTTTCCATTTTATTCGCTGCTCAGAATTACAATAAACATATTTAAATAAGCTTACAAGTAAAAGGTGCTACTAAAAATATTGCATGAAGAATTTGGCATTAACAGTTTTTCCCTATGGTAGAATGGTAGTTCTATGACAACGTACGTGACAAAAGTGATAAGAATCTTCTGTGACCTAACAAAAGTATATGAAGGTCTTATTTCAAAGCATCTAGACGTATATGTGAAAGACAGTTTAGAAATATACTGGAAAATGAAAGAGTTAACATAATAAAACTGCCCTTAACATATCTTTTGAATACTTTTATATACATTGAAAAAAAGTGAACATAAATCTACAATGGAGCAAAAGTAAATGTGTTACTTAGAAGGGAGTATTTAAAACTTAAGGGTGAAATGCTGGCCCCATTGAGGTCATTGGGATTTCTCTCACTGAACGGAGTAGAGTGAATGCCTGACTCTATCTGTGTAGTAGCTAGATATTTGCATAGTTAGCTAGATTTATGGTTACTGTAAAATTCTACTCGCCCATTGGAATGCAATGAGGGTGGTAGTTGTTTTGAAATATGAGGAAATAAGTAAATATAAGTAAATAAGTAAATATCATTAGATTTATTTTATCATCAGCCCTCAATGGGGAAAAGAGTTGGGCGAACAGATTTCATTGTTGGCTGATAGTTTACTGTATATACTAGGGTATGAGCCGATCCGGGCATAACCCACCCCCCATTCTGAGCCCCCCCGAAGCTAAAATTGGTGACCCAGGTATAAGCCGAGGTCCCCTTTTGGCCTTGGCCCCTAACCTCCCACCCACTGCTGCTGGCTTCCTCTGGAGTCTCTGACAGCTTCCCTACCCCAAAATCTCTGCTGCTGCTTTTTCATTGACCCCCTGCTGTCCATTCTTGACTCCTGCCCTCCTGCTCTGCCCTTTACTCACTGCCGTCACCCCTGCTGCCCCCCGGCTCTGCCCTTTCCTCACTTCTCAGTTTCCTGCTGTTGCCCCCTGCTCCGCCCTTTCCTCACTGTTGCCCCCTGCTCCGCCCTTTCCTCACTGCTGCCCCCTGTCCACTTCTCAGTTTCCTGCTGTTGCCTCCCTGTGCCGCCCTTTCCTCACTGTTGACCTCCTGCTCTCACCTGCTCCACCCTTTCCTCACTGCTGCCCCTCTGCTCACTTCTCAGTTACCTCACTGTTGTCCCTTGCTCCGCCCTTTCCTCACTATTGCCCCCTTGCTTCCACCTGCTCTGTCCTTTCCTCACTGCTGCCCCCCTGCTCACTTCTCAGTTTCCTTCTGTTGCCCCCCTGCTCCCCCCTTTTCTCACTGCTGCCCCCTGCTCTGCCCCTTCCCCACTGCTGCCCCCTGGCTCCTCACTGCTGCCCCCCTTCTCTGCCTCTTCCCCACTGCTGCCCCCTGCTACTCCTGCTGCCCCCTGCTCTGCCCCTTCCCCACTGCTGCCCTGCTGGCTCATCACTGTTGCCCCCCTGCTCCCTTCTGAGTTCTGTGCTGTTGCTCCCCTGTTCCCCAACATCTTTTCCACCCCTTTCCCCCTCACCCCCGAACCCATGCTGCTGCTCTTCCCAGCCTGCCAGGCACCACCCCCCCCAATCCCCGGTCCCTGCCACTGCTTCCCTGACCTCCCTGAATCCCTCCCTCAATGTCCAGGGCAACCCCCCCACCGGAACCCCCTTACCTGGCCTCTCCAGATGCCAGGGTCCCTTCCTTCCTCCAGCCCCAGCCCGGGCCGACTGCCCAAGATGGCCGCCCAGCAACACTGGGGCTCCGGCCTCTCGCATGGTGAGGGAAAGGGCTGCCTGGGGCTGTTTACCATATTCTCCTGAGTATAAGCCAAGTGCCTGTTTTGAAGCCAATTTTCAGGCACAAAATTCTCAGCTTATATGCGATGATATACAGTAATCATGATGACATGATAAGGCCAAACAGGCTGTGTTCAGATGAGAGTTTTATTTTGAAACAACAGCTGTTGTTTCGAAATAAAATTTCTTATGTCAGCATGACGTTCCATTATTTTGAAACAATGGGACCCGTTGTCTTGAAATAATGGCTGTTGTTTCAAAACATTAAAACCTTGCTTGAAATTGAAATAGCTGTTGTTTCGAAATGGCTGTTTCAAAACAATGGTGTTTGGATACGATGTTTCAAAACAACATGTCCGAACGGCCTTATTTCAAAATAACCATTTTGAAATAACAGCCGTTTCAATAGCAGGCTTTCCCTTAATTCAAATTAACATTTTCTTAATTTGAATTAGCTTATTTCAAAATAAGGACTTTATTTTGAAATAACTCATTTCAAAATAACTTATTTTGAAATAACAGTTTACATGTGAACATAGCCATAGAGATTACATACAGAAAGCATATGCACAGAGTAATACTGCAGCCCATGTCTGAACAGCCAACCTCATACACTCCTGCTCATCTATATGGCCTTGACTAAAGTGTTATATCCAGGTCCCTGCCTGCTGCTGTATAAGAAAGGTGACTATTTGTATGTTTGTTGCTACTACTGTTACATGATTACAACTAATTGTGTACAAAGTTATGTCAGATAAGGTGTCAATGAAAAAGTTTCATCCTATCAGGTATGAGTATCTTGGTTAAAGCCATGTATCATATCTCTACCTAAAATTATGAATATGAGCTATCTATTAGCAGAGGGGGTATAGCTCAGCAGTAGTGTATTTGACTGCAGTTCAAGAGGTCCCTGATTCAAATCCAGCTGTCCCTTTATATAGAGTATGATTTATTTGTAATTTGCTACTTTTTTCTTTTATTATTAAATCTTTAGTTTTTAGTTATTAAAAA
This sequence comes from Podocnemis expansa, assembly GCA_007922195.1. Taxonomy (NCBI): domain Eukaryota; kingdom Metazoa; phylum Chordata; order Testudines; family Podocnemididae; genus Podocnemis; species Podocnemis expansa. The sequence continues at coordinate 42,819,344 of ML681979.1, read as the reverse complement.
TTGGCATTTGTATGATTACTGGGCAAGATCTTGTTATGTATTTACATGATTAAGTGGCTGGCCCCTTGGGATGAGAAGGAAACTATATCTGATTAAAATGGTTTTCAATGACCACTATTAAAGTCTACTGGTCAGCCACGGTTTGGAATGCTGAGGGAGACTCCATCTTTGACTTCATGTTAACCTGCGTGGTGACAGAGAAGTTTAGTTGTGTTACTGTCTTGGTATAATTTAATGATAAAATAAGTACTCGTCTGAGTAGTGGATCTGCCCTTTTTCTTGCAGTTTGTCCCTGAATCTGGCATTCTCAGATGTGAGGGATAGTGACACTTAGTGCACTTAATGCCAAGCTGGACATAAAATTTACATGAAGATTTTTGTGGCCATTTTGTGCCACAAGGTGTATAATCCTTCAAAAGGGGCTTAATGAAAGATGCTGAGCAGTTTCAGTTTTTTGGGGGTTTTTTTGTCTGTACTACAGGTATAGGCTGTTCTCCCACAGCACTGCCCCACAGTTGCAAACTGGTGCCTAGTGACATAATTTCCCATGGTCATAGGCATACCCCTGCCCATGTCATTATTGTCAAGAATGTATGAAAGAGTTAAAATGAGCACCTGGTCTGAAAAATAGCTACTATGGTAATAAAGGTTACTACAGGCAAGTTTTGCTGTCCTGTAAATGAGATTCTAGTTAAAAGTTATGTTTTCTTCTTTTTTCCTCTCTAGGTTCTCCTACTACATAAGATCTTGGACGGGAATATTGCTTATCACCTTTCTTCCCTCCTCTTCCTTGCTTGTTAAGGACTTTGAAGTAATTTCTGTTGTAGAAAATAATGAGTTCTCGGGGTCTTTCTTACTGCTGTGTCTAGGACAACATACCTGGGATACAGAAGTCTGATATAAAAAAAGCAAGGAGTCTTGTGGCACTTAAAGACTAACAGATTTATTTATCACACAAGCTTTTGTGGGAGAAAATCCCACATCGTCAGATACTTTGAAGAGGGGAAGCTTAAAGAATAGGATGAAAACAAATGCAGGGGAGTGGAAGACATGGAATCAGGTCATACTGCAACGGCAAATCAGAATATTTGTAAGGATTCAAACTCTAGGAAACAGCACATGGAGGGTGAAGTCAAATGACCTGTTATAATGTGAAAAGAACACAGTCATGATTCAGCCCTGCTTTCACACAATCTAATCTGCATATTATTTGAATTTCAGCTGTTTCTCTTTGAAGAGTCGATATCCCATTGATTTTCTTGAGGACCATCAATAACAAATCATCAGTGGAGTGATTAGGAAGATGGAAGTACTCAGCAACTGTTTTTTTCTTCCGTTGTGATTTCTGATGTCAGTTTTGTGTGCATTTATTCTGCATAGAGACTGTCCTGTTTGTCCAATGTGTAAGGTGTGGGGGCATTTCTGACACATGATGGCAAAAATCACATTAGTGGATGAGCAGGTGAAGGACCCGTTGATGGAGTAGCTGGCTTGATTAAGTCCTATGATGGTGTCTTTAGTGCAGATATGTGGACAAAGTTGGCAGCGTGGTTTGTTGCAGGGATGCGTGCCTACTTTAATGTTTCTGTTTTTAGGTCAGTAGTTGCTGGTGAGCATCTGTTTAAGGTTCAGGGGTTGTCTGTAGGCGAGGAGAGGTCTGTTTCCCAAGGCTAGAGAGAGTGAAGGGTTATCTATTAAAATAGGCTGGAGGTACTTAATGATCTGTGGTAGAAGTCTGACCTGACAAGTGTATGTGGTCACCAGTGGTGTTCTATTGTTTTCTTTTTTGGGCCCTTCCTGTAGTAGTTGACTGATGTAATTGAAGTCTGCTGAGTGTCCAAGGGGATTCCTGCAGTGAGGTAAGATGCTTTAAGGATATGTATGACATGTATACTCTTGGAAGTTGGGTGCATGGTGACCAAGCAAGAAGCAGGGTCAGAATGGCTTAATACTGCATCAAACCTGAGCTAGCTGTTCAACACAGAATCATAGAATTGTAGAATCACAGAAACTGGAAGGCACCATGACAGGTCATTGAGTCAAGTTCCCTGCATGCAAGTACCCCTATTAAACAATCCCTGAGAGGTGTTTCTCTAACCTGCTCTTAAAAAAAAAAAAAAAAAAAAAAAAAAAAAAACCTCCAGTGAAAGAGATTCCACAAACCTGCTGAGGCAACTTTTTACAGTTTTTAATCACTCTGATGTTTGGGGTTGTTGCTTTTTTTTTTTTCCCCCCCTAATGTCTATGCTGAACTTGCCTTGCTGTAATTTAAGCCTGTTCCTTCTTGTCTTATCATCTCTGATTAAGAGGAATAATTTTTCTCCTTCTTCCTCATAACAACCTTTTAGGTATTTGAAAACTGTTATCTTATCCCCTCTCAGTCTCCTTCAAGACTAAACAAACCCAGCTCTTTCAATCTTCCCTCATAGGTCAAGTGTTCCAAACTTCATCATTTTTTTGTCTCCCTTCTCTGGACTTTCTCCAGTTTCTCCAAATCCTTTTTGAAATGAGGTACCCAGAACCAGGGTTACCAGATGCCAAAGCCTGGAAAGGAGGACCGGTAAGTAGGACATTGGAGGACACATGGAAAAAATGTAGTATTAATGTAATGTTGTTCTGTTTTTAGGGGGGCCTGGAACACTTTCCCCTAAAAATAAGGTATTCTGTGGCATTCCAGCATATTTTAACCCCTATAAGTAAAAAGCTAGACAAAAATCATGTATTTTAAAATGCCTGCCAGACGGAGGATGTGAAGGTAAAAAGGAGGACATGTCCTCCTTTTGCCTGACAGCTGGTAACACTACCCAAAACTAGACACAGTACTCAAGCTGAGGCCTAATCAGTACAGAGTAGAGTGGAAGAATGACTTCTTGTGTCTTACTTGCAATACTCCTGTTAATACGCCCCAGAATGACATTTGCTTATTTTGCAACAGTATTACACTGCTGACTCATAGTTATCTTGAGATCCACTTTTACACCCAGATTCCTTTCTGCATTACTTCTTTCTAGGCAGTCGTTGCCGATTTTGTATGTGTGCAACAGCTTGTTCAATCCTAAGTGGAGTACTTGACACTTATTTTTATTGAATTTCATTCTATTTATCTCCGACCATTCACCAGTTTGTCCAAATCATTTTGAATTGTGATCCTATCCTTCAAAGCACTTGCAACCCCTCCCAAATTGGTATCATCGGCAAACTTTATAAATTTACTCTCTATGCTATCACCTAAGTCATTGATAAAAATATTGAACAAAACCAGAGCCAGGACAGATCCCTGCAGCACCTCACTCTTTATGTCATTCCAGCCTGAATGTGAACCATCAATACCTACCCTCTGGGACTGGTTATTAACCAGTTTTTCACCCATCTTATAGTAGTTCCATCTGTGACCCAAGCCTCCTGGGATAACCTTTTGAATGTGCCAAAATCAGGGTAAGCTGCACAACCAGGGTCCAAACCTCCAAACCACTGACCAGTGGTACTTAAACCAGTCTCCCAGTCAGAAACAAAACATGCTTCTGATTCCCCACTCTGGGCATCACCAATCATTACAAAACAGAAATAGCCCCCTTTATGCACATCAGCTTCTCTGGTCCCCCTCAGCCACTGGGCCTCTTAAAGAAATAGGTTCTCCTGGCCCCAATGGGCCAGCCACATCACCGAGAACAATGCAGGCTTAGATCTTACCCTAATTACCATACTGCCAGCCAATTCTTTAGTAACTACAACTCAAGGTTTAATATAAAAAGAAAACAAACAAAATATGAGAAAAGTTAAAAGGGCCAAAGTGTATCACATACATACAAATGATTTCGAGTCCATAGAAAGCTAGTCATTGAAGCATCTGTAGTTTGCAGGTTAGTCCAACTCCTCTGATATGCACTCAGCCCCTGAGTGAGGCTCAGTCCTTTCCTCAGTCCCAGAAGAATAGTTCCAGAGAAGAGTGCTGATTGCAGCTTGCAGACTGAAGACTAAAGACAAAAAGGAGATGGGGCTTTAGCCTTTTTTGGCCCTCCCCATGCTCCCACGGTCCTTGCCAAATCAAAATGGAGTTGAATCATGTGGTCAGTCTGGGTGACTGGCCGAACAGGTTTCCTCCTAGGCCCACTTCAACTGGGAGTTCCCTTGATGGGCCATCATGAGGATACTGCTTTTGCAAACATCCAGTCTAAGAATGCCTGAAAATCAAATCAATTGGAACATACACAAAAACAAATAGCTTCCTAATTTTTAATACAGGCATGATATCTAAATAAAAACTATATAATCATTCTTAGTGGATTACAGCCTTTCTATTGAAACCAAATATGGCATATCACATATGGATTATTGCAAATATGAAATATTAATGTGAAAGATAACCATAAACAGTCACCTAGACCCAGGCAGCATCACACCATCCACTTTGTACCTCCCCAGTTTTTTAATAAGAATGCAACACAAGGCCATATCAAATGCCTTACTAAAACTAGATATACCACATCTACTGCTCCCTGCCCCCATCCAGAAGGCTCGTTAGCACATCACAGAAAGCTATCAAGCTGGTTTGACATGATCTGTTTTTGACAATTCCATACTGATTAGCCCTAAGCACCTTAATGTCTTCTAGATGTTTGCAAACTAACTACTTATGGCAAGTAGAACCAGGAGTGGATGACGGAAAATATGCAGTTGTGGGGGAGCATGAAAAGGGAGTTTTATGCATGCTGTTCTCATCATCTTTTTGTCTGTGCATTACTGATAAAATTCATCCTGTGCAGAAAACCAGCACAAGGGCTAGGCACTTCTTAATGGGGGACTCAGGTGATGACTAGTTTTCATGTTAGTTTTCTCCATGGGAATGTATTTCACTTTTGGTGTAGGTCTTGACTATGATAAATGATGTTTTTCCTATGTGTTATCAAACTCCTTTTAAATAGCACAAATTACAAGTCTAGTATATACAGAGGAAGTCATGTTTTAATGCATGTTAAATGCCAAGGTAGGTTAATCTTGACAACCTTGACCAAGCTACACATATAAAATACAATTTGCCTTTTTCAAACTAGGGTCGAAAATGTTAAAAACTGTTAGCTAATACATTTAAAAAAAAAGAAAGAAAGAAAAAGAAAAAAATAGAAAGAGAAACGACCTTGTATCTTAGTCTGCCCATATGTCCCAAAAGGTACTCAAAGCAAAGATGAAATGCAACCAAGACATAGGGATTAAAAATAATCAAAGTTCAATATTCTCCAGAGATTCAAGTTTCTCCATATCATAGGGATATCTACACTGCGGGCTCTTTTAAGTTGACTTAACAAGGTTGACTTTAAGTCGACTTAAAGTTGACCTTGCTAAGTCAGCTTAAAGGTATATCCACACTGAAGCAAGTATAGACATATCCCAGGAGTGTTGCTTGGCCTGGGCCCAGGCACCACCCCCTGCCCCACCCCAGAGACCCATCCAGCTCCAGGGGCCCAGTCCGGTCCCAGCCACCATCAGCAAGTTGTTTGGAGCTGGACCCGACTCCTGCCCTTGCCGCAAGTACAGGGGCTGGATCTGGCTCTGAACCTCTTGTTAGTGATGGCAGGAGCTGACTCCAAGTCACCTGCCACTTGCAGCAAGGGCAGGGGCCAGATCTGGCTCCAAGCTGCTTGCCAGAGGCAGCTGAGGCCAGATCCAGCCCCAGAGTCAGATTAGGCCCCAGAGTGGGGCAGAGGGTGGCGCCCAACCCTTCCTGCCATCTACATTGCCTTAAGTTGATTGTATAAACTCTATTTAAGGCTTAAGTTGACCTTAAGCACTGGTGTTATTAAGTTGACTTAAGGCAGTGCTTAATAAAAGCGCAATGTAGATGGGGAGTTCCTTAGGTCAACTTAAGGAAGGTTAAGGTGACCTAAGGCTCCAGTGTGGACAACCCCAGAGTTATCTGCATTTTATTTAATATGATCCCTACTTTCTCATGATACTTGAAGTCATAAAATAGTTGCTGGCTGGACTTTTCTTTAACATAATTTATTTCTTAAGGAGCACCATGTTCAAAAATCACAATCAATGGGATTCTGTTTATTTTCTCTAGATTGCAATTAGAGTGATCCATGCAGTGAGACAAAAAGCAAGATGTTCTCACCATTATCATTCTTTGGGAAAGGAGTATTCTTTTTGTTTGAATCAGTACTTGACTATCTAATTACTGTTGTTTTTGAGACACATGGGACCTTTGCAATTACCTTTTCAAGTGAAAATTAAGTGAGGCTGAATATCTAAGGAAATTGGGGGGAGGGGCACAGAGAAGATAGTTGAAAATGCAGTCTGTTTCAGAAGCCCTGAAAGCATATTATAGCACGTCCTATTTCTAAAGAAAAAACTGTGCCTGCTATTAGTAATTGAATTAGTATCAATTCCTCCCTCAGACTTCAGAAGATTGCTAAATAAATATTATGACAGAATTTGAGACTAAAGATGGGGAGGATACTTCATCTAAAAAAACATGCTTCAGTTAGTAACCAGCTAAAGTGTTATTAGTACTATTTATACAGCAGGGTTAGAGGACATTTTTAAGTTCCAAAGTGGTAACCATGTTAGTCTAGTTCAGCAAAACAAACAAAGGGTATGTCTACACTATAAAAGCAAAGTTGACTTTATTAAGTTGACTTAATAAAGTCTATTTAAAGTCGACCTTATTCAGTCGACATAGTAAGGCTATACTACATTAAGTCGACTTTAAAACGTCAACTTTAAATGGGTGCCCTGGCTTAATTCGACTTTATAAAGTTGACTTAGTGGCCCCACTGCACTAAGTCAACTTTATTAAGTCAATTTAGTAACTCCACATTTCCTGAAGTCGACTTAATAAAGTCGACTTAACAGTAAAGTCGACTTTATAAGCGGACCTTATAAAGTCGATTTTACTGGACCCTAAAGTCAACTTTATTGCCCTTCAGTGTAGACAGGACTCTGTTTAAGTTAACTTAAGGGCACTTAAGTCGACTTAAACACAGTGTAGATGTACCCAAGGAGTCTTGTGGCATTTTGAAAGGCTAACAAATTTATTTATCACATGAGCTTTCATGGGAGAAAAATCCCACTTTGTCAGATACTTTGAAGAGAAAGCATCTGATGAAGTGCAATTTTCTCTGGTGAAGCTCATGTGGTAAATAAATGTGTACGTCTTTAAAATTGCCACAAGACTCCCAGGATATTGTTAGTTCTTTGTGAGCTCTTGGGGGGGGGGCGGGAAGATACAGGCACATATATTGTAATATCCAATTAATTATTATTAATTTTTATTTTACTGATTATTTAACTAACTGAGAACTCAAAGGTATATACAGTGCCATATAAACTGGCTGATCAGCTCCACTGAACAGTATAAAGAGGAATGTGAAACCATGATACACTTCCTGGGTCATTTCCCTTACCTCCTTTGAGAAGCTGTGCACCATCTTATAGTACTCAACTAACTATACCAGCACCAGTGCTCTCTGGAATGCATGTATCTACAATACTACCTAATTTTACATAGGCTGCACAATGGGCAGATTGCATTTTTATCTGGTACTCTCATGTAAGAGTCTGGTGCAATAGGGCTCATCTGTTATCAGCTGGTGAGTTTGCCTTATCACATGAGTATTAGGCAGTGCTTTCTATAAGTATGATTTTGACCTTTGAATTAATTATTGCTTGATTTTTTGTAGGAGGTTTTTTCCCCTACACCATTAGGAAAGTGTCATATAAATCACAGACATAAATCAAAATGAATAACCAGATATTATTCCTCCTCCCAGATTATTCCAATCTGAAAGCTCATTTTTGTAGTTTTACTCATGAGACTAGTGCCTTTTGCTCACATTCCTAAATGCTTGCAGAAGTTAGTCTTATTTAATGACAATCTTAATGTAAATGGACTTTTTTTTGTATTTGCTTACAGTTTCTCCAGAACCATCACACAGTACCTGTTTATGCTGGGTACTACTGTGAACACCATAAAAGAAGAGGGGCAGATATGCTGATTGAGAGACACAATTGAAGAATTTGAGTTTTTCTCTTACTGCTACAGAGAACACATTTCAACTGTTTCTGAGCTGCATTTTTTTTTTTAATTTTCCCTTTTAGGCCATTTAAGTGTTGTCCCCAGTGCATAAAGCATTGAATTTTTGCAAGCCACACTGGAGGCTTAAGTCAACTTAATTAGAATTAAGTTGCTTAAGTCAACTTAAGACTGATTAAGTCAACTTAAAGTTAACTTTAAGGGTTAAGTTGACTTTATTAAGTCGACTTAACAAAATGTGGCCATTAAAGTCAACTTAAGGCAGGAGAGCCATTTAAGTTGACTTTATAAAGTTGACATAAGTGAGGGGACCCATTTGAATTTGACATTATTAACAAATGGGGACTCTCTAAGTAGACTTAATAAAGCTGACTTTAAGCTGACCTTATTAAGTTGACTTAAATGAGCCCTCTAGTGTAGACATAGCCAGTGATAATGAAAACAGTCTTCATGTGCCAGAAAGGTGATAAAAAAGCCTCTGATTTCCCTGTACACAATAGAGGACCAGAAAACTGTTCCATTTTATCCACTTTCATCCACAGGATGTGGGATTTGACAAGATTCTAGCAAGTGCATAGATATCTATTGAAAACCCATATGGGTGTAAATAAGCTCACATTTTGAGATATAAGTGAACTTTGTAGAATGTGTTCAGTACCATATTTAAATGCAGAAAATCATGGCATTCTTTTTCACTTGCAAGAACTATCACAGATTCACCTAAACTGGCTGGAATGAGATTGTTGAAGAGAGTCGCTGGCCAGTGTGTCGCCTGATATGTGTGAATGGTGTAGTAGGGTCTTCTTTCCAGCATTCACTAATGACTGCTATACCAGCCCTGAAGTGAGTTGCTTCTTTTTTTGATCCAGCCCACTGGCTAGAGAATTAATATCCCCTTGCAAGATAATCAATAGTTCCACCAACAAATAGTTCAATGACCTTGTGTCTGGTCCCTTGCCTGAAGGTCCAATGGTTCTTACCTCACTTTTCTGAGGGCCTTACCTCATGTATCAGGAGGCATTATACCTCATTTTGCTTGGTGACCCATATGGGAATCAAAATCTCCTTCTACTTTGGGTTCCATTCATAGGATTCTGTAGTGAGTAGCAAAGGTCTATACCCTTGCACCCCTTGTGACTTCCCTGGATTTCTCCTTACATTGGCTTATGTCTTGGCCCTTCTACCCAGCCATTTTCTTGGATTCTCAGAGTGCTTTCTGAATCTTGTAGTGATTAGAGCCTACCAGGGCTTTCTCTCTGTAGATCCAGTTCCTGCCCCTGTGTCAGGCCTCTATGTCACAAGCTCATTTGGTTCAAATGGAGAGGAGGTTGCCACGAGTTGCCAGTGGATGAGATTTTAGTGTCCTGTGTGAAATGAATCTGTGATTTCAGTCCAGTCATAGTAAACAGTACATTGATTGTAAAGCCAGAAGGAACTTTTGTGTTCATCTAGGCTGACCTTTTGTATGCATATTACATAACCTGCCTCCTATTGTGAGCTGACTGACCATCCAGCTGGCCCCTTGTAGGCACCTAGACTGAACTGTGCTCTCATACCTGAAGGCTGCCCCTACAGATTTGAACTGACACATAGTGATGGAACAATTTGCACTGTTGCCACAATTGTAATATAAGATTTAATTTGCCAGAACTAGCGAGCCAGTATATTTGAGGAATGTTAAATTCAGAGAATTTTTAATAATGATAACATCAGTAGCCTAAACTCTTTTAAACAAAATGTGTATGTGTGTGTGTACAGTACACATCATCTCTTGGCATTCTGTGTTCTTGTCATTAATGAATATGGAGTTCTACATGCCTTGTACAATTTTGCATTCTCTGTGAAAAATAAATTTCTTTGCACTTTGTTTCCTTTTTCTCTATTGGGAATATGTATTATACAATGAACCTGGTCATATAAATCATTTACTTAACTTTTCCTAAAGCAAGTAAGGATTAATTGAGTGATATCAGAGATACATATATTACTATATGCTTCCTCCAGACATTTATACCAAAAGACATCTGACCTCTTCTGCATAAATGTTCCTCTATTGCAACATGGATGTGCATGTGTGAAGTCAGTAGATTGGGAATCATTTTTTTCTTATTCTAGAAGAGGGGCTGAAATTACTTAAAAATAGGTCACAATTAAATTCAGCTGTCAACTGTACCCAGCCTGAAGGTCCCAATCCATTGTGGAACATACACTATAATGGTTAATGACTTAGGTGTTCATCTCAGACTGATCATATTGAAGGGGCTTTAGAAGACACATAGTTTAATATATTCCTATTCCATGCAAATGTTTTGCCAAACTACAGAATAAACATCAAATAGATTGCTTCGGTTTATTAAAATACCTTCTAAATCATCCATATACAGGATGAAAAGACAGATAAGGTGCTGGACTGCATTGAACAATAAAGACATCTGAAGTAATTATACATACCTGAGAAAAATATTGAAACCTATTTAACTGGCATTCATAGAAAATGAAATTTCTCCATTCATTTGTGTCACAGATTTCACTTGATTCCCTTTTCATCAGAAGCCAACACCATTAACTGCTTTCTGCAATCAGTATAACCATGGTTTATTCCTGTTACAAGCTCTGTAACACATTTACAAACACTAAGCAATATGCATTTCTAGTCCTGCTACATCTATTTGGATTATACTCATTTACTTTCAGCATTGAAATGTGGGCAAGTTACATGAAAATTCAGGAACAAGCATGATTTAAGCACTTTTTCAGACGGTTTTAATATTTTTTGAAACGAGCAGAAAATGGATGATTAAAATCAACCTAATTCCTTAGTCAAACAATACTTGCAATAACAGTTCTTTCACAAAATAGATTCTAGGGGAGTCATAAACAATTCTGTACAAATTATTCAAACCGGTACATAATTGCTGGAAGCATTTTTAGATGGACTGATGTGGGAGCAAGGCAAGTCTGAGCGTTACAAGTCTTTTTTTTTTTTTTCTCCCTGTGACATTCAAGAATTAAGCTAAACCCCTGAATGTCACAGAGACATTCAGAATTCCATAAAGCACCTCTGGAGAATGTGTTTGACCTTAACATTAGTGCTTGCTGGGAATCTAAATGTTCATGTAAATATTCACTGGGGTCCTCAGCAGCCTGCACCCCACTTCAGCAGACCATAGAATCTAGTGCCAAGCGAGTTTAGGACTAGCAGAATTGTGGATGGAATTGGCAAAGCACTGAACAGCATCTTCCCATACAGCCATAAGACCAGGTAGTATCTAAGCTTCCAGATCAAACCTCAGTTTAGTCTTGACAATGCCAAGAATGAAAAGTGTGAAATATGGTAACTTATTGCCTTGTCTCTCCTACCTCGGCCTGATGAAAACTCCAGGAAGTCAGAGATAGGGTTGGTCATAACTTGCAATTTCCATTTCATGGGACAGTCTGCCATTTTGAAATTTCTTTCTGGTCTGAAATGAAATAAAAAACAACTTTTAAAACTTCCTGTGAAACAAAAATTCCCCCCAAAATTCATTTTGAGTTTGTTTTATTTTTTTCTTCAAAAGTAAATGTTTGTTTTGAAAATTATTTTTACTGTGGCTTTATATTTTAGTATTTCCTGAGATGCCAATAGTAGTAGTGCTTAATATGACTTGTCATAACATATGTCATGTCATATTATGATTTAGGATGATTATGACATAATAGCCAAAATAATCTTTTTCCCCCCAAAAGGCAGCTAATACAGTCTGGCATCTTATTTTCTAATGACTCCGGTTTGTATTGCAATGAGCAACTTTGGTACTCTGACACTTTCAAGAAAAAAATAAGATAAAGTGTTGAACTCTCCACTCCAGCATAAGAAAGAGATGCTCTGAAAATAATATCAGATGTTTTAATCGGTACGTAGCAGCAGCTGCTGCCTATGATGATTTATTAATTCAATAAAATAGAATATTTAGCTCATGTGATATTATGACATGTCATGATTTGACACTGTTTCAGAAGAGTGTAAAATTAAGTAAAATAAAAATAAAAATTCTAAATTAAATTTTCATTTTGAAACAAAAATGTGAATGTTTCTAAATCTTTTTTTTTTTTCAGGAACCATATTTAAATTTCATCTAACTTGATATGATTGGGGGGGGAGTTTAGTAGAAATAGCATTGTCTGATGGAAAACCTATGATGAAAATTTTCTATTTAACTGTAGTCTGTGGGAGACCTACCACTGACTTAAATGAGCTTTGGATCAGATCCCATATGAAACAGGACAATGACAGAGATACTTTCTTTAAGTTCCAACTATCACATAGGGTATGTCTACACGGTAACTGTTATTTCGAAATAACCCATTTCAAAATAACTCATTTTGAAATAAAATCCTTATTTTGAAATAAGTTAATTTGAATTAACAGTTTATTAATTCAAATTAAGGGAAAGCCCGCTTTCGAAATGGGTGTTATTTCAAAATGGTTATTTTGAAATAAGGCCGTTCGGACATCTTGTTTTGAAACAGTTGTTTCAAAACAATGGTGGTGTTTCAAAACAACGTGTCCGAACGCTGTTGTTTTGAAACAACTTTCGAAACAACAGCTATTTCGATTTCCTGCTAGGTTTAATGGCCATTATTTCAAAACAATGGGTCCCATTGTTTTGAAATAACAGTACGTCGTGTAGGCATGAGAAATTTTATTTCAAAACAAAAACTGTTGTTTCGAAATAAAACTCAAGTCTGAACACAATAGAGAAAAGAAAATATTAGTCCTTGGCCTGTTGTTACAGGTAAGGCCCAGATCCATTAGTTATATCTCCACACTCTATCCCCTGGGGCCATGCAAGGCTGAAATAGTTTCCATAGACGCTGTGGCTACAGAACAGGGTGGTTATAGAATATAATCACAGGAAAGTCTTATATCTGTTTAGCTCTGCAACTTTCAAATGTCCAGCTTTTCTTTTTATATTTCCCTTGTATATCTTCTTGGCAGTCTGACCTTTCCTGCAAATGACTGGCCTGCCACAGTGTCAGCATCTAGGCAAGTTTAAGGCTCATGTGGTTATGAAAGCTCTTAATTGAACACATAGCAGGAAGAGCCACCTTCCTGCATACCCCATATTTCTAAATTACTCTTCAATTAATATTGTGTTATTTTTTTTCCTCAGAAGGATTTGAACTCTTTTGGACTTAGATAATGGCTAATTAATAGCAGCTTTGTTCAAAGGGGCGCCTTTTTTTTTTTTTTTTTTTTTTTTTTGTTTAGGAACAACATTTTCAAAGTATAAATGATTACTATAACAAAGGAGATGAGGGACTGGCAAATATTTGGCCTTCCGATCTGGCACAGAATTCAAAACATTCCCATGCTCTGTATATTTTTCCACTGAATTTCCTGAACTATGCTAGTGCAGGATCAGTATTTATTATTGCGCAGATGAAACTGAAATGATGGTAAAATGTTGATTTACATGTCCGAATCCAGGTTTTTATCTACATGCATAACCTTCATAAATTTTCTCACCTCTGAAAAACTCCTCACTGACTTAATTATATGTCTGGCTTTATCTGGCCAGTCTTGGTATAGAATAATAAAAGAAATGAATGAGATTTTTTGTTGTTAGTGTTATTTAAGTAAACTGCCTAGTTGGCAATTTTTTCTATAAGAAGGAAAAAATATTGAGTGACTTCTGCTAAAGCCTGAAAAGCTTTACTTTATCCTGGTCACTTAAACCTTAAAGCAGAACTTCATCCATTATTTGAATTTACTTCACTCTGTATTAAACAATTGATCCACAATTTTTGTTGCCCAGATTGATGGAGCAAAATAAATAGCAGCACATGCTGCACTTCCTTCAGTTTCACTTTCTATGTGCATTGCATATTCTGCTGAACTAATTTATTTAGGGCTATGCATTCTACTGTTTAATATACACCTGATAAATTGATACTCATCTTTGCTACGCATACATACACAAGGGTTCTTACATTTGATCTGTCCTCTTACAGGCTAATTTTTCACACATAGCAGATAGTTTCACTGGAACCATGTGGACAGAGATACCCCATTTGCTGCCCCTTTGTTCTCAAGATGGGGGATCAACACCCTTCCAAGGTGTTGTTAGGCAGAAGTGAGACAACAAGCAGTTGCTTGTTGTTTTTTTACTGGACTAGACTAACATGGCTATCCTTTTGGAAATTGACAAGAAGTGAGACAGCCTGGAGGTGGGAATAACCTTATGCTCTTCAATCTCTCTTTTTTTTTTTTTTTGGTTGGTGCCTAAAACCTTGGCTACATGCCCATTTATGTACTTACATACATTTAAATAAATAACATCTTGGCATTGGTTAGAGGCAACTTCTTGTTTGAGAAAGCGAACCAAGTAACCTGGGTGACAGCTATTTTAAAACTGATTTGGACTAACAAGGAGTTAGTTGTGCATCAGAAAATGGAAGGAAACTTGAGTGCCAGTATAACAAAATGATAGATTTCATGATACTAAGGACAGGAAAGAATGGGAACAGCAAAATAAGGACAACAGACTTTCAAAAAAGCAGACTTTAATGAACTCAGAGAACTGGGAAGTTCACATGGAAAGAAAATCTAAGGAAAAGGAGTTCAGGAAAACTGGCAGCTTGTTAAAGAGACAATACTAAAGACACAACAACAAAATGTCCCAATACAAAGTGAAGATAGGAAGATAAGTAGAAGGCCAGTATGGCTACTTCAGGAATTTTTAATTACCTGAAAATCAAAAAGGAATCTTACAAAAAGTGGAAGCATAGACAAATTGATAAAAGGGTAAAAGAATAGAACAAGTCTGTAGGAACAAAGCCAGAAAAGCTAAAGCACAATTGAGTTATATATAGCAAGGGAGAGTTTCCATAAATGCATTAGGTGCAAGACAAAGATGAAAAACCATGGAGATCCACTACTTAATGGTGAAGGGAGAGCTAATAATGGATGACACCAAGAAGGCTGAGCTGTTTAGCACCTACTTTCCTTCAGGTTTTTCTAACAACATTGAAACTTAATACTATGTTTAACACAACATTAACAAGGAAGGTGGAATAAAAGCCAGAAAAAGAAGAGATGAAGTTGAAGAATTCTTGGATATCAGATTTTAATGGCCTGGCACTCACATTCTGAGTGCCCTTTCTGGTAGGATGTGTCTACTGCCTTTAAACAGTCCCAGCCCTTGAATCAATCCATTTCCCCAGGGCCTTCTCCCTGAAAGCAATGGTTCTATTGGGCCACTAAGTAGTTTAGATCCCCTCTGGGAGTTTATCACTATCCAATAGTAGGCCATGGGCCTATGAGAGGTGGGAGACTCAGACCCACCCTTTACTCCTGATTTCAGCCCAGGACCATAAGAATAGCAGCTACTCACCAATATGTCCCTTTAATGAAACTACTTTCTGTTCTCTTGGCCACTTTTTCAAGGCCCCAGACTTTACTTATTTATTCTTTCCTCAGGGCTTTTCTACATTCAGGCTGAGCAGCAAGTCAGGAGTCAGTCCCTGCCAGCACTGAGCTATTCATGGTGCTGCTGTATCCTTTGGCCATCCAGGAGCACCATATGCACTCTTCAGACTCCAGCAAATAACTGACTGTCTCTGGCTCTGCAGTAACTTTTATATGGCCTCCTAGATCCTGATTGGCTAGTCCCTTCAGCCTTTCTCTGACTGGCTGCCTGTTGCACACTGTCTTTACACTTAGTCCACTCCATCATACTGATATTTTCATTAGAAGGTCCTGATGAAATGTGCCCAACAATACTTAAGAAACTATCTGAAGCAATCTAAGACCCAACAGTAATTATCTCTGACAACATCTTCTTCTTTCATATGATTAATATACAGCAGCAACTATAATTTCACATGAAGTTTATTGAGCCAGATGGCTACATCAGGAATGGTAAAATTTACTGCAGTGATGCCTTCTTCATTTTTATAAATTGGGAAAAGATGATACGTTTGGTGGTCTGTCATGGGGAGCCACAATCATGTTCCAGGGAGTCTTGGATTGGCCATTTGTGCATTAAATGTCTTCATCTACCACAGCTGGTTTGGATTCTGTTCAGAACTGACCAACATGAGAGGTGGAACCCAGGAAGCTTCTGCATGGGATCCATCACAAAGTGCTTATTTGTAAGTCTTGTTCAGTCCAGTTGGCTTTCCAAGCCTCCTTCAAATAATAGCCTGATTGCAGAAGAATTCATAGAGGATAGGAGAGGTCTCAGGGGAACAGCAAGAAAGGAAAATGTAGCATTGTTAATGTAGATACCCTATACTTTAAGGGCCTTTGAATTCAAGTATGAGGTTAACATTTAAGCAGTTCCTATGTGTTGTAAATTCATCCACTGAGGGATTACAACTCCCAGGATCCCTTGGGAAAGGGAGAGAGACCCTCCCAGCCCCTCTAGGAAGCACAGGGGGACAAATGGGTCTCCACGGGGAGAGAGGAGAGACATGGCTGAATCTGGAAGCTGTTGGTGACCGCTCCTGGGATTCCTGAAGCTGCTCCTGGGATTCCTGAGACTGCTGGAGGCTCACTCAAGCTGGGAGCTTCAAAGGCTGGTGGCTTACTCAGTCCAAAGCAGAGTCTGAGCCTAGAGCTGATTGAGCTGGATCTTCAGTGAGGGTTTGAGTGTCTGCCCCCCACCCCAATTTGGAGCATGGCTTGCAAAGAAAGGGATTCTGTTGAAACACTGACTGGGCCTGAGGGGAGGCAGTGTGGCAGTCCCTTTGAACCAGGACCAGGACTACAGACCATTGGTTGGGCTCACTGCAGATCTTCAGCATGGTCCTGAGTGGAAACACTGGACCTGCAGAGTGCTGCCTTGTTTCCTTCATTAACCCTCCAAGTGCGCCCACACAAGCAAGGTGCTGGGGTTCTGAACTCTGGCAAGTGTGCCCTCTGAGTTGGAAAAAGGTCTGTGAAAACGCCAGTTAGATAAGTTTCCTTTAAACTGTATTAGTGTTTGTTCACTGATTTATATACTTGCCCCTGTGTATTTAAATTAGTAGTAATATTCAATTCCACCCTATTAGGATAAGTTTCTTTGTTAAGCAAAGGTTTGTTACATGCAATTTAAGCACCTTCAATGTATTGTATATATAAATAGTAAATTTGGATTAGATCTATCCCACAGATTATTCTTAGCCTCATGGATTTAGTCCTAGAGGCTCCCAAGGCATGCCTGTGACCATGTACTGGATCCAGCCAGGTGGAGGCACCGCCAAGTCTATTTTTCTGTAAAGCAAAGGGACTGCAGTAGAAGAGTGGATAAAGGATTCCTGCAATCCCAAAATCACCACTGGGAAGCTCAGGATCTCCTTGTAATCAAACTTAGGAGCCTGTTTCAAAAGAGAAACATGTGTACAAAGGGAAAGAAAGAGGATCCAGGGAATTATATACCATTGTCAGTATGAGCTAATGAGTTATGTGAGGTAATTTCTGATGAGTGCTATGATAGGACCATGCCAGTTAACCAGGACCCAGCCAATCCACCAATGAATACCTACAATGGTAACGACCAAGGCTGAAGTATGGGGTCTTAATGGAAGAAGCCATCCCACTCTTCTCTATGTCACTACCTTCCCAGAAGAATTCTGAGCTGTCTGGACTTTCTGACAGTGTTCCCCAGTTGCACAGTGCTCTAGCCTCAGCTATCTCTCTGATCATCCTGATGAAGTCAGTCTAACTTCACTAACTGGAAAGACACTGGGTCAAATTATTAAATAATCAATTTCTAAGCATCAAAAGAGATAACTGGGTGATAAATAATAGCCAACCAGAATATGGCAAAAAGAAATCATGCCTAACCAACCCAGTTTCTTTCTTTGACAGGATTTCTGGCTTGCCTTAGTGGATGGGGTGGGGGAGTAGAACATGGTATATATTTTGATTTAAGTAAAACTTCTGACAGTGTCTAACATGACAGTCTTATAATCAGACAAGAGAAATGAGAACTAGATGAAATTTCTGTAAGATGGATGCCCAAGTAATTTAAAAAATTACTCAAAGAATCGTTATCAATATGTGCAATATCTCAATCAAACTCTTTGTTTATATTTTTTTTTCAAATTTTGTCATTGTTGCTACCAGTATTACACTAAGCTTATGCAAAGGGTATCACTGATATATATATATATATATATATATATATATATATATATATATATATATATATATTTGCTAAATAAGATTTTTAGTTGATATGCATGTATCATTTTGTATCTGAAATATTTTTTTTTTAAATCTGAAGTTATAAATATTGACCATGTAGTAGCATCCTGCATGTATACTGCATTCATGAGTAACAGCCACCCAGGTTAAATCTACAATAAAGTAACACAGCCTATTGTTAAAGGACTATGCAAGCAAATGGCCCATTTAAGGACATCTAGCTTGCACAATAGATCATAGAAGAAACCTAATCCCACTTGCTAGAGCTCCCTGTGAATATTTCAGTCACAGTATGGACAATGGATGGTCCTGTGACTAAAAAAGCATTCAGGGACATGTGACTTGCTCATGGGACTCCATCTTGGATTTGCAAGTTTCCACAAACTGAGACTGAAGGCATCCATCCACATGGAAAACAATATCTATTGAGGCTATTTTTTCTGACTTCCTGTTGTAAGTATACTGAGACAGAAGTTTGTTTTTGTTGCTGGCTTAGTAAACCCTACAGAAGAATAGCCATTGCTTGAGCATGGATCTGTCCCACTTCTCAGAAGTTTGTCCTGAACCTAGTATCTTCTACTATGATCCACTGAGTCACCATGCCAGTGATCCATAAATATGCATGGTACACTTTTATGATGGCATTATACTGTCCTTTGTATGTACTAGGACAAGCCATGCTTCTCCTCAATTCAGCAACCAACCCCTCCTCCTCAAGGCAAAGTCTGAATACTTCTTCCACAATCTTCATTATCCCATTCAAAACTTACAAAGTCATATTAATGTTAACTCAATTTAAATGTATCTAGGTTATAAGATATCAGGTCTAAGATTTGAAATCAGACTCCGTCTCAGTAGTGCTCTTTGGCGGGTCATTTAAATATCCTTTAATAGGAAACAAAATTTTGTTTCCTTTTTGCTGTCTAAAGGAGGCACTTTTTGGCTAGAGAATGTAAATATAAATCCCCAAGTACATCAAGAGAGGAAATTTATAACTCATGCTTCCTTATTTTCAAGTAGAGTGTTCCCATTATGGTCAAGGATAATTTTACCCAGAGTACATTAAGCTGTTTCCAGGGTTGTCCTGAGGCTTAAGACACTTTTGCTGAAGGACTGACGGAAGAAGCTGGAAAGCTTTGAATATTGATAAATATGAAGGTGAAAAAAACCTTAGGAGCAGAATCTTTTCTCAATTACATCATCAATATACATCTGGAATAACTCCACTGAAGTGGGAAAAAAAAGACTCTGCATTTATTAAAATGTAACTAAGAGCAAAATATGCCCAACAGAGTAGATGAAAATAAATAGTCAGAAAATAAAATAAATATAAAAAGAAAAAGCCTGACAACTGACAATGGCACACAGAAAAATCAGAACTGGAAAGCCTATACAGATACTATAAGAATCAATCTGAACCTTCATTCTCAATTTAAATGAAATACTAACCTTTTCTGAAGTTTGGAAACATCAAGTTGGTGTTTTCATCTGATATTTTAATACATGTCCAGCAAAGTACTTCTTTGTTCTGATGGATCCAGAAATAAAAGGAATGAAATTGTCCCTAAAAGGTTGTGCTTGGTAGTATCATTTGAACCTGAAGCAAGAATTTGAACCTGAAGCAAGAAATATCATGTATCTCCCAAGAAAGTGTGTTAGTAAGATATCCTGTCCAATTATGAAGACTCAAGTGTAGGGTAAGTTTTGGATTAGTATCTGAACTTACCTATTTCATAGCTTCCTTCAAGTTTCTAGTCTTCCCTCTGCTCCTAATACTGAGAAAGTCTTTCATTCTTTCTTTTGTCTCAGGTTCTCTACTTGGAAGAAGAGATGAAATACTTTTGGTGAATATCTGCTAAATATACTGTGATGGTGGCATTGTTACCCTAAAACATCTTCCTGTTTTTCATCTGTTGTCCCTGTGATCATTTCTGTAAAGAGATCAGTGACTCTTCGCCCTTGATTGAGGGGTAGGCTTTTAATTTTGGATGGGCCTAGGTGTGCCCATCCTAGTTGTTGCAATGCATATATTGTGATAGGGTGAACCAGAAATTCACTGTCTCCTGCTAGAAGGTCCCACTTATGTGGCAAACCTTGCCCTAAGAATATCTCCTGCTATAATAGACAAGTTGAAAGTTCAGACCTCCAGAGACATCCTAGAAATGCCTTCCATGATCAGCTGAAGGCAAATCTAGAATGAGTTGGTCCTCCACTATTTAGAAAGCCAGGAACATGCAGAAGCCAATCAGAGCCCAGCAAATGAGATAAAAAGGGCAGTTGAATTTTACTAGGATAGAATTTTGGATGAAGCCTGGAGAGGGAAGTAAGGCTGTCCTTGCCCTCACCCAAGAAACCTGAATCAGCCAGGGCCTAAATCTGAGAACATTTACACTGGATTGCATAAAAATATAAGAATGATTATACTGGAAAATAAAGTAACCTAAGACTTTTCAGTGGTCCATCTATGCGAGTATCCTATCTACAGCAGTGACAAATGCCAGGTATGGTAGAGGGAATGAAAAGAACAGGTAAGCAAGTGATCCATCCACTGTTGCTCATTCCCAGCTTTTGGCAAACAGAGGCAAGGGCACTTCAGAACATGGTTTTGCATCTCTGCTCATCCTGGCTAATAGACATTGCTGGACCTATCCTCCCTGAAACTAATTCTTTTTTCAACAATATTATAGTTTTGGTCTTCACAACATCCTGTGGCAAAGAGTTCTACAGGTTCACAGTGCATTGTGCGAAGAGATGTTTTAAACCAGATGCTTATTTCATACCCCTAAAAATTTGTGTTGTCCCTCTCTATACCTGTTCCAGTCCAATATATCTTTTT
Organism: Podocnemis expansa; assembly: GCA_007922195.1. Classification (NCBI taxonomy): domain Eukaryota; kingdom Metazoa; phylum Chordata; order Testudines; family Podocnemididae; genus Podocnemis; species Podocnemis expansa. The sequence goes on along the minus strand of ML681979.1, from coordinate 42,798,299 downwards.
TGAAGTGGGGCAACCAGATATGCATTCAGAATTCAAGAAGTGGGTGTACTATGGATTTATAAAGAGGTAATATGATATTTAATGTCTAATTATCTACTCCTTTCCTAATGGCTCTCTATAGAGGGCTAGTGTTTATACTCGAACTTCAATAATGCCCACATGGCTATCTGAAGTTAAAATATAATTTGGTTTTTGTTAAGCCTGGAAGGGAACTGTCAATGAACTGAGAACTGACCTGCCAGGAGGACTAGGACATGGAAGCAGTATTCTGGTACCAAGATACAAGGGTGTTGCTAGAGAAGAGTCTGAAATATGTCTGAGCACAAAAGGTACTTGGGACTTAGGTACCTAATACCTTAGAGCAGTGGTTTTCAAACTTTTTTTCTTGGGACTCAGTTGAAAAAAATCATTTATGCCAATGACCCAACAATTACATATTTCAGCAATGTATTCCAGTCTTTCGGTGGCAGTAGAAGGGGGCTCCACAACCCAATAACTCAGGGTCTGCAACCCAGTACTAGGGCCATACCCTATGTTTGAAAACTACTGCCTTAGAGCACAGACATCCAATACAGATTGATTTCAAGAGTTAGACACCTCAATATTTTTGAACATCTGGACTTAAGCCTTGATTCACCAAAGCACTTAAGTACATGCTTATGGACCTTACTGGAGTGGTTCTCAGCCACTGTGCTATGACACAAAAATGTGTTGTGGTATAGCGGCTGAGCATGTTGCCACAAATTAGCCTTCTGCCAAAAGCTCCCTTCCCTCTGCTACCAAAAGAAACCATTTCAATGGAGATGAGATCTTCGGCAGCAGGCTGCTAACCCTTTAAGAAGAGAGCTGTGGTGGCAGCTCTCAGCATCAGCAGGAGTACACTTTGAAGTGTTGCCACTAAAACTGACTGATTGGCTTGTTTTTGCAGTGGTGTGTGTTGCTTCTCAAGCATCCTGCCGGTGATTTGCCTATGAAGGCATTTGTTTTCCAGTACAGCAAGTTACAGAGGATGTGGGTGTTCCTGTGTCATGCATGACTGGGAGCCCTTCTAAACCTGTCATGACACAAAAGGGGTTGAGAACCCCTCCCTTACTAAACTGTGGCATTAACTTTGATAACTTTTCCCTGTGTGTTTTATTACATAACTTAATAATAACCAGTGAATACTTAGTACAGTATTCGCAAAAGCTCTGGTTAATGGGAACACACTTGACTGGTGTCAATAAATTAGTGAGCCTCACCAGGGCCCTATCTCACACCACTGAAGCCAAAAAAATACTAGAATTTTATTTCCAAAGACACAACATCAAAATTCAATGAGGAAGAAATAATGAGGAAGCACAGTGTAAAAAGAATCCCATATATTTATTCAATATGACATTTTATTCTAAGTCATTTGAATTTTAGGGTGGGGATTAGGCTCCACTGTTAATGGAGACAGCTGCTTAATCAAGTCATTAGCTTGTCCAATGTAGTGTCATAATTAAAAAAAATTCTAATATCATAATGCCTACATCACAGAGATGATGACGATTAATTAACATTTGTAAAATACTTGGGGATCTTTGGATGAATAAGGATATATAAGCACAAAATATTTACTATTACCATTACCATCTTATCAACCCCCTCAAAAGTTTAAAAGTCTGGGTAACACTAGGGGATTCTTTTCCATGACAGATGAAGCATAATAATGGAAGAAGTTATGCAGAAATAAAAACGAAAAAAAAAAGAAAACAAGGATGAAAGAAGAAAAATGACAGCAATGCAAAATGGGAGATAAGAGGATTGATAAGTTCTTTGCGAGTCCTCTGCTTGTCCCTTAGATCCCTTAGGTTATGTCTATGCTTAGAGTGCTAATTTGAATGGACTAAATTCGAACTAATCACATCAAACTAATAATTACGAGTTTGAATTCAGTCAATTTGAATTAACATGACCACACTGGAAACTCCAATTGAACTAGCATGTCCATGGACTGGACTTGCTAGTTTGAATTGGAGGAGGGGCACCATAGGAGGTGTGGCAATATGGCCCCCTAGAAGGGCCATGCCACCACCCAAACCCCTGCTAGACTCCAGCCTTCTGAGCCTAGCACAGGGAAAAGCATCCCCTGACCAGTTCTAGCTGCAGTGAGGCCAGAGCTGGGCAGGGGATGCTTTTCCCCATGCCAGGCTCAGAAGGCTAGATCCTGGCAAGGGATGTTTTCCCCTTACCAGGCAGGGGAGAAGGGATTCCCTCTGCCTGGCTCCAACAGTGCTGCACCACATGGGGAAGGGATCCCCACACCAGGCTGGAGCTGCACTCCCTGGGCTGGGGTTAGGGACCCCCATGTGCAGCTGGAGCCCCGCTGGCCACGTGCAGGGCTCCCATCCCCTCACCAGCAAGCAGGGCTGGAGCCACATGCTAGGGTCCCATCCCTGCACACGGCCAGCAGGGCTCCAGCCACGCATGGGGATCCCGTTTCTGCAGCAGCAAGAGGGGCTGGAGCCATGTGCAGGGGTTCCTTCCCCAGCCCAGGGAGCACAGCTCCAGCTCTGCATGGGGATCCCTTCCTCAGCTGACAAGTGGGGCTGGACCTGTGCGCTGGGATCCCTGTCACCAGCCAGGGGACAGGAACCCCATAGCCCGCCAGCCCAATCTGGCTGGGTGGTGGCAGAGGCACCAAGGGGCTGCTGGTATTTAACTAATCACAGCCAATGAACAGTGAATAGTCTAACAAAGAGTGTGAGCAAATAGTTCCCCAACAACTCATGAGGTGAAATATATTCACTATTCAATTCAAGTAAAGAACAAAAATCAAGATATTTCTGGATAATTATTTAAGAGGGAAAAAAGTTTAAATACTTTGAATAAAATAGTCATGATGAATAATTAACTGTTTCTGTTTCTGAGTTGCTGTTCTAAGCTGGCTCCTTTCTATCTCATTTTGAGCTATACTTTAAAAGAGAAGCTATCTAGAGTAGTGGTTCCCAACCTTTTCTCTGCCATGGCACACGCTGATAGTCAAACTTTTCGAGGCACATCACCCTTAAAAAAAAAACTCATGAATATTCAAATTAACTTAAAATTACTTATGAATATTTATGAACCATCGCACAGTGTTTCAGAAACGCTGCTATCTGGAGTAGTAGGGGTAGCAGAGCAGGGGTGGCAAAATGAGACATCAGAAGTTGTGTGCAGTGGCAGGAGTGAGTGTGGGAAGCAGAGCAGGGGAGGGATGGCAAAAGAAGATGAGGGCAGCCATGTGGGGAACAGCACAAGGGTGGCAACGGAGGACAGAGGAAGGGAGAACAAGAGTGGCTTTGTGGGGGGGCGCAGGGGGGACCTGGGAAGTAGGAAGGTAGGGCAGGGGAGCATGGCACAACCTCCCCCTTCTCCACAGTGGCTCCCTGCCACCCAGGGTAAATCCTCACCCCACTGCTGCTCCCACTCACTGCAGTGGGTCCTGTCCTCTCCTCCTACAGCCCCCTGCTGCCTGTGATGGACCCTCCCATCACTGCAGGGCCCAGAACTAGGCCTCCAGCCCCCAGCTACACCCCCCACACACAGCCACACCACCTCCTAGCTACACCCCACCCAACCAAACAGCCACCCCACAACCCCAGCTACACACCCTCTGCTACACACACAAACCTGCCCCACACAGCCCCAGCAGCCCCCCCCCCCCAAGCCATTACCTGGGCTGTTTGCAGGCTGACTGACACAAGCTGCTCTGCCCTGCAGGGGGAGATTCACATATTCCTGGCCTCCTGCAGCTCTCTGCTGGCTGAGTTTAAGGTGGAGTAAGGTTTAAGGTGGAGCCACCGGCATTCTGCATTCTGGCTGCTCCTGCTATTTTTCGGGGGACCCTTGGAACTCTGCCTACCAATGCCTTCCTCTTCTTTTAGGGGGGCTGGAGCTGCCTGCCTAAAAATAGGGGGCCCTGGAACTGTGTTCTGGTGCCTTCCCCCTTACTTTAACCCCTGCCTTTTCCCAGCCCTGCACAGCCCATGTGGCTGGACTGAGGAGGGAGAGAACTTTAATCCCAGCTCTCAGGGATGCTCACAACACACTTTGGGTGTTGCCATGGCACACCAGTGTGCCACAGCACACTGGTTGGGAACCACTGACCTTGAGAGACTCTAATGTGTTTGTTCTCATAAACACTGTAATTTTGATGACACATTTGAGATTATAGGGTTTGGGAAGGTTTGGCAGGGAGTAGAACTGAATGCATATAGAAAATTTTTGTGTTCTGCTCACATGACCTGCAAAGTATTATTTTAATCACATAAGACAACCCTATGTATTTCTGCCTTTTCTCTCCCCTGTCTAATCTGCAGACCAAAGAAAAAAGACACTGCACAACTACAACACAGAAACATTAAAAGAGGCAATGAGCTTAGAGCCCAAAAACAATAGAAACCATATTGTATTATATAACCTGTGTATTATAGTTTTAACCACATTTCTTTTGACTTTAAAAATATTTCACACAAATTGTAATGTTTATGCTACAATATCTTCCATTGCTGAATTTCCTCAGCCATATATTACTGTGATCACTTTGTGTACTTTACACATCTTCACACATTCCTTAAACTTGAAGCTCTTGCAGGAAATATTTTTTTCTCATACCACATCAATACAAATTCCCAGCAATGCCTTAGGCTATGTCTATACCTAAAATCTTAGTTCAGACTTGGTTAGTCCAAACAAAGTAGTTTGAAAGTTAGTTCAACGAAGCACTTTTTTTTTTTTTTATAGTTTGAAATAACTTTTTAGTTCAAACTGAAAGAGCATGGTTAGTTTGAACTAAAAGATAGTTTGAACTAAAAAAACACACAATTCAAACTAACAGCTTGTTCCAACTTATTTAGTTCAAAATAGCATGTCTACATTGTGCTAGTTCAAATTAAATATGCAAATTAGTTTGAACTAACAGTTAGTTTGAACTAACCAGCCAAACTAACTACTTAGAGCTAAGCAAAGCCTAGTGGAGAGAGGGTTCAAATTAGTTCAAATTAAGGCTCCTTAACTGGAACTAATTTACTAGTGTAGACATAGCCCTATTGATTAATTACATCAGAAAGACAAAACATCCATTAAAATAAGGTGAGTAGTGCAGAAATACCTTACTGGCTTGCTATCTTTACTACTTCATACAGAGTTTTTAGGAGAAGCACACTAAAGCCCTGTGGTGAAAGTCCTGGAATCTGCTTCAGATATCCACCATTTTGCCACACAAGAGGTTGCAAAAAAGATTTTGTCCAAGAAAGCTGGCAGATGAACAGGCAGGCCTGTACTTGGGGGAGTAGGGAGCAGGCTGACCATCCCAGGCCCCACAGTTCTGCCGACTCCGTGCTACCCTGCTGTGAGCAAGGCAGTGCAGGGCCCACACTGTGACCCCCACCCTGCCACACTGTCCCACCCTCTCCCCACTGCCTTTGGCAGCAAGCTGAAACCAAGAGGTAGAGTGGCCAGCCCTCCCTGCCCCCAAAATGGAACAGCCAACCCATGGGTGGGCCAAGAAAGAGGAGCCTGGCCTCTGGGCTGGCCCACTCCCCTCCCCAGCATGGGAGGGCAGGAGCCCCCACAGGCTGATTGGCCCTGGGCCCTGCCCCCCCAGGGACAGCTCTGTGACAGGACAAATGAAAATATAAAATAAACTTTAAAAATATAAATAAACAGTATCTTTTAGCTGAAAAAGAAACTTCAGAAATGTATACGTGTATATGCATGTTATTCTGGGTGGGTCTGACCAAAAGTGCCATATCTAAGATATGAGAGGTATTTGCTCTCCTCTATTTTATCTGTTGAAACCTTTGCTGGAATATTTTATCTCATTTTGGATGCCATGATTTAGGACAAATTAGAGAGAGTTCAGAGAACAGCAACAAAATGGTAACAGAACATCAAACCTATAAGGAAAAGATAAAAACTAACTGGGCATATTTAGTTTTGAGAGAAGAACACTGAGGAGGTCAGGTAATAATTTACAAATACATTAAGGACTGGTATAAAGATGATAGTGACCAAAGGCCAAACAAGAAATAATGGGCTTAATATGTAGTAAGGGAGATGTAGGCTATATGTTTAGGAAGAAGTTTCTAACTATAAGGGTAGTTAAATTCTGGAATACATTTCCAATGGAAGTTGTGAAATCCCCATCACTGAAAGCTTTCAAGAACAGATTGGACAAACAGTTCTGAAAGACAGCCAATGTGAACTTGGTCCAGCCTCAAGATGAGGGAGTTGGACACGATGATCTCTTGAGGTTCTTTCCTGTCCAATATTTCTATGATAAAGAATAGTTCTCAACTTACAAAAAAAAAAAAAAAAATTAAGAAGTAATCTTTTCTTTACACACAGCCCTGAGTTTGATTAACTGTGAAAAATACACCACTCTATTAATAGTTCTAGGAGGCAATGTGAAACAGAGACATTATAACTTACTTGCCCTGATTTACCCCCTCCTTGCACTGAGATTGGAGGAATTTGCTATGAATTTTTATAGGGCACAACATCACTTTATGTCCAGCCAGTCCACTGGCTAGCAGAATGACGGGAAAAGGGCAGAATCATGGCTCACCCCCTCTCAATTCACTTCCTGGAAGGACCAGGGGTGGATCAAGGCCAGCTGTGTGGGGGGTGTTAGAGGGCCCTCACTAGCATTGCAGCTAGCTGGCGTGGCTGCCAGGGGTGGGCCTCGGGCCATTCTGCTAGGGGCGTCTGCAGGCCTTGCTGCTGGGGGGTGTACACTCTTGGGGGGATGTGGGCTAGAGCTACAGTGGGGGAGCCACAGGCTAACACAAAGTGGCATTGCTGCTGGGGGCTCAGGTTGGGTGGGCCATAGGTCAGAGTACTCCTATCCCACCTTCAGGCTCGCTGGTGAGCAGACAAGTCAGCCCAGGAGCTGGACAAGCAGGTTAAGGTGAGTGGCAGCAGTTACCACTCAGGACAGCTGGGCCAAATTTTGAAGGGAAGACAGAGCTTTCCTTTAGGTCAGAGCCAGGGGCTGCAGTCTCTAATGCCCATGCCTTAATCCAGCCCTGGGATTTGCAGGCCAGCAAAACCTACTGTTTTGTCCAGGTCATGATTGGGGCCAAGTTAAAATAGTCACGCAGGGAGCACCACTAACTCTCCCACTGCTCCCTCACCAGACCATATTAAACTTTGACACACTGTAGTCTTATTTTATTAAAATTTGTGGTCAGTGTGTTTGCAGTTGGTTGATTGGGTTTCTTTACAAACTTTATTTGCAACAGTTAATCTTTTAGATCATTTTCACTTTTCTGTGGCCTCTACACAGGGCATTTTTTGTCAAATGTTTATTCAACAAAAAATGTGTGAATTTTTCATGAACTGGTTTGGCTATTCACAAAATGACCGGAGAAGGAAGGGTTTTGCTGCTCCCATTCTTCAATAGCATTTAATACATAAGAATGGCCATGTGACCCAGCCCTCCTGGGATAACCTCCTGAATGTGCCAAAATCAGGGAAAGCTGCAAAACCTGGGGCCAAATTGCCAAAGCACTGGCAAGTGGTACTTAAACCAGTCTCCTAGTCAGTAACAAAAAATGTTTCTGATTATGCACTCTGGTCATCAGAAAGCATAACAAAATAGAAACAGCCCCTTTTACTGCACATCAGCTCCTCTGGTCCCCACTTAGCCACTTGGTCTCTTAAAGAAATAGATTTTCCTGACCCCAAAGAGTCAGCCACATCACCTACAAAAAAATAGGCTTGGATCTTACTCAAAATACCACACTGCCAGCCAATCCTTTAGTAACTAAAACTAAAGGTTTAATGTAAAAATAGAAGAAACCAAATAAAAGGTGTTAAAGGGTCAAAGTGAATCACATACATACAAATAATTTTGAGTCCATAGAAAGCAAGTCCTTGAAGAATTTGGAGTTTGCAGGTTAGTTCAATTCTTTTGGTAGTCACCCAGCACCTGAATGGGCCTCAGTTCTTCGTTCAGTCACAGAAGAATAGTTCCAGAAGTGGGTGTTGGTTGCAGATTGGACAGTGAAGACTGAAGAGAAAATGGGGATGGGGACACTCCCTTATATCATCTTTGGCCTTCTCCATCTGTGTGGAGTTTTTTGCAGTTCAAAATGGAGTTGAATCACATGGGCAAGCCCCAGTTGTTTAGTATGTTTCTCTGTGAGCTCACTGTACCTGGGAGCTTCCTTAATGGGCCGTTCAGGGACAATAATTTTGCACTATTTAGAATCAAATAACTTGGAACACAAACAGAATAAACATATTCTTAACGTCTAATACAGATATGACACCTACACATAAACTATATAATCATTCCTGGCAAATTACAACCTTTCCGTTGGTATCAAACATAGCATATCACATCTGGATTATTGTAAATATGAAATGTTAATATGAAAGATAATCATAAACAATCCCCTAGACCCAGACAACATCGTGGGCCATGTTAGGTCAGACAAACGGTACATCTAGCCCAGAATCCTGTCTTTGAACAGTGACCAATGCCAGGTACTACAGAGGGAAAGAACAGAACATGTGAGCTGTCCCCTGTTGCTCATTCTTATCTTCCAGCAAATAGGTTAAGAACACTTAGGAGCACAATTTTGCATTCTTGCCTATACTAGCTAATAGTCACTGATGGACCCATCTTCCATGAACTTATGTAGGTTTTCATTTAACCCTGTTATAATCTTGGCACTCCAGACATCCTCTGACAAGAAGTTCTTGAGGTTGATTGTGCATTGTGTAAAGAAATATTTCCTCTTGTTCAGGTGAACCCTAGTTCTTGTGTTATGAGAAGAAGTAAATACCACTTACTTATTTAGCTTTTCTACACTAATCACAATTTTATAGGCTTATATTGTCTCCCTGTTTAGTCACTTCTTTTCCAAGCTGCAAAGTCCTAATTTTATTGATCTCTCCTCATATGGAAGTTTTTCCATAACCTTAATCACTTTAGTTGCCCTTTTCTGTACTTTTTCCAATTCCAATATATCCTTTTTAAGATATGGTGTTCAGATCTGCATGCAGCATGTAAGGTGTGGGTATATCATGGATTTATAAAGAGGTAATATGATGTTTCCTGTCTTATTATCTATTCCTTTCCTAATGATTCTCTATGGGGCACTGTATTATGAACTTCAATGCCCAAATGGTGGTTTTAATGTGACAGGCCTCAGGTCTTTTTATGTATCCTTTCACGGGTACCGTCCATTGTTTTCTACTATCCCTGCTCACTCATCACTGTGGCATTTTGGGGGTCTTTTTTCTTTCCTTAGTCCTTCTTCAGAGAAAAGGATTCACTCACTTCTGATACCATGTAGTGTGAAAACACAAATACAAATTGCCATGTGTTCAGCAGCAATGAGAGAACTTCTAAATCAGGAAGTTTTTAATGTTTATTAAGCTCCCTACTGAAATATCATGTCTTCTGGAGTAACTATAACAAACTAGGAGCTCAGTAAAAACTCTGTGTCCTTAAGCTCCTACTCACTGGGATTCATGTATTTAATTTTCCTGTTATGGAGGAAAACGGCTATTTCAAAAAGCATATTTCACAAAATTTAAATCTAAAACCAAACAATTATATCTGCCCCTACATTCCATTTTTCCAATATCTGCCTTTCTTGCTTACTGAAGCTTGTGTACTTACACCTTCTGCTAAGAAATGAAAAGTTGCACCTTGGATGAAAAAAGGAAAATGACCGATACAATCATCCATTAACTTAGGTACTTGACATGGTGATGTATTTAGAAGCCACTACACCATCCCTTTGTAATTAGTGATTTCTTAACTTTAAAAGTGTAATTGGTTTGATTTGGTTCAGTTGATGTATACAAAAGGTTAGATGTTTTGTTATTCAAATTATCTGTAACTCTTGAGACTTCTAAATTGTGTTGGGAATTGTCTGAGAATCAGTTCTCTTGTGAGATTTGAAGTAGCTGTTCATCTTGCTTTCCTGTGAGCTTGAAAACATCTTAAGAAAACATTTATTCTTGTATTTTAAGGACTTCTGCTTCATGTTGTGGCCAGATCCATGAAACAGAGGTTGTGGCAAAAAATGGGGTAAAATTATTTGAATTTTTACAGTGCAAACCTCACAAAGCTTTATAAGCAAGGAGTCTTGTGGCACTTAAAGACTAACAGATTTATTTATCACATGAGCTTTTGTGGGAGAATATCCCACTTCGTCAGATGCTTTGAAGAGGGAGAACTTACAGAATTGGATGAAAATAAATGCAGGGGGCCTTTAAACTCCCCTGCATTTATTTTCATCCAGTTCTGTAAGTTCTCCCTCTTGAAAGCGTCTGATGAATTGGGATATTATCCCGCAAAAGCTCATGCAATAAATAAATCTGTTAGTCTTTAAGTGCCACAAGACTCCTTGTTTTTTTTGTTTGTTTGGTTTTTTTTGTTTTGTTTTGTTTTTTTGTTTGTTTGTTTGTTTGGTTTTTTTTTTTTTGTTTTTTGTTTTTTTGTTTTTTTGCTTTACTAGACTAACACGGCTGCCCCTTTGGAACAAAGCTTTATATTGGTTCACTTTGTGACAGAGTGAAGATTTGTGTTTTTATTCTTATGCATTCAGCTTTTCCTGTTCCTAGTTGTAATTTATGGTAACATGTTTTATTTTGTTTCTGTAGGACTAGTTTTAATATAAATGGGTGAAGTTATAGAAATTACTTGTGAAAGTGATGGTTTTTGACTCTCAGGTATGAATGATAGTCACTAATTTTTGTAGTGATTTGTTAAATAGTGATCATGCCCTACAATGAGAAGTACCAAAGGACCCACACGTTCCAGAAATGGGAGATTGATAGTGGGAACACTGAATCCAGGAAAGAGAACCCGTGGCATCTGGTGGATCATCTGACATCTTTAGGGCTCTTTGGCACCCAGTGATTGTTTTACTAAAAGAAGAGGTGCAAGCTTGCCGACAGAATTAAAGAAATTCTGTAATGGGGACTGTAACAGGGCAGGAGTAGTGAAATTCTTCACCTGCCCCTTAGCCTGTGCTTGAGAGGCTAAGGTTGTGGAAGCAGCGAGGAACTGATTAGGCAGCATCAAAACTCTTGCCTAATCAGGGAGAGAAGGAGCAGCTGAAGACTTGGCTCACCACCACCACCCCAGGTTTCCAAGCTTTGAGAGCATTTGGGGGGCAAATGGGAGTGGAATGATTACCTTTGTAAATAAATGAGCATGTGGTTTGCACAAGAAGCAGTCTGTAATGAGTTTCTTTGGGACTCCTGGGGAGTGGAAGCAGCTGTGGCAGAAGAGCCCTGCCCTGTGACAGAGACCTAATCAAATTTTCTACTACCTGAGTTTTCTCCATGGTAGTTACCAGAGGATGGTATTATCTGTTCCATTACCTAATTACCTAGGAACATTTATCTTCTAAACAAGCACTTTAGTCATCAAAAGGAGGAAGCTACATAAGAATTTAAGCATTTTGATAAATTACAGTAAATATTTTGTGTATCTTCTATACAGTGCATATATTATAACACATCATTATATTAAATGGGAAGTAGATACTAAAGAACAATAATACTTTGATTCTAAACCTGATACAGATAAAACCGAATCAGAATAAAGTCATAGTAAAGATTGAAGGTCTTATAAATTGCTTCTCATTTTGCTCAGAAAGTATCACTGACCAAAAAACAGGTGGGTTTAAGTAAACTTTGGTGCCATTTGTGAGTTTCTTTTCATTTATTTTAAATTATACATTGGTTTAATAGGTCCTTCTCTGCCCATTTCCTATGTCCCCCACCATCTTTTCAGTTGGCTAGTGTCTCCAGGAGCTATAACCTTTCCACTGTTAGCTGTGAGAACTTTTTTGCATGATTGATTGGTGTAATTAGGCTGCCTAGTGAAGCGGCAGCAGTTCCTTGTGCTGCCAAGCAGGAGAGATCTGAGTTTTGAACTCCCACTGCCTGGGCTGGCCAACAATGGGTTTGCCATGGAGAAGATGGGCTTGACCTCTGAGGAAGGTGGTGGACATGTCATTCAAAGGGCAGACCTGCTGACCATGGGTAGAAAGCAGCTGCTCATATGCTTCTAATTGCTGAATGTAAGCTGGTAGGTTCTAACATAAGGCCTAAATGTAAAGCAAAAATGGAGAATGGGAGACAATTGAGGAATATAAAGCTAACCTATTATGGACAACTTTGATAGGGATACTGCTGTGCAGAAATATATTCAAGGAGGAGAGCTGTTAATATGTGAACTCCTCAAAACTCATGAAGCAACCATTAAATCATTTTCAACACACACACACACACACACACACACACACACACACACACACACACA
>ML681979.1:42702957-42785985 GCA_007922195.1 Podocnemis expansa | reverse complement strand
CACACACACACACACACACACACACACACACACACACACACACACACTCTGAAATGCCATCAAATACACAGCATGCAAATGCGGATCAACAAAGATACTGTAGTTGCAAAAACCCACAAAAAACCTGAACACTCCCCATCATATCAATGCTATTTCTCAAAGAAAAGCTGAATAAAGAGATCTAGTGCTTGTATTAATATCAGCATGATCCCTGTTGTGTAGGTTGTCTCTATTTTCTTTGCTTGAGCTAGCAAGTCATAGAGATGCTGGAGAAATGATTATTATAGAAGTCCAACAATTGCAAATCTACTAACCTTATCAATCAAAACAAAATAAATCTCATTCAAATAAAGTATTAAACAGAGGGAGTTTCCTTTATTTTGGTTGGTTTTGGTATGTGTATTTTGGATGTATCATTTAATAACTTGATTCCACCAATCTTAATTGCAATGATTAGAAGTCGTTATATGGGCAAGTCAGGAAGTGCCACACATAGCTCAGTGCTGCTAAACAGCAGGCAGATTGAAGCTGCAGTCCTTGAAACACCAAGCCAATTAAAAAGGCAATCAACTTGGAGGACTTGAGGTTAAAAAGTAGGATGTGTCTCAGAAACTAAGCTGTCTGGCTGGAAAACAGACACTGGAAATATCTGGAGATCTAGAGAATCTTAATTTTTTTTTTTTTAAGTCTGCATTTATCCAAAGCAGTTTAGACATATTATGCATCAAATATTAATGTTTGTGCTACTGATAAATTCACAAAGAAAAAAACTCCAAATTTCTCCTTTTTCTGGAAAAAAAAATCTAATCAAACATTAACAAAAAGTGTTGCAAATTTCCATATCACAGCTGCCCAGAGTGCATAACAAGGAGAATATTAGTAATGTCCAGATGCACATAAATCTACAGGGATGCCTCTTGCCAACAGCAAAATGAAAAGGATGACAGTGTCAATCACATCCAATAGACTATGTTCATGCTTTTCAAACAGTTCTTTCACACTCAAAAATAGTGCTCATTAATAATGCATGGTCCGATATGAAGGAGAAGGAGTGTTGCCTCCAAAACTGATAGAATTCATTGTTCATTTCTATACTCATCAGAACAATAAAGCCCCATTTCTGAAGGACAATTTTTCTTTTGTCTCTAGGACTGTGCTGAAATGATTTCAAACCTATTATACAAATTGGCCCCTTTAGTTTTTGAGTGTGTGCTGCAAATGTTGCACTTTAAAAGCTGCCTCTCTCTCCCTGTTTCCCCTCCTTTGACTGGCATTTTTTGGATTATATGAGTAACTTATAAAGCCTTCAGAATTGCTGGGCGGGTGATGATACTGAGTTTTTTCTCTTCTCCTCCGCTCTGTTGTTCGAGCAGCTGTCAGGAAGGTGGGCCTGTGGGTTTGCAGATATATTTTAAGACTAGCAGATTGTAAATTCACACATGAGAACAGAAGAAACAGAATCTGAAAAGGTTATCCACCCCATGGAGATTAATCTCCTAATATGCCATTTTGGCCAGAAAACATCTAATTGCTTCTCTAACAAGTCCATTGTTGTTGCCTCACAAACCATTTGGAGTCATTTTTCGTAATGGCCTGCTTTGAAAAAAATGCTTTTTGTTCTTGTGGATACAAATTCAGTCATGTTCTTCTGTGCAGTCGTCTAAATTGACAGGCTGTTTAAAGGTACAGTAGTACACACTCAACAAAGGGTTATATATGTTTAAATCAGTGACTTGTATTGCCACTTAAAATCAAAGAAACAGGGGCAAGCCAAGGCCCTCTTATCTACTTACTGTCAGACCCAGAAAAACCCAGCTAGGAAACCATGCTCACCAGTCTACTTTCTTTAATAAAAGCATCTGGAAAGTGTGGTCTATGGAAATCCCCCATTTCTTAGACTTTTTCACCCATCAGCTGTAGATGAAGGTGAAGGGGAAAGTCAGGGTGTTCCAATATCCCTCTTTCCCACATACACGATTTCCAAGGGATCACATAGTGGCTGCTCCTTACCCCTTTCATAAGGAGAAAAAACAGCAGCAGTTGAATGAGGCTTCACAGTCACCCACAATCATCATTCACTCACCTGTGAAATCTGGATTACAGATCATGTCACCCTATTTGTAGAATTACCATTAGAGGTTGGTTCTCTTTCTCACACCCCTCTCCAGCCATTGCAGCTCTGTGTATCCCAACCTCTCAGATGTTTTTGCATTTAAAAAGTTAGCAAGATGCATGGAAATACCACTTTGGATCACTTAGACCAGTGGTTCTCAAACACTGTGTCAATACATATTACTGTGTCACCACACAGTGGTAAGTGTGTCGTGAAGAGCTGGGGAGATAGCTGGATTTGGCCTGGGGAGAATGGACTGGTGTATCACACAGGGTTGTGCCATGCCACCAAATATGTTGCAACCCACAAAAGGCTGAGAATCATTGACTTAGACTGTAAACTCTTCGGGGACTGCATTTCTGTTCTGTGACTGTAACAGTTCCTAGAACAATGGAGATACAATGCTAACTTAGACCTTTTGAGTGCTGGGGAAGCATAAATAATAATTAATAGCACACTTTAACCCCATTATGCTCTTCTATAACATAATCATTTCTACTCTGACAAGTCCCAAAGGGGTAGCCGTGTTATTTTAGTTCAGCAAAACAAATGAGTCCTGTGGCAGTTTTAAAGACCTACAAATGTATTTATTGCATGAGTTTTCATGGAAGAAAGTCCCATGTTGTCAAGAAGGGGAAGTTACAGAATGGAATGAAAATAAATACAGGGAAGTGCAAGTCATTGAATCAGGTCTGACTGTTAACAGCAAATCAAAGCAGCTGTTTAGATTCAAACAGTGGAAAACATCGTACAGGGGAAGGTGACATCAAGTCACCAGCTGCAAGAAGTAAACACACACACACACACACATACACACACACACGGCACCTATATTGAACCCTAAGGGAATAGTGTCAAATCTGCATATGACTTCCAACTCTGCAGTATCTCTTTGAAGCTTTGATTTGTAATCCATTTATCTAAGTATAGTTTACACAACCTTGTCCATAAAATGCCAAAAGGGAAAACAAATACATAACTATTAAAAATGTAGTTCATAAGAGAAGGAAATATCCAGAAAAGGGAAAGTCATAAAGCATTTACTGTGACTACACTTCCATGCCTTCAGAGATTTACACTCAGTGCAAACTCAAATATATGAAGTACTAGAAATCATTTCCAGTTGCTTATAATGTTTCTGAAAATATTTTAAGATTTTAAGATTTTACTTCAAATTATCACATTAAATGTGCTTGCAATGCACTAAATACAGTCAAAGTGGCAGTATGTTTATGTTGGTTGTAAGATCATTGGCTGGCAAGAAAAACATAAAGGAAAAAAGTTTCAGAGGGGTAGCCATGTTGGTCTGTGTATAAAAGCAGCGAGAGTCCCCTGGCACCTTATAGACTAATAGATTTCTTCATGCATAAGCTTTCATGGGCTTCAATCCACTTTGTCAGATGCATCAAGTGGAAACTGCAATGGGGAGGTATATATACACATGCCAGAATGGAGGAGGGCAAGTGTAGCAAAGTCAATTCAGAGAGCAGATGGGTCCCATTCACGCCAGTAGATCAAACAGAGAGAATGTGTGAACAGATGAATCACTTTTTGTAATGTGCTAACCATTCTAAGTCTCTATTCAGACCCAGCCTGATGGTGTCAAACTTGCAGTTTAGCTCCAACTCTGCAGTTTCATGCTGAAGTCTGTTTTTGAAGTTTGCTTTTTGGAGTATAGCAACTTTCAGGTCTGCCACTGAGTGTCCATGGAAGTTGAAGTGTTTTCCTACTGGTTTATGGATGTTGCCATTTGTGATATCCGTTTTCTGTCCATTTATCCTTTTATTCAATGACAGTTTGGTTTGCCCAATATACATGGCAGAGGGGCAGTGCTGGCACATGATAGCATATAGCACATTAGTGGATGTGCAGGTGAATTACTCCCTGATGGTGTCACTTATGTGCTTGGGGCCTGTGATGGCATCCCTGGAGTCAATCTGTGAGCAGAGTTGGCAATGGGGTTTGTTGCAAGTATAGGTTCCTGTGCTAATGTTCCTGTTGTATGGCATTTGGTTGCTGGTGAGTATTTGCTTCAGATTGGGAGGCTGTCTGTAAGCAAGGGTAGGCCTTGCCTCCCAAGGTTTGAGAGAGTGTGTGATCATCTTCGAGGACAGGTTGTATATCTTTGGTGATGTGTTGGAGAGATTTAAGTTGGGTAGTGTAGGTGATGGCCAGAGGTGTTCTGTTGTTTTCTCTGTCAGGTCAGTCCTCTAGTAGGTGGCTCCTGGGTATTCGTCTGGCTCTGTCAATTTGTTTTTTCAATTCACCAGCTGGGCACTGTAGTTTCAGGAATGCCTGGTAGAGACCTTGTAGGTGTTTGTCTCTGTCCGAGGGATCGTAGCAGATCCTGTTGTACCTTAAAGCTTGGCTGTAGATGACAGATCATGTAATGCATCCTGGGCTGGAAGCTGGAGGTGTTTAGGTATGCATTGCAGTCAGCTGGTTTGCGGTATAGGGTAGTGTTAATGCATCCATCTCTTACAAGTACAGTAGTGTCCAAGAAGAGGATTTCTTGTGTGGACTGGTCCAGGCTGAGGTTGATGGAGTGGAAATTGTTGAAGTCTCAGTGGAATTTTTCCAGGGACTCTTTCCCGTGGGTCCAGATGATGAAAATGTCATCAATGTAGCACAGGTAAAGAAGAGGCAATAGTGGATGAGATGCAAGGAAGCTATGTTCTAGGTCAGCCATAAAGATGTTGACATAGTATGGGGCCATGCGGGTGCCCATAGCTGTGCCGCTGACTTGGAGGTATAAATCATCCCCAAATCTGAAGTAGTTGTGGGTCAGGGCAAAGTCACAAAGTTCAGTTACCAGGCATGCCATATTATGATCCACGAAACTGCTCCTAATGGCTTGTAGTCCATCTTTGTGAGGATTTTTGGTGTAGAGGGCTTCTACATCCATACTAGCTATAATGGTGTTTTCTGGGAGACTATTAATGGATCGAAGTTTTCCAGGAAGTTGGTTGTGTCACTGAGATGATTGGGAGAGCTGGTGGCCTAGGGCCTGAGGAGAGAGTCCGCATAGCCAGACAATCCTGCTGTGATTTCAGTCCACACAAGAAATCTACTTCTTGGACACTACCATACGTATAAGAGATGGACGCATTAACACTACCCTATACTGCAAACCAACTGTTACCTGGCAGCTCTGTGTTCTTGGAGAATCAGGGCATAGTATACAGCCATGAGACTCACCTCTCCCCTCCCCCCCAACACCTTCAGCCTCTGCTTGAACCAGAAACCAGAAACAATGACAGGCAGTGGGAGACACACCTAAAACCCCTTTGAACAAGGGTGCTGGAATTAGGGCAACTCCTCTAGCCTCATCTACATGGAAGCTGTGAACCATTAGCACAGTGAATGGACAGCAGAAACTTCATTTGCATCAAGGATGGAACCAGAATTAGCATAATGAATGGAGAACCAAGCTGCAAGGCAGGAGTCGCACTGAACTCTGGGGTTGGCAAAGCAGAGAAGCACTGCATGATGGGGGATCCCTGCTCCTGAAACAAATGAATTCATGCCTGCACACACCCAGCCCAGCAGTTATCAGACCAATTCTAGTCAATAGATCTTCAACTGATATCCAACATACTGAATCTGCCTGATTGCATTGTAAGCTCCCTCAAAGGAATGCCACCCATCACCAGGAATGATCAGCTCCTATTGTCCCCCTAAACAAAACACCTCTGGTATACTCCCTTAAGTCACTATTTACCCCAAAACAACCCCAGTGTTCTGCCTTGAACCATTGTTTCTTCCCTACAAAAACCCCTACCCAAGTTCCACATGAGAGTTAGTTAGAGGGAGTCTGTTCTGAATCTGTTCTGATGCCTGATCTGTTGCCTGGACCTACAAGCTGCATCAGGTCCACTGGGACTTCACCTTCTCCTTGCCGATCATGGTGGAGGTTCTGCCTGTCTCCAGCACTCCAGACCCTAAGCTAAACAGCCTGGTTCCTGGGTACCTTTGAGCTGCACTGAGTGGTGAGACATTCTTCCCCTTGCTTCTCTCTTTGTTTTTCCCTAGTCCAGCTATAACTCTCTAAACCTGATCTTTTGTAATAACCACTTGGGCTAGCTTTCCCCAATACTATAATTGAAACTGGGTAATATTGTAACTGTTTGATCATTTTCCTCTTTTGTATGGTTATCAATATTGTAACTGTTTGGGCATTTTTCTTTCCTTTTATAATTATTCATAAGTTTTATGTACCTGGCAATAAAGTAACTTTCCTAATTAAGCTGGTTGCCAGACTTCCTCAGTATTGCTCTGCAGCAATGCTCCTTTTACTTAGCCAAAGATCCCTTTGATGCCCAATTTCTTGTAAGGGTTGCTCATTAAGGGGTTACCAGCATGCTGAACCTGTGGCATATAAGGGTGAGAGATGAAACTGCTGTTTAACCCAGCCTACTCAGATACATACTCCAGTCTAGTCTGGTGCGGTACAGGGGCACATAAGGGTAGCAGCAGACCAGTGCTGTGTAACCCGGCCTGCTGAGTTCAGGGACACATAAGGGGTCAGCTAAGAGTGCTGATAGACCTGGTCCACTCAGTTGCACTTAGGAACCTAGTCTTGGGAAATTTAGGTCCTGCAAGGGTGGTTCCATTGGGAAGGATTTACAGAAGGGAGAAATAAGCTCCACACAGAGACACAACTGACACAAGCAGTACACTAATAGAATTGCACCCCCCCCCCCCCCGAGGAAGTAACCCTAATAAATGAGCAGACCCAAATTTGATGGGCAAAGTTGGTAACACAACTGACTGGAGCACATACCTACATGCCTCCAGCTTCCACCCAGGCCACATGACATGATCTGTTGTCTACAGCCGAGCTTTTTTTGCTGCAAAAGTAAGCTAGGCTCAGAAAGTAAACGAAATGCACAACAGATGGGCAGCAAATCTGACCCAAATGGCATCATGTTAGATGGGAAAAAAGACAACATACAGGCTGCAGAATAAAGGTGATTTATTTCTTAACATGTGGGGGCCATTTATAGATTGTATACACAAGAATGCTGATGTATACAACTGTAATAGATTTCAGTTTGTCCACCTGCAATTTAGTATGAACGAGATTCCTTTCAAGTTAAGCTTTTATAGTATGTTTGTTCCCTTCTTCACTTCTCTTTTGTGTTTATAGGCATGAGTTTCAGTTGAGAGAAGGAGAGCAGATCTCCTTGTTTGGGGAAATTTATTGGTATGGAGAAATTCCCTAGAATACGATAAATGCATATTTTGGAGCACTCAGGCTCATTTCTTTGTTACATAATAGTTTCATAAAGACTTAACGATACAAAAGGAAAGCAGCAGAGACTGGAGTGTTATTTTTTGGCATGTGGCATGTGATTTGTTGAAGTAAAAATCATTTTATAAGTTTAAATTTCAGCTGTGAGGTGCCAGCAAGAGCTATCTTGTGATATACACCACAGCTAAACAGCAGGGGTGTGATGAACTTTTCAGTTGAACAACATGCATGCCATATGCCGCAAAGTGGTTTAGCCATCTCTGACACTTTGTATAAACATTTTCTGGTTTCTTCTGATCTGTCACACATGGTATTCATAATCTGTTAGAAGACAATTGTGCCCAGTTTTGACATCCCTCAAATCTGTTAGCTCCCAGAAGGAAACAAATGTTTTTTTTTTTTGGTTTTTTTTTTTCCTTCTATGAATCAGACTTTGGTTATTTCACATGTTGCTATTTATCTTTGGCTACCTTTGATGGCTCAGTCTGAGTGCTGTGTGACTGAAACAGAGCAAGATATAGAAAGAGTGGGGCAAGATCCTGCACCGTTGACCCAGAGAAGCCACAGTTCTTCCCCGATACCCTCTTTGCGAATGGCTGTGGGGGGAAGTAAGTTGATGTTCCAGCCTTTGAGAGGGTACAGTTTACATTTGTTCTTACTTTTGGTCAGCATTTGCTATCAAGAAATAAGGGGAGGAATGTAACCAAGTCCTGCTCACTCCTGTCCCAGCTCTGCCTTCTCTTGGCACACTTTTTTAAAGGGGACTACATCCACAGGCACCTGTGCATTGCAGGAGACTTTGTCCAGGATCCGAGTAGGTTTTACTGAGCCAAACTGGAGATAGTTGTTACTCCTAAGATCAGTTATATAATACTATCAAAACAGCAGAGTCGGTGAAGTTGACCCTTTCTCCGGACAGTGTAATGCAATAATGTTCCTGAAATGTAAAGATATTGTAATGGATCTACAAAGCAGAGGACTATAATTCCATCAGCTACCATCCCATTGCATGGCCTTTTCCTCCTGGATCAATAAGTGGAAGGGAGTGGCTTCCAGGAATTGCCTTTATTGTAGGAAACAGCAGCTACATGGTTAGCTCGGAGATGGAGGGAACCTGGAGGCCAAAGCTGTGCCACTGGCCAGAAGCTATAGGAAAGCTGCAAGCACAACAGATTCTCCAGGAGCCATATGAAGAGCCAAGTGTGGAACAGACTGTGACTATAGGGCATTAGAGGTGATTGCAAGAATGTACACAAACAGCAGCAGCTTGGCCAGGAACCACTACAGAGGGGCCCCACCGAGATATAACAACTGAGTTTGACGTGCAAACCTATAAACTTACTTGTTTGGACTTAAGACTGAAGTGAAGAAGACAGCTCAGGAAGAAGCCCTGACTCTTGCTTGGACTGCCCCAGTTTCCCAAACAAGAACCTTTAGGGCTCATTTTGAATTATAACTCTTCATACCTCTGTACCTACAGTGAGTTATTTGCAACTTTTCCTTTCCTTGCCAGCCCTAGTAAAATAACCTTTCCTTTCAGCATGTGCCTGAGTTTATTGTCTACGAGGGCTAAATTACTGAATCACCTACAGACCTATCGTGTTAGCTGCTGAGTTGCAAGTATCTGTGTGTTCCTGGCACCTTATAGGTTTGGTGTAATGGGCAGGCTCAAGAGTGATAATACCAAAATGTGTAAAATGTCAGAAGTTATCACTTAGTGCAGTTTCACAGTAGAAGTTCAAAGACATTTAAAAGGAAGAAAATGAATAGAAGAAATACAGAAGCTGAAAAAAACAAATCCCTTCAAACTTTAAACTTGATCCTGATCCCTGCTGGTTAAATTTCTGTTAGATCAAGAAATCACAAGAACCAAAAGTTTTTAGCTTTTTTTTTATCCCACTAATGGGTATTTCACAGACTCTTTTATATTGGGTTTTACAATATTTCACAACAGTTTCATATGTTGAATGCTCATTTAATTGCCAAAAGGAATAGTTACATGCAACTGAAAAAAAATGTTCAGAAAATGACATTTTGTGGCATTTCAAGTCCAAATTTTGAATACTGTACAATGTGGACAATTTTCTGCATGAGTCGTATGCACTTTCAAGATGGTTATAGTAGTTTTGCAAATTCAAATTTATTTTCAAGAGACCATTAGTAGAACATTTACAACTGGTGGTTTTTACACTACACTATTTTTATAGGCACATAGTTACTAATCTGACAATATTTAGAGGTAATAATACAGGGTTTTTAGGAGGATAGCTTTCTAATCTGGTTCTTTAGAAAGCTGTGATCTATTTGTAACTATTTTAGGGCAGCACAAACTCTAAATTTGTCAGGTATATTTACAGTTCAGGCCAAATCTAAACAGGAAAGGGTCTTTTTTTTCATAGCTTCAGGTGTGAATTTAAACAAACATAGGTATAACCATCCATAAAGAAACACTTTTTGGGATAACAGTGACTTTTTGGAGGTTTAGCTGATGTCTCTTGATAAGGCATTTAAACTAAAGTGAAAGAAAATCACTTATACAGTACAAAGGGTGTCTAAATGGGGAGGTGTACTGATATAACTATGCCCTTATATCTATATTGGCAGGGGCGTCGCTAGCGCTGGGCACACAGGGCTTCTGCCATGAGTCCCAGTGCCAGGGATATGTCTACACTTAAAGTTTCAATTTGCATTACTGAATTTGAATTAGTTAATTTGAAATAATAATTAATTTTAATTCAGTCAATTCAAATTGACGGGGCCATACTAGAAAATCCTATTTGAATTGGCATGTACATACACTGGACTTGCCAATTCAAATTGAAGGGAGGCACTGTGGGAAATGTGGCAAGATGGCTGTTGAACACAGCCACTGCCACAGCCAATCCCCTGCCAGGCTCCAGCACTCTCAGCACAGCACAAGGAAAAGCAGTGCGGCTAGAGGTGAGGAGGGGATGCTTTACCCCATGCCAGGCTCAGAGTCAGGGGCATCACTGATGCTGGGCACCCGGGGCACATTCCCCGAATCCCAGCGCTGGTGCCCTGGGTCTGATGCCCCTCCCCCCCAGTCTCTGGCCCAATCAGGCCGGAGATCCGGGGCCCAGCCACTCGTGGCCATGGCAGCCCCGTCCCCAACTGGGGATCCAGGGTTCAACTGTGGAGGCTGCTCCTGGCCCCATCCCCAGCCGAGGATCCGGGACCCAGCCGTCTGCAGCCACGGCAGCCCCATCCCCAGCCAAGGATCTGGGGTTCGGCCACCTGCAGGAGCGGCAGCCACTCTGGCCCTGTCTCCGGCCAGGGATGCGGGGCCCAGCTGCCCATGGAGGCACACAGTGGCTTCTGGCCCTATCCCCAGCCAGGGAGCATGGCCTGCAGCCAGGGGGTGGGGCCTGCGGGGTGGGGGCGGGGCCTGGGGCCATGCCCCGGATCCCTCTCCGGGGCAGTGACGCCCCTGCTCAGACTGCTGGAGCCTGGCAGGGGAAGTTTCCCTTGCAAGGCAGGGAAGGGGGGAAGAGATTCCCCCACCCGGTTCCAGACAGGCTGCCCCTGCGGAGAAGGGAATCCCCTCCTCCAAGGGCTGGAGCCTGGCTTGCCAATATGGAGAACAAATCTCTGAGTGGGGCTGGAGCCGTGCTGGTTGTGAGCAACTCCATCCCTGCTAACCACATGCAGGGAAAGCACCTCTACACACAGCTCCCACAGAGGTGGCCACGTGCAGGAAAGGCACCCCGTGCATGGATCCTGGAGAGCTGGCTGTGCGCAGGGGTGCCTTCTGCACGCACAGCCAGCTCTGTGGGAGCCATGCGTGGGGGTGCTTCCCCCTTGCGCAGCTAGCAGGAATGTAGCACTGGCTGGCCTCCTTCCAGGGCCTGGCTGCTGCCTGCCCAAAACAACCCCTGCTGGGGATCCAGCGTCTGGCCACTAGCCCAATGTGGGCCTCACTGGGGCCCATCCATGCCTGCCTGCTGCGGTCCCTGCTAGGCCCCACAGGATCCGGGGCTTGGTGCCACCAGCCCACCCAGGACCATCCCTTTGGGGGGCAGGGACCAGGGCCAATTAGTCTATGTGCTCCTCTCCTTGTTGGGGACTGGTGCCCCCCCACAGCACAGGAGGAGGGGTCACACCCCTCATGTGCCCCATGGAGGGGGCCCTGCTGAGTGGCTGCAGAGAGGAACTGAGGGCCTCTGGCCTGGGCCGCTATTTCAGGGTGCCCCTGCCCCTGTCAGTCCTCCAGGTGGGCCAGCAGACCTAGTGGCCGCAGTCCCAGGTGCTGGAGAGGGGCTGGAGTCACGGACCACCCTCTGCAGGAGCAATCTTCTGGTCGTGCCACACCCCTGGCCAGTCTGTCCCAGGGGTAGGGTGAGCTGACATGTGGCCAGGGCCCTGCAGAGCTCAGGCTACATGCTGCACTGCCCCACCCCACCCCCCGGGCTGGAACGCTGCTGCGGAGCCTGGCAAACAGTGGAGCCTGGGGCGATGGTCCTGCCCCCGGGATGGCCCTGACCCCGCCTCCTCTGGCCCCGGCCCCCAGCCCAGCCCCGGACCTATTTTGGGGGCAGCGATGCCCCTACATATCATATAACTTGTACAATGATCCAGTGCAGATAAAGGAGTTAGGCCCTGTCACATTGACTTCAACAGCAGAGATACAGAATATAGAGAACATCTGTTAGAAAGAATAGTCTCTGTTAACTGCAGTATTAGGGTCCGGCAGAATATAAGAGAAAAGTTAGCCTCAAATATTCTTGTAAATAGTTACAATATTCCTGTCCCCCATTTTAATTTTTTTGTGCAATTGTTCATGACAATGAAAACATATTTACAAGAAAGATACAGAAAGCTTGTGAATGCAAATTCAAATGTATATTTGCCTGAATATTTCTACCAGTGGTGTACGCACAAGGCCATGTTCGTACGTCTTTATAGATTGGAGACAAAAAAGGAACAGCAGCAGGTGGTTCATAAATATTACCAGCAGGGAGAGGAGCAGCAGTTCCCAGAGCATGGCAGAACTTCAAATCTGTGGATTCATCTTTGTGTTATCAACTTGTTTATGTGAAAGGAAGTCACTCAGAAAGAATAACTGAAGTAGAAAAGAGGCCTTCTGGTACCACTTGTGACACTTGGTAGGAATAGTTCCAAAGCAGTAGTCATGTTAGTCTACTCCAGCAAAACAAGGAGTCAGGTAGCACTTTTGAAGACTAACAAACTTACTTATTGTGTGAGCTTTCATGGAGGAAAATCCCACTTTGTCACCTGCTTGAAGATGGGTAACTTAGACTCTGTACAAAGAATAAATGGACACAAATCTGATATAAGAAATAACAGCATTCAAAAGCCCATAGGGGGTCACTTTAATTTCCCTGCTCACTCCATTAATTGTTAATAGCTGTGATCAAGCAAATAGATAACAAATTGAAGTTTCAAAGAAAAACTGCAGAATTTGAATTCATGTGTAAATTTGACTCCTTGAACTCAGGACTGAATAAAGATTATTGGTTCTTTTCCCATTACAACAGGTAATTTTGCTTACCTTGTATGCCACCCACCTCCCTGCTAGTTGCTGTAATCCACTGTTTGAATCTTAACAACTGCATCGATTTGCTGTTACAGTCTGAACAGATCCTATCACTTACACCTCCCTATATTTATTTTGCTCCCATTTTGTAATTTTCCTATCTTCAAGCATCTGATGAAGTGGGATTTTCTACTACAAAAGCTCATGTGATAAATAAATTTGTTAGTCGAGTGGTTTTGTAGGAATAGTAAATGTCAAATAATGTTGTAGAATGATGTACAAATACATGTCCATTGAATACAATATACATACATACATTTGTATAAATACAAATATATCTGGACAAGTACATTAACAGATAACCACAATGAACAGTTTGCTAGAAATCTGTAAGGTGACATTTTCTCTGCACAAACTATACATGAAACCATTGCAGACAGAGAACAAATTTGTAAAAAAGAAAAAAAATGTCTGTTAACAGATAATTCACAAATCACAAAAAGTGACTAAATCCACCAAATATGTTACAGATTATTCATCCTGTTCTAATGGAATGTTAGGGGCTCTTTCTTTAATGAAACAGTAGTAAAGGATGAGTCCTGTCTTCCTCACTCTCTCTTGCACAGACACACACATTTTCACACGTTTGAGAGGGCAGCAGTGTTCCATCATGAGAGGGCAGCAGTGTTCATGGCTGGATTTAGGGGTGGGTGAACAGTGTGTGTACGTGTGTGTGTATGTGCATGTGTGTGTGACCATCTTGGCTGGCAAAATGCCTTACAAACTGGCTAGGACATTACATACTGAACAGTCACAAGGGATATTTCTGTGTGTGTACACATATGTAGAGTTCACTGCTTCAGCCAATGGAAATACTTTATGCACAAAAATCATAAAATAAATGCATCATAGGAAATCCACTAAGTAAACAACAGACTGGCCAAACATTGGATACCACTACAGTTTTCATCTGTATTTACTCAACTTACTTAATGTTTAGGCACTTTTCTAAATTTAGAAGTATTTATGTAAATAGTCTTTCCAGCTACTGATTTATTTGCTAACACGATTTGTCTTTGTATCACCAACATTAGATATTCTTCTTAACAGATTGATTTATGTTCACATATAATATAAACATTTTACCTGCATAGATCCCAGAGGGCTGACGTCAGATATGGATGATAGATAAAGTCTTCAAATATGTTTTAAACAATAACAATGGATTTTTATGTGCTGAATAGTCTGAAATCCTAATCCCTTTACTGGATGATTAATCAATAATATAAACATTAGCTGCTTCCACTTGTCTCATAGTCTTGGAGCAGCAAGGGTCCTTCAATCTAAAATATCAGGGTCTATGTATTAGGAAATGTTTAATTAATATAAGCCCATATGACAGAAATGATAACTAGCATCTGAAAATATGTTTGTGTGTAATCAGAGTGAGTTATAATGACTCAATAAATAATATGGAAATAGAATTGCAATAATACATTGCTAGACTTTGGTGTTATGACTTTATAAATGTGATTACTATGTGATGAAGATGTGAGTGACAAGAGAGGGAGAAGGAGGTGGAAAGGGAAATGTTTTGTTAAGAATGTTATGCTCAGAATATTTCAGGGTACTATAACTGTAGGCCTAACTCTGCGCTGCCACGTATGTGCAGAATCTCCAGAGGAGTTAATGGGAATTGCATATGTGCACATCTGAAAGCAAAAATTGGCACTACAATAGTTTTGTCTAACTCAAGTAATGCATTTCAGTAATAGTCGATCTGTATACGTCAAGAGCCCTAGTCATAAGATTTCTTAATGATTGTGATAGATAGATAGATAGATAGATAGATAGATAGATAGATAGATAGACCATCTGCATGGGCTGCCCTTTCTCCCCAACAAGGATAAAAGATAAACTATGCTGCAGTTCCACTTGTGAACTCTGGATCTGCACTGACTAATGACAGCAGTTGTGAATGTGCTGCTGTGAGGGGACAAGAACATTCAATAAACTTCTAGTTGCTGGATTTATGAAACTGAAACACAAGGAAACTGTCCCACATATTCTGGGATGGGTGTTTGGCTCATGGTTTTATGCTTGTGAATCTGGCTGTGGTATTTTCCCAAGTTAATGCTGGGTTATTTTACCCCTTTTAATACAATTTCTTTTCTACACTAAGACTTGCTCTATGTTGACAGCTCAGGTCAATGTAATGCTGCTTACATTGACCTTCAACAGTTAGCATTTCCACTGGCATGCCAGTAAAGTCGAAGTATATGGCACTGCTATTTGATCTAATAATACCATTCACACAAGTGGTGTAGTGCTGAAGTTGAATCTGAAGTTCCAGTTTAAGTCAGTGTAGCCAGAGAACAATGTAAAGAACATAATTGGCCTCTGGGTGCTATCCCATTATTCTCCATTTTTGACACTTTGGACTTTCGCACTCGGCTGTACCCTGGCCATGTAAACAGCAAATGCCTGATGCAAGGAGCTTGGTGTGATTATGCTCTACAACTTTTCTAATTTGCTGGGTGAAAATCAAATTAAAATCTGACTGCAATTTAGACATGCCCAAAGTCTCTGTGTTTGTGAGAAAGGAAGCATTACCTCTTAGAGGTGTGTAATTTTCCCAGGTTATTCACAATAACATGCATGGAATTTTACCAAATGGACTCCTCCTTTCTGCCACAGCTCATATTGATTTTAATGAGTTTACTTACATAGCTAGATACTATTCAATGTAATCAAGGGAAGCAGAATTTGGCTATAGATAAAGTCTTATATAAATATAGGTGACTCATTTTTTCAAAACAAAGAATTGAGTGATCTGCTCAGTGATTCACAGCAATGTCAAGAAAAATATTTTCAGTCAGTACACTGTATGTAGAGATTAAGACCTGAATTCCTGGCTGGCCCATGGTGAAATAGGTGAAAAAAAATATTATTCCTATTTTTGAAGCTAAGACTATTACATCCACTACATGTATGTCCTAAAATATAATAGACTGAACCAATTAATGGGACCCCTGACTCACTGAGTATAGCGCAGAACAGGACCATCTTCATAGCACTAACAAATGATCCAAAAAGGAGCCTTCTGGTCAAGCCAGCTGAGACTTGTGCCAGCTGGAAATAGCACTGTATCTGTCTTACCTAGATGAAACAAAAGCAACTCTGATGGGTCCAATATGTCATTTAATTTCACGGACATCTTGTCACTTGGTGTGAAGCATGACAAACTAGAAACCTCTGTGTGACTGTATGTTATGAGTATGCAGTGATGCAAATAGCAGAAAAAAGGCCTGACGAGAATGGATGTTTTCACTTGGACTTTTAAGCTACATCACACTCCTGAGGATGAGATTTGTAGCATGGTATGAATAGATATTTCAAGCCAAGAAAAACCCTTCAATGGCACTATGGGGACTTTACCTTTTCTCTGCATTTTGCCTCACTTCAGTGGGGGAAACAGATTTAACATGATGCAACATCCCCCCCCCCCCAAAGAACCATGGATTATTTTCCCGTACATGACTGTCTGAAACAGAATACTTGAGGTAGAATGGCAATCTGCACCGGTGGTCACAACTAATCACAGTTGCATTCAGCAAAAGCCTGAGTGTAAAATTGTTTTTAATGTCCCCTGCTGTTGTTTCCATGTAGGAGTTTTAGTTCATCTGCAGCAGTGTGGATAGTTCCTGTTTAAACGGAAAGTAAATTTAGCAGTTTTGATTTCTGCTGAGGAAATACCTTCTGACAAATATCTGGAAGAATTCTTGGAAAGGAATGTATCATGCCAAACACCCTGATCAGTTGTGCTGACACATGAGGACCTGTCAAATACAGGACAACATATCTCCCTGCTAAATTGCCCTCAAGCTCTCAAGCCTCTGGCTCTTTTGATGATAGAATCCTTTCCAGGAGAGGTCTAAATTCCAATGTTAAATGATATTTTGTCTACCTTATATTTGAATACTAAAAAAAATATTTTAGATTTTTATGCAAAACACATTATGCTTTAAACTACTAGACATTTTTACTAAAAACTCACAGTTGCCCAACTAAACCTAAAAGCAGGAGCAGATTTTTTTTTTTTTAATGAAATGCTGTATCTTAACTCCCAACATATTTTCAAACAACAAACACTGCAAATTTATAAAGAGGAAAAAAAAAAAAGGAAAAGCTAAGGAGCTAGAATCAGTATTGCTCCATTGACTTCAGTGGAATTATGTGGATTTACATCAAATGAGAATATGCTCCATGCTCTTGGGCCTTGTCCTGAGAGAAGGATGCCTTAAATGTATCATGATGAGCCATGAGAATAAAGTGTTGTAAAGGTGTGGAACCTGAAAGGAGAAGGGCTCATCTTGTGCTCTCCACTGCAAAAGTAGATCATTCAAGCATCTGATGAAGTAGGATTTTTCTCCCACGAAAGCTCATGAGGTAAATTAATTTGTCACTCTTTAAAAATGCCACATGACAACTTGTTCATTCCAAACCCTGTGATTTCAAGTGTCACAATATCGTTTAGGACAGTAATAAAAAAAAAGTCCTGTGTGTAACTATGATGCTGTAAGTTGGCTGTGCGTTACACTTCTGAGGGCTCTACATGACTGCAGAGATATGACTGTTTATTTCTGAGGCAACTCTGTACTCTCCTGAGTGCACTGTGGAGTTTCTCTTTTTTCCACCAGAAATTTCAAAATGGACAGGGATCATAACTGGAGGAATGAAATTCAACAGGGAGGAAGGGGGCGAATTTGTAGTGGATTTCCTTAAATATACCACTTGTATTTTTAAGTTATGTCAATGGTACCTACCACATGGGGGTGGGAGTCCTTTTTAGTTAGTTTAAAAAGTGAAATAAATAAAACATACATAGAGACTTTCCTTTTTGCAATTTGAGTATGGAAACACGATATCAGGTCATATCCTCTTCTAGCTCCAGTGAGTCAAATTTCATGCCCAGCTTCTGACTTCCTCTACCCTTTGACAAAATTCCCTTAGCCTGTTCCCCCTCCAGAACTGGCATCCCTCTGCCTGGAATAAGTTGTCATCCTAGATGACATAGCATATCCCGGCATCAAGTTTCTCCCTCAGTCCCAGTGTGCTCCGTGTTCTTGGAAGCAGATACATTATGTCATTTTGTTGTCCCTATCCTCTGTCTGATCTCATTGCAGAAGTTGTTTTTGCACCTACAAGCCTCCCTGTTCAAAATGTGTTTCATAGGCCACTGGTGCAAAATTTGATCTATAAAACTTCCCCAGAGTTTAGCAAAACAAACAGGCCCATAGAGTTCTTTAATTATTTATCAAAGGGTTTTTGCCCCCCCCCCCAATATAAAGTCTGAAAAGTACAGTCTTCTAAATTACTTCTTTAAATAATGAAGCAGTGATAATTTCACATCACAGTTCCTTTATGCTTTCTTTTAAACATTACATTATTTTAAGAGAATAGATCAATGGTTCCCAACCTGTGGCCTGGGGGTCAAATGTGGCCACTGGGGCTTTTAAAGTGGCTCATGCCCTTCCTTCTTTTGGCTGCAGAATGGAGCCACTGCTTAAGGATCCAGACAGAGTGTGCTTCCATGGGGCTAAAAGACTAGTCAGGGAGATGGGAACTCCCCTCTCCCTGGCTGTAGCAGTGAGAATAGTGAAGTGTTTTGCCTCAGTCCATAGACACTGGGATCCCTGCTGGAGCAAGAGACAGGGGAGCAGTGATATTCCATCCCACTGGCGGCAAAAGGTAGCCACTGCCTCGGTTCCCAGGTGGAGTGCACAGGGGGCTAAAGAAAACGTGCAGATTCCTTAATGAAGTCAGGCTCTGTTTGACTGTCGGATGCTGAGGAATTTTTGAGAGGGAGGACTGTCGAAAGAGACTGGTGGTCACTGTTCCGTCTAAGCTGTGTGCATGTGCACGCGCACACAGGTCATGAAACCTGCGCACACAAAAAAATAAGGTGTGCACAAAAAAATTTAATAGTGGTAATATTGGTGCTCACAAAGAAATGTTTTTGCGCACACAAAGAAATTGTTTGCGCACACAGTCTATGAGTAATTAGAGGGAACATTGCGTAGTCCTTCAGTGTTGTAAAAATGATATCACTGGCCCTTGACCCAAAATGGTTTAAAACACTTGGACAAATATTGTCCTCAAATATCAGCTCATTCTCTTCCAAGTGCATTTAATTATTAATATATTGTGCATGTGTTTTATTTCAAGACAGGTATGAAACTGCTGGATGCAGGTGTTAAAATGGGCTGGAATGCATTGGAACACCATTCCGGGGTCCACTATTTTCAGGAACTCTGTGTTCCAGGGCCCCAAAAAATGGAAAATGGAGCTGGAACAGTGAGTTCCAGGGCACACCATTTAAAAATAGGGGGCCCAGAAATGCAGCGTTCCAGTTCCATTTTCTATTTTTATAAGCCTCCAAAACGCAGAGCCCCTAAAAATAGCAGGTCCCAGAAGCGTGTTCCATTGACTTCTGGCTGGCAGGGAAGGGGAGATTTTAAATTCCCTCCCTCGTCCAGCTCTCACTGAGCATGCTCAGAAGCTCTCAGCATGCTCAGTGAGAGCCACCTCAGGGCCAGAGCCTCAGGCCAGGGAGGGGATGCTCTGCCCTGTGGCAGGCAAGGGAGCCCCGGGGCGGGGGGTAGTTCAGGGGCAGGCAACCCAGCCCGGTAGGGAAAGGGCACCTGGGAGAAGATCAGCCCAGGGCAGTGGCACAAGAGGGCATGGTGCAGCAGGGGATTGGGGAGGTCAGTGGCCAGATGGGGGCTGAAGGCAGAAGCTGGGGTTTGGGGCTGGCATGTGGGAGGCAAGTAGCTTGGGGAGCTGTGGCACCCTCAGAATACCCCCACAGGTCAGGGGAGCTGCAAGGGGCATGGGGTGGCTGCAGCGGCAGCAGGTAACCCTGCACCGAGGTCCCTGGGGCCGCAGCCCTGGATGGGTGAGCCACAGCTGCAGCAGCTCACTCTGCTGTGGTCTATGAGGGGCTGCACCCCTTGGGTGGTGAGGAGCCATGGCACCCAGCTCTCCCTGCAGCCTGGGCTGGTGGCAAGGCCCGCGGCAGGGTGCCGGGTCACCTGGCTTTTCCTCGCTGCTGGGGCTGGTGGCAAGCCCCAGTGGTAGGGAAAAGCCGGGGAACCCGGCACCCCACCGCAGGGCCCCCCACCAAACTTGGGGGCAGCCTGGGTGGGGGAGAGCCCAGCACCCGGCTCCCCACCTGCAGGCTTGGGGGCATCCCCCCATAGCCTGTGGCGGGTCTCCCCTCAGCATCCTAGCCAGGTTGCTGAGGTCTCCCTGGCCAGGGCGCTGAGGGTGTGGCCCATACTCTCACGGTGCTAAGCGCCCTGGGAGGAAGGTCAAAACATGTTGTTTCGGAACCGCGTTTGTTTCAAAACAACATGTCCAAAAGGCCTTATTTTGAAACGACCATTTAGAAATAAACGCCGTTTCGAAAACAAAGTGGTTTTAGCTATTTCGAAAGCATGTTTCTTATTTCAAAATGATGGATCCTGTCATTTCAAAATAAGAAAAAGTTGTGTGGACCAAATCTTTTTAATTTCAAAATAACCTGTGTTATTTCAAAATAAAAAAGACGTGTGGACACAGCATAGGGCTTTAAAGAAGAAAGTTTGAGGATTTATAATGCATAGATAATCCAACAGTAGAAATACTAAAAGCAGTTTTCTGGAACATGGAAGGGGAATGCTTAGAAACCTCACTGGGGAGACAAATTTCTTGTATACTCCACTGCCATAGGTGCTAGAACTAGTAGTGTTGGATGTGCTATCAATCCCCCCCCCCCCCAGCTTGAAGTGGTTTCTATTATATACAGGATTTACAGTTCGCTTCAGTGTTTCTCCACACCCTCATTATAAAAAAATTGTTCCAGCACCCCTGCCCACTGCCAAGAGTCCAAACCAAAAAAAAGGTCTGGACACCCCAAAAGTAGTAGGATGTTTAGTGTACAGTTATGAATTACCCTTTAAAATGCTTGTCTTAGACCCCAGAGAGAACCTCATTCACAGCTGCTGGATTTAGGAACTCATAACTAAAATCATGGTTATCTTTAATGGTGTTTCTTCCCTGCCCAGCAAGCACATGAGGCTCAGATTCAAGTAACAACATCACCTTTTATTTGTTCTTTTCCCAAACATCAAAATAAATAACAACAATGATTTATTTTAAAGTGTTAAAATCTACATGGGGTTTGGGTGACTACAGTCTCTGTTATTACTCACCTGCTCATTTGCTGGGCTCTCAGAAGTCTTCCTCAAAGTCTAAGGCTGTGTCTACACTTAGAAGATTAGTTCGAATTAACTGAATTTGAACTAATTAATTTGAACTAATAATGATTACTTTGAATTAAGTTAACTCAAATTAACATGGCCGTACTAGAAACCCTAATTCGAACTAGCATGTCCATGCACAGGACTTGCTAGGTCGAATCAGGTAGGGGGTGCTATTGCATAGGGAAAGGCAAACTGTGGCTAATTCAAATTAACAATCAGTTTGAATTCACACAGAGACATTGGGTTAATTCGAACTAATGAGTTTGAATTAACCATCACTTCAAACTTAAGGGAGGTTTTATAACTTCAAACTAGGCTTTCCCTAGTTTGAACTAAGGGAACTCCTTGGTTCGAACTAATGAAACCTAGTGTGGACATGCACTCATTTAGTTTGAATTAAGCCTCCGTAATTCAAACTAAATTCTAAGTATAGACATATCCAGAGACATTTCACCTAAATCTCACTTACAATGTCCTAGCCCAGTTCTACAGCAACCAAATGGTCACAATGGGTTTCCCCTCAACTCACTGGTCTGTAGACCACCTTACTTCTCCTCTCAGCCTGCTCCTATCCAGTCTACCATAGTCCCTCTGCTCCAGCTCACAGCTGCTTACTCCACCTAGTCAGCAAGTGTTGATTCAATTTGCTCTGCCACCATCCAATTAGGTTAACCACCAGCTCTGAGCAAATGCTTGAATTGGTTTCCCAAAGGAGTTCAACAGTCAAGGATGCAGCCTTACTAGTTATACTGGGAAACTTTGCAGGACCCAGATGTCCTGCAATTAGACATCCATGGCTGGCGCATTCCAGCTGACATGGGCTCATAAGGTATGTCCACACAGGCTTCTTATTTTGAAACAACACAGGTTGTTTCGAAATAAGAAGCAGCATGCCCACACGACACACTGCTATTTCGAAACCGTTAAACCTCTCATCTAATCGAAATAGCCGTTGTTTTGAAATGGTTGTTTTGAAACAACAGTGTTTGGACACGTTGTTTCAAAACAACACATCCGAACGGCCTTGTTTTGAAATAACCATTTCAAAACAACGGCTATTTTGAAAGCAGGCTTCCCTTAGTTCAAATTAACTTATTTTGGAATAACTCATTTCGAAATGGGTTATTTCCAAATAATGATGTATGTGTGGACATATTCCAAAAGGGATAGCCATGTTAGTCTAGTCCAGTAAAAAAACAACAAGCAGTTGTGTGGCACTTTAAGACTAACAGATTTATTTTTTTCATGAGCTTTCGTGGGAGAAGATCCCACTTCCTCAGATGCTTCGAAGATGGGTGAACTTACAGAAAGGAATGAAACTAAATGCAAGGGGGTGTAAAACATAGGATCAGGTCATAAAGTAACAGCAAATCAGAGCAGTTTACAGGCTCAAACCATGGGAAGCCTGAAGTCAAATTACCCTTTGTAATGGAAAAGAACTCATAGTCTCAACTGAGTCCTGCTAGACGGGTTCCCCGAAGTCATCTACTACAGGAGAGACCCAAGAAAGAATGCAACAGAACACAACTAGTCACCACAAACAATCCTCAATTCAGACGTCTGCAAAAGATCATTAAGGACCTACAGCCTATTCTAAAAGATGATCCCTCTCTCTGTCAAGCATTAGGAGACAGACCACTCCTTGCTTATAGGCAGCCCCCTAATCTTAAACAGATACTCACCAGCAACTACAGATCTAACAACAGGAATATTGAAGCAGGCACACACCCCTGCAAAAAACCACACTGCCAAGTCTGCCCACATATCTACACAACAGACACCATCATAGGTCCTAATCAAGCCTGCTACTCCATCAAAGGCTCATTTACCTGCTCATCTACTAATGTGGTCTATGCCATCATGTGCAAGAAATGCCCCAACACCTTCTATATTGGATAAACAGGACGATCGCTCGGTAAGAGACTGAATGAGCACAGAGCTGATATCAGAAATCAAAGAACAAAGAAACCAGTTGCTGAGCACTTCCATCTTCCTAATCACTCAGTGATGGATTTGTTAATGACTGTCGTTAGAGATGTACCTGGGACATCAAGACTTCAAAGAGAAACAGCTGAACTCGAATTAATATGCAAGCTAAATTCTGTGACAGCAGGACTCAATCGAGACTATGGGTTCTTTTCCTATTACAAAGGGAAAGTTGACTTCAGGCTTCCCATGGTTTGAGCCTGTAAACTGCTCTGATTTGCTGTTACTGTATGACTTGATCCTATGTTTTACACCCCCTTGCATTTAGTTTCATTCCTTTCTGTAAGTTCACCCATCTTCGAAGCATCTGAGGAAGTGGGATCTTCTCCCATGAAAGCTCATGAAAAAAATAAATCTGTTAGTCTTGAAGTGCCACACAACTGCTTGTTGTTTTGTGTGGACATAGCCATAGAGCTTGAGTGAAGGGGTTTCTAATTCTGGTATAGACATTTGGGAACTGGCAGGAGCCCAAGCTCTGGGATGCTCTTCCCTCACAGGGTCCTAGAACCCTCATGCTAGGCACAGCCACGGGTATTTAAGTGCAGTGTAGACATATCCTGATTTAAAGCTTCCTTTCTCATCTTGGGCTCAGTTACCCAGGTTGGGCCCAGCAAATACCAGATTTAGGATACCTATTTCTGCCACAGTATGCCCATCCATATATCATTATAGACTTTCACAGTCAGGTACACCCAATGTAATATTAATCCAAAGAGAAGAATGTAATGAAATTGAACAGAGTACCTCTTTAAACACTTTATTAACCTATATTGAAGC
Organism: Podocnemis expansa; assembly: GCA_007922195.1. Lineage (NCBI taxonomy): Eukaryota > Metazoa > Chordata > Testudines > Podocnemididae > Podocnemis > Podocnemis expansa. The sequence goes on along the minus strand of ML681979.1, from coordinate 42,762,034 downwards.
AAATGCAGTTATTCAAACTAATGTATCCAGCTGCTGGATCCCCTTTTATTTCCCCCTTTTGTCCTTTAAGGGAAACAGAAAACTTCTGTTCTCTGCCAACATCCTATGCCCACTGAAATCAGTGGGACTACTACTATGCTTATCATGCACATAAGTGTTCAAAGAAATGGACCCAAAGGCTCCACCACAGTCGTGTGTTGCAGCAATGTCGGATGCACATCAGTGGCCTGTGGATTATACTGCTATATTTAGAGAATTGAAATATCAAATAAAGTTATCTGGAAAAAAGTACATCAATAATTAAGCCTGTTTTTTCTTGAAGCATTACTAACTCCTTACAAACTTTTAAAAACATCTTTCAAGAGGAAAAAGAGCTGTGAATATACACAGCCTTTCCAAACCTTACAAAGTCTTTCACATGGTCTGTTAACTCCAACAAAGAAATACATTATTTTCAACCTGTCTGTGCTTTCCCCTTATTAAAAAGCAATAAAAATGAAGAGTAAAATGCAGTTACAAAGAAGAGACAGTGAAATTCTATTACTGAGAAAATGCATGAGAATTCAATGTGGTTATGTTCTTTATGAGATGTTACTTTTTAAGGGTATATCTACACAGCAACAGCAGCCGGTGGGAAAGTCCCAGCGTTCAAGCTCCAGCCTTAGTCTAGATATCTAAAAAGTAATGAAACACCCCACAGCCTAACCCCCATGAGTCTGAGATGACTGGCAAGGGCCAGTTGATGGTTTTCTTTGCTGTGGATTCACATCCATAGTATCCTTTTTGTTTTGCAAGTTTCAAGCAGTATTTGCATCTCCTTACAAAAACTAAACCACAGTTAACCACCTTAGCCTTTTTGAGAGTTTTGTTCTCTTAGAACCTGTGCTCAACAACTAGTCAGAAGTTCTGATCAGATGCAATATGTTTCTGGTTACCTAAACTCCTACAAAATGTAGTACCTCTTAAACAATAACCCCTTGCCTTCATTTTGCCACCTTGCTCTCTAATATATGCTTTGGTATAAAAAAGGCATTGCTTTTGATTGACAAATAGTATTTAAGACTAGAACATTGGAGTATATCGTTTCAAAGACATTTAGGCTGTGTCCACACCAGGTTTTTATTTTGAATCAACAGCCGTTGTTTCGAAATAAAGCCGGGCATCTCCAAACAACATTTGTTATTTTGAAACAATGGGACCCCATCATTTCAAAATAACAGCCACCATTTTGAAACAGTAAAACCTCGCATGCAATGAAAATAGCTGTCGTTTCAAAATAGTTGTTTTGAAACAACGCCGTTCGAACACGTTATTTTGAAATAATGGTTATTTCAAAATAACACTTTTGCCCTTCTCCTTCCCAGGGTGCCTTCCTTTTTGTATATTTGGGTGGGGGCATGGCCCAGGGAGGGGGCCATGTTGCCACACCTCTCATGCTGCCCCTCTCCTGAAACGAAATTGCATGTCCACACACAGGGCATACTATTTTGCTTTGAGGGTTTTCCTTATTTCAAATTAACATTTGCTTATTTTGATTTAAGGTATTTCAAAATAAGGATTTTATTTCAAAATAACTTATTTTGAAATAACTTATTTGAAATAACTGTTTACATGTGAACACAGCCTTAGTGGTTTTGGGTAACTGATCCCTGGAAATCTGGCCTTCTTAAATGTCTCTCACTAAGTGACCGAAATCACTAATGACTTTTTAAGTTAGGCTTAGAATACTGAATTCTTTCTTCCCACTTTTTTTATCTTCCAAACACTAGAATATTTGAGACTAAACTTCCATTTAATATACTTGCTTTAAAATAACTCTCTGCACATGGCCTGCAAAGGAATAAATTTTAAACAAAGATTCAAGCTCTATACAGGGCAGTCACCTTCTGTTTCTTTCAGTATAGCTGTTTACACTTCCAATATCTGAAGTAAACATATCCTGACTGCTGTTTGGCTCTTTACCCCAGCACTGTAATATTTGGACAGTAGTAGAGATAAGCCAAGCTGGTTTGGCAGGCTTTGAATTTCCTCTGAACTTGTTGATTTTCAAGGAGCCATATGTCAGTTATTTTGCTGCGCTATTTAAATCTGAACTCGTGTTTATTGCTATCCCAGAAATCCTCATTCTCAGAATGACCTCTTCTGAAAACTGTGTTTTCAGAAATAACATGGCAGCAGAAAGCTGTGTAATTTCATTTAATTGTTCCATCACTATCATTTGAACCTTACAAAAGAAAAGCTGCATTGTGATGTTAATATTCATCTTTCCCTTGAGTCAAACAGAGTAGTACAGGTGCCTAGATACAATATAAACTGGAATTCCTTGGGGAAAAAAAGTGGAGATAAAAAGAAGCTAATGTGAAAACTAGCATTGAAAAGTTAGGATATAACGGTAGTAAGATTGTCTGAGTCAGTATGAGATAAGGTCCAGAAACTCCAGATGGGAAAATGTTCTTATCTTGTGGCAAAGCACTCATTTATAAGCATCCAAAAAGATAGAATGTTCCTGGTTGGGGTTCTGGTGGTGTGTCTGCCTTTATTTGTTCCTGTGCTCCCTTAGGTAGTTTATTGAGTAGGCACTGTAATTTCTTATGGTATTCTTGAGTGAGGTCGGAGGAAAGAGGTTTGTAGAATGTTGTGTTGGAGAATTGTTTATAAGCCTCCTGGTCATAATCCAGTTTATCCATGATGACGACTGTGCCTCCTTTGTCAGCCTCCTTAATAATAATGTTAGAGTTGTTTCTGAGGCTGTGGATGGCATTGCGTTCTGCCTGGCTGAGATTATGGTGTAAAGGATGTTGCTTGTCCATGATTTCAGCCTTTGCACGGTGGCAGAAACAATCAATATAGAAGTCCAGTCTGTAACAACATCCCTAAGGATGGTGTAGGTCCCTTACTGAATGGGGCAGGTATCCTCATGATGGAGGATGAGGAAAAGGCTGAAGTGCTCAATGCTTATTTTACTTCAGTTTTCACAGGCAGGGCAAGCTCCCAGCCCACTACATTGGCTACAGTAGATTGGAAAGAAGAAGAGAGGCCCTTGGTGACAGAAGGTCAGGTTAGGGACTACTTAAACCAGTTGGAGATGCACAAGTCCATGGGGCCGGATGATCTGCATTCAAGGGTGCTGAGGCAGTTGGCCGATGAGATAGCAGTACAGCTGGCCATTATCTTGGAAAACTCGTGGCGAACTGGGGAGGTGCCAGAAGAGTGGAGAAAAACAAATATACTACTTATCTTCAAAAAGGGGAAAAAGGAGGATCTGGGGAATTACAGACCTGTCAGCCTCACCTGAATCCCTGAAAAAATCATGGAGCAAGTTCTCAAGAATCCATCCTAAAACACTTGGAGAAAAATAAAGTGATCAGGAACAGTCAGTATGGATTCACCAAGGGTAAATAGTGCCTGACCAACCTCATCACCTTCTATGATGAGGTGACTGGATTTGTGGATGCGGGAAGAGCAGTTGATGTGCTATACCTCGACTTTAGCAAGACTTGTGATGCGGTTTCCCACACGGTTTCCTTGTTGGCAAGTTAAGGAAGTATGGGTTCAATGAGTGGACTATAACGAGTATAGAGAACTGCCTAGATCAATTGTTTCAGTGAGTAGGAATCAATGGCTCCATGTCTAGTTTTCAACTAGTAATGAGTGGTGTGCCCCAGGGGTTGGTCCTGGGGCCAGTTCTGTTCAACATTTTCATTAATGATCAGGATGATGGGACACATTGCTCACTCAGTAAGTTTGCAGATGACACCAAGCTGGGGGGAATGGTAGACACACTGGAGGGCAGGGACAGGATTCAAGGAGACCTTGACAAATTAGAGCAGTGGCCCAATCGAAATCTCATGAGGTTCAACAAGAACGAGTGCGAAGTCCTGCACTTGGGACGGAAAAACCCCATGCACTGCTACAGGCTGGGGAGTGATCAGCTAAGTAGCAGCACTGTAGAAAAGGACCTGGGAGTCATGGTGGATGGGAAGCTGGATATGAGTCAGCAGTGTGCTCTTGCTGCCAAAAAGGCCAATGGCATACTGGGCTGCATCAGAAGAAGTGTTGCCAGCAGATTGAGGGATGTGATCATTTCCCTCTATTAGGCACTGGTGAGGCCGCATCTGGAACACTGTGTCCAGTTTTGGGCTCCCCACTAGAAAAAGGATGTGGACAAATTAGAAAATGATCAAGGGGCTGGAGCACAAGCCCTAAGAAGAAAGACTGAAGGAACTAGGCGTATTTAGCCTGCAGAAGAGAAGACTGAGGGGGGATTTGATAGCAACTTTGAATTATTTGAAGGGATGCTCCAAGGAGGACGGAGCTCGGCTGCTCTCAGTAGTAACAGAGGACAGAACAAGGAGAAATGGTTTCAAGTTGCAGCTGGGGAGGTAGAGGCTGGATATGAGGAAAAAGTTTCTTACTAGGTGAGCGGTGAAGCATTGGGACGGGCTACCTAGGGAGGTGGTGGAATCTCCATCTTTGGAGATGTTTAAGGCCTGGCTGGATGAAACCCTAGGTGGGATAATTTAGTGGGAGTAGTCCTGCTTTTTTGGAAGGGGTTGGACTAGATGACCTCATGAAATCCCTTCCAACTCTATGATTCTATGAACTACAGACCTAACAAGAGAAACATTAAAGCAGGCACATATCCCTGTAACAAACCACGCTGCCAACTCTGTCCACATATCTGCACTAAAGACACCATCATAGGACCTACTCAAGCCAGCTACTTTATCAAAGGGTCCTTCACCTGCTCATCCACTAATGTGATTTATGCTATCATGTGCCGGAAATGCCTTATACATTGGACAAACAAGACAAACGCTGCGCAGAAGAATAAATGCACACAAAACTGACATCAGTAATCATAACACAAGAAAAAAAAACAGTTGCTGAGCACTTCCACCTTCCTAATCACTCCATTGATGATTTGTTAATAATGGTCATCAAGAAAATCAATAGGACGTCAAGACTTCAAAGAGAAACAGCCGAAATTGAGCTAATATGCAAATTAAATTTAGTGAAAGCAGGGCTGAATCTTGACTATGGATTCTTTTCACATTATAACAGGTAATTTGACTTCACCATCCATCTGTGTGCTGTTTCCTAGAGATTGAATCTTTACAAATGCTCTGATTTGCTGTGGCAGTGTGACCTGATCCCATGTCTTAGACTCCTCTGCATTTATTTTCATCCAACTCTTTAAGTTCCCCCTCTTCAAAGCATCTGACAGAGTGGGATATTGTCCCATGAAAGCTCATGTGATAAATAAATCTGTTAGTTTTTAAGTGCCACAAGACTCCTTGAGTTTTTTGCTTTACTAGACTAACATGGCTGCCCCTTGGGAACTTTGCCTACAGCAATAAAGGTGAGTCATTAGCACTAACAATGAGATGCTAATTGTTGTTCAAACAACCTCTATGCCTCCTTTCTGAGTCAGCATCTCTTTCGGCTTCTCTCATTCATATGAGAATGACTGAGGTGACTGGCAAGCAACCTTTGTGTTTTGTTATCAATAGACCCAATGAAGAAAAGAAAAAAGCTGTGACCACCAACCTTATTCCACCATTTCTGAGGCATGGGGATTGCAGTTATTTCTGCAAATTAGGACTTGCCTCTTTTTCAGTGGGTTGAGAATTCCCTTACTTGCAACAAAAGTTTTAACGTATAGATTTTAATAAAAACTCCAGAAAGCTTTTTGACTGATAATTAAAAAGAGAAGAAAAAAGCAAATTGTTCTAGTAGGAGCCTGTGTTACAAATTATGGTATTTTTTCTACAATTAGAAAACCTAAGCAACAATAAAATCCAACTCAGGGATGGATCTGCTGGAAGGATAAATTATAACAAGGTCCTAATCTGAAGGTGGGAGTCGGTAGCCCCATTGTGTTGCTACCTTATGTACACTGCCAGGGGTCACCAGACCAAGCAGAGAGGGCTAGCACCCCTCCAGTCACCATACTGTGGGCAATTGTGTGTTCATGGAAATTCATGCAGACTCAGGGAGCAGATGAAGTGCAGAGGTGAAAGTGGAACCCAGCTGCTTCAGTTCATGGGACTGTCAGTGGAGAAGGGAGCAGGACCGGGAGGGACTTGGTCAGGCTCAGCAGCAGACAGGATCTTCCAGGACCTTTCTTTCCAGCCTGGCATTGGCTCTTTTCTCCTTCCGCTGTCTCACTACTTCTATCTCATTTCTCCACCCAGTCCTCCCCCCACCATTTGCAAGGAGCTCCCATACACACACTCAAGGTTAATGCAGTGGGGACCCATTAACGCATGACCCATTTATGCGTGGATCCGGTTAACGCGTGCTCCAGTCATGTCCCCCGAAGCCATTAACTTAATGCGTGGGACTCACTGACGCATGGTGTCTAAAGGCGGAAGTTGGCCTGGGCATGGAAACACTTGAAGTGAGTAGCAAATTATGGAGTCTGGTGCGCTAGCTAAAAGGGGAACTTGGCCTGGGCGCAGAAGCAGGTAGAGTGAGCCTTCTAGTGCTGCACTCTGATTTATTTATTTATTTTCCACAGTCGCATTTGCGCACGGTCCATTTAATGCGTGGTCATGGGAGCTTGTCCCCCGACACCCACACATTAATGGGTCCCCACTGTACATGCAGTTTTAGAGACTTGACATACATCCTGATTTGAGACAGCAGTATGTAGGTGGAATCACCCTCTGCATGTTCCATGTAGCTCATCTCAAATTAGATGTGTAGATTTCAGAGATGCAATAGAAGCCTCAAGAGAAAGGATGAAAGCCATGAGGGATTCCCCCCCGATCCCCCAGCCCGCAGACATGGTCACTGTTCAATTTTCTGTCAGCAGCAGCTTTTTTTCAGTGGAGGGTCACTGCATGGCACAGGGGTCCAGAGCTAGGTCACGAGGAAAAATAAGTTTGACAACCACTGGCTTAAGGGCTCCTGAGAAACCAGACCCTGCACTCCTGTTCCACCACTTTTGGTCAGCTTGCCCAGTTCCTGGCATGGGACGGCCAGCGCAGGGGCCTGCCCCTCCCCTGGGCTGGTCGGCCCTACCCCCAGTGCCCAAGGTGGTGGTAAGTGGGGGCCACGCAGATAGTAATTCACCCAGGGCCCTGCACTCCCCTAGGGATGGCCCTGGGAGCAGGCAAGTTGTTTTCTTGGGACCAGAGACAAACGTGCATGCGAAGACAGCTATTTTGCTAATCTAGACACTGGAGGCATAACAAACAAGGAGTCCTCTGGCACTTTTAAAGACTAAAAAATTTATTTATTGCATGAGCTTTTGTGGGAGAAAAATCCCACTTCATCAGACACTTGAAGATAGGGAACATACTGAATGGGAGGAAAATAAATACAGGAAAGTGTAAGTCATAAAATCAGGTCAGACTATGACAGCAAATCAAAGCAGTTAAGATTCAAACACTGAGGGACAGCACATGAGCAAGGTGAGGTCAAATCATCTATAGGAATAAGGAAAAAAAAATCATAGTCCTTGGACAATTACTTGTGAGCCAAGAGCCTCTCAGGAGGTTTGAAAGGAGATTGTTGAACAAGTGCTGGAGTTATTATCGAAGGAAAGGTATTTTACTCTTTATTGATATTTATATTTTGTTGCTGTGTTTTCCCATGCCCATGACTGTGTTCATTTTCCTCTAATAAAGATTCCCCTTGTTCGTACAGAGTCTCAGAGGCTATGTCTACACGAGTAAATCTGTTCAAATCAGGGGTGTTGCTGGCATCTCGGACATGGGGCATGTGCCCTGAGTCCTGGCACCAGTGCCCCAAGTGCCCAGTATGGTCCCTGCCTGGATCCCTGGCCGGGAGAGGCAGGTGCCATCATGGCCGGCACAACCCCACATCCAGGCTGGGCCACCAGTGGTGGCTCCTGCCTCTCTTGGCCAGGGATCTGGGCCGGGCTGCCTGCAGCAGCCTCTGCCTCACCCAGCCCTGTCTCCGACCAGCAATCCAGGGCTGGGCTGATGGTGGAACTCCAAGAATGGATTGGGACCAGGAGTGCCAAATGAGATCAAGGTGATGGGGCCCAGGCCCGGGTCCCTGGTCTTCTACTGGGGCAGTGGCACTCCTGGTTCAAATTAAGGACCCTTAATTCAAACTAATTTGAACCCTGTCTACATTAGGTATTGCCTAGTTTGAGCTAAAAATATTTGAACTAAAAAGATAGCTTGAACTAAAAAATGTGTTTAGTTCAAAGTAACTTTCAACTTAGTTTGGACTAACCAAGTCTGAAATTTTAGATGCAGACATGAGTGCTTACCAATGAAGAAGTTTTCCTTGTTAAGGGCACCAAAGGAGGTTGGTTTATGTTTCTATTTCTGGGTGGGGGCTTAAAGCAGTTTAGTTATTTGTTAGGAGGGACTCTAGATATATGAAATCTTTTTGGCTGCCACTTACCACCTGGAAAGAAAAAGTGAAATTCAGGTGAAATTGCCCAGTTGTTCAGTTTTTGCCTAGTCATTTTAATTTAAATTACACAGCCCAAAATTTGCAAGAAATGTGTTTTTGGTTTTTAAGTCTGAAAACTTTGAAGAAAGAACTTCCTAGATAACATGACTTGTGTGACAATCATTAGTTCATGGATTATGCAAATTCACAAATTTACATATTTGCACCAAATTCACAATAAACAAATTAGAGCTCAGTTGTAATCTCCCACCTCCAAGCACCTGTCACTACATATACATAATTGTTGGTTTCACAAGGAATAGAGCAGGAAGCTCCCTGGAAATGTGGAGCCAAAATTAAGCCCTCAGATAGGAGACACAATTCACTCAGATAATAATTTTATGATTATTGCTCTGTGAAGCTGTAGTCATTTACTGTAAAGGTTCCACAAAGACCATCTATTTTTCTGTATATCAGGCATTTCAGAAATAACTATGCCTCTGTTGATGATACACAGAAAAACAAGCAGTTACAAGACTAATACACAAAAACTGATATACACAAAAGAGTTATGTGGGACAATAAAAAATATTAAATAAGTTAATCATGTAGAATATAGTTTTTATATAAAATATAGATCTCACGTATTGCCTACAAGTACTACAGGGTGCTTGGTACATCCCCTCTGCAGTCAGGGCAACTTCAGGCTTCTAAGGTGACAGAGAGGATTATGTTAAATTTTAATTTCAAATCACAGTTCCAATCACACTTCTGCTTCTTCCTGATGGACATCATTTCAAACTATTTCTTTCCAGGGAGACTTTTGGTACCTGCTGCCACTCATGGTATGGCTGTCACTCCTGTTTTGTACATGTAGGGAATGTTCACACACAGCTTTTAGATCGAAATAATGCTGGTTATTTCGATCTAAAAGAGTTTATGTCCACACAAAGTTTTCCTTGAATCAAAATAAGGAGCTCTTTTATTTTGATTCAGGAAAAGTTAGAGCAATTCCTTAAAACCTGGTTTTAAATCGAAACGTTGCTTAAATCGAAACAGTTGTTTCAAAATAACAGTGTTTGGATGTGTTATTTTGAAATAACTGTTTAAATCAATTCCAGCACCAAGTCCTGTGCCTGGACATGCTAGTTCGATTTGGGGCTTTTTGGTGTGGACCTGTTCAATTGATTTAGCTTGAATCGATTTAATATTGGTTTAGCTTATATCGATTTAACTTAAATCAATTTAACCAGGTAGATGTGGACATTGCCATAGGGCACAATTAGTGGTGCATAGGAAGCTGGATCCTGTGTTCTAGCACCATTCTACTTTATTCTTCACAGTTTTCCTTTCACAAAGGACTGGAACAGTGAAGGAACTGTCTTTGTGTTTTGGGTGTACACTTTCCAGTCAAAGTGACACTGGCACAATGTTCACATGTAACACTCTATTCTGTCAAGACTTTAGAATGACAATTGGTGAGATCACTCGAAATTAATCATAATTAATTTCTTATTGATTGACAGGCTAATTCCTTTGCAGAATAATGTGCAAAGACAAATGTCAATCAATGCTAACCATCTGCCTTTCCAAACAACTAGCTTATGATGCTCAAAGACATTCAGTGCTAACATGAGGTTCACATCACATTGAAAACTTAAACAGTATCTTACAGAGTCAAATCAAGGAGCTTCTAATGTCCATATGTAATGTTAATGCCTCACCAAAGGCACAAAAATTTTACAGATGACTGAGTTAATTCTGCATCTACATATCAGAAGACAGGACAGAATATTCAGTGTACTCTGAGGAAATATGGAAAAAAGTACAAAATATATATATATTAAAAAAAAAAAAAACAGCAGGGTTTGATTTCAAAGCAGTTGACCATGATTTGTTCTGACCCCTGATGTAAACATTACATGCAGGGAATCATAGAGACTTGCCTGTCGTATTTTCTAACTAGATGCCAGAATACCACAGATACCACTGAGGAATGTTGCTTCTGCTGGGATAAGCAGTCACTGGCTGTGTCTGCCTGTGTGAAAAATGCAAAGGGAAGAATCTGGCTTGTTAGAGAAGATCATGTGTTGGTAAGAATCAGTATAACTCCATTGAAATCAATAGGGATATATGCATTTATTTCCAGCCAAGGACCTGCCCCTAGAATTTAATTAAAACATATTTGCTATATCCATAAAGGTTCCTAATACTTTTTTAGTAAACTTAGCTTTCAGTTTAGGAAATAAAACACTGCATTCTCATATATATGAGCAGCCTATCAGAGGTCTCTCCAAAGCCACCAAAGGGAAAAAAAAATCTATAATTTTCATTACAGTTCCATTTTTTCCCTAAAGGTCTTCTTTTAAATTTATCAATAGATTTCCCCATTCATTCCCTGGATATAATAATAATAATAAAATAATATTTAGTACACACCAGAAATCCACCGTATATTCTGTGTTGCAAGGTTATATATAACAGTTCATCTTAGAAACTACTGATGAATGTGAGTAAACAACACCTAATCTGCTCCATATCTTATATTCATGATCTCCTGGATCTTTGGTGTGTACTACTCCATATATATAGATAGATAGATAGATAGATAGATAGATATAGATATATATATGGGGTAGATTAGGAGTTGTTTACTCACAATCCAGTAGTTTCTGAGATGAACTGTTCCACTCAGGTCAATGGCCCTATGATGTTAATAACTCCTCATCAGTGAGAAGAATTTGTAAACCATCAATGTACCTTTTCCACTCTTATACCATACCTAAAAGAAAACATTCCATTAAAGTGTTGGGCATAACTTTTGAGAAATACAATATAATGAAGGTCTTTGAAAACATAATAAGGATTGCAAATACCTCTCAGCTAACTTGAAAAAACACTATGGACATGTCCACACGAGTCTTTTATTTTGAAACAACACTGGTTGTTTCAAAATAAAAAACTGAATGTCCACACGACATTTTCTTATTTTGAAATGACAGGCTCTGTCATTTCAAAATAAGAACCGTCATTTCGAAACAGCTTAAATCCCATTTATTTCAAAATGACTGTTATTTTGAAATGGTTATTTTGAAATAATGCCGTTTGGACATGTTGTTTCGAAACAACACCATTTTTTTGAAACAACTGTTTCGAAACAACATGTCCAAATGGCCTTATTTTGAAATAACCATTTTGAAATAACAGCTGTTTTGAAAGCAGGCTTTCCCTTAATTCGAATTAACATTTTCTTAATTCAAAATAACTTATTTTGAAAAAATGATGCATGTGTGGACATAGCCTATCACAGCTATATTACAAAATACATTCTAAAAATTGTTCCAGTATGTAGGCCCTTTCTTCTGAAAAAACTGTGCAAAAATAAGTTTTTTTCCTCCTCTTCTCTATTAAATATGACAAAAAGGCATAGCCTTTCCAGTAGTAATTCAGAGACATTTACTACCAACTCCAAAGATGAGTCAGAAATTGTATCCCTCCATTATGTCCTGTCTTCTTTAAGGATTTGCATAGTTGATTTGCTTCATAACATTTGGATAAACTTACATCTTCTTGTTAGATTGTTTTCCGGAGAAAATTTCTGGCCCAATACTTTTTTTCTTAATCTTGAAAAAACAAATTAAAAAAAACCTTTGGAAGACCTTGAATTTACCACCACTCCTTGGTCATTTTTAATTCTCATTTCTATTTCCCTAATCCCCTTAATCTAATCCTTGGTTCCTTATTATTTAACATTTTATTTAAGATTATAATTATTCCATGATTATACAATGACCATAGATCATCAAATATTCATTATATAATCACAAAAATATAATCCTGAGTAAGATTTTTAGAATAATTTAAGATACCTAGGATTTTAGGGAGCTAGGCAATTAGAAACAAGGTTTATGGGTTGGTTCAGGGGGCCAGGTAATGAAAACAACTTTTCTTAAACTGATAGTAGCATAGTAATTGCCAGACTGGATCAGAGTCAAGGTTCATCTTGTCTGATATTGTGTCTTAAACAGTGGCTAGCAGCAGATGTTTCAGAGGAAGATATAAGAGCTTTGCTGTAGGCTGACATGGAGTAATCTTTCTTGTCATTAGGTCTCACCTGATATCTAGTAGTTAGCAATTGGCTTAAGGCCTGAAGCATCAATATCCCTTCCACAAACCTTTATTGTAATTAATTATGATAACTTTGCATATTCTAAATATCAATAAAAATGTCCAATCCATTTTTGGAATCTTGTTAAGTTCTTGGCTGCAGTGAATATTTATGTCAGAAGGAAGAAGGGATTAATGGAAATGGTAGAAAAGGTGGACTAAAAATTACAGCAGGTATTACAAGTAAAATGAAATTTTCCTTTTTCATGATATGTGATGGTCTAAAAATGGAGATGATTACTAGCTCTTGAGCATGTAAAACTCATATTCACTTCAGTGGGAGGTTCATCTGGTAAAGACTATCTTGGGCTCATCTGAGTAGAGTCTATTTTAAGCTGTAGCATGTAGTGTAGCACGGATGCAAGAAGTTATTTGGTCATTAATGTTATGTGCCCCCTCATTCCCCTTCCTATTGCCTCCACAGATACTAATTCAGCTCATCTTCTTCTGGTCCATTTGTTTTCTTACACTGTAAAATACAATCTTTATATTTCTCATTAATAAAAATGTGCCCATGCAAAGCTCTGAGCAATTATACATGCACAATAATAAAAAATTACAATTATGACAAAAAAAACACAAAAATTGAATGGCCCAAACACTTCCCCATTCCCAGAACTGCTCTATAATCAGAATTCCATTCTTTGGACTTCATTAGATGAATGGTCAAAAAGATTACAGAAACTAGCTGCATATCTCACAATAAGAAATTCTAACCATCAAATGTGATATATCTCTGACAATTGTCCATTATTAGAGCCCTGTGACAACACCAGCCCTAACACCAGAAAAATTATGTAAGAATCATGATGTTCTCTTGTGTGTTAATAAAAAGGAAAGGAACAAATAAAATAAAATAAAATAAAATAAAATAAATGGCTTTGGATTTATAGTTTTCATGAAAACCATTTCAAAGATCTTAATGAGGAACTATTATTTCATATAGATCTTAAGAAGCCAAATTATAGAATCATAGAATCAAAGGGTTGGAAGGGACCTCATGAGGTCATCTAGTCCAACCTCCTGCCAAAAAAGCAGGACCACTCTCATTAAATTATCCCAGCCAGGGCTTTGTCCAGCTGTGCCTTAAACATCTCCAAAGACGGAGATTCAACCACTTCCCTAGGTAGCCCATTCCAATGCTTTACTACCCTCCGAGTAAGAAAGATGTTCCTAATATCCAACCTTGACCTCCCCAGCTGCAACTTGAAACCATTGCTCCTTGTTCTGTCCTCTGTTACTACTGAGAACAGTCGAGTTTCGTCCTCCTTGGAGCATCCCTTCAAGTAGTTGAAGGTTACTATCAAATCCCCCCTCAGTCTTCTCTTCTGCAGGCTAAATAAGCCTAGTTCCTTCAGTCTTTCTTCATAGGGCTTGTGCTCCAGCCCCTTGATGAATTTTGTTGCCCTCTGCTGGACTCTTTCTTATTTGTCCACATCCTTTTTCTAGTGGGGAGCCCAAAACTGGACACAGTATTCCAGATGCAGCCTCACCAGCACCAAATATAGGGGAATGATCACATCCCTCGATCTGCTGGCAGCACTTCTTCTGATGCAGCCCAGTATGCCATTGGCCTTTTCAGCAGCAAGCGCACACTGTTGACTCATATCCAGCTTCCCATCCACCATGACCCCCAGGTCCTTTTCTATGGTGCTGCTACTTAGCTGATCACTGCCCAGCCTGTAGCAGTGCATGGGGCTTTTCTGTCCCAAGTGCAGGACTTTGCACTTGTCCTTGTTGATCCTCATGAGATTTCTACTGGCCCACTGTTCCAACTTCTCTAGCTCTCCCTGAATCCTGTCCCTGCCCTCCAGCGTGTCTACTGTTCCCCCCAGCTTGGTGTCATCTGCAAACTTACTGAGTGAGCAATGTGTCCCATCATCCTGATCATTAATGAAAATGTTGAACAGAACTGGCACCAGGACCGATCCCTGGGGCACACCACTCATTACTGGTTGCCAACTAGACATGGAGCCATTGATTCCTACTCACTGAAACCGTTGATCTAGGCAGTTCTATATCCACCTTACAGTCCACATATCCAATGCACACTTCCTTAACTTGCTGACAAGAATGCTGTGGGAAACCATATCAAAAACCTTGCTAAAGTCAAGGTATAGCACATCAGACGCTCTTCCTGCATCCACAAATCCAGTCATCTCATCATAGAATGCAATGAGGCTGGCCAGGCACGATTTACCCTTGGTGAATCCATGCTGACTGTTCCTGATCACTCTATTTTTCTCCAAGTGTTTTAGGATGGATTCTTTGAGAACCTGCTCCATGATTTTTCCAGGGATTGAGGTGGGGCTGACAGGTCTGTAATTCCCCAGATCCTCCTTTTTCCCTTTATTGAAGATAGGCACTACATTTGCTTTTTTCCACTCCTCCAGCACCTCCCCTGTTCGCCATTAGTTTTCAAAGATAATAGCCAGCAGTACTGCTATTTCATCAGCCAACTCCCTCAGCACCCTTGGATGTAGTTCATCTGGCCCAATGGACTTGTGCACATACAGCTTCTTTAAGTAGTCCCTAACCTGAACTTCTGTCACTAAGGGTCTCTCATCTTCTCTCCAGTCTGCCATAACACGGTAGTGGGCTGGGACTGACCCTGCCTGTGTAAACTGAAGTAAAAAAAAAGCATTGAGCACTTCAGCCTTTTCCCTCATCCTGTCACAAGGATCCCTGCCCCATTCAGTAAGGGAGCTACACCATCCCTGATCCTCTTCTTGTTATTGACATACTCGTAAAACCCCTTCCTCTTATCCTTCGCCTCCCTTGCTAGCTGCAACTCCAATTGTTCTTTTGCCTTTCTGATTTTATCCCTGCAGTCCCAAGCAATAACTTTATATGATTCCTTAGTCATCTGTCCAAGCTTCCACTTCATGCAAGCTTCCTTTTTATGCTTTAGCTCAGTGCAGAGTTCTCTTTTAAGCCACGCTGGGTGGATTTCACATTTGCTGTTTTCTGCTCATCAGAATGGTACCTTCCTGTGCCCTTACCAGGGTTTCTTTAAAAGACAGCCAGCTCTCTTGGATACGTTTTCCCTTCAGATCAGCCTCCCAAGGGATCCTGCCCATCAGTTCCCTGAGGGAGCCAAAATCTGCCTTTCTGAAGTTCAGGGTCTGCATTTTGTTTCTTTCCTTTCTTCCTTTGATCAAGATTCTGAACTCTACCATCTCATGGCCACTGCTGCCCAGGTTGCCATTTACTTCAACTTCCCCAATCAATTCTTCTCTGTTTGTGAGCAGCAGGTCAATAGGGGCAAGGCCCCTACTTGGTTCCTCCAGCATTTGTACCAGGAAGTTGTCCTCAACATTCTCCAAAAACTCCCTGGATTGCCTGTGCACTGTTACATTGGCCTCCCAGCAGATGTCAGGGTAATTGAAGTCCCCCATGAGAAGCAGGGCCTGTGATCTAGAAACTTCTGCCAATTGTCCATAGAATGCCTCATCCACCTCCTCCTTCTGGTCTGGCAGTCTATAGCAGACACGCACCATGACATCTCAATTGTTGCTCTCCCCTCTAAACTTAACCCACAGACTTTCAACTGGCTCATTTCCACTTCCACAATCAATCTCTGAGCAGTCATAGAGCTCTTTTACATATAGCTCTAATCCTCCCCCTCTTCTTCCCTGCCTGTCCTTCCAGAACAATGTATACCCATCCATGGCAGAACTCCAGTCATATAAGTTATCCCACCACATCTGTGTTATTCCAATTATATCATGTTCCTTGTCTGTACCAGTACTATCAATTCTTCTTGCTTGTTTCCCAGGCTCCTCACATTCGTGTACAGCCACCTTAAATACCAGGCCAATTGCCCTACTTTCCCCTGTCGATTTTCAGTTCTATTGCATCTACATCCTTGCATTTTCTCTTGGCGTTGTCCTCCCCCACTTGCCTCAGGTATTAGGGCTTCATTAGAAAACCTAAGACAATTATTTGACACCCCCCCCCCAGGTTCCAACTGCCCTCTCTTTTATGTCTGGTGTTACAGTCCCAGCACCCCCCCAAGTTCCATCTCTTCCCCCAGGTCTCCCACATTGTAACTTACCTGTGGGCTCTGGTCTCCTTTCCCCTTAAAACTTAGTTTAAATCCCTCCCACGTGAAAACATGAACAAGTGGGGGAAATCTGCAAGTTTAAATTCACAACATTTGTGCTTCATCCTCCTCTTCAGGGATAAGGGATGCAGTCATGGTTGATTTTATTTGTTCTTTTACTTTTCACTAACACAGCCTGTGAAGATACAAGTTATGACTATTGGGCATGTGTCCACTTTGTTACTGGTGTCTAACCTCCTCCTCCTAGCACCACGATTCACATTCAGGGACTTTCTTCCCTGTGGTTTCTTTCCTATTGGCCTAATCCAGCTCCCACTAAAGACAATGGATTTCATCACATGGATTTTAATGAGAGCTGTGTTGGGCTCTTAGTGAAGAAGATACTAGCTTTGAGGGAGACAATGTTGTCACATGCAGCAGCACTTTCCTCACACATGGAAATCTGGGTTCAATGAGGATCACGTTACACAGCATGAATGTTCCCAAGCTTTACATCTCCCTCTTTTTGTTCTCTTATCTGATGGAACCTCAGCTCTTGGGATGGGCATAGAAAAAGGCTTCTATAACTTTTCATGGAAGAGGATACTCCAGAGCTGCATTCATCTCAAACCTTCCACTAGTTTTAGAGTCTTTCCTTAACTTTTCCCCTCCACCATCCATGAACTAGAGAGGAGCATCTGTTTTTTTGTTTGTTTGTTTGTTTGTTTGTTTTAATATTATCTGCCATGACTCCTGTCTACCATTCTCCAAAACCTGTGGATAGGGAGCCTTGTGTTTATTCCGATTCATAGTTTCTTATCCATGTTTTCCTTGCACTGAATTTATCCAGCATGGTAGGTAGGTAGCTGATACAGTCAGGGGCAAAATTAATGGTGGGGGGGAGGAACTTCTATATTGTAAAAGCAAAATCTTGAAAGAGAGTGGCTAAATATGTAAACCATTTTGATTTTTTTATTAAATTCTCCCACAGTTTCACTTAAAAAAAATCAAGCTGTTTAGGAGACAGTTCTAGCAGATAACTCAATTTATGCCAGTTCAGCAATCAAAGAGATAAATAAATTAATAAATGAATCAGAATAAAACTACAGCATTGCGTAATATGGTTTGCTGGTTTATATCTGCACTCACTGGTGTTTGAAGATTGTTGTTCAAGACAGAAAAAACTGAAAACTCAGCCACATATTAGATGTTCTCCTTTGTGCCATGCTGGGATATAGCCTAAAAGTATCTGTATCATACTGGGAGACCACTTAACACCATCCTAGGTTCTCTGCCTACAGTTATCAGTGTGGAACTTCCTGCAAGTTTTCAAAGACAAAAATAAATCTGGGGATTGTATCTTTTTTAGCAAGTGAGTCACTAAAACATCACATATGTTCATCACATGAATTTAGCACAATTTCTAAATGCCACTCTGTGTTTATCCTTTGTTACGAAGAGAGTCAAGTTGTTATTTTATTTTTTGAAAGACTGAATAGTGATAAGCAAAGCATTGGGGATAATCATAAAAATTTCTCTGCATCACAGTAGTATCCAGGTATGAGTTATATACACTTTTCATCAGGAAGGAAAAAAAAAAAAAAGTAAACTACAACCTCTGACTTAAAGTTTTACAATTCCCTTACAAGAAAAAAAATGTATGTTAAAAAGTCATGTAGGGGATGGAGAGATCACTCAGTAGAAAATTGAGCTAGTTTTATAATATGCTCATGCCACAACTAGCAATGAGAGAACCAAAACAGAGTCACAGGTTTGACACAGTTAGGTCCAGTTACACCCATCTCAAACATTTAGATAAATGTTTTAGCTTATCCAAAAATCTTGAAATTTTTCTTCTTTCCCCTTTTTTAATCCCTCACTTTCTCAATCTCCTTTCGTTAGCCCAATTAATTCCTGTTACCTTTCTTTTGTCTTCCAGATCTCCTTTCCCAATGTCCAGCAGGCTTCTAACCTTCAGTCACTGGATGTGGGTGTAAATTGCTCAAATTTTAAATAAAACTTTTAGCCAGAATCAAACAGTGGAAAATGTTTTTTACAGTTTAACCACTGGGCCAGGAGTTGAGCGACTCTGGAGTCAGTCAATAAAAGACTTGAAAATACATAGTATACAGGATAAATGTCATATGCTTACTGTTTCATATTTACTTAAATTCTTAGGGCCGTATTATGCATAGTCTTGTTTACGTGCAAAAAGAAAAAAACAAAGAAAGAAAAAGACCCAAGAAGCCTTCACCTGCTTCCAAAAGTCAAGTGCAAATTAAGTCTTTGCACTGAGACAAAGATAGGTCAGGATATAAAAAAGTGAATCCCAAAATTGTAAGTTTAGGAGCAAAATGTTTTATTCCACTAAGTTAGAAGTCTAATTTTTTTTTCCAGATTTTGTATAAAAAATAATGCAGTTCAAACCTGAACCAGAATATACAGGGGAACTTATACGCATCTGTCTGTAAAACAGGAATTATCCCTCTCTAGCCACAACTAAAGTGATTGTATGACCAGTACATTCCTATGATTTCAGTTCCAAGTTTTGATTAGCTTTGTGTTTTTTCTTTAATTATGCAGGAGTTGGCACATTTTAGCATGGTAGAGATTATGCCTGTAGACTGAACCGTGACTTCAGACATTTCAAAGTACCTACAGACCTGCTGAATTCTCAGTTTATTTTTGGATCTGTAAAATTTCTGAGACCAAAGTTACTGGAATAGAAAGAAAAAAGCAAGGAGTCCTGTGGCACTTGACTAACAAATGTATTTATCGCATGAGCTTTTTGTGGGAGAGAATCCCACTTCATCAGACACTTTGATGATGGGAAAACTTAGGGTATGTCCACTCGAGTCTTTTATTTTGAAACAACACTGGTTGTTTCGAAAGAAAAAACTGAATGTCCACACAACGTTTTCTTATTTTGAAATGACAGGCTCTGTCATTTTGAAATAAGAACCGTCATTTCGAAACAGCTTAAACCCCATTCATTTTGAAACGGCTGTTATTTTGAAATGGTTATTTCAAAATAACGCCGTTTGGACATGTTGTTTCAAAACACCACCATTGTTTCAAAACAACTGTTTCGAAACAACATGTCCAAATGGCCTTATTTCGAAATAACCATTTCAAAATAACAGCTGTTTCGAAAGCAGGCTTTCCCTTAATTTGAATTAACATTTTCTTAATTCAAATTAACTTATTTCAAAATAAAGACTTTACTTCAAAATAACTCATTTTGAAATAACTTATTTCAAAATAATGATGTATGTGTGGACATAGCCTTACAGAATGGGAGGAAAATAAATGCAGGAGAATGTAAGCCATGGGATCAGGTCGTAACAGCAAATCAAAGCAGTTGTTAAGATTCAAACACTGGGAAACAGCACATAGAGGAAGGTGAGGTCAAATCACCTGTTGCAATGGGAAAAAATCTATAGACACAATTTAATCCTGTTTTCAAGCAACTGAATCTGCATATCACTTCTAGTTCAGCTATTTCTCTCTGAAGTCTTGATGTACTATTGACTTGCATGAGCACAGCTGTTAACAAATCATCTACAGAGTGATTAGAAAGATGTAATGCTCAGCAACTGGTTTTTGAATGTTTTGAATGTTGTGATTTCTGATGTCAGTTTTGTTCCCATTTATTCTTTTGTGCAGAGATTGTCCTGTTTGTCCAATGTACAAGGTGTCAGCGCCTTTCTGGCACATTATGGCATAAATCATGTTGGTGGATGAGCAGGTGAATGAGCCCTTAATGGAGTAGCTGGCCTGATTACATCCAATGGTGTCTTTTGAGCAGGTATGTGGGCAAAGTTGGCAACATGGTGTGTTGCAGGGTATGTGCCTGCTTTATTGTTTCCGGTTTTAGGTCTGTAGTTGCTAGTGAGTATCTGTTTGAAGTTAGGGTGCTGTCTGGTGAGGTGAGGGGAGGTCTGTCTCTCAAGGCTTGAGTGAGTGAGGATTCATCTTTCAGAATAGGATATAGTTCCTTAATGATCTGTTGTAGAGGTCTGACTTGGGGGTTGCATGTGATGACCAGTGGCATTGTTGTTTTCGTTCTTGGGCCTCTCCTGTAGTAGTTGATTTTGGGGTATCTATCTGTCTCTGTCAATCTGTTTCTTACTTCTGCAGGTGGATATTGTAGTTTTAAGAACGCTTGATAGAGATCCTCAAGATGTCTGTCTCGGTCTGAAGGATCAGAGGAAATGTGGTTATATCTTAGGGCTTGGCTGTGGACAGTGGATCTTGTGGTATGTTTTGGATGAAAGCTTGAGAGATGTAGATAACTATAAAGATTACTAGATTGTCAACTGCTTTGATTTGTTTTTACAGCATGCCCTGATCCCATGACTTACACTCCCCCGAATTTATTTTCCTTCCATTCTGTAAGTTCCTCTATCTTCAAAGCATTAGACAAAGTGTGATTTTCTCCTGTGAAAGCTCATGTAATAAATAAGTTTGTTAGTCTTTAAGTGTTACAGGACTTCTTGCTTGTTTTGCTGAACTATCCATGCTGCCTCTTTGGAACTTGGAATAGAGAGGTTCTTCAATTACGTGAAAGCAATCTAATCACATCACAATGGATGATGCCAGTAACCTCAGAAGAGGAATGCCCCATTCTGATTTCCTAAGAAGCAACTGAGAGATTTCATGTGGAAGGAACAAGCCAGGCCAACATCTTTAAAAACTGTCTATTCGCTTGTTTGCTTCTGGCTTGTTTGCATGCAGTGACTGTTACTGTGCTATTGTCTGCTGATCTTTCCCTGTGCAGTCCCACCATACTTGACAAATATGCTTGTGCTTCTTCCAGCCTCCTGACATGCTTTGGTTAGAGATCCAACAACAAGCAACCTTCAAGATTCACCATCAACAAACAAATAACCTCTAGCCAGGTGGCAAATCTGTTTACATTAAACATCAGACAAGATCACTGGCTAATATTTTCAACCATGTGCCAACTTCCTGAAGCTGAATGACGCTACAAGAATCATTACATTTAGCCAGTATATGTTTTTTAAGAGGAAGGAAGCCTCTATTACAATATTATTGCACTACTTTTTAACTCCAAGAGGTGGCTAGCAGTGGAACTGTGTGTCTGTGTCTCTCTGCGTAGGTAGAATAACAGAATATATTTGAGAATGGAACATATAGAACAGTTCTTCAAACATTTAAACCAGCCTTAGTTTGAACAATTTTGATGTCTAAACGCTCACATATGCATATATTTCATGGATTAGAAGTTATATAATAAATCTTCAGAAATCATATTTCCCCATATATTTGTCATTTGAAGTGAACTTTAACAAGCTGTGCCATCTTGAATTGCATTGGACTGTTTTAATGTAAACCTATGTTGGGAGAGGAAGAAATGGTTTTCTTCCACCTATGTGGACTAGCCAAATTGGCATCAGAGCTAAAATGTCAACATGAATATCAACCTCGAAATGAGTTGACCATTCCTGCATCATCCAGTTGACTGAAAACTAAATCTATCAATGGACATTGAGAACGATAATGCCCTGGTTTTGATAATTAAAAATGTTTTTTTTTCTTCACAAATGGTTTTATTCAAAGACATCAGTCAAGATATCAGAGTTCTGAAGCTAAGGAGCTTGTGAACTAGAAAAAGGCAATCCTGTGATATACCTAATAGTTGTCCATAATCATGCACCCATAATCCTCCTAGAACTGGAACACAGTTGGTTTCTGAAAGTTGATTTATATATTGCTCATTCATTCTGATAAGCAATGTGGGTTCCAGAACCTTTGAAAGTGTGGTTTGATATGTTTGCTACCCTGTGCTATACACTTCTCACAGTACTTGCCTAAGTGCATGCATCCACCTTTAAAGTAGAATGGAAAGATGGAACCATGGCCTTGCTTCCTCTCAGTGGCTAGAAAAGGCCTTCTGCAGGGGGTTGTACATGTGGCACTCTGACTAAAGATGCCACTATCCTTTCATGATTCAGGAAATATTGGGCTGTAGCTGCCTTAGATGAGAATCTGGCCTATTATTGGTATGTCTGTTTTGCTACACACTGATGCCGGGAGCTCCTGCAGAGCAAAATGTTTTTGTTTCACCTCCTACAGTAAGCTATGTCTTAAAGACACACATTAGTCTTTAATTAATAGATTATATTTTAAAGATAAACTGCAAACAGCTCTTGATGGCAGATATTTAAATAAATCTATTCAACTAAATAGGATATTCACTTATTTAGTAACAATTACACTGTTGTTGTTGTCCCCACCCCTAAATTTAGGTGTTCCGCTACAAGAAAAAAAAAAAGGCAAGGAAATGTGATTATCTCTGTTGTTTCTTTATTAACAGAAATTTTGTAAGCTGATTTGACACATACTTGTATTGTGTGTTGGGGGAGTTTTTGCAACAAAAATCTATATCTTTTAGGACCCGATTTTACATGCATGCTTTACTCAGTAACAGTAAAAATAAATCAGTACATCAATCAATAAAAAAAATCCTAGTTTGAATGAAGAAGGATTGCAGAACTGGCCTCACAGTTTTCAATTTCAATCGGAATTTTTTCAAAAAAAGAATTGTGTTTCCCTGTGAAATATAGGTAGGAAATTACACTGCAGGATCTATTTTTATAGAAGAAAGTGTCCTGCTGTACAATCCCCAAATGAAGAGCCATCATCCATCTTCTGAATAGGTTTTATCCCTCTTTCAATGGCTACTTTTAGGAACAGCTGATGACTCCAAGCAATTCTTTTTAACTCCCTAAATAAAGACATCAGTCTGTCAGCAAAAACAGTACATGAGCAGGAAGAGGCAGCTGTAGCTGGGAGGGGAGGGGGGAGGCTTACCAGCTTAGTTAAAATCTGTGAAATGTTATTATTGAGTGTATGTCAATTGGATGTGTCCATACAGTTTAAATGCTGGTTCAAGCAGATGATTCCTCATTTATGATATATCAGCTCAAGTATATAAACTGTTCATGGGGAAGATTCTTACCATTCTATCAAAGGTAATTACAGGCAGAGAGGAAACTTCAAAGACAAACTAAGGACTGCATTGGAAAATGATCTTTTTTTCATTTTCTGATATTTAAAAAGCCATTTATTAATGACATATTAACAGGAAGATGTCCAGATCCACAGCTGTTCCCCTTTATATATATATACAACTTTTAAAAATAATGTTAAACAATGACTAAGGTTGCATTTAAGCACTTTAATAGCAAAGTTAAGTTGTAAACCACTGCTGGTCTCATTCTATTAGATGAACAATAAAAATAATGTATTTATTGTTTATAACATTATTCCCCAAAATTGTATCAAGTATTCACTCTGTTGTATTGAACATGCCACAGTAACTCTGTCTCTGTATGTGTGCTTTACAGTAAAGATTTTCTAATTGCATGATCACATACTGTTTCACAATTAATTATTAATTATACAGCTAGTTCATGAATTTTTCTCTCCAAATTTTCTTTAAGAATTCTCGATGACACAACCCCACAGTGAACACACCTGAATGGCAAATTTCAGATTTTTAAACCTGTTAGTTTCAAAAAAGATTACAACTATTTTTTTTCTCAGTTTAGGAAAACTATGTTTCCCTTCACACACACATTTTCCCAGCCCTCAAAAATGGCCAATCCTTTTGCATAATCCTGAAATAACTAAATAAATAATCAAGCCCTTTTCCACCCACTCCCTCTGAATCTTGTTCAGGCAGAGACCAAACTTGGCAAGTTTCAGGCTTCCACTAAAATTAATGGAAACATTATTACAGTGGCAGCTCCCTGTATAATAAGCAGAATACATCTTTAATATGCTTAGTCAAATACAGAGGTCTGGCAAACTGCCTAAAATTACTGTGGGCCAAAGACAGGATGATTTATAAAGCTTGTAGATGACTCCACACATTTTGGCTGTCCCCCATTTTCCAGAAACAGTATTCAACAATATTCCACCTACATATTTTATTCATTCTAGGCCTGAACTTGATTCCATCAAAGTCAATTGGAAAATGTCCTTTGACCCATTGCCTGCGTTCATACAGCCCTCTTATTTCGAAACAACAGACTTTGTTTCGAAATAAGATTTAGGCTGTTCACATGACGCACGGTTGTTTCGAAACAACGGGTCCTATTGTTTCGATACAACGGCATTGTTTCAAAACAAGTTAAACCCCATGCGGGGACGAAACAACATTGTTCCGAAATGACTGTTTTGAAACAACGCCGTGCGAACATGTTGTTTCGAAACAACAGTGACTTGTTTCGAAATAACTGTTGCCTGAACCTGCTATTTCGCTTTGAGCTTTTTCCTTAATTCGGATTAATAAACTGTTAATTCGAATTAAGTTATTTCGAAATAAGGCGTTATTTCGATACACGTTGTTTCAAAACAACCGTATCGAAATAACCCCGTGTGTGAACACAGCCTTTGAGTTCAGTAGGGCAAGATAATGCCCTAAATTATGAAATTTCATCACATTTTGTTGCACTGTGACTTTATACCACTGGATTGAAAGTCTTTGTTTTCCCTTACCCTCTCAGGAAGCATCCAGTTAACAAGTTCTGGTTTCCTCTGGTCCTAATCCAAAATCCACTGAAGTCAATGGACTTTGGTCTAGGGGACCCTTAGGAAGAAATAAAGGCAGCATATCAGAAGGGAGCACCTCTGATGTACCTTGAGAGCCCAAGCAACATCACCGAATAAAAACAAGAGGGGGTTTTTTTTGTTTGTTTGTTTTTCTATGAGGGCACTTGACTATAAACATGGAGCAAGAATGGGATTTGGACAACAGAGAGGGAAGAGCTGGAAAAAAGGTGGGGTAACTGGGGAACTGACAATATTTTGTGTGTGAGAGAGAATGTTATGATTTGATTTAAAATTAAAACAAAATATTTTGAGATTTATAAACTAATTAAGTTGCATGTTAGTTAGTCATACAACAGAGAAGTCTTTTGACTTTTATCTTCAGTTTTCTAACCTCTATTGTGTATTAAACTTATGTGTTGTGTCATGTTAAATTACATTGTGAACTCTTGGGAACTTTGCCCTAGTGCTTATTTTTTACACAGCACATCACTAGGGTACTCACAAGTATAAAGTTTATCATATGTCTACAGTTTGATGAGAAAACATTTTTTGTTATTCTCCCCCTTGTAAACACTTCTGATGAAAAACAAGTTTTATTTGAAGAAAATAACCAAAAAGCCATTTTCTGTTGAAACAAAAAATGACGGCAGTAGATTGTTCAGGCCAATCAAGGCCTTATTTTATGATTTGTTGCAATATAACCTGTATATTTTTCTTACGTGCTAATGGCAACATACTAAATAAAGTCCATGCTTTCTGTTGGTACGATAATTCAATCAGTCTTGTAAATAACTGTGTTTTGGGGATTAGGATTGACGTTCCTCAAGGGACAAGTAGGAAATGACTATAAAAATGCTTTATTTCTCTCCAGTCCTCCATAGTTATTAGTGTGAAGAATATGAAAGAGGACAGAACAATGCTGTGTTAGGACAAATGGTAATTTTTTTCATTTCATAATTTTGTAATTGGCATCTGCACCTGGTAAATGACTGTTGCTACAGTTCATCATCATGAAATAGTGCAGACATGTGGCCTTTAGAATTCTTCATGAGCTGTAGAAAGGGAGTGTCTTTTTCAAATAATTCAAATTGTCCAATGGAATTCACCCTACAGAACAGGAAATCTCCTGTATATGAACCGGAGCGAATAGTTACAAGATGTTTGAGATAAGAGTAGTTGGAAGTATAATTCATTGCCAGCCATTTAACATTGTACATTTTCCTCTCTGAAAATTTCCCTACATTGTACCTCAAATGTCCATTTTAACAGCAGAAATGAGAAACAAAAAGAGACTTGAAAATGATTATACCTGGAACATAATATACCAAATTCTGTTGTCAGTTACACCCATGAAATCATGGGTTTAAATTAGAGCAGCATTCGTAAAACACACAGATCTAAATAAGAGTAGAACAAAACAAACAAACAAACAAAAAAAGTAAGTGTTAAGAATTAATGGAATGTATTTAACTGGCAATTCAATGTTAAAATATTTTTTCTGAGATTTAAAGACCAAATAATAAGGAATAAATTTGTTAGATGTTATGGAAATATTAATATTTTAATAAAAACTCATATTTTAAAACACAATAGTTATGGATCCAATCTTTATAAGGCACTGAACACATTTTGTGAGGCAGTAAGTGTTACAGGAATGTTTTGTAAGTAAATAGATAATGGATAAATTGCCCAGTAGGTGGCACTCAAGAATGTGTAGCATAGTTCCTGGGTTTTGAAGGACCAGTAAATGTTGCATGCTGGAAATGGCTTCCTCTGTTTATTTTGCTCTATGGAGCTCTTAACAATAAACATCCTTCCTTTAAAGCCAATTGGAGTTGAGGGTCTTCGCTGCATTTCAAGCAGTGCTCTTCAGCACACAGGATCTGCTTTGAAGAAGATATACCTTTGAAGACTGGAGTACAATAACTTCCTATTAATGTATTAACAACAAAAGAGTAGAACTGTAACGGTGGAAAAGGCAAACTAACTCTTACTGAGCTGTTAAAGTTCTGCAGGTATATCTTAATATTATAGTTTATACTGACTGTTTTACAGCTGAATTCTGAACATAACCAAGCAAAATTGGGTCATTCACTTTAAAGTTCTGTAAAGGTAACTGAAAAGAAGAAATTTCTTTTCTTTTACTACTTGCAAATGTTTTCCTAAACCTGAATGTAGATTGAGGGCATGTCTACAGTGGTGCTGGAGGTGTAACTGCCATTTCTGGTAGGTGTTCACACACTTGGTTTGGGTGAGTTTGCATGCCAAAAGACACTTAGCAGCAATGGCCCAAGTGATGGTGTATTCTAGCCTTGCAAATAAACATTTAGGGCCTTTGATGGTATAATATCTGGATGGCTAACGTTAGCTGCCCACTGCACTGCTGTTGCTACAACCCTTTTCAATGTGCAAGCTTGATTAAAGCTAGCATGTGAATGTGTACTCTATCTTAAATGTCTTTGAGCCTTCCAGTTCAACATCTACTTCCTTGCATCTTGGAGGAAATGTACCTCAATATGAGAATGGAAAGGTACATTGTAGACCCAGCCCTGGATAAATTTCCCTTAGTGAAGATGACTGGAATGAGGCTTATTCACTGCTGAAATCCTAATTATGTCTTCAGAATAAGAGGACTGAAGTTGAGTAGTTCATGGACCTTGTACCCCTTTCACAAATCACAAGTTTACCTTCACTCTTACATGCATCTTCCTGTTTAATTTCTCCAAGAAAGGGATGTTCCTGATATCTGAGTCTTGTGCAATGTCAAGCATTTCTCAGTTCTTAAAAATCATTCAATAATAGTATAATGTTATTTTATATATTAATATTTCACATTGTAATGTATGATATTAATTACTATGCCTATGTATTACTACATATACAATCTACAGTATTAGAGGTGGTCATGATAGTTTTCAATAAATAGTATCTTTGACTTCTTACAAAAGGGAAGCTGTGTGGGCTGTATGTATGTGTGTATGTATGTATTTATTTAACAGAGAAAATAAATTTGGAGTTATGCTACACTCTGAGGCAACTGTCATCCCAGATCTGGTTTTCACACATTAATCTTTCTGTTTTTTCTCGTTGTGATAAGGAAGCTAGCAGAGTAAATTGAAGGAAAAGGAGGGGAGATCTGTTGAGAGGATCTTCAAAGACTGCTTACCACAGCATTCTTTGCATGATAGTTTAATTAACTATTTGCAATACATATCCCCTAACCTTGGCGCATACTTTGGGGGTGAAGGAGATACTTTCAAGAACTGCTTTTGAGATGAAAGCTCCTGTTTCTGATACCTTTTTTCTAGAGTTTTTTAGCACTTCCCTAAATTTATTATATATTGTCTGCAAAAGGCATCAGTACTTTTGTAATGTGCCACCTGGGAGATGCATTACTGACATTTGGCATGAATTTAATAAGTTACTTACTAAGGGCCTCATCAAGGAAACACACTTTACTCAGGCAGTGTCTCAAAAGTGCAAATACCAACCTCAGGGCACACTGTTGAGGAGGCAGGACGCTTGCTTCACTCATGACTCATCTTCGCTGGGGTAAAGGTAGAACTGAACAACAAGGTGTTTTGCCCTCTTGTTGATGGTATTTAGGGAAATTCCAGTTGAAGTAGCTCACAGTAGTCCCTCTGATATTGATGGACTTTCAGTAAGGGAATATCTCCTTCTGTTGAAGATCAGCCTTTCACACTGATTAATGTCTCTCTCCTGTCTGGTGACTTACATAGCCACAGAGGTTCTCCATACAGACACTCAGATATTACCTTCCAACATTTAATAAATTCTAAACACTAAACAAATTTTTATAATTCTAATACTCATTTTAGCAATAATGACACACAGGTGAGACAGACATATGTATTCGTCAGCATTCAGATGAGACATGGAAACTTTGGTATGAGCTTGCACTTGATCTTCCAACATTGCACAAATGAAACACTTATATTCCTGAGTAATTTTACCCAGTTCAGTAGTCTTTCTGGGCTTATGCAACTATGTGTCAGTTCTAAAGGCTCTCTCACCTTCTCAATAATATTTACGTTTGTCTTTGCTACTTTTACCCTCCAGCATCTCTTTCTTTGCCATTGCTACCTAAAGGGTTTTTTTCCCCCTTTTTTTCCCAGAGCTTTTTAAGAGTTATGTAGACTGATTTGAAGTCTTACTGTAGATTCGCTCCTACTCTTGAGCTCTGAAAAATAATTTTCATCTCCCATTCACCAAAATATTTAAGCATGAGGAAAAATGTGACCACTTGAATGGTCCCATTAACTTCAATTGGAGACAAGCACATGCTTAAGTACTTTGCAGAGTAAGGAAAAGATTACTCATGTGGTGAACATTAAGTATGTACTTGAGTTTGTCGCTGAACCAGGGCCACTCTAATGGGTGTGCTGAAAAAAAATGGGATGGACCTGGGGCAGCTCAAGGGTTTACCGCACCCTCAGCAAACTCTGACGTTCCACCCCTCTGACTCCACACTCAATTTGGAAAAAATGAGAATGTCTAGAAGGAACATATTGGCTATGTTCACACACAGGGGGTTATTTCGATACAAGTTGTTTCAAAACAAGTTCTATCGAAATAACGCCTTATTTTGAAATAAGTTAATTTGAATTAACAGTTTGTTAATTCGAATTAAGGAAAAAAGCTCAAAGCGAAATAGCAAGTTCAGACAACAGTTATTTCGAAACGAGTCACCATTGTTTCTAAACAACATGTTCGGACAGCATTGTTTCGAAACAATCATTTTGAAACAACGTTGTTTCTTCCCCACATGGGGTTTAAGTTGTTTCAAAACAACGGTGCATCGTGTGAACATGGCCTTTCTTATTTCAAAACAACTTCTGTTGTTTCGAAATAAGACTGCTGTGTGAACATACCCATTGACAGCGGTTTCAAATACAAATATAAAATATATATATTTTAAGTAGAGGGAAAAAAATTGCTTTGTGCTAATTTGGTGCCCCAAGGCCTTGTGCCCTAGGCAACCACTTAGTCTGTGTGCATGGTCAGGCTGGCCCTTGATAGATTCCTCTTTATGAAGTAATCATTGGGGAGGAATTCTAGGAATTGGTGTGCAAATAAGAACAAAAAATCTTCCTGGTTTTGCTTCTAGAAATCCCTTATCACCAGTAACATTTTACACTGGAGGTGGGTTTGCCCAGATCAAGTATTCAACCTCTTGGAGCAGCAAGTAGGGCACTTGTTACTACACACCACAGTAAAAGAATGAAAAAAAAAAAAAAAAAACAACAGGCTGTGTCCACACTGTGATGTATGTCTTGTAGCAGTGAAAGAATCAAGCAGTAGGGAGGCACCAGAGAAAACCGTGGTAGTGGGAAGGCAGTGGAATCTGTTAAAAATAGCAGCGTAGGTGTCAAAGGCACTGGCAGGGCAGGCAGAGAGTCACATATGGTACACACATCTGAAGTTCAGGAGAGTCTTTACTTGCCCAAGTAATGTCTCACTGTCTTCACAGTGGTTTACAGCTTTGCTGGGGCGGCATGGAGAGTTCATGGATGTATGAACACCACATGCTGCACAAAAGACTTTAGTCGACTTCATTGTTAACATCAGCTGACTTGGGGTCAGAAAACCTGAGTTTACAGAGAACCCAGTTCTCAAATCAATTAAGTCATAGTAGGTTCTGTATGTATTGGTCTCTAGCTTATTAAAACTAATACAGCTTGAATAATTCTAACAGAAATTCTCCATATATTTCTATGTATATACCAGTCTGTGACACCCCACACTAGGCATATATTATAGCCTAAGGGAGGAGGAAGCCCTACCCCTTACACCCTGTTGGGCATGCTTGATCTGCTGTCCTAGTCCAAAAGGGTGCAACTCAGCTCACTCGAGGCTAACCAGCGAGGAGGAAAGACACCTGCTGGAGGTTCCTGAGCAGGAGCTGCCTCAGCCTCAGACTGGAGGTAGGAGTGACCCCTGAGACCTTGTTGAGGAGCTGATATGTCCAGGGAACCACTGAGAGACAGACGCCCAGGATCCCACAGCCACTGGAGACCTGTGAGAGGCTTGCCAGGTAGGAAGTACCCCAGGAGGCCTGGAAGGGAGAACTAGGGGTGTTACAGGCGACAAGTCAGCATGTTGTAGTCTGGATCCCTGCAGATACGGTGCTATAACACTAGTCCAGAGAGGAGGGGGTTCAGTGGAGTGGGAGGGCAAGAACGCCCCTACACCTGAACACCTCATCTGCTACAGACCACCCTGTCTCATTATTGATACTGTGGCCATTACACAGTGCTGGCCTGAGCAAAGGGCTATGTACTAACTGTGCTATTAGTTGGAGATTGCTCCATTTATTCATCCAAGGATTGCATTAGCTCTTTTAGCCATAGCACTGCATTGGGAGCTCATGTTCAGCTAACTGTCCACCAATATCCCCAAATAATTTTTGGAGTCAGCATTTCCCAGGATAAATTCCCCTATCTTGTGTGTCCATCCCCTCCTCCTGTTATTTTGTCAAGAGTCTAGAAAGGCAAGAGACTGCTAGCAGAATGGTCACAAGGTGAAAGATGTTACTATGACATTCATTTTCTTTTTAAATTTAATTTTAGATGAAAGGTTTTATGACACTTTTCAAAGAAATAATAACGGAGCAGATTTTCGGTTAGTGTAAATCAATGTAATTCCTTCGCAGTTAATGCAGCCATGTCATTTTACATCAGTTATGGATCTGAACCAATAAGTGGTGTCCTAGCACAAGTTTGCTGAACTGATCTTTGTGTCTCTGGACCAAGTTTAATCACAGAAAAATAAAATCTTTGTGAAGAAAGTACTGACACTAAAAACCTGTTTTTGAACTATGCCTGCATTAATGATTATCAGCTTGCAAACAGAACTCTGCATTCCTATTAAACACAAAGCTGGAATCTAACGTAGGTCAAAAGACAGGGCTACCTAACTAAGAACACAGTGCTAGGACTTAACAGCTGACAAAGGAAACACTGATCTGTGAAATGTTCACTAATGACAAACTGAAGCCCAGGTGGAGAGATTCCTTCCTGGGCAGAACAAGGAGGAGAGAAGGAGAGGCACTTTAAAAAAAAAAAAAAGCACTTGCCTATGCTAAGTATTTCCTATGGCTCTACGCTGATACTCCTCCATCAATCACAATTGACTGCTGCATTACATTCTAATTCCTAAGACACATCTCCTGTCATCTGAAAAGATCAAAGGAAGACTTGCTCAGGGACAATGGAACATGTTAATAGCAATCCCTCCCCTTTGTTTTTAAATCCTTTGTGAGGAAGCCTCCAATTGTGGTGAATTAATTAAATGGGTTCTCACACAATGACATATAGATCCAACCCCACTTTTCCTTTTTTTAAAGATTTTGTTCTAGTTTCTCTTCTTTAAAAAATATGTATATACATTACATTACTTTTAGGAGGCCAGTGTTTCAAGGCTATGAATATGATCTTGAACTTTTATGAGTTCAAAAGTGTTGAAACAAACTTACACTTTTTCCCTTTTAGGGCTACATTAACATTTCACTGACTTATCCTCCCAACAGAATTGTGAGTCCATCATTCATCAGAATGGTCTAGATAGTATAAAAAGCAGAGGACTGATTGATTCTGAAGGGAAATCATATTTCTTGCAGGCATATTTCTAAATTGCCTGACACACATTTGCTTAGATGTGAAGGCTATCCCTGAAGGAAAGTTGATGGCAGAGCATGAATAATACACATTTGTAGACTGTGATGGTAAGTGTTCTGCTAGTGATAAAACAAACAAGGAGTCCTGTTGCACTTAGACTAACAAATTTATTTATCGCATGAGGTTTCATGGGAGGAAATCCCACTTTGTCAGATGCTTTGAAGAGAACTGCCAGTGATAGAGATTCAGGCAGGAGGGAGGCCTTGTCTACAAGTAGGCTGTGTTCACACACAGGGGGTTATTTTGATATGGTTGTTTCGAAACAACTTGTATTGAAATAACACCTTATTTCAAAATAACTTAATTCGAATTAACAGTTTGTTAATTCAAATTAAGGAAGAAAGCTCAAAGCGAAATAGCAGGTTCAGGCAACAGTTATTTCAAAACAAGTCACCGTTGTTTTGAAACAACATGTTCACACGGCATTGTTTCTAAACAAGTTGTTTTGAAACAACGTTGTTTCATCCCCGCATGGGGTTTCACTTGTTTCGAAACAACCGTGCATCGTGTGAACAGGGTATTTCTTATTTCGAAACAACCTCTGTTGCTTCGAAATAAGAGTGCTGTGTGAACACAGCCGTAGAGCCTGTAATCCAATTTGTTTCAACTGATGCAAATCCTAATGTGGGCACTCATTTCGTTTTCAAAGTGTTTTATTTCAGTTTAGCTTAAAGCTCTTCCCAGTCATGTTAGGTTAAGTATAAAGAAACCTTGTCATTAAACCAAATAAGAGTATCCGCACATATTTTTAAATGTGTTTAACTAAATCTTTTTTTTTAAATCACATCTTAAGTTAGACTCGTACTACTTCACATTTAGAGAAGCCCTGAGTAATTGTCAAGAGAAAAATACTTTGTTAACTGCGGATGGTTATCTTTCTAGGTCCAACATTTTCTGATGTTGAGATGAGAGAATACTAAACCTGACATACCAAACTAGAGTTTTAGGGTATGTCTACACTGGAGCCTTAGGTTGACTTAAGGATGTTCAAGTCGACCCACAGACTCCCGTGGCCACTTGGGGGCTTTTATTAAGTCAACTTAAGTACTTTCTTAAGCCAGCTTAATAATACCACCTCTTAAGGTCAACCTAATGCTTACATCAACTTTATTAAGTCAACTTAAGCCAGCATAGCCGGGGAATACTCCTTAAATTGACCTAATTAACCTCCAAACCCCCTTCCAGAGTTCCTGGCCACCTGGAAGGGTCCACTTAGCACCTGCCAGTGTAGACACAGGCAGTTGACACGGGTTTTCGGTGTGGATGCTATAAGTCAACTTAACAAGGTCGACTTTAAGTCAATTTAAAGTCGACCTTGTTAAGTTGACTTAACAGAGTCTGCTGTATAGACATACCCTTTGTGTGGTACATAAAGATGTATACCTGATTCTCATGTGCTGTAAATCATCACATTTCCACTGATGTCAGTGAAGCTGTACCAGAAATATAACCAGCTGAGTGTCTGACCCAGTATTTCTTTCACTTTATGTAATATAACTTCTATTAATCTGTAAGACATACATGCACTACAAAGTTAAGAAGAAACAATGAAATGTGGTGCATAATGCTTTAAACATGTACCATAATGTGATTTTTATAACTTCTTTTTCTATTTTCATGTGTAAAAATGGAGGGGGGAGGCAGATGGGGAGAAGAGTAGGAGGCGGATGAGAAGAAAACACCTTTGCACTACTTGGGAAATTAAAACTGCTTAAAAAAATCTTGCTCTAAGAAAGAGATTTAAAAAGGTATCTTTCACCTTAGTAAATAATTTCTATGGCACTGATCTAAGGGTTTCAGAGCCTGATCTGGCTTATAGCAAAGTCATTGGAAAACATTACCTTGAGTACAGTAGGAGTTAGATCAGATATTTACACAGCTTTTTCCTACAGCAAGAATTTTTGGGGGTTAAAAAAGTCCAAGCTAAGGCTCTGTAAAGTCCTTTAGCAAATCCAAAGTGACTTCTTTTTTCAAGCCATTTCACTTCAAACTTTCTCTTAGTTTAAAATGATATAGTCTATATATTTTTTTGTTTTATGCTGTGCCACACTTTTAAATGTCTGAGGAATTCTAGATCATTCCTGATTTGCAAAGCACTGGGACAAAAATTTGGCTTTTACTTTTTGCTATATAGTTATTTTGAGCAAACATTTTGCCATTGATCAATCAATAATCTCTCATCTGTGTTTGATGTAATATTGTAAGGTGGAAATACCACAAGAAAAGAATTCAGAAAAAAATTAAAATGCAGTAAATTAGAGATATTCATTTCTAAATGTTTTTAGTTTTTTCAGTTAATGTATGTAAGTGTACGTCTGGACTATGTACAATTTTCTTATTGTTATGCTGGAACATATTAATGCTACATGAGGCACTGGTAACATTTTTGTTCTTCAGGCCTTTATTGATACACTTATGATATTTTTAGGTGTATTCACTGTCTTGATGATCGCACTGATAGATAGGAATAGCCATAGTGGTTCAGGCCCCTGCTTCATCTAGTCCAATATCCTACCTTTAACTGTGGTCAGCATCAGATGTTGCAGAAGCATGAGAACACTGCAACAGGTAAATGTGGGATAAACTGCCCCTTAAATTGGATCTCATCCTGGGTCTCTATTATTTAGAGATTAAAGTCTGAAAACATGAGGTTTAGTAGCCCTTCTAAGCAGGGCTTAAATACTCACTGAATATTTCCTGGAGCCTTGGGGCTCAGGATTTCAGCCCCAAGGGGTATGCTGAGATGCAACACTTCAGCCTGAGGGAGGCACTAGGGTTCCCATAGGTTTGAAAACATTTACCGGAGTTCTGCTCTGGGTGACTCTGGTGTAATTTAAGTCCCGTTTCTAATATTTTTGTTATTCATTATGATAACTTTGGATAATCTTATGAACCATGTAAGTGTCCAATCCCTTTTCAAACCATTCTGCATTCTTGGACCAGAGTCTAATTACATGCTGAAGGGAAAAGTATTTCCTTTTATCAGTTTTTTAATTTTACCCATTTTAACCTCATGTTAACAGACAGATAAAACAGAAGTTCCTGATCTAACTTGTCTGTCTAAACTATTCATTATGATACAAAAAAATTAGATATCGTTTTGATGGTATGAAGACCAACAAGAAACTGACAAGAAGGTGCTTTTATATTTCCATGAGCTTTTGTGGGAGAAAATCCCACTTCGTCAGATGCTTTGATTATGGGAAAACTTACAGAATGGTAGGAAATAAATGCAGGGAAGGGATTCAAACTGTTTTGAATCTTTACAACTGTTTTGATTTGCTGTTACAGTATGACCTGTTCTTATGACTTACATTTCCCTGAATTCGTTTCTTCCCGTTCTATAAGTTCCCCCATCTTCAAAGTGTCTGATGAAGTAGGCTTTTCTCTCATGAAAGCCCCCACAAAAAATAAATTTGTTAGTCTTTAAGTGCCACAGGACTCCTTGTTTGTTTGTTTTACTGAGCTAGACTAACACTACTACCCATTTGGATCTTTATATTTCCAATTATTAATGAATACTAGGGTGCAACTCAGAATTTTTGGATATCAATGATTCATAGAGCCCTGCAAATAGTGTAGTGGCTAACACCTCTACTTAACATGCAGAAGGTCCTGGGTTCAATTCCCAGGGGATTGGACTCAATGATCTCATGAGGTCCCTTCCAGCCCTATGATTTGATTTGATTAGTAATCCTGCTGTGGCATTCTGATAGAAATGTTGACAATAAAAGCAATGAAGAATTAATGCCTGCTAGTAGCATTAGAACATTGGTAACTTATAACTGAAAAAGGAAAAATCCCTCCAAATCAGAAAAATATTTCCCAAATACATGGGAGATAACTGATATGGAAAAACAGAATATATCAGTTACACTCACTAATATACCCAGAGGAGATAGACTTTTGGTTACTAATTGTTCAGCAATCAGATTTAAATCATCTCACAGCAAAATGAGTGGGGGAGATGGCTTGAAAGTGGGTGATGCCACTAATGTGGATGTCATTTCTATTTTAGGAAATTATTGGGTAAGAGATACTGTGAGTATGACTACTGCAGGACTGACATGACAGATCAATTAGCATACATTCAGATTTCCACTTGTCAGCTAAATTCCCTTCTTCATCTCTTTATCATAGTGTCTCCCAATCCAGTTTTGTTAATGCTGATTAGGATCTTGTTTCACTTGTTCACTTTTCTAGTTTGTAAGTGTCTCCTATGGAACTTTGTGACACAGGACATATGACATTTACTATTCCTTCTGAAAAGTACTGCCAGTTTCTCTTCTGTTCTATAGAGGTTTAGAGAGGATTTGGTCTGAAATATCCTCACTTTTGGCAACGGAATGTGTCACATATCCAAAAATGTGAATTTGAACTTGACACCAGAGACTTTTGGAGCATTTTCTATGTATTATATTTGAGGATATCAGATGCATAAACAAGGAAGATTAAATTGAGACAGTTTAACAACTTATTTCCCATTAGTTCCAAGAGCACAGTATGCTACTTAAACAGCATCAATGAGAATTTCAAGTTCTCTGAAAGTAGCAGCATAGAACTGCTCATCAATGAAAGAAATGCAAAGTGTACAGTAGACGGTTTATTGTCTGCATCACATCATTGACAGCATCATGATTTTAAGACTGCTCATCTATGTCATGTTTTAATGTACTGTAATAATGTTGTTTTATGCAGTGCCTATGGCACTCTGACAGATTGGCACTAAAAAAATACAGGGTCTCATCCTGTACTTCATAAACAAGGACTGTGGAGCTGGGCAAAAACATACTATAATCTGAAAGCAGATGGAACTACAAAATTCAGACAAGATATGGATTTTGAGACACTTCTCGCTTGGCTCTGAGAATGAATAGGTGCTTGGCTTGAGTATCTTGTCTCCAGCTCTTCAGTTTATTATTAGTGAGCAATACAGTGCCTCCTCCACTGCAGTCAAAGAATAGAATCCATATCATTAGACTTGAAACAGTTATTTGAATACAACATCAAACAAACACCAGTCAGAGGTTAATGAACTAGGATCTGGAATTTAGAGGCATAGTGTAGCATGTAGTCAACCTGACATTGATATCTTAACACATCAGGTCTAAATGGAAGGGATATCTAGGAAGGTAATAAAAAGACCTAAAAAACCAATGCAATAGTTGCAATACAAAGGGCCACCTTCCACTCTCAGCTTCACAAGTGTAAAACTGAACTACATCATTCCAATTAGCAGAATTTCTCTGGGTTTACTGGTCCAGCTGGGAACATATTTTACTCCCAATAGACTTTGATGATAAGCAAGTATGTCTGAATCCCCTTTGCTTATGAAAAGTTAGGGCATTGGACTGTGCGTAGATCACTGGCCTTTCTGGGGTCTGCTTGAGGTAAAATCCACCCCTAAATCCACAGTTAGAGAACAGAATTTCATTGCACCATCCTGTAGCCACTGCTCCAATACATGGGACAGTTGTGAGAGTTGTAGTCAGCAGTAACTACAGACTGTTAAGTCTTCACTTCAGTTTGACGCTGACTGCCTTCCATGAACTGGTGAGGATGCCCTTCCCACAGCAGTCAGAAGGTGAACAAACACTCTTCTGTGGCTTCTTCATCTGTTGTCCCTTCCACACATAACCCTTGTGTAAGACCGTAGGTAGTGAAGAAAGCTTTGAGCTGCCTGATCACAATGCTGGGGAATTTTACCCACATTTCCTATCAAAAACAAAGCAAGGGAGTAGTTGATTTTATTGTTTATGCAGCTGTTAATCCATTTAAATCTCCTCCTTTTCAAAGGAATGCCTAACTATTTAGAAAGCCTTTAAAAACTTTTTCTTACCTCCTTAGGGCTTATAGAAAGCTAGGTTGTAGCAATAAAAAGCTCAGTACCACAGGGATCCCTACAATTAAGAAAAGCAGAGATTGCATAAGTGAGCTGGGTTTGAAATACTGGCTTGCCACCCACTCAAGTTGAACAAAGGCTTGCTCTGGCTTTTAAGTCAGCCCAATACAGGCCAAGCTTGAGGTCTGATTTGCCCCATACAAGGAAATATAATGGAGTGGAAGCAGCAGCTACTTAATATATGAGTTAAAATTACCCATGACTGAAGAGAGCACATCAATCAAAAGTTTTGGCATGTAATGAGCTAGGCAAACTGGTGTGGTGAGTTGGGGGCAGGAAAAGCCTTTGCTCTGTATTCAGCAGTTTCCAAATTACCATGACATCCCTTTGCATAAACCACCCGACTTCCAGCAGGTGGATTTTACAGGCATTGTGCTGCCAGCACAAAGATGGATCAAATGGAAGCATTTGAGATGGCTTCCTGTTTTGTCTTCTTAAAGTCAGACTTACACAAAGTCTGCCAAAATTCTTAACATTTTTGGAGACTGAACAGGAAAGGATAAAATCAAGAATGAGAAAACGTGACAGCCTTAAAGCATCACACAAAGGATTGATTTCTGTGCCTAAAGACAATTGAACTTTTACTAAGAAAGCTACACTAAAATAAATCAGACAGAGAATTTTTTACCTTTAGAAGAGTGTCCTTTTTATACATTCATCTACTGTATTCAGTGCTCCCTGCACTAACATGTGATACCTCAATCGCTTCATTGTGTCCTGTCAGTGCCCTTTGCTTAATTTTTTCTTGTCATGAGCTCATAGAAAATAAGATACTTACATGGTTACACATCTGTAAAATCATTAGCAAAAATTCCTTCCCTCAATACACAATGACCGCAGAAGAGAATTTGGCGAAGAGAATCAGATCAATAGATTGACACGTATCTTCAAATGTTTTATAGGCATTTATGGCTACAGAACTAAATTCTTCTCCAAACTACACATGTGGAGACCCAACTAAATTCTGTGGAGGAACCATTTGTCATCCAAGCGAAGGTGATACCCAGGGCATATGGAACTAGCTTGTTGATTCTGTACTAGTTTCTCAGTATGTCAGATGATGCCCAGATTCAAAGTAGTCTTATTATCTTTGTTCTCCTAAGTCTGCGTTTTAAGGTGTATCCTCAATCATAACCTGGGTTTTGTGCACTTACGATTGCTTTATTTACACCATCTTTTCCTCCCCTTCAGTCAAAATAAAGCACTATATATGCTCTCTGAAGTCAATGTTAAAATAAACTGTTCACGGGGTGTTAAATCAGGATCACTATCTCAAACCACTGGATGTTCACATGGCCTCAGCACAAAGCATGTGCCACAGACATGTCCATAATTGCTCTCCTTTAGAAAAAGGTAGTGTTAAATGGCCCTAGAACTCACCCATCCAGCTGTGTAGTGTGATGGTCTGGTTTTACTGTATAAAGAGTTATACAAAGCTAGCTGCTAGCTGGTTCTGAATGTGTTGGAGATTTTTTTCCCATTTCTCTTACTATATATGTAAGTGAATTTTCAATAAAACACAAGAGTCTGTGAAGCGAGAAACTGAAAATATGGCTGAAACATGCAATAACATCAATTATTATTTTTGCATGTTTTTTCTTTTATGCTGTCCTGATATATTAGTAGTATAGAACTACTGCTGAGAGACCGCTGGCTATAACCAAGCTCTTCCCAATATCAAAGAGATTGATGGATGGCATCAGAAACTCCCAAACTAGTTCACTTAATCTTTCTGTACATAAAGGTACTAGTGTAACCACCAGGAAAAATATAGAATCCTGTGATTAATATAGTGGACTGGATCCAGGAAATGAATTCAAGTTCTGAGTTTTTCCACACTTCCAGTGTGATCTTTAACAAAGGAATCATGTGCTCTTTTCCTATGTTTCTCATTTGTACAACGAATATAACAATATTTTTTCTACTATTCTTTGTATGTCTTGCTTATTTTAATTATAAGTATTTTTGGAAAGGGACTGTCTCTTACTATGTTTTTTACAGTGTCTGGCAATGGGCCCTGATCTCAACTGGAATGTCTACCTGTTACCATACTATGCATTAATGAATAATCATGTTTAATTACAAAGTGATCAGATCTTTCAAAAAAGAGTACCTAGATTTATGCTCCTCAGTCTATATAGGTGCCTAAATAAGGGTCATATGAGGCTAATAGTA
The DNA here is from genome assembly GCA_007922195.1 of Podocnemis expansa. Taxonomy (NCBI): domain Eukaryota; kingdom Metazoa; phylum Chordata; order Testudines; family Podocnemididae; genus Podocnemis; species Podocnemis expansa. The sequence continues at coordinate 42,721,086 of ML681979.1, read as the reverse complement.
GGCATCCATTTGGGAAATCTCAGCTGATGCTCCTCTCCCATTTGGCTGGACTCTTAAGAATTGGGCAGCTCCCAAAAGCAAAGCAGTGGGAGGGTAGGAGAGAGGAGGAAAATACCTGAGGGAATTGGAGGAAGGGACAAATATAATGTCTGGGCAGCAGCAGACCCCATATTCAATTAATAGAGAAAGCACTTTACAAAATGTATATCCTGCCCTGTAAGTAATAAATTTCTCAAATTTAATGTTGCATTAGCACTATATTTTGCATTTATAGGTATATATTTACTGATCTGGATCTTCTTCCTAGATTATGTGTTTATTTGTTAACTAGTTATGATACAGAATTTGCTAAGTAAGACTCTGATCCTACTAGCAATGGTGCACACTGAGTGACTTTACTCATAATAGTAGTTCCACTGTCACCCATGGCACTGCTCTTCTAACTACTCATACCTGTGTTTTTGCAGGATCTAGCTATAAATTCCAGTTTTGCAAAAGGCATCACATACTTGCAGGCAACCAAGTGAAGGGATCCGTTTGCAGGATCAGGGCCTAAAACAGAAAGGGATGCAGGATTTCCCGAGCATGTGAAAAGATGTCTTTAATCAACAGTAAGCTTTTAATTGAAAGCAAATATGCCCAGGGGAACTTTTCTTTTCTTTTCTTTTTCTTCCCCCTCCCCCATGCAATATACAGTACATGTATGGGACAGATGATCAACACTGAAAAAAACATCATTGGGTGAGAACCTGATTCCTTTGTACCCAATAGGAGTTTTGTGATTGATTTCAGTGAGGACTGGGATTTCACCCATGGCATTCTCACTGTTCTTACTAGACAATATCTTTCTGTCGCAGCTTTCTAAAACAACAATACAGTGTCAGCACAAGGAGACAACTCGCTTGTTGGCACAACTTGAGCTGTGACTTGCACATCACTTGCCCTCCTCTTGCCCAAAGCAGGTTGTGTACAGTCCCTTTTTCTCTTGATAAAAATGTATGCAAGAGAAGGTTCAAAGGAAAGAGACCTTTTCATCCATTCCGCTTGTAATACTGTATATGAAACCAGAAGCCTGAGACAGTATTTTAAAAAGTGCATAAATTTACAGAAACAGCATTAAATACTAGCTTCTCTTCAACATTAAAAAGAAGTTAATCTACTGGGCTTTATTGTTTTGTTTTTCTAATTATCCCTTTTATTTGGTCCAAAGAAGAATAAAAGGAAAGCTTCATTAAAAAGCCTTATGTGTTTGAAGTCTTGCACTCAACGACATGTATCTGGCTCTTGATCAAGAGGACTCCTCTGATGTTTTTATCCCCACTGACTTATCCCCCTCCTTTAGTAGAATAAAATGGCCATATGATGTTCTGAGTTAAAGCCAAAGAAATGTTTTGAATTTAGTATCTGGCATGTCTCACTGTGACTCCCTTTCAGGGTCGATGGCAGTTCTGTGATGGTGCATGTTTCATGCAACTTTAAATGGAACCCAAATATTCCACTAAAACAAATAAAAGGGATTAATGATGAAGTTGCTACATGGACCCACACTGGAGTCTGATCCAGCTCCTGCTAAAATCAGCAAGAGTCTTCCATTGGCATCAGTTGGAGCTGAATCACATTCTTTGTCCTTTTGATTCTTTCCTATAGATCTCCCCAGGAAAAAAAAAAAAAAAGAATTAGGCTAACCATTTCAAAAGTGTCTCAGTTACTTAGGACTGGGATCCTGAAGGATATTTAGGTATTAATTCCCACTGAAGAGGATCCAAAAAAAGATCCTGAGTCATACAGAAAGTCAAGAACACATTGAAATGCCTAAGATCCATATTTTTAAAGTTATTAGGCACCTAACTACTCTTAAAATCAATGGTAATTAGGCACCTACTTAGGCCAGTTTGAAAGGTAGTTAGGCACCTTACTTCTATCCATTTCAGTGAGAATTAGGAACTTAAATACCTCTAAAACTGAGACCCAATGAAACTTAGGTTGCTAAATCATTTTGGCTTTTTTGAAAAAACTACCTTTCATCCCCAGTGGCTTCTGTAAAACATGTGAAAAGTTCATGACTGGAGAAAGGTTATGGCTAAATTCTACAAAATAAGAAAGAGCAGCTGCCTCCTTCAACGGGTGTTAGTTAGTAAAAAAGATTCAGTGGACTAATTAAAAATATAGTTGAGAAGAGAAAGCAGCTTACAGCTAAAATTCTAAAAGAAAAACTCTCAAACAGGGTGGGATGAATAAATCACTTCTTTTTTTTTTTTTTTAAATAAGCTAGAATGTTATCGCTTTTTTCCCCCAAGCCAGGGATAATGTCGCTTTAAGCTAAGGGAATTAAATATCTGTTTTTATCCGCCTTTTCCCCCCGCAGTACATAATCACTGTCTGTCACACTTTGATGTCATAATCATCCACTGGAGCTCCACTGTTAAAAAGTAAATCTACTTAACTCGCCAAGGGGAAAAAAAAAGGGGTGGGGGGAATTGCACCAAGGAACTTGCTGTTTCCTTGCCTTAATGGCAACAATTTAAATAACAGAAGTGCAGTACCATGTCACTCTGGCTTTCCCAGCGCCCTCTCAAAATCTAAAAGACAATTTCAAAAAATATATCTTAATCAGTTGAAAAAGCAACAGTGACTGTTTACCATTAAGTAGGCACAGAAAGCCTTTTATTGTGTACAATGAACATAAGCAGCATGAACACATTGCGGAGCAGCATGAACCCATTGCCAAGCAGAATTTCACTTCACGTTTATATTATCACATTCCAGATGAAGAAGAGCTCTAAAATTTGGCCTATATTTCCTCACTGAAAAAATATAATCTTCTATGCATTTCTCCTTTTGAAGGTGAGTTTACAATTGAAGCAGTTTATCCTAGTGGGGATGGCAACCAGTGAATTTCTGGAATAATGTTGGCAAATTACCCTCACTTTAAATCTATTCTGTGAGTTTAATACCAAGCTAAAGTGCTTACTCTTGTTTAAATTATACTCCTATGTCATTGTACCAATCACTGTTTTTTCCCTTTTAATTCCTTTGCATGTTTATCTCCTCTATTGAGCGACTTAAATCTCTCACATGATACACTGCATCCCCCTGATAAGATTAAATACATAATCAATGAGGAGAAAGGCCTTTCTCATTTTGAGTAATACTTGGCCATTCTTCTGATGGACGCTGGAGGCAATTCCATACCCACTATCAGAGATCCACAGCCTTTTCTTTGCAAACTTTCTCCTGCATATTATAAAGTTTTTATGTGTCATTTCTGCTTGCCCAATGAGACTTTCTAAACTTAAGTCCCATAGCGCTACTGCATTTTTGCATCAAGTAGCCTGCTGTTTGTATACACAAATTCAAAAGTCTTGTGATATTTGATGAAGCAGGAATGGGAGACAGTGCAACTGGCTCCCTTTTGTTCTGTTTTTCAATTCTTCAATTCTTGATATTTTGCTAAAGAACGTTGCAAAAATAATAGTACAATTAATATATTATTGAACATAATTCTGAAATAACCAGTACTTGTTTTAGACATTAAGTTTGCACAACAGTTGCAGTGAGATGCCAGAAATATCTGTTTGCCCCATAGAATACTCAATGTTCTTTCTTAAGCGCCACAGAATTCCTTGTTTGTGTTGCAGTTTAATTATCATTCTGCAAGGTAATGTAATACCCACAGTGTAAACTGCATTCCTTGTCTAGTGTGTTTTCCTGATATTTTTGTACAGTTTAAAGAAAGAAAAGTTGGCATCCTACTTCTTAACATTCAATATAGCCAGCAAACATAAAACCAGTTGGCTCACTCAACAGAGTAAATAGAAAAGATTGTTGCATTTCATTACCCTTATTATGTAGCAATTTTGGCCTAGTTTAGGCTTTAACTGCCTCTATAACAGCAGTGATAGCCTTGGAAAAGCAGCTCATCTTATCGTAGAACCTATATTTGATCAATTCCCTTAAATGAGCACAGAAACATTATAAAGCTAAAATAAGGTATATATATATATTCACCTGTGGTAAGTACATCCCATACAAAACACCCCCAATGAGCACTTAAAATATTTTTCAGTCTGTGTTCTCAGTTACAAAGCATAGAAGAACATATAGAAACAATGAAGGCTGCTGTAAACACAGACAATGATCTTATGCTTTTGATAAAATGAGGAGAAATTAGAGGCACACTGCAGCATCTTATGGATCAATGAAAGAAGCATTAGCTGTTCTTAGTACAACTACCTGCCAGATTGGATATGATGATCTCATTTTCTTTCAAGATTCTAAATGCAGCAGCTTAATAACTTTCTTGTCACTTCAGTGCATACGAGTCTATAAAAGAAAAGAATTAAATTATATATTTGAGTCTTTATGCTTGTGTTTTATTATATCAAAATCATTTGTATTCACAGGCAATGGAATGGTTTGACCCAAAAACAAATAGGGCTTACCCTCCACATGAGACTCACAGGCTGTGTACAGTCTGCATTGCTTCATTGACACGGAGTATTCATTAATCAGACTGTTCTCGTTTCTTCAGACTGGCAAACTCTCAGCTTAATGGTGCCTATTATTTTAAAACTTTATTTATTTGTTTGTTTGTTTGTTTGTTTATTTATTTATTTATTTATTCTTGATGCTTCTGAATGTGTGTGAATGAGAGTGCTGGCTAAAGTCTAGCGTAACATGATTAAACAGGCACTAAGCAAGCTTGACTATTGCAAATCTCAACCCCAATTTAAAAGTTTCAGGTCTTTCCTGAATGGATGTTTGCCATGTGTCTAGCAGTTTTGTGACTTTGCCCCAGTCAACACTGAGCCGCGTTTTTGGTGGCAGTTGACCGGTATTTACATAAGATATGTAAAATGCTTTGAGTAAATACCAGCGACTTTTTTAGCCACTAGGACACACTTGCGAAAACCAACTGCAAATGCCTTGCAGTTGACTTTCTCATACATCTCTTGGGTGCCAGGACTTATGGAGTGAACTTTTGGGAGCACAGTGGAGAGTTCAGACTTGCTGCTAATTGTTCCTGGAATGCCAGACTGATGATTTTCCTGCCATCAGATAGATATACCCTTTGATAAGCAAGTACCTACAACTAGCTGAGCCTGTACACCTGGCTCTATTTACACTCAAGACCAGTAAGGAAACTATGCCACCAAAGACAAGCATCCATTTTTTATATCTTTATTTAAGGAAAAGAAAGTTTCCCCATCACGTTAAATCACTAGGCTGGCCTCCGATTTCCATGTTATTACCTTGTTGTATTTCAGACACCAGCTCTGCAAGATTTTTAAGAACCCTAATGGGAACCTTAGTGTTAAGTAAGCAAGCAGTTGTGTTAAGTTTGATGGGACTGCTTTTTTGCTGAATTCAGGCATCACATCGATTTTTTGGTAATCTATTTAATGAACAAGAAATAATTTATCAAGTTAATACTGATGCTTCTTTTTGTTTTTTTTCAGCTCTGACTCTGTTCTTTGGCCCTGATCTTTCATTCCATCTGAGCTGCAGTTACATGATCTGAGGCTGCTCAGTCCTGGTGGAAGTTAGCACAGCAGAAGGCATAATTGCAATATATTCAACAGAGCTTAAAATAGCAGGGAATTTTGCCTAGTATTATTTAGCTGCACCTTTGCTTAGCATTTCAACAATATTGTATATCTGGAATGAGAATATCATGAGATTATCTGGTTGTGGAAGGAATGGAGACAGCACCAACCCAAGGGGTTTTGGTGCCCTAGGCAAACTGTGATTTTGGTACTCTCAGGGAGCAATTCTTTTGTTTATAAGAGATAGCATATAAAATATATATTTAAAAAAAATAGAAAGAAACCTCACTTCCTTCTGGTTTGGTGCCCCTGAAAGCCTGGCATCCTAGCTGACTGCCTAGTTCACACATGTGGTCAGACCAGCCCTGAATGGAGAATTTAAAACCATCTGGCTGTGTGTCAAGTGAGGCCTATTCTCTTGACCACCTGTCTGAAATTATTAAATGATGTCTAGGATGGAACTCCAGGGTAATATCATACTTCTGAACTTTAAAAATAATCATGACAATTTTGTTGGTGCTTCTGGATGTTCTTTCTTGTGTACTGTAACCAATATTTGCGATTAATTTTAGCTTTGAAGCTTTGACCAAAGAAGAAATCATTGAATTTTATGCAGCCTAGTGTCTCTTCTGATATGCATGTACACTGTTGGAGCTCAGACTGCATACATTAAAGGCAGCCATTCAGTCCTATGTTTTTACAGCACTAACTCTATTCCCTTCTTTTTAAATAGCTGTGGATCTGCGATCTCTTTAATTGTATCACATAATTGCAGCACTGCTGCTGATGTTTGTTCATGCTTCAAATTCTTGAACATCCTTCATTCCAGAATGATACAAAGTTAAGCATTTTATAGTTTAGCACAGGGGTCTCAATCATGCAGCCTGTGGGCTACATGAGGCTCCTAAAGCTGTTTCCTGTGGCCCACAATGACACTATATTTATTGGTATTTGCAATATCGTTGTATGAAAAGGTTTTGGTGGTGCGGCCCTCAGGCTAACATACTAGTCGTCATGCAACCCTGTACTAGTCCTCATGCAGCCCTCATGGTGGTTTGAGTTTGAGACCCTTGGTTTAGCATCTGTCCTTTCACTCTTGTTCTGACCCTGGACTCTGACTCCGGGTTCCTGATGCTGGCTGTGATCCTTGGCTCCAGCAACCAGAGACCAATTCCTATTCTGAGCACTAGGCCTAATGTTTGCTCCATCTTTTAGTGCTGCCCAGATTAGAATGTCATCAATAGACACTTCCACTCTTGCAAGTCCTTGAAGCATTTAAGACATTATGAAGTGAAATATGGCTGGCAGAAACATATTCTGAAAGTCAAACTCAAGAAGCAGTCTTTACTAAGGAGTGTGTTGAACAAGCAAATTTCAGACCTAGTTTTGTCTAGAGTAATCTGCCAAATATCCACCAATGGATATGATTTATTGATCAACTTGTTTCCTGCCATGTGAGCAAATATTTTACTCCTTGTAGGGAAGTGGAAATGTTTACTATTAATATTCTTTTTTAAATTTATTGCATTGCTTCAGGACTTAAGAGGGATTTTGGATTTTTCTCTCATTACAAGAGGTGGTTTGACCTCAATTTCCTCTATATGCTATTCCCCAATGTTTGAATCTTAACAATGGATTTGATTTACTGTTACAGTGTGACCTGATCCCATGACTTAGACTTCCCTGCCTTTATTTCCTCCCATTCTGTAAGAACCCTCATCTTCAAAGCATCTGACAAAGTGGTATTTTCTCCCACGAAAGCTCATGTAATAAAAAAAATAATGTGTTAGTCTTTTAGTGTCACAGGACTCCTTGTTTGTTTTACCTAACTAGACTAACATGGCTACCCCTTTGGAACTGAAACATTTAACTCATTTATCTATTAAGCACAGATTCTTAATTGAATGGCACTTTTTAGGGTTAGTTGTGGTCTTGGTCATTCAGGAAGGGTCTATTGACAGAATATCGAAAGACCAATCAACAAAATAAAGCAGTACTTGTGATTGCAATCAATGTTTTCCAAAACATACCTCCCTGTGAATGGATTCTTCTGTTCTGGGTCAACCTTACACATAAGACAGTCAACAAGGAATACACAACTTCTATTCCTTCCTTTTCATCCTAGCTTTAGAATGGTAGGTAACAAACAAACAATCTCTTTTATATAATATTAGTGCTGGGCTGTACATCCAAACATGCCACCAGTTTAATTAGTTAATCTTCATAACTGAATGACACTGGACTAGATGACCTCCTGAGGTCCTTTTCAACCCTGCTCTTCTATGATTCTATAATCTGTAAGAGATTTTTTCCCTGGCCACTGGTTCCAAGAATATACACTTTTCATCTTTTACTCACACTAAACCTGAAGCTTTGCTAGATAAAGAAACAGCAAGATACATGGGCAAATCCTGGAAATTCTTATTGGGTCTACTGAGCATATACAATAATAAACAAAAACTGCTGCCTTTTTAAAAAAATATTTTTTCACTATTACTTTCTCCTCACCGCCTGTTCATTTTATCTTCCTTTTGTCTTTCGTCATATGCTTGCATTTGTCTCCAACCTTTCACCAGAAGATGGCACAATGCTCATAGGTTTCAATGGCAACTGCCCTTCAGAAGTAGATCACAATCAGCTGGCTGGTGAATAAGTGGTTAGAGAATAAGTTCTATGGGGCAGAGTTTACCTTTTTTAATTACATGTGTGTATAGCATCTTATACAACAGAGCCCCACTCTCTTAATGAAGCCTTGATACATTACAGTAATACAATCAAAAGACAATAAAAGTAGAAATGATTGCCTATCTGATCTGAGCAGCATCTAACATGCACAAACCTATTTACATATTCATATGCAAGAAGGGGGAAAATGGAATGAATGAGTGAAGAAAATAAAACAACCTAATAATCTACAGCAACCAAATTCTATAAATTTCACTGTGTGGATATTTAATTGATAAATATGTGAAAATAGATATTATAACTCCAAAACATATTACAAAATTGAAGCAAAACAATAACAAAGAAATCCCAACCCAGTTAGATGAATTATATTTGTTCCAATTAAGAAGGAGCTCGTATGCAAATAAATCACTAGGTGTCATTCTTATGTGTAATACTTTTAATATTAAGATGCAATTGTTAGTCACTGTTGCTCCATAGTTCAATATCCCTATTACACTAGCAAAAGAGTTAGTTGCAGAATTGATGTCCATCAATTTTATGCTGCGGTGAAAGTTCAGCTTATTTAGCAAAGATTGCTGCAATTGGGGGAATTCACTGGACATTTGTGCTGATGTTGAACTGGCAATGAATGCTGTGTTTGTATCCTGACTACCAGTATAAATTAGTTAAGGAACAAATCCACATGACAGTTGGCAGGCTGGATAGTTAAACACTTCAATGTTGGGGTTTTTTTTATTATTATTTTTTATTTTAACTTTTAGCAGTTACTCTTAAACAACACTGGACTTTTAAAATTAAATCTAGTTTATCAGTGAATTCATTAATCATTTCTCTGCTTTGTCATCACTATGGGTCGCCATCTTATAGCTTCAGCATCTGCAAAGAGATGATACAAAACATGTGTCTGCTTCTAGAAAGGGGAAAGGTTCCTTTGGCAGTACATGGAAACCACTTACTGGGGACTGTGCAGGGTTTCAGCTACAGAGAGACAATATTGAGTCAGGGGACCTGACGTGTCGCTAGCATGATGCTTCACACCTCCTACATAAAAGGCCACAGCATTTTTGCAAGCCAAGTAATCATAGAATCATAGAATCATAGGGTTGGAAGGGACCTCATAGGTCATCTAGTCCAACCCCCTGCCAGAGGCAGGACCACTCCCACTAAACCATCCCAGTCATGGTTTTGTCCAGCCGGGACTTAAAAACCTCCAAAGATGGAGATTTCACCACCTCCCTCGGCAGCTCATTCCAAGGCTTCACCACTCGCCTAGTAAAAAAGTTTCTTTCTAATATCCAGCCTCGACCTCCCTAACCGCAACTTGAGACCATTGGTCCTCGTTCCATCCTCTGTTACTACCATGAACAGTCGAGCTCCCTCTTCCTTAGAGCATCCCTTCAAGTAGTTGAAGGTTGCTATCAAATCCCCCCTCAGTCTTCTCTTCTGCAGAGTAAATAAGCCTAATGCTTTCAGTCTTTCCTCATAGGGTTTGTGCTCCAGCCCTTTAATCATTTTGCTTTCCCTCCTCTGAACTCTCTCTAGCATGTCCCTGTCCTTTTTGTAGTGGGGAGCCCAAAACTGAATACAGTATTCTAGATGTGACTTTATCACAATTTATTTACCTATTCTTTCTCTTTGCAAGTTGCAATATCAGTTCAGGGGTCAACGCACATGGTTCCTTTTAAATCTGTTAGATAAGAGGGTAGAAAAATTCTACAGGGACAATTATAACTTAAATAGTACATTTTAGAGTCACAGTGCAAATACATAAATAAAAGATATACTGGTACACATGTGCACGTGTTTTACAAACAACTAGCAAATTTGCATCTGCTGATATACAAGCATATGTTGTATATTTGCATATGCACCTACACAGACTTTGGCTCCAGCTATTCAAAGATTTGGCATGTAGTCTTTGTACATTTTGAAATGCTTAGTTTCACTCAAGACTAGATTCATCAAAAACCATAACAATGACTGTTCTAGTGATGTTTCCAAACATTCTTCATGACAAAAGGGAGTCAGATAATTATTGGCTAATAATCAGATAAGCATCCAGACATCTAAAAGAAACTGTTGTGCCTACCAATAATGTAAATATGATAAATGGTATTGCAAATTCTCCTTTGAAATACATATGAAGTCATATTAGTCCTCAGAGACTAGGAAATCAACTGACAATAATGGAAATTTTCCCTCCAAATATTACTGATAGGTAATTTCTGTTTTAATGAATGAACAAATTCCAACAAAGAAAAAAATGATATTTCTCTTAAAATAAGATATCTTGATTGGTTTTAAATGACAAGATTTTTTAAACAAATGTAGAAATAATATAAAGGCTATATTTAAAATACATTCCAAACATACTTTTTATAGAATAAAGATGGGTATTTTAAATGCATTGAATTGTCATGTTTTGTATATTTATCATTATATGTTTTTATCATGAATACCTAATAAATATTTTAAACAATCCTATTTAGAATCTAGGAAAACAGTGATCTTACTGTTTCTCTTATCTCATTTTTCACTTTAATTTAAGAGAATACAGTTATACAAACTGCTATACTAGAGTAGCAAACTTGTTTCATATTTTTTGATTAACAAATAAACTGAATAGTCCCTATTATTTTGTTTGCATATATTTCTCTTTGTATGCTTTTCTTAATGCAGTTTGATTCTTTGCATTTTTCATATCAAAATGAAAGCTCATAATTCTAGAAAATAAATGGAAGCATTATTATCAGAAGTGGTTAACAGTGACAGGTTTTAGGTTTACCAGATTTCATGGGAAAAGTCTGCCAAGGTTTTAAATGCAAGAAGAAAAAGATATGTGGAGGCTTTTTTTCCCCCCTCAGATAAACATTCATAGGATTTGTTTACCTTGCTATACAAAAGAGTATTTTGTATCAGATTGTCTTTTCTTTTAAATGAAATATAACAGCATTTTGAAATGATAAACTGAATGAAAATAAACCTATATATTTTTATTAGCAAGCAAATTAATTATCTACTTGCCTTTTGGTGATTCTTACCTATTTTTATGCATTTTATAAAACTCTTCTCCATAATGCATTATCTGCCACCCATTCCTGTAAAGTTATCTGCTTAATGGAGCTCTGAGCATAGGCAATCAATCATGTGGGCAAGACTTAGCTCAAGACAAACGTAACCACAAAGTTTGATCTGATCTTTGGCCTTTGGCTCTCCCAACTCTGTAACCATTAGAACAGATTATCAAAGAATGTGGCATAGTATCTAAAACTTGTCCCCTTTAAATCAAGATTAAATCAAGGCAGATTTCTAAATAATGTGCTCAACATCTATGGCAAGCTGCTGTGTTTCATGCACACTGTTAAATGATGCAAGAGGTGGTACTAGAGGATTACAAAAGTCTCTTAATGGTTTTAAAATCTATGGGTATGTCAATGTTTGAAAAGTTAGCTCTGTTAAATTGACTTTAAAAGGTTGACATAACTTTTCAAGTGTAGACATGGCAGAGAGGTGCAGTTCCTCACTGAAAAGGGATCCACAACTCCTTTCTTGCCAGGACCCACAGCTTCCCAGCAAAAAGGACCTGAGGGGAAGCTGTGGGTCACAGCAAGAAGGGAGTCCAGGCTTCCTTCTTGCTGTGACCTCTGCAGCTTCCAGGGAGAACAGAGTGCAGGCCTCCTTCTTGCTGGGCACCCCATGGGTCCCAGGGAAAAGGGAGCGGAGGCAAGAAAGAACCCACAGTTCCCTTCTTGCCAGGAAGTCGTGGGTCCCAGGGAGAAGGGAGCCACAGGTCCTGGGGAGAAGGGAGCCCCATCTCCCTTCTGCTGGGAAGCCGCAGTCCCCTGCAAGAAGATAGCTGGGGCTCCCTTCTGCCAGGAAGCCGTGGTCCCAGGGAGAAAGGAGCTGTGGCTCCCTTTTCCTGGGAAGCCACTGCTCCATTGTCCCCATCATAGGTCGACTTAGGTTAGTAAGTCAGCCTAGGGCATCCACAGCAGTTTTAGGTTTGACTTAACAAATTGACCTAGCCATTAAGTCGACCTAACTACCCGTAGTTATTAATTCAACTTAAGGACGCCCGTAAGTCAAATTAATGAAAGCCCAATGTGGACATGGAATAATTTAGGTCAACTTGAGAGTTCATAAGTCAACCTAAATTGTAAGTGTAAACATACCCTATGACTCTATGAACTGGCACTCACAATTCTAAGCATTTGCTTTAAGGAGTTTCCAACAGGGGTCTATGAACCACTACTGGGTGACAAGGGAACACTTCCAAATGAGTCTAAAGAGCCTTTTTTTCTTTTCTTTTCTTTTTTTGAATTGCAGTGGTAAGGTCTTTACCATTTTTCAAGCTATGATGTTTCCTGGTAATTGTATATTATGTTAGATATTTTCAGAGATTTGGGGGAAGATATTTTGAACCAGTTAATCTTAAAAGAATCCCAAGCAAACAAAAATCACCCCTTTGCACAATGGTATTAATTTTAATCAACATCAAATCTGGAGAAAACACCAAAAGTCAGAGGGGCAACAAGGAAATACATAGGATGACAGACTCAAATTGGCCAAATAACTTAGAGAAATCAAATTATGCTGGATATAAGCAATGAGCCCAGACTTGTTAGAAATAAATGTAAAGTCTCATAGTCAGAGCTGAATGGGACTGTCATGGGGTAGGTACACCCTATCACCTCCAGGGGCATAGTGAGGTCAAGTTTACAGTACTGTCCTCACTCAGATGAGGGCGTCAGAATCAGTACAGCATCCCTAGCCTTCAAGGTAACACAGCCCAATGACCGTAGTCAAGGGGGGAAACATGGCCCAATGGCCAGATCAGTGGGGTAGGGCCAGTCTTTGGGATAGCTCAGCCCAATGGGCAGAGTCAATGGGGCAGCCTCTGGTTTCAGAGCAATATGTCCACTGGATCACAAATCAGGAATTTGTCAGTGAAAAGTGAGTACCATTGAGTCAGTAGGATCTGACTAAAACACACTGACTACTCCTGAAGTGTCAGTTCAGGTGTCGCCAAAGTTTCCAAATTCCTTGGCAATTATAGCAGCCTGTGGATTTAGCCTCCACTAGGCATCTGTAAGCTCCTATGGCTCCCTGGTCAGAGACTGCACCACACATTCTTCTTCCTTGGCACCTGGTCCAAATTGAGCTGAGCTATTTCCTTTTACACTAGTCCGCCAGTTGGAGCATGCACAGCAAGGGCAGAGAGGTGGGATTTTCTCCACCCAGAGTGTAGAAATAGCCCATTCCTGCCCAGTTTAGAGTAGGTACATAACATCACAGGGATAAATATATAGATCCTTAGCAATATATGGCCAATACATGTATTTCTCTCTTCAGTTGTGGCATAAACATCTTTTTGAAAGTTCTTGCATCCAGCCTATTGTAATTTATCTTTGATCTGGCCCACTATGGCCAAGAATTTATTTACAATTAGAACTGCGTGGAAAAGGATTTCCCTGAACTGTGGGAATTTTCAAAATTTCAGAATACTTTCCTGTTCTAGATTAGTATAAAACTGAGACCTTTTGAAGATTTTCAGAGAAAGAGAGGCTTTGTCTACACACAAAGTTGTATTTCAAAATAAGTTATTTCAAAATGACTTATTTCAAAATAAAACACTTATTTCGAAATGACTTATTTCAAAATAAGGGAAAGCCTGCTATCGAAACAGCTGTTATTTCAAAATCGTTATTTTGAAATAAGGCCAGTTGGACATGTTGTTTTGAAACAGTTGTTTTGAAACAGTGGTGTTGTTTCAAAACAACATGTCCAAACGGCCTTATTTCAAAATAACCATTTCAAAATAACAGCTATTTCAAAGCTATCGGGTTTAAGCTGTTTCGAAACCATGGTTCTTATTTCGGAATGATGGATCCCGTCATTTCAAAATAAGAAAACATCGTGTGGACCTAATCTCTTTTATTTTGAAATAACCAGTGTTATTTTGAATTAAAAGAGATGTGTAGACATACCCAGAGAGATTCAGAAAAGAAGTCAAAAGACAAAAATCAGAGACTTATAACCCATATCAGTGTTCTAAGCACTGGGCTATTGGCTATTCATCAGTCATTGTTTCATGTAGATAAAAAAATCCATCCTGCATGTGTGAAAAATTTCCTTTTCTACAAATCAGAGTTACATGGTGGAAAAAAATGTGTAAGTGAAAAATTCCCTAACAGCTCTATTCATAATAGAGAAAGATCAAATGCTATTCATAGGTTACTAAATGCTATCTGCTCAGGCAGAACAAACAGCACTGCTGCTGTAATAATCTCACTTGAGATCTTTGAACAAGTCAAGTGGTCATGTTTTACTTTACAGGTAGCAGACTTTGGTCTGAAATTCTTACGTGAAAAAGACCAGTGTATCTGACTCCATTAGCTAAGATTCTATCAGTGGTCTTGAATCCAAGGATTCATCTTAGAGCAGTAAACTAGACAGGGCTGTTCTGTAAGCCCTCATTCTACCACCTGGATTCTGAGCTGTTGCTGGGACTGAAATAGTTCCCAATATATATTAGAATAATTTTATATTAGAACAGCCCTGAGATGGTTTAGCCTCCTCTCCTGCTCAGACTTAGGAAAGGCTCCCCTAACTGGTACGCGCAGCACTGCAGCCAATAGCTAGTGATGAGTACTATGGCTTCGCACCCTCCTGCCCCTGCTCCACTTTCTCCCGGCCCTATCATGATCTCTACCCTGACTCTGTGATAGGGATGGCAGAAGCCAGCTTACATCAGCCCTTAATTGCTTCTCCACAAGAAAAAAAATTGTTCCAAACCTGCTGCGTCTTCTTTATGGCATCAGGACCTGTGGGGGCAGCCAGAACCGGCTCCAGAGTGGGACTGATCTTGGAATTCTCTATACAAATTAGCATGTCAATTGCTTTCCTGGAACAGTGCCAGTTCCTGTAATAAATAGGATCCAGTTGTTAATTTCCTTTTGATTGCAGCATGGTTCTCTGTTGCTATTCAGAGGCTCTTCCCTCACATTCTCTCCAAGGGCACTTGGTTCAATAAGCACTGGCTATAGAGAAACACATTGTACTGAAATCAAAACAAAACTTACAATACTTTGCTATGATATGTGGGCACCATTTTTGTTTCATGGGCATGTGCTTTTGTTTGTAGATTCCAGGGTTTGCGTCTTTAAACCTAATTGATAGGGTCAGCTGTTCTTCTTTTGTTTCTTGCAACAACCAAAGCTAACTTTGGCTTTCCTTTAAAAATCATATTTTTTTTGCAATGAAGTATTGTCACTGTTTCATTGTCATAAGGACTTTATATTCTTCATGCACTTTTTAGTACATTTGTAGTGACATACTTTCTTCTTTTTGCTATCTTCGAATCTAACAACTAAAAGAGGAATATAATCAAGCTACTATACCCATCACCATACACATACTTTCCTAAAAAAAATTAGTTGATTATTACCAAGCAAATGGTTGTTGGGGGGAGTTGAGTCAGGATGGCGGGAACATAGGTGACTAATCAAAAACTGTCCTCCAAGAAGTGGCTTATGATTTGAGAAAGTTAGCAAATACCACAGGAAACAAAAAACAAAACAAAAACATGGGTGTGTCTACATACAGTCGTTAAATTGAAATAATACAGATTATTTTGATTTAAAAGCTTGCAGGTCCACACTACCTTTCCTTATATTGAGATAAGGAGCCCCCTTATCTCGCAATAAAGAAAGCCATTTTGATATAATAAAACCAATTATTATATCAAAATGATGGTTAAATCAAAACTGTTATTTCAAAATAACACTATGTGGGCATGTTATTTCTATTTAACTGTTATTTTGATTTAACGCTTTTGCCATTCTCTTTCCCAGTGTGCTGTCGTTTTGCTATATATAGGGTGGGGGCATGGCCATTTTAGAGGGCCATGTTGCCACACCACCCATGGTGCCCCTCTCCTAAATTGAACTAGCAAGTCCTGTCCATGGACATGCTACTTCAATTTGAGTTTCTAGTGGGGACATATTAAATCAATTTAACTTAAATTGATTTAATGATTTTATAGCAATTTTATTAAATTGATTTAACTTAAGTCAATTTAACTGTAGAAGTGTGGGCATAGCCATTATTACTGTTAATTCTGCACGAGCCGTATAATGGAGAAATGACATGTTGGTTTAGATATGGAAACAGCAAATACACCATTTTCGCCAGTTTTTCTGAATGTTAATTTATTGCTGTGTTTGTGTCCCTCTATCCAAAACAAGAGTTATCTTTCATTTTAGATAATTATTTAAGGATTGATGAGCTGATTGGCAGAGAGTCCATTGACATTTGTCTTTGAGAACAAGTGCACTGATTAATCTCTTCCACACCAAAGCTGGGTGCAAAAAATTTCAGATGATATCCAACACTGTAAGAATTTGTGCAGAATTCAAGAGATTCATATATTTTAAAGTCATTGTGAAAAGTTTAGTCTCACCTCCTGCATTACATAGACCCTTGATTTTGTGCAGTGATTCCTGTGGTCCACTATCCATCATCAAAATCCCAAAGCCGCTCCCCTCACTCACTGTACAGCAGGTGCATGCTCCCCTTCGGTCCCTTCCCAGCACTGATCTCTGATCTTAGCAGTTGTTTCAAATTCACCATTACTTAACTATCCATGTAGCACAGCAGGTGGGTACAGAAAGGGCTAATGGAAGCAGTGCCCAATGCTTCTCATTCTGGAAACAAGATAAATGCCGCAATTTCAACCACTAAAGACTGGTTTTATGTCAACATCGCCAAGAAACATAGTTATGCCACCCTAATCCCTGGTGTATATAGTGCTATGTCGATGGAAGAATTCTTCCATTAACCTGCCTACCATGTCTTGGGGAGGCGGATTAAGTACAGCCATCAGGGAACCCCTCCTGTCAGTGTAGTGAATGTATACACTCAAGCAGGACAGCAGCACAGCTATAGCACTGCATGTGAAGAGATACCCACAGGTAGTTTAAAGCTAGGATAATTTGCTTTAGCACTATCCGTAACTTTCTTTCTCAAAAGCCTGACCTGTGTGCTAGCAAACAACAAGATGTGACTCATGCATGTATGGGAACACTTTTAATAAAGAACTTTATTCAAGCTTAAATTCATTACTTTTTTCTTGGTAGTGTGAAGTGTGAATTAAGTTGAATACAAAAGACTTTCACTGCACTGAATTACCTGTTTCACCTTGAAAAGCCACACAAAATGAAGCTCTTAAAGCCTTTTGAAAATGACCTTTTTCCTCAGCAATGATTTATCTTTCCCCTCGAAAATCCCTTTTACAAAAGGGAGTATGATTAAAGGAAGCCAAGCAGCACAAACACCAGCTGAAGATCCTGCTTATCTGGAACTCACTTGACAATGTATGTTTTTAGGGTCGGGAATGCTGCAGGTTCAAGGGATAATTCTGCCTTTCAAGCACTTCAATTTATTTCATGCCTGAGCACTGTCATTGTACGCAGACAAGATGAAATGCATCGTTGTGTAAGGAAATTGAAATGAAATCCTACTTGACCCAGCAGGATGGGGCATTATGTTTGACTCAGTAGTGATTCCTGGGATAATATCTAATTCCAGGAGGAAAATTTCTTGATATGACCACCTGCTGTGAGTAGCTTTGTCCAGGGTTCACAAGTTGTTCTGGGTGACTGGACTCAGGACATGCCTAGAAGAAAGCAACCAGCCTCCTGCTGACATTCAGATCTCTTCATTTTCTTTATGCTCTCTATTCACCGGGAATGAGTGAATGAAGACAGGGGAAAATCTGAAGCACTTCCACAAGAAGACACACACTCTGGCAAAATTGAGTCAAGGTCTGCTTGACCTGGATTGCTCATGTAGGTTTTCCTTGATTATTATTATTATTATTATTATTATTATTATT
>ML681979.1:42665285-42697805 GCA_007922195.1 Podocnemis expansa | reverse complement strand
GGTGCCTGCAGCCCGGCTGTGCAGGCACTGGCCAGGGGACACCCCTCAGCACCCTAACCAGGGTGCTGAGGGGGCACGCCTTGAACTGTTGTTTCGGAACAGCTTGTTCCAAAACAACACGTTCACACGACGTTGTTTTGAAACAACCATTGCGAAACAATGTTGTTTTGCCCACAGACTAGGTTTTACTTGTTTCAAAACAACGCGATTGTTTCGGAACAACGGCTTCCCGTTGTTCCGAAACAACTGTGCATCGTGTGAACAGCTGAAACCTTATTTCGAAACAACCTCCGTTGTTTCGAAATAAGGAGGCTGTGTGAACACAGCCAAGGAGTCCAGGCAGTGGATCCGTATAGGCAAAGATTAACTGGCCTGATCCCCGCCTGTCCCCAAATCCCTTATTTGCTAGGATAAAGGGAGCTCCCAGGGAGATGAACTGTCTGGCAAACAGGAAATAAAAAGTCTTGTATGGACTGCCTTCCAGCTATCCATGAACCAACTGAATCCCTTTTCTATCCTCAACAAAGCACACAGATCCTGAGTTAATCCACTGTATCCTACCAAACTAGCACTACTTCCTGGCTTTCCATCCCTCTACCACCTTCTCTTTTCTAGTTTCCCTCCAACTCAAAGAGATGCTCTCCTGCCCTCTGCCCTTTACCCTGGTTGCCCTGCCAGGCCCCTCTGCGCTTTACCCTGGTTAAAGCTAATTTGATCCACCTGCCATTTTGACTCAGCAGCAATTAATTTGAATCTAAATGCAAAATTATATAACTTGATTCTAAAGAGATTCAAAAGAAGATCCTTGCATTTGTGTACTGGATCCTGAGACAAGATTCTCAAAGGCATAGCTGCACTTAAATTCCATTGAAATAAATGGGTGTTAGGACTGTAAATACCTTGGTGTCTTTGGGGTCTATTTCCCACCAATGTCAATATCTTACAGGAGCTGTATCTGAGATTCTGACATCCTGTTCTACTATGCATCCTCTACACAGTGGAACTGGACCTCTATCCAGGTCTCTCTTCATTGACAAAGAAGGGAGTAAGGGGCCTTTTATTAGCTCAAGTCCTTTCATTTAAATCTTTGTGGCTTTTTACCCACTTTCAGTACTGGAATGCTGTAACTGAAGAAGGCACAAGAATTAGCTGTTTCTATTTATCTTTCCTTTGAAGATTATAATCAATGTGCTTCTAGTCATCTACCATTAGTATAGGCAGGTAAGCAAATGACAGAAGACAAAGAAATACAACTTAAAAATAAATAGTGTACCTGTTTTCCAAAATGATCTGCCAAAGCTTTAGTAGATTACATTAAGGAGTAATCCTGGAGAATTCTGTACTTCACAGAACTGGAAACATTATCAGTATAACTACAAAACTGAGAGGTATCTATCATGAGATCTTGCATTTCTTTTTACCATTGCCAGGTTTCTTCCTTCATCAAGCTTTTTAGAGAGATTTAAACAGGGATGATAGCATTGAACATTTATTTTGGTGTGGAAAAAAATATATATTAATGCTATGGCTTACTTACATTAAGAATATCATAGGCTATGTCTACACATGCATTGATATTTCGAAATAAGGATTTCAAAATGAGTTATTTCAAAATAAAATCCTTATTTCGAAATAAGTTAATTCAAATTAACAAAATGTTAATTCGAATTAAGGGAAAACCTGCAATCCAAATGGCTGTTATTTCAAAATGGTTATTTTGAAATAAAGCCATTTGGACCTGTTGTTTTGAAACAGTTCTTTTGAAACAACAGGTCTACACAGTGTTGTTTCGAAAGAACAGGTCTAAACAGCGTTATTTCGAAATATCCCTTCCGAAATAATGGCCATTTCGGGGGCGGGGGGGCAGGTTTTACTTTTTCGAAATGACGATTCTTATTTCGAAAGGACAGGGTCCGTCCTTTTGAAATAAGAAAATGTCATGTAGACCTAATTTCTTTTATTTCAAAATAGCGAGTGTTATTTCGAAATAAAAGAGCCATGTAGACATAGCCATACTCTCTGGCATTTCTCTTTGAGTGTTTCCATTACTTTAAGGGCATATCCACACCTTGCTTTTAAATCAAAACAACAACTGTTGTTCCACTTGCAAAAGTTATGTCCAGAAGACGTTCTGTTGTTTCAAAATGATGGAGATCATCATTTTGAAACAATAGCACTCAATGCGAAACGATAAAACCTGGCGAGTAATCAAAATAGCCTTTGAATCGAAAGGGCTGTTTTGAAATAATGCCGTTCAGTCGTGTTATATCGAAACAGGCCTGCTTCTATTTAATGATTTGACCTTCCTCCTAGGGTGCATGGCACCCTGGAAGGAACACCCCAGCCCACCCAGCACCCCTCCATCAGCACCCTGGCTGGGGAGGGGGGGGTTCAGAGGGGACTGCAGTGCTGCTGAAAGCAGAGCACTCTGGGTGCCTGGAAACCCCTACCTCTGGCCCAGCAGCAGGGGCTGGTCTCTCCGGGTGCCCCCAAACTCCTACCACTGGCGGGACAGCAGGACCAGAGCTCTGGAGTGCCCTGGTCCCCACACTGCTGGTGGAGTGGCGGGGAGTGAGCTCTCAGGGTGCCCTGTTCCCCCACCGCTGGCCGAGTGGCAGGGGGGTGAGCTCTTGGGGTGACTTGGTCCCCCTACCACTGGCCGGAGCAGCAAGGGGGTGAGCTCTGGGGTGCCGCGGTTCACCCACTCCTCGCAGAGTAGGGGGGGCTGAGCTCTCAGGGTGCCCCGATCCCCCCACCACCGGCTGAGTGGTGGGAAGATTGGGACATCTGAGAGCTCATCCCCTGCCGCTCCGCCAGCAGTGGGGGGATTAGGGCTCCTGAGAGCTCACTCCCCACTATTCTGCCAGAGGTGGGAGGACTGAGATGCCCCATAGCTCACCCCCACACTGCTCTGGCAGCACTGGGGGGACTGGGGTGTCCCAAGAACTCACCACCCTACTGCTCCGCCAGCGGCAGGGAAGTGGGGCACCCCAGGGGCTCCACTCCTGCTGCCCAGCCAGTGGCAGGAGTTTTGGGCACCTGGAGAGCTCTGTCCCCACTGCTTGGCCATCAGCAGAGGTACAGAGGAGCCCTGACTTCTGCCCCCTCTGCCCCACCACCAGCCAAGTAGTGGGGAGGAGGGACAGCCCCCCATCTCTGGCCTCTGGGCTTTTTTCCTCTGCCACTGGCTCTGCAGAATCAGTGGCAGGGGATTGGTTGGCAACATGGCCCAGCAAGGGGGCCATGTTGCCACACCTCCCATGGGCCCCCCCTCTCCTGAAACGAAATAGCAAGTTCTGTGTGTGGACTTGTTATTTCAATTTGGTATTTTTGCTTAAATTGATTCAAGCTGAATTGATTGAATGTTTTTTTTTTATTTTGAATTAGCTTAAATTGATTCAACTTGAATCGATTTAAGCATCTAGGTGTGGACATAGCCTAAATGACTGGGTCAAAGCAGCAGGATGTCCCAGGGTAACATCAATGCTTCTGTACAAAATCTATTGTGCATTATACTCAGCAGCTCTGTAAGGGTTAATGTTAATATGACTGGTGTCGCTGTGAACCCTTAGTTTTAAAAGAAATAAATAAATAAAATTCCTTTATGAATGTCTAAGCAGAAAATATATCCTTTACTTGGAGTTCTCCCAAATCTGGTCTGTAGTTGGTAATAAAACCTGTCATTTCTGTGTGTTTGTCTGTGAAGTGTGCAGATGCATCTTTCTCTGTGTTCCCAAGCATTTTCCTTGCAAATGAGATAATAGTATATGGCCTCTGGGTTGCTAAAGCAATACAGACTGTAACTGATTGTCAAAACAACTAGTTAAAGCTAGTTTTCATATAATGGCTAATAAGAACATTTTTGTCCATGCATTAACCATGGCTTCTTGGTAGCCAGAGGGAAGAGGAGGGGTCATCAGTCCATGAGAGAAGTAAAGAGGTTGCATAGGTTTTAATCATTGAGAGTAAGATCACTCCTGTGTCTAATCCTGAAAGAAACAGTGGTATTACAGCCAAAGTGTGTTCTGCATGTTAACTAGCCATCAGACTTGAATTGGAATGTGTGTGCATGTAAACTTTGTGAGGTTCCTTCAGGAGTTATGGTTAAAGTGTCTCAGTAGGTGTTTTTTCTCACGATGATGATTAGATTTTAATTAACGTAAGAACAGTCAAACTCCTGGAGTTCTGATTACATTCCAGCTTGAACACCGCTGAGATTCATATCAGCAATAAATCACTGGAAAACTGATTCCATACTGAAAATAAAAATAGCTTTTTAAAATCAATAAATAATAGCCTACATCTGTGTAACACTTTTAATCCCAAAGGATCTCAAATCACTTTAAAATCCTGTCTTGAAAATCCTGTCAGAGCAGTTGGTAGTTAAATGCATTCTCTCCTCCAAAACACTGCAGCTGAGACAGGATTGCATGGACTGTATTGACAATTTAGTGGAAGCCTGTGAAAGGGTTCCATGTGCACCCCATGTATTGTGTCCTTCAATCAACAGAACCACTTGCTCCTTAGGTAGGCATACTCCACAGTACAATGGCCAATGATCTTTGGAACCATGATGCACCAGGTACTATACATGGTGGTTGACCTCCTTCACATCCTCCACAGAACTGGAGCCCCAGTTCTGCACGTGAACCAGTAAGGGACAACCCTTGTGCCTTTTGAAGGCCCAGAGAAATCCATGTGGCCCTGTGCAGGTGCAAGGAGCTACAGGTATGTCCACACATAGGATTTAAATTGAAATAACACTGGTTATTTTGATTTAAGAACTGTTAGGTCCACGCAAAGTTTTCTTGTTTCAAAATGACGAGCTCCATCATTTCAAAACAAGGAAGGTTAGAACAATTCAATAAAACCTAGGTTGAAAATGAAACAAGGGTTAGATTGAAACCCTTATATCGCTATAACACTGTACAGATGTGTTATTTCTATGTAACGGTTGTTTCGATTTAACACTATTTGACCTCCTCCCAGGGTGCATGGGCTCTGCCACAGCTATCTGGGCGGTGGGGAGAAGGGATCTCCGTGCGCCCAGCTCCCTGGACTAGCCAGGCAGTGGAGAGAAGGGATCCCCATATGCCTGGCTTCCCCCCACGCTAGCTGGGTGGTGGGGAGAATGGAGCCCCACACGTCCGACTTCCCCATAGCTGGCCAGATGGCTGTGGAACGAATCCCTGCGTACCCGGCTAGCACAGGAGGAAGCCTTGCACATGGGGATTCCTTCCTCCACCACCCAGCTGGGCTGGGGGAAGCAAGGTGCACAGGGATCCCTGCCCCCACCACCCGGCCATCTGTGGGGGATGCTGGGTGCACAGTGATCCCTTCTCCCCGCCACCTGGCTAGGGCAAAGGGAAGCCAGGCACACAGGGATCCCTTCTCCCCACTGTCTGGCTAGTGTGGGGAGCTGGACGCATGAAGATCTCTTTCCCTGCTGCCCGGCTAGTGCGGGGAGCCAGGCACGCCAGGGCTCCTTTCTCTCCCATGCCTGCCTGAGCTGCAAGGCTTCAGCCAGTCTGGAGGGATGTCTTTTCCCACACTGGGCTCTGGGAGCCCAGAACCATTGGGGGACTTTTTTGCCCTGCCACTGGCTCTCCTCGGGAGAGCCAAGAAAGGGATTGGGCTTTTTGGTGGTGACCTGTTAAATCAGTTTAAGTTAAATCAATTTAATGATTGTTATATCAATTTAACTTAAATCGATTCCAGTTAAATCAATTTTGTTGCTTGTGTGTGGGCATAGCCTGCGTGCTTGGATCCACTTCGAGTTTTATGCCTTATTTAGCATCCTGCCCTGTTGCTGCAGGCGAGGATAGAGGTTTTCTTCACCCATTTTCCCTACTAGGACATCGAGGCAACAGAGATTACTTCAGTTGTGGCTGAAATACAGCCACCTTTGGAGGGAAATGTGTCGGTCATTTAACAGCACACAGCAATAGTTTGGTAGGGCAGAACTTGAATAAGAATACCATACCTCATTGAAACTTCATGTGGAATATAAATAAGTGTAATATACAACCTTCAAGCATAATGTACAACTTTTTGAGTAGGAAACTAAGATGAATGAAAATGGTTGTGGGAACCATAAAGAGCTCAACTGGCTAGTCCCTTTACTTTAATATGTTAGGTGGGATATTCAAAAGGATCTGAGTCACTTAGGGCATTTTATTGACTTTCAGTGAGACTTGCGCTCCTAAATCACACTACTGCTTTTGAGAATCTCACCCATCATCTGAAAAACAGCATCTTGATTAGTACACTGCCTTCCGGTATCATGGACATCTGACTAGTACTAATTGAGAAGAATATAATACAAGATGCAAAATCATCAGCACCACTATATTGCAATGCAAAACTGGGCTTAGTGGGATTTGAATCATCTGAAACTGGATTAGAGAACCCTGAATTTGAAGATCTAAATGGATTATTAGACGAGTAAAATTCTGCAATAGTGTTCCAAGAGGATCTGTGGAGACAAAAAACAAAACTGTCTTCAAAATTGAGCTTGATAAGTTTATGGAGAGGGTACTATGATGGGAGAGCCTTCTTTGGAAATTGACTGAGTTTTGACTACTGATAGTGTATATGCAAGTAGCCTAAGAAGGGAGGTTGCATGGGTAGGTTCTGGGTTATTATAGAGAATTGTATCTTGAATGACTGGGTAATGAGACTTGCCCACATGCTCAGGCTTTAACTTATCACCACATTTGGGATTGTGAAGGAATCCCCATCTCCCCCAAGAACAGATTGGCTAGGGCTCTGGGTTTGTTTGTTTTTTTGCCTTTTTCTGTGGAATGTGGCATGACTCACCTGCTGATGGATTCTTTGTATCTTAAAGTCTTTAAATCATGATTTAAGGCAGGGGTTCTCAACCTTTTAAAGGCTGGGGATCCTCTTTGCAGGGGAAAGGAAGTCTGCAACCCCCTGGAGTGAAGGAGGCACTGCTGCTGTGCAGTAAATGTGGCCTGTGTGGGAGGAGAATGTGGTCTGCTGCTCCCCACAGCAGTGGCCCCCCTCCCCTGGGCCAGGAGCCACCACAGCCATGGCTCCCTGCTCCCGCCGGGGCAGCTGAGAGCCACTGCAGCCATGCCCCCAGCCCCCTGAGCTGTTGCGGACATGGCCCTCTGCTCTTAGCTGGCTACAGGAGCTGGGGGGCACCTGCCCACCCCCCATGCTACTCTGAGCATGCTTTAAAAACTCCCAGCGTGGGGGAATCTCCCTGACAGCCAGCTGGAAGCCTTGGTCTCCTTGGCAATCAGAGACCCAAGCAGTGTCCAGCCCCAGCTCCCTGCCTGTCTGCAGACCCCCTGGAGACATGCTCTGGCCCCCCAAGGGTCTGCAGACCACAGGTTGGGAACAACTGATTTAAGGACTTCAAGAACTCAGTGATAGGTTAGAAGTTTATTGCAGAAGGGTATGGGTGAGGTTTTTGTGGCCTGCATTGTGCAGGAAGCCAGACTAGATGATCATATTGGTCCCTTCTGACCTTAGAGTCTATGAATCCATGAATCTATTAACTTGCATTAAGAATTTTTTAACTCAAGTTGAAACCTGGAGCTCTGGCATCTACAGTGCAACACATAGAGCCAAATCAAATCAACCATATCCCAGACTCTCTAATGCCTTTCTAAAATGTGGTAACTCTAGCTTTCTGATGTAAGTGCACTGTGAGAAAACCTAACCGTCCACCATGTATGTTACATGGGCTTTTAGCAGCCTCTAATACACCCTGCAGATCTGTCATTTTGGTCTGTGTGCTTCTAGCTACTGAAGCACACAACATGGAGGAAGCTCTTTCTGAAGAACTTCTCTTGCTTGTGCTTTCACTCATGTGTCAGGAATTAGGGAAAGCTTCCAGGAGTTTCTGGTGGGTGTTTCTGTGGTGTTTTCTGATTCACCAAAGGCACTTGATCTTCTGATGGAACAGGAGGAGGAGCATCTGGGCACAGCAGACTCAAAGGGGCTGATGTTGCTCATGGCATTCACTGTAAATGCTGATGTCCTGTGATGTTATGCCTGCCCCTTCTGGCCTGGAAAGGGACAAGAGGTCCCTTAGAGAGGCTGCTTGAGAAATAGCTGAGAGCAATGGTCTGTGCGGCAGCCTATCAAGACGCCAGTATATAACAGCACTGCACAACATAGCAAGGGGAATGATTCCCAGGAACTTGAAGAGGGAGAATTCTCAGCACGCTGGACAAAACAATGGCTGGCTGCTGGGACTCAAGTGCTTCTGAGAGCTGTGAAGCAAGGGTGGAGAAGGTAGTGGGGTTGTGGGAGGACTATACCAGGAAACCTATGGAGTAATTATGAGGGAGATGCCATGAAAGACTGCCAAACACAGGGTCCCTAGGCCAGGACACAAAGTAGTAGGTGGACCTATGTGTGTACCTCACACTGATCACCATAGGAGTGGTGACAGGAGTGCAGTGGACATGAAGGGAAGTGTAGAAAATGAACCAAAGAATCCTCCGGGGGAAAGGGGAAAGATTATACCTTAGCCAAAGGGCCAAGTCAGGAGAAGGAGGGTCCAGTAGAGACAGGATAGACAGTGAGACTGCATCTGCCCACCTGAAATCTGATGTCCCAGATATCTAGAAGGTGTCATGGCAGTGAGTCATACTGTTTTGCATGCCCTTTATATAGACTAATGGTTAAGGTGCAGGGCCAGAATCACAGCCTAGTGGGATCACATTGTCAGTCAGACCTGGGATAAACAGCAATGAGTCCAGAACCTTTGCATGAACAGAGCCACATTTCTGTAGCTTTATGAACAGCTTGCCCCAAACCTGCAGCGTAAAGGCACATGCATAAGGTCATACTTGCCAGTCCAAAAGTGGGTTGCTATAGCCATCTGGAAACTGGCTACCCCAGACTGCTACAGGTCCATTGTTTGGTGTTGGGAAATCAGCTGTGGGTAAAGTGGTTGGAGACAGACCACTCCTTGCTTATAGGCAGCCCCCTAATCTTAAACAGATACTTACCAGCAACTACAGATCTAACAACAGAAACATTGAAGCAGGCACACACTCCTGCAAAAAACCACGCCGCCAAGTCTGCCCACATATCTACACAACAGACACCATCATAGGTCCTAATCAAGCCTGCTACTCCATCAAAGGCTCATTTACCTGCTCATCTACTAATGTGGTCTATGCCATCATGTGCAAGAAATGCCCCAACACCTTCTATATTGGACAAACAGGACGATCGCTCGGTAAGAGACTGAATGAGCACAGAGCTGATATCAGAAATCAAAGAACAAAGAAACCAGTTGCTGAGCACTTCCATCTTCCTAATCACTCAGTGATGGATTTGTTAACAACTGTCATTAGAGATGTACCTGGGACATCAAGACTTCAAAGAGAAACAGCTGAACTCGAATTAATATGCAAGCTAAATTCTGTGAAAGCAGGACTCAATCAAGACTATGGGTTCTTTTCCTATTACAAAGGGTAATTTGACTTCAGGCTTCCCATGGTTTGAGCCTGTAAACTGCTCTGATTTGCTGTTACTTTATGACCTGATCCTATGTTTTACACCCCCTTGGATTTAGCTTCATTCCTTTCTGTAAGTTCACCCATCTTCAAAGCATCTGAGGAAGTGGGATCTTCTCCCACGAAAGCTCATGAAAAAAATAAATCTGTTAGTCTTAAAGTGCCACACAACTCCTTGCTGTTTTTTTAGAAGACCCTGAGGTAATCAGGTATGTGATTGACCTTCAGTGTAGGGGATGCAAAAGGTATTCCTGAAGTTATTGCTGGCAGAGTGAGCTGTGACAGGAAGACTCTGAAGCAGGATGTTACCAAATTGCTTCTAGTAAAGGAATGGGCTAGGTCACAACCACTGTGCCGGGACACTGTACTGTGTAGCCACACGGTAAAAGGTGTGTCAGAGAAAGCTGGAAGATGACTGTATTTGGCCTGGGGGGATGTGCTGGTGTGCCCTGTAAGGTTGTGATATGCCACCAAGTGTGTCACAACCTGCAAAATGTTGAGAACCACTGGGCTAGGAAGTATGCACTCGGTAATATTCCTGAGTTTTAGCTGGAGCACCCTGAGGAGCTAAGCAAAGTATTGTTATGTTTTACCACAAAGTTTAATTGCTTAAGCCACTTTGTCTGGGTATTTTCAACTGTTCCTTCCTGCCAGTCTAAGACAATTGTCATTTCATGCTACCTGTGTGTGGAGAGTGATTATTGAGAACCACAAAGAGTAAATGCCTATAAAACCTAATATCTGAAGTGCCTTTAATGCCTGCCTCCAAGTTCTGGTACAACTTGCATGCTGCTGAGTTTCTTCACTTTAGCACAGCATGAACAGCTGTATTAATTGCCATGGGAATTATACTGATCAGAGTATTTTAATAAGCAACCACCCTTATCCCAATCTTTTTATTTCTAAGCCTTAAGGCAAAGTAGGGCCATTGGTAGCAAAATAAAATTAAGATAGTATATGGGCATAGCCTGGTTATTAACAGAACTGATGAGCTAGAAATATCTAAGGATCTATCCTAGACCTACTTATTAGAGAAATCTCACCTTTCGCAGTGTCATAGTGCTGCAGGGGAAATCATTTCTGGTAAAAGTGTAAGGGAGATACTGACACTATATTTACTCTGAGGGTACCATGGCTTTAGAATTTGTTCCCCCTGGTTTGAAATAACCTTTATCTGAAGATCTTTAGAGCACATTGCAGAGCTCATTTTGTTCCCATGCATTTGAAAATCAGGGCTAGGACCAAAAGAATTGTGAGGGTGAGGTGTTGTTGAAGGGAGAGGGAGATTTGAGTTTTTAAGTACCCCGACTTACTGTTGCGGATTATATTAAGTTGTAATGAAGCATTTAGATATTATTGTGGTATGTTTTTTTTTTTAAATCTGTCAAGAGCACTTGAGGTATATTGGTAGCCACTGTATTTCAGCCTTTGCGTAAATCTAAATAAATCAAATACTGTATGGTACATCTTGTAACTGCCATTGCTTTGACATAAACCTATTGTGTGAAAGTAAAGAAATTCAGATCCCCTTTTTTGTGGACAGAGTGTAGAGATGCAAAGTCATAACTGAGGAGGATAATTATCCTGCAGACCCAAGAGTGACAGCTAGAAAAAACTCTGTGGTTTCCCTAGCAACTCTATGCAAAGACTCTGAGGCTGTGTCTCCGCAGTGAGTGTGGTTCTGTGCTATTTCCGCTACTGGAATATATCATGCATATGTTTGAAAGCTCTTACAACCCCAACCGTTTGGATTATAGAGGGTTACAGAATGATGCTTTCCAAATGTAACCATGAGGGAAGACCCCTTAAAACAAAATGAGGTAGGGTGAATGTTAGGAAATATATTAACTAAGGGAGAGGTGTCTGGGGAGAGAAAATTCAGGCTGAGAATGCAAGTGTGTGAAGAAAGGAATGCTAGCTGGTTTGGGCTTGTGTATGGGTGAAGGAGAGTACCAACTGGAGTGCATGGGGCGGGGGAGGTTACAGGAACTCCCTGAGAAGGCAGAGAGAGAGAGGGACAGTCCTATGCAAATACAGTTCTTTTCATAAGGGAAGTGGTTGGTGGGAACTCTTCCCCCCCCCCCAAGCTGGGCATTTAGCAGACAAGCTGGGCATTTTCTGTTCAAATGCATGATGTCTGAATGTCATCATTTTAATTACAATTGTGTACAAAAGGTAGATGTACAAATATACACACTTAATCATTTGCAAATCTTGTCATCTGAAGATATGTTTACATTGAAGCTGGGGATATGATTTGCAGCTCATGTAGATGTACCTGCATTAGCTTTCATCTAGCTAGCTTGATAAAAGAAGAAATGAGGAAACAGTGGTATGATCTTCAGCACAGGCTGCACAAGCCTGCCTGGTCTATCTGGATGCCAATTCTCTATGCAGGTAGCCACACTTTTGTGTCCTCACTGCTTTTTAGCAAGCTAGCAAGAGCAAAGATAAGCTAGCAAGCTAGGAAGATAAACTAGCAAGCTAGCAAGAGTAACAGAGTAGACATATGTCACCATGAGTGTGGCTCACACACTACATAACATAATATTTTGATTTTGAAAATCAGTCTCTTTGGGTACATTTACACTGGAGCCATAGGTTAAGCCAACCTACCGACCCTTGTGGCCACACTGGGCTTTTATTAAGTTGACTTAAGTACTTCCTTATTAATAACACCACCTCTTAAGATCGACATAATGCTTAAGTCGACTTTATTAAGATGATTTAAGCCAGTGTAGATGGGGAATAGCCCTTAAGTTGACCTAATTGCCAGCTTTGGCCAGGGTGCAGAAGGGACCCCCCCTCCTGCTGACTCTGGCTGCAGCCGGGTAGGGAACCCACCGCTGGCTCTGGCCATGGCAAGGAAGAGATCCCCCACTGGCTCTGGCCGCAGCAGGTAGGGAACCCCCCTACTGACTCTGGCCAGTGACAGGGAAGGGTCCCCCTCTGCTGGCTCCAGCCACGGCAGGGAAAGGACGCCCCGCCTGGCTCTCACCACAGAAGAGTAGGGACCCCCCCAACCAGCTGTGGCCGCCGGGGGGGATGGGATGGGCCCCGGATTGGGGCCCAGGTGAGGGGGTGGGGCTGCTTGCCCCAGGCACCCAAATGTGTAGTTATGGCCCCGGTTAAAGGTCAGTCAATGCAAGACATCACTGCTACTTTGCAGGTGAAGTACACAGTCAATGGTCATCTGTATTACAGCCCCATTCCTTTTCCAGTATGGAAGTTTCTGATCCCAAATTGCTTTCTAAAACATGTGTCTTGAAGACTGTGGATTGTCCAGGTGTGGGGTGATTGATCCATGGTATTACTCATTCAATGGGTATAGGAACCAGTTTCAATTTTCAGCTAACTTTATCATGCTGAATAACTGAATGAAGATGTTACATCATTACTAGTAACATATCAGTGTTGAAATCAGAATAACCAACCCATGATTATCATCTACACCATGCTATTTTACTTTCAGGCCTCTCTGCTTTAAGAATTTAATTAAATCCCTTACTAGCTCCCAGTAGACATCTTCATTTCTTGACCTTCAGCAGCTTTTCAGGTTGATACATTTGTTCCTGGCATTAGAAAATCCTGATTACTCATACCAAGAGCAAAACAAATAATGCAAGTTCAGAAAAATATATTGCCATACAAAAAGAAGCTCTTTAGACCAGCAAAAATGTTTATAGATAGAAAATAGTATTATACAGATATCTTTACTGACTGCTACAAATTCATGTTCAAAACCAGAAAGTATCTTAGTAACGTATTAGATATAAAATGTTAAAATAATAGGGTAATTCTCTTAAATATAGCCTCATGAGAATGTGGCAGTATTGGCCAGGGCACACGTTGTGTGATATATAAATTGTACATTTAGCCTCCATTTAATTTAGTTTTTCCTGGAGCTTTTAACTGTACACCTGATTAATGCCAGTAGCACTACAGAAAATTGGAAGTGGAATAGCTTCAGGTGTAAAATGTGGTTCCTTTATTGTCCTATTTAATTAAGTAATAAACTGAAAACTCATTGGTTAGAAAGGAACCTTGATTTATCATGTCTGCATTCTTTTTGTATTTAATATGTTCCCATATTTGACCCCAATGGACCATATCCATCTCTCTTACATGCATAAACAGTATCATTTGCCATTTTGACCATGTACTGAAAATTTGCTTTTCATAATTGCCATAAGATTAACTATGTGCTCAGTCGAGGCACCATTCTGATGCAGTTTAGTAGAGATTTGTTCCATATGCAGGAACTGCAATAGCTGCCATGGTTAAAATACACAACAGTTTACATTTCAGTTAGTATAACAGTACAAACACTGTAATCACTCACTGTCTCTTTTAATATGTAACACACAATAATGTATTTATTTGAGTAGAATAATCAGGCAAACACATATACTGCAGACTGTAATAAGTTTCAGTCTCAATGGTCAGAAATACTCTACACAAAATATAGAAAAATGTGTCTGCTGTACTGTCTGGTTGTTAGCAATGGAGCCTCTTCCCCAAATAGTGTAAAGAAAAAATACGTACTCACAAGCCTAAATGGGGCAAAAAATGGTAAAGAATAGATTGAATGAGAGGGACTGGAACCCAGGCTCCCTAATAGATTGTCCTGCCCTACAGGCATAGAGCCACTTTCATTCTCCCTTTCTGTGGCCCAAAATATTTTTGATTTATCAATCCAAAAATGTAACTGCTTCAAGAAGCGAGATTGAGAGATTGCTGCCTGAGTTTCTCTAAAAATTTGCTGATCTGGCTTAAGTGCTAATTATAGGAGAAGGCTCATGGCTGTGAATCTCAAGTGGAAATAGATAACTCACTCCTATTGACCTGTTTGAGAGCTTTTCTGTGCAGGGAGCCTGAAAGCCTAACTTAGAGTTTTGAATTTCACTTGCTGGAGGGTAACAGAAGTTTATGGCTTCAATGCTGCCTTCTGACAGTGGTCAGTGCTAAATGTTTCTGGGAGAATGAACAGAAAGGGGCAGTTATGAAGTGATTCATCCTACCATCTAGTCCAAACTCTGGCAGTAATAAGTTCAGGGACCTGAAGTATGGAGTTGTATCCCTGACTATGTTGACTAATAGCCATTGATGGACTATCATCCCTGAACTTCTCTAAGTGTGTTCACACAGCAGTCTTATTTTGAAACAACAGAGGTTGTTTCAAAATAAGAAAGGCCATGTTCACATGACGCATGGTTGTTTTGAAACAACTTAAACCCCATGTGGGGACGAAACAAAGTTGTTTTGAAACGATTGTTTCAAAACAACGCCGTCTGAACATGTTATTTCGAAACAGTGGTGACTAGTTTTGAAATAACTGTTGTCTGAACATGCTATTTCACTTAAAGCTTTTTTCCTTAATTTGAATTAACAAACTGTTAATTCGAATTAACTTATTTTGAAATAAGGCGTTATTTCGATACAACTTGTATTGAAACAATTTGTATCGAAATAATCACCTGTGTGTGAACATAGCCTAAGTCTTTTTTGAACCCACTTATGCTTTAGGCTTTGACCATATCCCCTGGTCCTGAGTTCCACAGGTTAACTGTTGATTGCCTGAAGAAGCACTCTTTTAAACCTGGGTGACCCCTAGTCCTTGTGTTAAGTGAAGGACTGAATTATACTTTCTTATTGATCTGTTTCATACTATCTATCTTTCTATAGATTTCTATCATATATCTCCTTAGTTATCTCTTTTCTAAATCAAAAATTCCCAGTCCTTTTAATCTTCATATAGCACCTGTTCCACATCCGAATCATCTTGTTCTCTTGTTGTCTTACTCCATAACATAGCATCTCTTAAACACTCAGTATTTCCATTTATACATCCAGGGTTCATATTAGCAATTAAATGACAAGGTAATCTGTCCCATTTTGGTGTAAAATATTTTCAAATAATTTACAAATAGATTAAACTAAAGAAAGGTTTCTGAACACTGGTCAACGTTTTTGACTGCAGGGGAGTTTCAATTTTGGAAGATAGTCTTCTCTCCATACTTTTTTTATTGATTATAACTCCGTGATTATATTCATTCTCCCAAACACAAAGAGAAATAATTATCAACAAATACGCATAAGCTGTTAATAAAATTTGCTGGATAAACACAGATTGCTAATTAAAATAATTATTAAATATCAAAAGAACACAACTGTCAAAAGAATGTTGAAATTACCTATAAGGGAAAACTTCTAAAGGATGAATCATTCCTGATAAAGCAAAGGGGGTGATTCAAACAATATAACAATTAAAATTATTTATAATTCTCTGTGAAGTGCAGATGTTTGACAACACTGATCTGAATTGCCATGGATAGAATAAAACAAATAGTTGATATGCACAGTCTTGTACTACAATCATTCAATTATTTCCCATAGTGTGGAAATAACATGCAATTTTCATACCTGTGACTTCAGAGAGATGTTATTTGCCCAGTTTGGATCTGAATATATAGTGAACACTTGTTCTGGTTCAGATTTATGTTTTTTTTTTTGTTTTGTTTGTTTGTTTGTTTTTTAATTCTGCAGTCACATATTGTCTTCTAGCATGTTGGCTGCATGTGATATTCTTTCCTGGCAGGAAACCTATGATGATCATGAACTTCCTGGGCTGCCATGTCATAAAGGTGAAACCTGGAATGAGGAGCTTCAGTTCGGCAGGGAAGAAAAAGGAAAAAGAGAAGTCCATGTTTCTCATATAGCATTTTATCATGTATTTTTGCAATAGCATTAAGTACAACAGACTTCAGTTGTACAATTGGGTTTGGGTGGGAGGGATGCTGAGGAGGTTGGCAACTTGAGGGAGCTGGGATTTAATGGCAGCTCTGCAGATGTTTAAGGACATGCTACTTGAGGAAGGAAATATAAATTAATGGAGTGATAATGCCATTCTAGCTCTCATAAAATGATTGAGGTGGGGGGGTGACTTCTGCTGTATTACAGAAGCCAGAGCCTAACATTAAATGATTGTACTTTAATTGTTTTGCATATGCATTGACAACTAATTTCAAATTAATTAATCCAGCATGTATTGATGTCAACTATTCAAACCCACTTCAGAGTCATCATTCCTCTTTTTGTATTACCCTCCCCCCTTGTATTCTTATGAGTCTGTGTACAAAAATGTAGGCTGTTGAGGGGGAAAAAACTGGATTCACTGTGCTCTTCCTTTGATTACAATGATCAAAATTTTAATTTAAATAAACAAGTATGGATGCGCTCATCTAATGATTTGTGTTTTGCCTGTGACAAATGCAGAATTCAGCTATCTGTAGAGAGCAGAGTCATGGCATCTTCTCTAAGAATCTGTTTTCTTTAAAGTGGTGACAAAGTACAGCAATAACTGGAATTCTGGATCATTCCACATCACAATGTTATATGATCAATTGTAATCCAGCAAAACATTATATATACCGGTACATGACAATTTCCTGAACTATCCTGGGAAAACTTAATTGAAATAATTCCAAGTAGCTTTGGAGTTTTTGTATTAAAGTTGTGAAGTTTATGTATATTGTGAAATTTTCTGCAATTCTCTAGGGAAGAAACATGACCACTGTAAACCCTGGGAAACATTATGGGTTTCAGATGATTATCTGAAACAATGAGTAAGACAAGAATGATATTAAGGGACAAAGTCAGTTTCCCAGGAAATCTCTTGGGGGAGGTGTATACAAATACACATCTTTAGTTATGCCAGAACTAAGCTATGAAACCTTCACCCTGAGAAGGGTACCTTTGATGATCATCAATTACTCGAGGAGAAGTTCAGAGGCTCAAACTGTGCAAGGTAGTGACTCACAAACAGGGCTGAAACAAGAGTTTCTGGCACGTAGGTGAACTATGACTTTTGTGCCCCAATCAGAGTGTGATGCTTTCATTTATAAGAGATAACATATTAATATAATTTTAAATAGCAAAAAACAATCACTTCCATATAATTTGGCACCCTTTAAAGCAAGCATCTCAAAATCGCATCCATGGGCCGCATGTGGCCCCAAAATTTATTTTTTGCAAACTGCAATGACACGATCACTATCAATATTTGCAATATCATTGGATGAAAAGGTATCAGTGGTGCGGCCCTTGGGCTAATGTACTAGCCTTCATGCAGCTATTGTGGTGATTTGAGTTTGAGACCCCTGCCTTAAAGCCTGGCGTCCTAGGCAAAAACCTAGTTCACCTATATGGTTAGGCTGGCCCTGCTCATAGATGCATGAAGGTGCTTGTTCTGAAGAAAGGCTACCATGAAATTGTGATAACAGAAAAAATCTTTTGGTTGGCTCTGAAGGACTAAATCCTAGCAGAACCCTTGTTGAAGTGTGGATAATCTCTGGTAAGCATATTAGGATGCTTGTAGGTTTGTTGATTATTTTTAATGTGTTTTCTTTGTAATGCTTTCACTCCCAGAATAAGGATGTTTGCTTAGAAAGTGTTACCTAAAAACTGCAGGCAGTTATGTGTTTTAGCTTCTGGAGAGAAAAAAACATTCAGATTCTGTCTTTACAGGCCATCTCCTTTGCTGAGGATCTCACAATGTAAGAAGCGAATGATGCACCTTGTTCAAAAACTTTATCAAGAGGAAGAGAGATGCATGGCTAAAAAGGTGGGACCTTAAAATAGGTGCCCTTAGTGGACATCAGGGTTGCTCTGAACATCAACAAATTAACGCAATGCTAATGGTTTTCTTTAGGAATCTAAAAGAAGCAGAGAATGAACAAAATGTTAATTTAAGTGGTGTTTTATCTCTGTTCTGTGAGATTTCTGATAGAGGCTGATAGGAGAATGTCATAGTAGGGATGTATTACAGACTATCTAACCCAGAAAAATAGGAGGTTTTTTTTAAACAACTCATAAACTCATTGAAACCACAGGAGTTGTTGTTGATAGGGAACTTTGATGACTGAAATATCTCTTGAGAGAATAATACAGCAGGGCACGGATTGCCCAACAAGCTCTTGAAATGCACTGGAGATGCATCTTTGAAGCATCTGACAATGTGGGATTTTCTCCCATGAAAGCCCATGTGAAAAATAAATCTGTTAGTCTTTAGGTGCCACACAACTCCTTGGTTATTTTTTTTAGTAACAATCAGGCACATAACATAATGAAAGCCCATGAAAATGAGGCAGGATCTGAAGCTATGATAGGAAAAGAACAAGTTAAAAAATATTTAGACAAGCTGGGTGTCTTTGCATTGCCAGGATCTAATGAAACATATCCTATAATACTCTAGGACCTGACTGAGAAGATATCTGAGCTATTAGCAATTATCTTTGAAAAATAATGGAAGATAGGAGAGATTCCAGAGGACCGGAACAGGACAAATATAGCACCAACTTATGAAAAGGGGATTTAGGACAGCCTGGGAAATTACAACTCAGTCATCTTATATTCAGTATGCAGAAAGATAATGAAGCAAATAATCAAGCAATCAATTTGCAAACACCTATAAGATAATAAAGTGATAAGTAACGGCATGGATTTGTCAAGAACAAATCATGTCAAACTAACCTAACAGCTTTCTTTGACAGGATAACAAGCCTTGTGGATAGTAGAGAAGTGGTATATCTTGACTTTAATAAGGCAGTTGAAACTGTCTTTCATGACTTTCTCAAAAGCAAATAGGGAAATATAGTCTAGATGGAGGTTCTATAAGGAAGGTGCATAAGTCTTTAGAAAAGCATTCCCAGAGAGTAGATACTATATTAATGGTTTACAGTCAGAAAGTTATGTTGAGTGGTATCCCACAGGGAATTGTCTTAGGTCCAGTTCTGTTTGAAGTCTTCATCAATGGTTTAGATATTAGCATAAAGCATACACTTACAAAGTTAGAAGATAATACCAAGCTAGGAGAGGTGGCAAATACTTTGGAGAAGAAGATTAAAATTCAAAATGATCTGGACAAACTGGAGAAATGAGCTGAAGTAAGCAGAATGAAATTCAGTCAGGACAAATGCAAAATACTCCACTTAGGAAGGAACAATCAACTTCACACATAAAAATGGGAAATTACTGCCTAGGAAGCAGTACTGTGAGCAGGAATCACAAGCTAATATCAGTCAGTAGTACACCACTTACCAAAAAAAAAATTCTGGGATGTATCAGCAGGAGTGTTGCAATCAAGACATGAGATGTAATTCTTCTGCTCTACTCCAAGCTGATGGGCCTCAGCTGAAATATTGTATCCAGGTCTGGAGGTCACATTTCAGGAAAGAAGTAGCTGAAGTGGAGAAAGTCCGGGGGGGGGGTGTTAAAGCTCTAAGAAAAGGACCTATGAGAAAAGATTAAAAAAGAGGGTTTGTTTAATCTAGGTAAGAGAAGACTGAGGGTGTGACATCATAACGTTTCAAGTATATAAAAGGTTGTTACAATGAGGAAGTGAAAAACTGTTTTTTTTTTTTAACTGTTGAGGATAGAACAAAAAGCAATAGGCTTGAATAAGATATGCTTAGGCTGGACATTAGAAAAAGTTTCCTATGTATCAGGGCTGTTAATCACTGGAACAAATTACCTAGGGAGGCTGTGGAATATTCATCACTGGCAGTTTTTAAACCAGATTAGACAAACACTTATCAGGAATGGTCTACCTATAACTTAGTCCTGGGTTGAATGTAGGAGTCAGGACTAAATGACCTTTGAGGTCCATATCATCTTATACTTCTACACTGCTAGGTAATACAAAGTTTGACACCTATGAAACTCACACCACATTATAACTTTAAATGAGAGAGAAATGACTATGAGGAAGCAAAATGTGGGTACAATTGAGCTTTAGTCTACTGACACTAAGTGATTAAAGTTAAGAGTCACAAGACTTATTGAAATCAACAGGTCTGGACAGTCATCTAATAAACATGAAAGGGATTAAACACGCCCAAAGGGTATGTCTACACTGGAGGCTCTGTTAAATCAGCTTAACAAGGTCAACTTTAAGACTTTATTAAGTCAATTTAGAGAGTCCACATTGAAAACTTCTGTTGACGGCCTGCATCTACACTGGAAGGTGTTAGGTGACCTAAACATACCATACATCTTTAGCAACTTGTGAAACAGCTGTTTGGGCTCTGGATCATTCAACAGCGTTTATACAGACAACTCATACATATGACTCTAACTGTTGCAATTTGCAACCTTAATGCAGATATCACTTTTTACTGATTTTTCCCCTTCTTTACTCAGGATCAAACCACACTCTGTATTGTCTGTGTGAAAGGAAGGAGGACACCAGGAACATTTTCTTTTTCATAGTATACTCTCACAGCAACAGGATAGGCAGATCTGTAAATGCAATACTAATTTGGTGCTTAATTGAAGCACCCATTAACTCACCATGGCCATAAGGTATGTGGCCTGACGGCTTGTGGGTGTGGTCATATCCTAAGATCCTCCACCCAGGTACTGTGTTTGTCATTTCAAAATAGCGAGTTCAGGCATGGGACCCCTATTCTGTCATAAATGGGTCAATGTGAAATTAAACTCTCCAAAATCTGAAATCTCAGCTTGCCGACCTGGCTACTTTGATCACAGAATACATGCAAACATGAAAAGAGGTAAATTTCTTAGAATAAACAACTTGTTCTCCTTTAATGAAACTGTACTAAATACAGGAACAATATTTTGCATTACATGAGACTAACAAGGAAGGCCTTGACTTTGTTAAGTAGCTTAAATTTCTGTGGGGACAGTTTGCATCTTTTAATAATTTTACCCCCAATTTAAAGCCTACAATGTAATATGGACACAAAAGCTAGAACTTAGAAATCTAACTACATTACATGACTGGTCATGAAACACGACATCTCACTACCAGGGAAAGAGGAATAATTCTTTCTACCCCATCTCAGATCCCTGCAACATAGTTACGTCCTTCCTGTTCAACTTGACATCGTGAGAAAGAGAAAGAGAATCCCATGAATTCATCTTCCCTCCCTTTCTAACAGAGGCAAATGAACTCAGACTGGGTCCCTACTTCCTTTAGAATCACAGGGGCATGCTGTAACTCATAATCTTTATTACTTTTTATACCACAGTCAATCTACCTCTGGAAGATAGAGCAGAATTTTATTCTGACACATAAGTCAAAAATAGAATTTTTTAATAACTATGCATTCCATTTGCAGAATCTTGCAGGGCACATGATCCAGAAAGAATACAAATTGGCTTTCAGCTTCCAGCCTGAGTTTGCTGGAATGGTGGTTAGGAAAAAAATCTATTAGTGTGTAAACTGTGCAAATTTGATCTGAAAGTCATTGAGAGACAATGAACAAAGAATCACACTATGTCATGTTTTCAGATTTTCTTTTCAGAGAAAAGCAGCAATTCCAGCAGAATTATGGTGCCTTCTGCTGGTCCTTGATGAGTGAGAACTCTTATACTCCCACAAGGTGATCAGCTGATGCCCGGAAGCATGAGGATTTATTGTTTTCCACTTAATGTTTTGTTATGAGGCATATAAAAGATTAATTTTATTTTAATTTTACAATAGAATCTCAATAACATTCTGTAGACAAGAAGCCCACAGGCTAATCGCCTCTTATAATAATAATACCCATGTTACAAGTGTTCATTTTAAATGTCAGAATACCTTCCTGTTCTTCTATTATAGGAAAGAGTAAATTGGAGACTGTGATTAGCTTTCTTTATATCAAACATATTTATTCATCCTCCTCTGCTTCTCAGACTCTGTAGTCCAAAGATTGTTAATCTCTAGATACATGGATTCTCAACCCCGGATCATCTTCTCCATGCACATATTCATTTTTAGTCACCTTCTCTGGACCTTTTCTATTTCTGCAGTTTCATTTTTGAGATGAGATGACCAAAATTGAAAACAGTATTCACAGCAAAAATTTACCATTGATTGATATTATGGCAGTATATTATATTCCATATTCCTCGCTAACTCAGACTTATTACTTTTTGACTGCTGCTATATACTGAACAGACTTCATTCTCTGATCCATAATGATGCCTAGATCTTTTTCTGAGAGGTCCTAGATGTGATCTCTCCTTTACTTGCAGTGTCTAAGTATGTTACATCCATAATGTATTGTGTTGGGGCTAAATTATCATTTTATGGTCTGGGACCTCACTTATGAACCACAATCTTCTACCTGCAATTAGAGATGTGTGAAACTACCAATTTTCACTTTGTAAGTATTCATATGTGAAAAATCAGAGTTTTATGTCTGCAGTTTTTATTCTATCTTATTTCTGCTTAGGTCTGGTGGGAATATAGCAGTTTATGCTACAGATATTCATGTATCCTCTGTATGTTGACTTTAGCACATGAAGTCTGCTGATCCGGACAATGGGTCTGGCTCCAGAAATAGCCAGGTGTTTGAGTTTCCTA
Organism: Podocnemis expansa; assembly: GCA_007922195.1. NCBI lineage: Eukaryota > Metazoa > Chordata > Testudines > Podocnemididae > Podocnemis > Podocnemis expansa. Next base: position 42,674,930 of record ML681979.1, on the reverse strand, counting down.
AGGGATTATGCCCCACTGGAACAACTACTTCTTTATGAATCAGAAGCTAGAAGATTTTTATAAGAAAAGGGGAAAAGAAATTAAATTACCACTACACTGAGGTTGCAGTTAAATTTCCCCTTCCCTGAAGAAAACTTGAAAGCCTTTGTGTACAGGATCTCCATAGTGATAGAAAAGATACAAATATATTGCCCCACCAGTGGGAAGCTCATAAGTTTGCAATGACTCTGGGCTGAAATTGTTGTTATGCCCCTCAGCAGAGATTTGTGTTCCATTGTGCTATGAAGTATATAGGCAAAGAATTTACAATGTAATTATCAGATGAAAGATAACAGATCCAATAACTTGGCATGACCCCGGCCCATTCCCAAGGGTATATCACAGATCATTATTTGGGACTATCAGTAACCTATTGGGACTGGCATAGTGTACAGCAGGAATTCTACAGAAGGCCACAGCTGAGCTTCAGTGGTGTAGATTTTCTATGCATAGCTGAATCATCATGGCTTACCAGTGCTTGCTGACGCCGGAGTTACTAACTGACCAGTCAACCACATAGCTCATTTGGAACAGGAACTATGAAACTGGGCAGCAGTAAGAGATGAGGGGGAAAAAAAGGACAGTACAGTACTGTGTTAAACATAAAATATTAAAAAATAAAGGACACATTTAAAAAAATAACAAGGTGAAGAAACTATTTCTGTGCTAAAACAAACAAGGAGTCCTTTGGCACTTTTAAAGACTAACAATTTTTTTTATCACTTGAGATTCCGTAGCTATAATCCTACTTTATCAGATTCATGAAATGGCAACTGTACTATGCTGATGAATATATAAATGCGGAGAAGGGTAAGTCACAAGTTCAGTTCAGACTTTTTCAGTAAACCAAGCAAAGTTGCTTTGCTTCAAACAGCATGGAACAATGGATGAGTAGAACGGAATATGAAATGGGATTATATCCACAAAAGCTTATGCAATAAAGAAATTTGTTAGTCTTTAAAAGTGCTACAGGACTCCTTGCTTGTTTTGCTGAAATAGACTAACTTGGCTACTCTTCTGGAACTTGTTTCTCTGCTGGATTCATTTCAATAAAGATGATTAAAAGTAGCAATTTTATTCTGCACTGTAAAGTTTCAAAGTTATATTAAATCAGTGTTCAGTTATAAACTTATGTAACCCTTCTGCCAAGGTGAGATGGCAGGACAAGGGCTGGGTTCTATATCTATGGGTTTCCAAATAATGTAACACCACCAACCAGCTCAAGCCTCCACCCAGATTTCTGGAAAATCATGCATTATTCCCTGGGTACCCCAAAAGAGTAAGGCTTCCCCACTCACAAGATGAGATGAGTGTAGTATACAGAACTTTTAATAGTAATAAAACAGAACGTAAAAGGTCAAATAACAGAAATCAGCACTGATCTAGAAAATCAGTACAGAGCAAGGTTCCCAACAACCCACACTGCATAACAGGACATACAAGACTTAATGGCAAAACTGGCACTGATCTGGTAAATCAGTGCTAACCAGGCCAACCAACCCTAGAGTATGTAGGGAGTGTCTTTCATGCCAGCTATCCACTGGCGCCAACCACTGGTCATCACTCCATCCACTAGCACCGTTCCTTGGCTCTATCCACTGTTCACCAGCTCCACCCACCAGTCACTTGTGCTGCCCAGCTTGCTGCTGGCCACTCTCACCATCTACTGGCTCTACCCACCGGTCACTCACGCCACCCAACTCACCACTGGCTGCTCTCACAGTCCACTGGCTCTGCCCACTGGTCACTCCATCTGCTGCTCCTCTTCAGTGATTTTGGCTCAGAGAGAGAGGGTTTCCTCTTTCTAACAATTTCAGCTCAGAGAGTTTGCTTCTCTCAGCAATTTCAGCTCTTACACCTTAAGTAGCTGCAAACAGCTACTTCTATTAAAATAACAAAGAAAGGCCTCATTAGAAGCCTGACCAAATCTATCATTTGACAATGATACAATACCTCAGGACATAGCTCCAGAAGTAGCTATGCAAACCCCCCCCCATCCCTGTCTTGACTTTTTCAAGCTGAGATAGGCAGTGGCCTCTCTTATAAGTTTCTTTTTAGCTAAGGGTAGCTTTTATACTTTAAATAACCCAAGCAGATTTGCAACAATCAGAGAGTAGCATATCACCAAAGACAGTATTTCATATTTCTCTTCAGTAGAATTACAGATATTGACAAATTTGTGATCAGATCAACCCCAAATACTATTACCCATATTGCCCTGCACCCATGGTTTGACTATGCTAATGTGTTCTTTATGGTCATGCAAACACAAAACCCATGAAGATTAGTTGCCCCCCTTCAGAAACTTTTAGGCATAGCTCCTAAACCTGTTTTACAGTTATGAAAGAACAACATTAATGTTTTGTTCACAGTACATAATGTAATGCTGGCTGGATCTAGGGGACTGTTTAGGATCATGCCTCCTATTAATATTTCATATTTGGAATAATCCATATGCAACATAGCATGTTTGGTATCAATAGGAAGGCTGTAATCTGCTAGGAATGATTATATGGTTTATAGGTAAGTATCATATCTGTATTAGAAACTAGGAATATGTTCTATTTATGTTCCATATTGTTTAATTGTGAGGCAATCCCAGACTATGTGTTTGCAGAACCATTGTCCTCTTAATGGCCCGTCAAGGGGAATCTCAGCAGCAGCGAGCCTAGGAAGAAATCTGTGTGATGAGTCACCCAGACTGACCATGTGATTTAACTACATTTTGATTTGGCAGGGACTCTGAGAGCATGGGGAAAGCAAAAGGTGATAAATGGGAGGGGCCACATCTCCATTTTGTCTTCAGACTTCAGTCTGTCTGCAACCAACACCCTCCCCTGGAATTATTCTTCTGGGACTGAACTAAGGACTGAGACCCACCCAAGTCCTGGGTGCATACCAGTGGAATTGGACTAACTTCCAAACTACAGATTATTCAAGAACTTGTTTTCTATGGACTCTAAATCATTTGTATGTACGTGATTCACTTTGACCCTTTAACATCTCTCATATTTTGTTTGTTTTCTTTTTATATTAAACCTTTAGTTGCAGATACTAAAGGATTGGCTGGCAGGATGGTATTTTGGGTAACATCCAAGCCTATTTTGTTCTGTGTGATGTAGCTGACCCTTTGGGGTCAGGAGGACCTATTTCTTTAAGAGACCCAATGGCTAGATGGGGACCAGAGTAGTTGATGTACAATAAAGGGGGCTGTTTCTATTTCGTTATGCTTGGTCATGACCAGAGTAGGGAATCAGAAGCATGTTTTGTTGCTGATTGGGAGACTGGTTTAAGTACCACCCGTCAGTGGTTTGGCGGTTTGGTCCCTGGTTTTGCAGCTTGCCCTGATTTTGCCAAATTCAGTAGGTTATCCCAGAAGGCCTGGGTCACACAAACATTTCAGAATTATGAACAACTTCCATTGCTAAGAGTAACAAGGATCCCTGTGGCATTTAAACTCTAACAAATTTATTTATTGCATAAGCTTTCATGGAAGAAAATTCTACTTCATCAGATGCTTCAAAGAGGGGGAACTTAGAGAATGGGAAGAAAATAAAAGTAGGGAGGTGTAAGTCTTGGGATCAGGTTGCACTGTAGCAGCAAATCAAAGAGTTGTTAGGATTCAAACACTGAGGAACAGCATGTAAAGGAAGATGAGGTGAAATCACCTGTTGTAATGAGAACAAAATCCAGTGTCCTTATTTAGCCCTGAAAAAGCACAGTCAGATTTGCAAATGAATTCCAGTTCTGCAGTTTATCTTTGAAACCTTGACGTATTATTCATTTGCCTGAACACAGCAATCAGTAAATCGTCAATGGAATGATCAGGAAGATTGAAATACTCACCTACTTGTTTTAGAATGTTGTGATGTCTGATGTTAGATTTGTGCCCATTTATTCTTTTGCACAGAAACTGTTTGGTTTCTCCAATGTATAAGGTGGGGGGGCATTTCTGACACATGATTGAATAAATCACATTGGTGGATGAGCCAGTGAATGAGGCCTTGATGGAGTAGCTGATTTTATTAGACCTTGTAACAGTGTCTTTTTCAAAGATATGTGAGCAAAGTGGACAGCATGGCTTGTTGCAGGGACATGTGCCTGCTGTAATGGTTCTGTTTTTAGGTCAGTAGTTGCTGGTGAGTATCTGCCTAAGGTGGAGGGCTGTCTGTAAGCAAGGAGAGGTCTGCCTCCTAACGGTTGAGAGAGGGAAGGATCGTCTTGTAGAATAAGCTGTAGATCCTGGATGATGTGCTGGAGAGGTCTGAGTTGGTGGTTGTAGGTGATGCCTAGTGGCATTCTGTTGATTTCTTTCTTGGACTTTTCCTGTAGTACAGGGGTCAGCAGCCACCAGCACGTGTGCCAAACATGGTATGTGGGCCAAGCGTGCCACTCAGGCTGCCTGCTGGCCCTGCCCACAGCACAGCCTGGGGCCACAAGACCTGTGTGTTGAGGCTTCAGGCTCCCTCTGGCACAGGGAAGCATGGTCAGCAGGTAAGAAGTTGCAGCAGTGCAGGACTCCTGGCCCATGCTGGCTCCGCCACATGCTGGGAGGCTCCTGGAGGGGTGCCGGGTGAGTCAGCCTGTCCAGAGCTGCTGCTGCCAGAGGAAGCCAGCCCCAACCATGGCCAGGAAGAGGATGGGTTGGCCTGCCTAGAGGTATCACAGCTGGCAGGAGCCAGCCCAGCCAGGAACTGGAGGCCACCTGCCAGCAGGAGCAGGAGCTGATCCAGTCACAGTTGGGAAACTGAGGATTGGCCCCACCCTCTTTTGGCCCTTTTTTACTGAGGGTGCAGTGGATGGGGCTGGCACAGGGGTTCTCAAAGGTTGCCGACCGCTGCTGTAGTCATTGACTTTGAGATACCTTCCAAGCTCTGTCAATCTGTTTCTTCTCTTCAGCAGGTGTGTACTGTAGTTTTAAGAATGCTTGATAGGTATCCTGAAGATGTTTGTCTCTGTCTGAAGGATCAGAGCAAATGCGGTTATATCTTAGTGTTCAACTGTAGACAATGAATTGTGTAGTGTGTTTTGAATGAAAGCTCAAGGGATGTAGGTAACTATACCGTTCAGTAGGTTTTTGGCATAAATTGGTACTTTGTGTCCATCCCTAATTTGTAATATAGTGTACAGAAAGCGGATCTCCTGTGTGGAGTGTTCTGGGCTAAGTTTAATTGTGGAGTGTAAATTGTGGCATCACTACTGTGGGTCTGGATGATGAAGGTCATCAATGTAGCATAAGTTGAGGAGAGGTGCTTTGGGATGAGACTTGAGGAGACATTGTTTTAATTTACCCATAAAAAGGTCGGCATATTGTGGGGCCATGTGGGTACCCATAGCAGTGCTGCTGACTAGAAGGTATAAATAATCCTCAAATCTGAAATGGTTGTGGGTGAGTATGAAGTCACAAAATTTAACCAGGAGATGTGTTGTTGCAACATCTGGGGTGGTTCTTCTAATAAATTGTAATTCATCTTTGTGTGGGATGTTGGTTTGAAAAGCTTCTATGTGCATAGTGGTGAGGATCAATGTTCCCTCTAAGCTGCGTGGCCACGCAGCCCCTGGGGCTGCCTGGCACAGGGAAGGCTGCCAGCCACGCACAGCTGGCAGCTACAGTCCCTGCCCAGGCAGCGATTCTGAGCTGGGAGTTTTTGAAACTCCTGCTCAGAGTCAGCTCTCACTGAGCCTGCACAGACTCTGTGTGCAGGCTCAGTGACAGCTCCCCCGGCTGGAGGAGCAGCCGGGGGCCTAGAAGCACCGCTCCAGCAGCCACTGAAGGGGCGCCTAACGCCCCCTTCCAATCCCCAGGGAAAGGGGGGACCATGGGGCCTGGAGACTTCACCACCCGCATGTCCGCCCGGCCTCACCCTAGTGGAGTGGAGCAGCCAGCCCGGTCTGTCCCCAGCCAGTTGCACCTCTCCGCGGGGGCAGAGGGAGCTGGCGCTGAGCTCCAATGTGTGCGGTTGAAGTGCTGGAGCCGCCTGCCCCACTCCCAAAGAGTTTTGGCTGCTTCGCCCCCACCTACCCCCTCCTCCAATGGGCTTGCTCCATGGCCTTGTAGGGGCAAAGGGCAAAGCAGGCAAAACTCTTTGGGAGTGGGGCGGCCACTCCAGCACCCCAAACCAGCATGCTGGAGCTCAGTGCCAGCCTCCTCCACCCCCTGGGAAGATACGGCTGGTGGGGAGCAGGCCAAGCTCTGCTCCGCTCCACTGGGGTGAGTCTGGGTGGTCAGCGGAGCTTGGGGGGGACAGGATTGGGCCCACGGGGGGCAGGATCAGGCCCACATGAAGGGGGCCGCCCAGCAAGTAGCACATACTGCTCATCTCTGTTGGCCCCTTAGAGGGAATGTTGGCTAGGATGTGGTTTTCTAGAAGCTCACCAATGGATTATTTTTTTCTTAGGAAGTCCATGGAGTCTCGAAGATACCTAGGAGTTTTGATAGCATAAGGTCTGAAGAGACAGTCCATGTAGCCAGATAATCCTGTTGTAAGAATGCCAGTGCCTATGATGATAGGGCATCTGGAGTTTCCTTTTTCGTGGATTTTTGAAAGTACACAGCGTATCCCTGGTCAGGGTCCTGGTGGCGTGTCTGTCTTTATTTATTCCTGTGTTGTCTCAGGGAGTTTCTTGAGTATGTGGTGGTGTTCCTTTTGGTGTTCTTCAGTCAGGTCAAAGAAAAGTAGTTTGCAAAACATTGTGTTGGAGAGTTGTTTATAAGCCTCTTGATTGTAATCCGATTTATCCACGATGATGGCAGCACCTCCTTTGTCAGTCTCCTTAATAAAAATGTCAGAGTTGTTTCTGAGGCTGTGGATGGCATTATGTTCTGCATAGCTGAGGTTATGAGAAAAGAGATGTAGTTCGTCCACAATATCAGCCTTTGCATGGTGGCGGAAACAATCAATGTGGAAGTCTAGTCTGTTCTTCCAGCAGTCAGGAGTCCAAAAAGAATATTTCTTCTTGCAGTGTTGGGAAGAAGGTATCTGTAGGTCACTGCCTAGATGTTGGTGTGGTGATTCAAACACTGAGCAACAGCATATAAGGGAAGAAGAGGTCAAATCACCTGTTGTAATGAGAAAAAAAAAATCCAAATCCTTATTTAGACTTGAAATAACACAGTGAAATATGCAAATGAATTCCAGTTGTGCAGTTTCTCTTTGAAGCCTTGAGCTATATGTTATTTATTTGCCTGAGCACAGCAATCAGTAAATCATCAATGGAGTGAGTCTTAACAATTGCTTTGACTTGCTGTTACATTGTGACCTGATTTCATGACTTACACGTCTCTGCATTTATTTTCATCCCATTCTGTAAGTTCCTCCATCTTCAAAGTGTTTGATGAAGTGGGATTTTTCCCCTACAAAAGCTCATGTAATAAATAAATGTGTTAGTCTTTAAGTGCCACAGGACTTCTTATTTATTTTGCTGAACTAGACTAAAACAGCTGCCTTTTTGGAACTGTTCCATTACCAAGGTGTTCATAGCTCTGAATTGCTACTGTATTATATTTGTTTTTGCAAATATATTTTATATAGATGATTTTCTCTTCTGCAAATCCTGATAGAAGGATCTTTCTCTAGTTTTGCTGGCAGCCAAAGGTTTTTCACAGAGCACTAGTGGCAGTGACATAATACTTATGGGCCTCTAGCATTGTAAGATACATCTCTGGAATTTAAAAATTATGTAATGGGTGTAGGTTATGGGCTCTTCAGAAATGCAATAGGTGGAAAATAAGCCTGTTTTGTGAATGTAGTATAGCAATGAAACACAGGTAAACATCTTACTGGCATGCACAAATGTTTATTGCAACAAAAAGTCAGACTAAATAGTTTACTCATCTTTGGAACCTCACATTCCTATCAATACATCAGCACAATGTATAGCAGGGAGGCTGCCAACAGTGTGTGCATTCTTATTATAGTAGATCGTAAAAGTTCCAAGTAGACCAAGACTTCTTCAGAGTTTTCATTCCAATCTGCCTAGCAATGGAAAAGTTTCCTTATGTCTACTGCATTCAATCATTCTGTGGTTTGCCTTTTTGCATTGTGATTTAATTGTTTAGATTTATATCTGACTTTTGATATTTCAGTCTTTTTCCCTGAATTATTTTTAAGCATGCAAAGACACTTACTCTTTTTTTAGTACAATCTTATATATGTAACTCCAAGGGAAAATCGGTGAAAATTATAGTGCTGTTGTAAGGAAACTAGACTCAAAGATATTTCCAAACTTTCCTCAATGCCATGTTGATTCCATACACTATTTTCCCACAGAAATGCTCTTCTTAATTTGTATACAACTCTGTAAAGAAAATGAGAAATAATCAATAGAAATTCATATAGTTATGTTAAATAGCCACAATAATGGATATTATAGTATGGTATTACTTGTTAGATCTGTGATCTTGAGGAACCAGAGCATAATATGCAGACTGTGCCTTCCCTCCCTACACATCTTCCCCAGCCTCTGCTTGAACTGGAAACCAAAAACAGTGAGAAGGCAGTGGGAGACATCCTTATCTACCCATATCCAAAACCCATCAGCACAGTAAATGGAGCTTGATTTGCATTGCTTATGGACAGCCAACCTCCAAAGCAAGAACTGCAGTGAACCCTGGGATTGAAGAAGTAGAAACTGCACTGGACTCTGGGATTGAAGAAGCAGGGAAGCATTACATGATGGGGGATCTCACACCAAAACAAACAAGCTCAGCAATTACCAGACCATTCTAGTCATAGACATGATAATTGATACCCAAAATACTGAGTCTGCCTGACTGTATTGTGAGCTTCTCTGAACCATTAAACCCAGCCACGAATGTGTATTGGCCACTTAAACAAGTCCTCACAAAAAAACTTTACCCAAATCCAAGTGTGAGTCCTGATGGAGTCCTGTGTGAGTCCTGATAAAATCCTGACTAAATCCTGCGTGAATCCTGATTGTGTCCTGTGTCCTGGTGCCTGCATCTAAAGCTGTACCATTTTCACTGGCACTTTGCCTTGTCTGTGCTTTGCTGATTGCTGTGAGAGCTTTGTTTCCATCTAGCTTCTGACCCTGATCTACACAGCCTGGGAACCTTTCTGCTACAGAGTGGTGAGACCCCCCCCAACCTCTCTCTCTCTCTCTCTCTCTCCCCCTCTCTCTTTGTTTAATTATGATTCTCTCTCTCTCTAGCCCTGATACAATAGAATTTGGTAACAGTGTAGCTGGGTGTTTTTCTTTCCTTGTATGTTTATTAATGCTGTAACTGGGTTTTTTGGGGTATTTTTGTCTCCTTTTGTAACTATTACTATTAGTGCAAGTTTTAGGCTGTGTTCACACAGCACTTTTGTTTCGAAACAACCTCGTTGTTTCGAAAAAAAAAAAAGCATGTTCACACGACGCACAGTTGTTTCGAAACAAGTTAAACCCCATTTGGGGACAAAACAAACTTGTTTCGAAACCCTTGTTTCGAAACAAGGCGTGTGAACATGTTGTTTCGGAACAAAGTGTTCCAAAACAACAGTGGATCCTTAGCACCCTGGCCCGGGAACCCTCAGGACCTTGGCCAGGGTGCTGAGGGCTGTCCCTCAGCCCCAGAAAGGGGGCTGCAGCCCCCAGCGGGGGGGG